>CM041034.1:10293559-10988433 GCA_023078785.2 Hyles euphorbiae | reverse complement strand
AGTTTACGTCATCGTATTATAATCATACACATACGTCATTGTGTAGAAATGATAATCAGCCTTCTGCTGTCCACTGATGCTTATAGATCTCTACCAAAAGAAATGAATATAATTTTCTGTAGATTCTTTAGTATATTATTGATTAATCTTAGGCCAGACCACACTTATAAAAATACTTGTAAAAGTGTAATATGGTATACAGATTTCCTCACAATAATTTTCTTCACTGTTAAATAAATTGCATGGAAAATATTATTATTTTTCGGACTCCAAGAAGCCAGAAAAGTTTTCAGGTCACATGCTAAATATTTCCAAAAATTCATACATACACGTATCATTTACACATATTCGACTAAGTCTTAATTCTCAGAAAAATCCAGAACCACGTAATTAATATAAATGCCTCACTTCACGCGCGTTTCTTTGTGTTCCCGCAACCTGGTTATGCTTGTGCATTTCCACATTGCCTCCACATCCAAATTGTATGTCAAGTGACTTATATTCGTTGGACTCTAAATAGCCAGAGATGTGTTCAGATCACATCCTAATCATTTCCAAACATTCATGCATACACGTATCATTTGCTCATAATCGCCTAGTCCTAATGCCCAGAAAAATCCAGAACCACGTAATTAATATAAATTGCCTCACTTCACGCACGTTTCTTTGTGTTCCCGCAACCTGGTTATGCTTGTGCATTTCCACATTGTCCCCGCGTCCCGGTTGATTTGTGATAAAAGTGTGCACCACTTACGCCGTGCACATCAAGCTAACCGTGCTTTGAGTCTCTCGTGCACTTATCGAATATTTTATTTTACAGTGAGTAAATGGTGCAGGTTTGCTTTGTATACGAATATTTTTTTATTTACTTTGGTTTCATGAAAACATTGTTTGGCAATTGTTATAAAAGTATTTTAATTGCGTCATAACTAACAAAAATATAATTCGCCAATATTAAACCTATTATTTTTTATTTTCATAATTGAAAACAAATGACAGTGTACTTGATATTTCTTTTATTTGCAATTAATGATACATTGCGTTTTTCTACATAAATAATTTTATTTGTTTTTTTATTTTTTTATTTTTGAAGATTTATTTATTTTCCATTTTTAACTAAGTATCTAAATAAATATATCGTCTAGGCATAGTAGTTGTCATAACCACATCTCAATACACAATATTTTTTTCATGGGTACACAAAATAACGGAACCTTTTTTTGTAATACAATATTTAGACTTAAAATAATTGTGTTCGAAAATTTGCATTGTTCAACAGGCGTTCAATCGTTCATCCAGATTAGTTTTTAGTTAAATAATATTTCGCACTAAAGTAAATAACTCAATCAAAATGCACCCATTTTGCGGGCGCGATATTTTTCAATTTTCCAGTGTTAACATCCGTTCAGAAATGTGGAGAATAGTTTGAAATGTGTAAACAACGCCTCTCGTGCGTCCCAACTTGACCCACATTGATGTTTCGCTTTTTAATTTCGGCCTTCAGTTTCGGGTACCCGTTCTGATATAAATATACCCGAAATACTTTCGGCCACGGAAATGGGGCAGCAATTTCAACGATTGTGCTTAATTGGTCGTCTTAGAAGCGTTTTGAGAATAACATCTTGAATGTAGCATTTCTCGCCTTTAGATTTAATATGGAAGGTTAGCTAGGAATCTTTTAGAGTACCAGGGATATCTTGATTTATAGAAGTTACAGTTTAAATTTTATTATTGTTTATCACTCTCTTTAATTCAATATTTAACTCAGCTTATTACTATTATAGATATTTTTTGTTTTTCCTTTTATTTAGTAAAATATAATAAGTCGATCAGATAAAAAAATAATTGTTATTGAAAAGTATGAATACGATTAAAATCATCTAAAATTATTCATTCTATAAGAGTTATGGCTGCCATACATGCTACGGTCCATCGGAAAGGTCCACCTGTGCAGGTATGCCTGCGCAGGTATACTGTAATGTGTGTGGGAATAGACCTGTGTAGTTTTTTGAGCCTGTGCAGGCGACCGGCGCAGGATCGAAAATCAATTCTTTCGAGGTACACCGTAGGGCGTACCAGTGCGTGTGTGCCTGTGCTCCGGTCGCCTGCGCAGGTCGCGTTAGTTGTTTTCTAGCATGGCCGATTAACGTCCCTTGAAACATTTGCGATCCTTTTTATTCTATGCTTAAACCATTATATGACATTAGCACCCCTCGCGCAAACCTTACATACCCTGCGGTTACCTATCGCTCTGTGGTGGCGTCTGCGCCGCGGGCCGCCATGATTGTTTACAACAACTTCTGTTCACAAGTATTACGTAATGCGTCGATAGATTTTATTGTATTTTCTTGTAGTGAAGTTGCTACTGTAGTGAACAGGAACTATGTTTTGTGCCATGATTATTGTGCAGTGAGTACATGTATTAAACGTGCAATGTAAGTGACGTCAAGGAAACATTCGTAATCATTCGATGCCGTCGCAAAAAGAACTGAAGACCGCTCCGGTACACCGTAACGTTCCGATACACGGTACCAATGTTCGGTCTACCTGCGCAGGCATACCTGCACAGATGACCTCTCCGGTAGACCGTAGTGTGTATGGCTTACATTATAAATCTAAGGCACCGGAGTTGAAGCACCTCAATGAAATAGTATTGGAATCCAATTAATTAACTGGCACAAGTACAAAATAAACAACTTGTATTTTTTATAAAATCAAAACATTTTTTCTGATCCATTAGGAGAGATTTACGATCGACTCGCTAGGTTGATGAGATTTAATAACAAATTCAATTAAAAACAATTAATTTTGTGCACTGGTTATTTATTTTTTGGTATTTTATTTTTGGTTTAAAATTGTAAGTTAATATTTTTGGTAAAAAGAGCACGATGCGGTGACAATTGGCAATTTAGAAAAACAATTAAGGCAACTCGATTAAAAATGTCATTGTATCTGTTGAATAATTGTAAATATAGGTATTTCTATATATTTTCGTGCGGTTATTTTTTGTGATTTAAAATAAACAACCATTACTTAAAATAACAAGTATTTAAAGATTTTCCGTCGTAGTATATTGGGTTGCCATAATATTAAATTCGATCTTAGCGCCATCATTAAAAACATACCATTTTTGCCCAGCTATACCATGGGAAGAAGTGTATGGGTTTCATGCCCGAACCGCAGCATGTTTTATCTCTTTTTCTTTTGTCCTACAATTTTCATTAAATTCTTATTTATACGTAGGCCTCATATACTAAGTTTTACTTGTGTATACATGTGGCATTGTGAACAATGCATCATACATACATTACACAAATCAGACTTAATGACAGTTCTAAATCCTGTATTCCTTTTTGAATGATTTTGTCTTCTTCGCTCAATCTGAATTTAAAAGTTGTTCGAAACAGGCAAATCATTAGATAGCTAAAATGTGGAATAACCCTTAGCCTGTCGTAAGCGCCGCCTACTGACCTTGATTCAAAAATAGCCCCTATTTCAATGACGTTAGGTTGCTTTTTTGCTTGAAACCGGAAGGAACCGTCTTCAGGTTCTGACGGTTGAGGGGTTAAAAATGTCTCTGAATAAAGCCGAATATGCACAATACAAGGGTAAAAGGTAAAAAAGTACTTAAATTTTACGTACAGAAAAGTGAAGACAAACAGGCCTCATCACAGTTCAATGTTTATTTACAGAATAAGTAACATAAAAAAGATTAAATCAGTAAAACCTTCAGTTGCCCAACACCTTGAAATGCTCATAATTACTAAAACAATTTTTAAGTGTAAAAATAAAATTGTGCATATTTTGTTTGTTCGTAGAGGTAAATATAACGAATATATAAAAGTGAAGCGGAAACGTAGCTGTTCAAAGACTTTGCGGAAAAATCTAGCTTAGTGAACTTTAATTCATATAAATGAATGTTTTTCATTAAAATGAAATCCCTTCGCTTAAAAGTCATGGAATCTACGGCATTTAATTTAATAATCGGATCGCGCCGATATAATTGACGATTTTCGTGAGTGTTTTGACAATGCATCCAAACTACGTTAATCCATCACCTATATTTATGTTATGAATATATAATACTCGTAATCACGAATAATAACTGTGCGTGTTGAAGAAAAAAAAATGGGTGATAAATGGATGATGGATAAACAACCTATATTAAATATGGGTGTTTTATTTATAGTATATGATTTATTTGCTGTAATAGCAACTACAGACTATGCAAAAATACTCAGAACTAGTTGCCGAATGAACAGGTTTTGTAAAACACAACTAAAAGTCGGTATACTACACAAACGACTATCCGTTTGTTTATGGGTTTAATCGTGAAACCAATACGTTTTCCGCGATTAAAACCTTAAATCCATTTTAATGAAATGTTGGAATAAAGTACCCTGCAACGTAGTACATAGGAACATAGACTAGTTATAGCAAAGCTGGGTATAGATTGTACGCTGTGATTATAATGTATTTATTAATTTAAGGCTTCATTATACACCTGTGACAAAATACATAGGAAAAGAAGATAAATCATCGTCTTATCGCACGAGGCGACAAGGCTTTTACAGACAGCCAATCGTAAGATAGATAAGAGAAAACGACATTTTTGATAAAAAAAAAATTTACACTAGCCCGGCATAATGACTACACCGCACCTGATGGTAAGCGCAAATGCCGTCCAGACAGATTGAATGGCATCAGACGGTCGCCCATATCATTCGATACAATTATGACGGCCTGCTAAGATATTTCTTCACACTACGACGGAAGGACCCAAGATAAGAAACAAATAATGTATACACCCAATAATCAGCCACAAAATTCTAACCCCACAGTAATATACCACCGGCCTTATCTATAGACAAGTTTTAAACCTATTTTATTTTATTTTTATTTATTAAGAATAAAGGATACACTTTACAAGCTTTACTTTACTGCTGCGTTTTAAACATATTGTTTCTTTTTAATTAAAATTAAATATTTCAAAGTAAGGGAATAGTCATGTGGAGTCATTAGTCTAATAATAAAATTATAATTATACCTCTCATAAATACAAGTCGTAATAACCAGACGTTTTTTAATTTATTTGATATGATACATAATTATATAACAAATAATTAAAAATACAGAAAACTCGCTAATTGGCAGCCGCCGTGGCACAGTTGGTTAGTTGACAATGAAATGTGAGGCGGCGGGTACAATCCTCGCAATGGATATAGAGCTAATGTCCTACCTGAAATTGTTAGGTCTATTTTCGTAACACCGACGTTTCATTGCGGCTTACTGAGCGGGACTAAAGACGACGAAAACATTTATACCTTTTGAATTATAATATGTATACTTTTTATTTTTGTTTTCATATATTAACATGAGAAAATTAGAAACTGAAATAATTTTTTCACTACTTCTAATTAATAAGTAGTCATTTCTTATAATTTTGTTGATAAGTATAATTAAATGACGCTGCTGCCAAGACGCTGCCAAGTTTTAAAAGACTTGTTAAGGAACATTACTTATCACTACAGTAATCTTTATTCCTGTCATAATTGTATATATGTATGTATGTATATATATGAGGCTATCAGCGCAAAAGTGGTGTAACCCACAGTTTGTTTTTAGTATGGTTTTGTTGTAAAATACATTCGTTAAAATATAATATAAAAGTACACAATTTATGTAGATTATATAGTTTTTAGAGTAAATAAGAAACAAAACATTTAAAATAATTTTCACAAAATAAACTAAATCAGAAACAATTTAAGTATAGCCTAAAAGATATTTAAGATAGCCTCATATATATGTATGTGTATTGTCATCTTCACTGTTTACTTAATATATAGTATATTAATATATATATATATAGGTATTTATAATTTAGGTATATAAGTAGGTTATATTTAAAACATAATATATAACCTGTACATCTAGTATAATTTTCTTTTATCTCGTCCTCTGTGCTGCCCCATTAGTTCTTTATTATATTAATCCAGTCCATCCAAAGGTTGCCTGGAAGAGATCGCAGCTAGCGATAAGGCCGCCAATTGTTACCATGTCTTTAGTTTTAAGTATTTAAACTGTTATTGTTCCCTTTTTATGGTGTACAATAAAGTATATATAAATAAATAAATAAATAAATTATAGATTAGTACGATAGAGTTTAATCGCAATTCATTTCATAATATGATTTGTTTCGTGAAAACACAAAACACCTTAGTAACTCCACAGCAGTCGACATAAATCTATATTTTTCCAACACAATAATTATAGCGTCCTGCAAACCCCCCATTACAATAACCTAAAAATACTGAACGCAATATTTCAAACATCCAATACACAATCAAATATTACATCAACCTTTGTTAAGTTTTGTCGTGCTTGGAAACAGCAGAAACCGCTTCGTGCTAAGCTATTTATATCCTAAGCTGTCCTTCGCAAAAGAATGGTGGATTTCAACTGTTACTACGTTTCCAGTTAATTGTGAACAAATGTTTGAACAAAAATATCAAAAATCGATAAATATTACGATATACTCATAATTAATACAAACTGTTTTATAAAGCACAGTGTCTTATTATAATACTTAAATAATTATAAATTGATTATACCTAATTAAATTAAATCAGATAAGTTAATAAGAGAAACTTAATATGCATCGAATTAAATGTAAAATATACTAAATATAAGTCATTACTTACCTCCCCTTTATGACGAGGCATTTAAGTAGGTTAACGTGCACTATTCAGTCACTGCCCTTCCTAACTCACCACATTATTTTCAAGCAAAACTATAGAAATTATTAATCTACCACTACATCCATACACTAAGTACAATTATTATGTTCGGAACAAGTTGTGTCTACGCTCAGTACGTGCTACGGCGTAGAGCGGCTACGGCGTAGACGTCCGTACTCAAGCAGCGATCGCCGCTAACTGAATGTAGTACCACGGTCACTCATACTACGCTTTTTGAGTACTTTTGCCCAGTAGATAGGAGTACTCAAAACTGCAGCTTCGAAGTATTAATCGGGAGTTTAATAAGGTGTATGGAATATTTAAAAATAGTCTTTTAACGCACACAAATAAATTATATATAATAAATTTAAAGAATATATATATATTTTTTACATTCAACTTATTTAGAGGTATGAAATTGAAGCGCATTCAGTTCATAGTAAGTGCATATTTTAATTTAATTCCGTACATTACATGGAGTTCACTTAATAATGCCATAAAAAAATTATGTACAATACAGGTTTTACCACAGTTTAGTAGTAAGTAATTCAAAAACTCTCATAATTACTACATTTGCATAACCGCAATACTTTGTTACTAAAAGCCACAGAATTATCGTTCTTTCCGCAATAGCCGCTTTGGAAGGCAATTCGCTCATTACATTTTATCGAACGGTTAAAAACTAGTTTGGAGATCTGATATTCCATATCGGATATTTGACCTGGATATACGAGAATGCAAGAAATTTTATTAGACACCGTTGCCATGTGCGTTCGTGCCTTGTAAGGCATCGAGATGCGAAAAACTGAATGCAATTGAGCTCCAGTGGAAAGTTTTTCGGGTTTTTGATCGACTCCTGGGCGCATTTGAAAGAAATTTTGAAAGATATTTGTACGATCAATAAATTGGGCGTTATCTCATGCAAGGTCTATTGTGGTTATAGAAATCAAATAAATTTGCATCATGGTGTAAAACTGCATTTGTTTGTAGAAGGTAAATGTTAGAAGAGGTTATTTTTGGGAAAGAATAATGAATATTGCAACAATCATTTATTTTGTAAAATACATTAATTTTCAACTTTAATTTTCAACCTATTTAAAAAATACAATATTTAAGTCTTCGATCAAAGATACACTAGATACAACATGAGCGCTTAGAAAATGGCACCAAAAAAGAGTGCTTTAAGCACTCTTTCGCCTTCAGTCACGCACCGACTGTTGCTTCTAAAACGTCGCAGAACTTAAGACAATATTATGTGAAATGCTACTTTAAGCTCCAGGAATAAGGTGGAATTTGTGTTAATATATTTGGAATATGTGATCTTTTTGTTTACTTTTTTTGTGTCAATGTATTGGTGCCACTTTTTAACAGAGCATTTACAGGGAACTGTGTATCTAGTGTATATTTGATCGAAACAAGAAGTTGTCAGTGGAAGACAAAGTTAGCCTAATTACATTGCAGACTACATTCTGGTTGCGTTATTAGGTAAATAATTGAACAGATTGTATAATTTTTCTGGAATTCATTTTATTGACATAATACATTATTTTGCAGAATTAATCGCAAATTTAGCAATTTTACTTCAGTGTGTAACATTAGCGTGAATCTAATAAACCATTATGCAAACCACTATCCAGTTAAGTTTCATGTTTTATTATTTTCATTATTTATAAAAATATATATTAATACAGCCAATAGATTTTTTTAGAGTAAACAAAAGTCATACAAATATCAGTTTTTATAAATCGACATCAAATTGTTCACAACAAATCTCATAAAAATATTTGTAAGAGATACGGTTCCCAAACATCAAGACTCATTGCGGGTTATTCAACACACATATCTTAATAAATTCATAGCTTACTGATTGTTAGAATTTCGAAGTCAAAAATAGTAACCACCAATTCTTGAACCAATACGATTACATCCAAATACTTGTACTGGACAACCCATGCTTAGCCAATTTGGTGGACCATGGCCCAACCAACCACCCAACCCATTTCAGTTAAACTCTCTATTGGATAGGAAGCCTATACTCGGCAATAGTTAATATGAGCAGACGCGGTAGTGCACAGTACATTCCTAGTTCCATATAAAGTACATTCCCATTACTCCAAGCCCATTCCTCCCACGATTTACCTCAAACCAGCCTACGTCACTTCATTAAATAAAAATAAACTGTATAAATAAAAACATGTTCCCATGAAACGCGAGTATCAACGCAAACACAACACATTTGCATGTCAATGTTTATAATAGATGTTAATATTTTTAGCGTCCGCCCGCGCGCCGTGTTCATTTTAATGCTTCGTCTGTCACGCACTTACTCGCCGTGCTAATAAACACAATAGCTATTGTTGCTCTGGGCTATGCGATTTTTATAGCATGCTTAAGTTTATACCTTTAGAATCGAGGGGGTAAGCAGGAATGTGTAGCGCCTAAAGTATTGCTTAGCAGTTTCATTCTCAACAATTCATTTCAAACTCTAAAAATTTAAGTTATTGACCTGAAAACAATGAATTATGTGAACCGAACCGAAAAATCTGATATTACGGTTACCACCATGGATCATTGTCTGGTCTAATTCCATAGCATGGGTGCGGTAAAAGACACAACGAAAAGTCATGGTATTTTCTTGAAAAATTGCCTACTATGCTACTCTAAGCACTATTATATCGTACTCAAATATAAATCATCGTATAAAGGCGTAAAATCCGCCATAATGAAGCACCCATATGTGCCGCGTTTCAAGATCATCCCGTGAATAACCGATTACAAGCATGTCACCACATTTCATCTCTATTTGGACTATATATGTATATGATTATCATTAGGGACACTATGCCTTTTTTAATGGCCTTCGCCAGCAGACGAGCATGCCGCCCGCCTGATGGTAAACGGTCACCACTGTTCATGGACCATCGCAGTGCCAGGGGTCCAGCACAACGAAGTCGCTGCCTACCGTAAGGAGAGTACTCTCTTTTAATAATAACCTATTATTTTTTTGTATCTAATATTTTTACAGTATTTAAAACAACTAAATCCCCACAAAAATACTTAGTGCGGCCGCCTATAACCTACTATTTTATGCCTATTGTTTTCTGCACTATTTAAAACAACCAAAAACCTTTAAAAGTCCTTAGAGCGGTTACCTATCAGGATGTATTTGGTATACGTTAATGATTGCGGTACAATAAAGACCAAGCAATAGAACGTAATGGGCTGATACAGATCAGTGGAGAACAATTACAGTACAATTAGGAGCAATCGTAATAAATGGGTTGAAAATGTTTTTAAAAGGTACTCTATTATGGTATTTTTATTGATGTGAATCAATACATTTAGTACAAGTTTTAAAGTTTCATATGAAAAAATGTATTACGATGGTTATAGCACTATAATAGATGCGCTTTATGACCATTAAAACAGATTAACTATTGATTTATTCTATATATTTTTTATTATTTAAATGGAGCTCTATTCCATAATACTGGTGGTAGATCTCTCACATGTGAGGGGCTGCCTGGGTGGGTACCACCGCAATGTCTATTTCTCCCGTCAAACAGCAGTTTAAATGCACTGTTGTGATCCAGTTTGAATAACATTGTAGCCAAAGTAACTGCTGAACTTATTGAGACTTAACAGCTTATGCCTCAATAAGCGAGTGCATTGAAATGCCAAGCACTGCTTAATAAAACATGGTTTTGTACAGTTTTGTTGTCTATGAGCACTCGTATCACTGACCTTCATGAGAATGGTATACTCGTCTCACTATTAATTGCAATAAAAAGAAACCAACACCAGATAACTGTATTCCCCCATTCATAAGAGCAAGATATTTCTCCTACGTATTCTTAAGCGTCACCTCCCTAAAATATAACACATATTTTCCGGGCCAGGTCGCTGTAGGTTTTCATTTCACTGCGCCCCACGCCACGCATCGAGCTACTAATTAATATAACATTAGGCCGACTTAACAGGTCGCCGCTCCGTCGTGCTAGTTGGAACGAAAACACTGCTATGAAATTTTAATTTTACCTGTAATTTACATTTTTCAGTGTTTCATGAAAGCGAGCGTTGAGTGTCGTTTTATTGAACTTGTTATTTGTAATAATTCTGAACTTTGTATGTGGATTTAATTTATGTAGGGTCCAATTTTTTTATAGTTAATGACAGAATATGACTAATGTACATAGTTTGGAGTTTGAAAATGCGTAAGAATATAAAAACGTAGAATAGGCATAGAAAATGAAATTAGGTATGGGTAGCGACAATCACTGATTTGTATTATAGATTACGTTTTTATTTAATGCGTAGTGGTCCAGGACGGCTTTAACCGGGTGCACATATTTTCGAGTCGATCTTGCCATCTATTTTTTCCACAAAGCAACTTGAGGTTTCCAAGATGGTTACCCTGTATCGCCTCAATTTCCCAATTTTCATAATATATAGATGTAGATAATACAAAGAAACGGACACCTTAAAAACCTTCAATGTACAAAACATCGACTGCTACAATAATTATTTTATATCAACTAATGTCACATTATGCTAATTTAAAATCCTACACGAAAATTAGTATAAATAATTATTATCCAATGACGTAAGGAACTGTTTAAAACACCTACGTTACTCCAATCGAAGTATACGTCATAAATTACGTTACAAAAATAAATCCAATATAAAACGTAATACTGTAGGAAATTAATTCAGTCATGGTTTGCTTAAACATATACAAGTATGAAAGATAGAAGTCAAAGGTAAAGGAAAAACCCTTTTGCGAATCGTATATGTCACGGTCCAATTATTTGTTCAGAATTTCATGAAATGAACTACAGTGTGTCAGTTATAACTTTTTTATATAGATACGACAAAGTCGTTTCAATGCACCTATTTACAAATGCAAAGAAAAGTAAATAGAGAAATGGTCCCTGTTAGTTGTACCGACTTATCTCTCTCTCTCTCTTTAGCCATAGAAACTCCCCTGCTGAACATAGGCTTCCCCCCTGAGATTAACCGAATTATTTAATCCGAAGTACATTAATAACAAATATAACAACAATACTAACTATAAAATAGTAAATAAAATATATATATATATTTTTTTTATATAGTTTTTAATGTAAAAATCATTGCATGCTATTGTAATAAAATAAAAATTGATTAATGGCACCATATAAAACCACTATAGGTTTAAGTGGTGCTTGATTTTTTATTGTAAAGTATTAACAAAAGGGGATTTCGTATCTCAAGAAATGGGGTCTCTGGCAATATAACACACTAAAATCAAACAGCATTTTTTATTTTCATGTCACCTTTCTTTAAGACAGTAGTACTACCCTAAACAACCTGACCTGTTCCTAAATTAAACCAAGGTGACTACACGGCTGTAGCACTTTTCAATTGTATTTATAAACAAAACATTACTAGTTACACTAACTATACAACCGTTTACCATTACGGTGATTTGACTCTACTATATAATTATTATAAATATAATAACAGGCGAAATAGATACTAGCCTATAATTAACTTGTGCTGTAACACAACCGTCCTTATATGTTACAGTCACGAATATATTAACATAATTATGATTATAGTAATTTATGTCCCGCCTCACTGTTCGTGACAAATGACCGAGTGCGCCATAATTAGATTGTTTCATTTGGAAACATAAAAGTGTTTTTGATTCATGACATTGGGGCAAATGTGTAAATCAACCTAAAAGTTAACTTGTATTGATCGTCTACGATATTCCACCGCCCCAATACGTTGTTTTCAAAAGGTTATGAATAGTTTCACTCTCTTTACATAAATTACATTGGACATGTTTATATTATTTGATTGAGATTATAAATGCTTTTTTTTATTGCCATCGCAGGCAAACGAACATGCAACCTCCCTGAGGGATAGCAGTGCCCACTGCTCATAGATCTCCGCAATGCCAGGGGCTTAGCACAACCAGGTCGCTGCCTACAGTAGATAGAGTACTTTTAAGCCTTGCTTAAAGAAGAACAGGTCATAATGGTAGGAAAACACCAACGCAGAGAGCTCATTCCAGAGCTTGCACGACGCACGTGCGTGATAAAAAAAGTATTACAAAAACAACTCAATCAATTGGATAAATCATTTTTAAATTTGTAGTTAAACCACACGCCAATTATATTAAGATGAATTTACCAAATTTTATACTGAATCAAGGTAGAATAAATAAACCAAACTCATGTGATAGCAAATAATCTCCACATCTCATTAAGGGACTTAACATTGTAGCCAGCGATTACAAGTCATTAGGAGACTTAAAACGTTATGACTAAGGGTGATGAGTTCAGTGCTTTATAAGTTGTTAGCTAAGTTGCTCTTACTTATGGTTAGTAGTGAAACGTACAAGCACTCGTTTGACATGTTCTATCAGTCTCATAAAATTATATGTACAGGGTATATCAAGAATGCTACCAAAAACGAAGCCCGGTGGTAGTTTTAATGACTACAAACACAATGTAACTAAAAATTTCGCAAAGAAACGCGACAATTATTTTTTTAGTTTTTTTAAATATTGACATTTTTGGGTATATCCATAGTTTTTGCAAAAATAATAATTTAAACTCTTTTATACCTTAGAGTATTTATAAATAATCGGGTATACACTATTATTTTAGGAAAAAAAATGTATTTACCACCCAAATATGGCCATAAGAAAAAAATAACAAAAAAAATTGTCGCTTTTTTTTTGCAACTTTTTTTGTTGCATTGTGTCTGAAGTCGCTTAAACTACCACCCAGCTTCGAAGCCGGGTGGTAGTTTTAGTGACTACAAACTCAAGGCAAATAAAAAGTTCAAAAAATAATAATAACACGGCAATCGTTTTTTGTGATTTTTTAAATATCGGCGTGTAATCCATAGTTTTTGCTAAAATAATAATTTTAACCGTTGCATACTAGCGTGTTTAAAAATAAAAGGTTGAACATGATTATTTTGGGAATAACTATGAATTTAAAAACGCCAAAAGACGATAGGAAAAGAAGATATTTTTTGCAAAAGTTTTAGTTCACTAAAACTACCACCCGACTTGGTTTTCGGTAGCAGTCTTGATAAACCCTGTATATAAGGATGAAGGATGGGTAAGGAACCGAGGTCATAACCATGCCTGACACAAATTACAGCTGCAGATATATGTACATATTATATCGTATGGATAACTAATATACTGGCAAGTATGGGTCTCTCCTGGACATTGAAACCGAGACTTCATGGCTGTCAACTCGTTAAAATTTTACTACCCATCTACCAAATCCCTATAATCATAATGTCAGGTATTTCTTTTGCTTTTCCTCCTATTTCAGAACTTCAACCTGACTACAAGATTGATATTTTTGTAAGCATTATATTTTGGCGCCCACTTTTATTTATTTATTTGATTAAGAAAATTCAACAATATACACATAATCAAATTAAATACTATTCATTACTAGTTGAATTCTGATGCATATTTTAACAATTTTAGTGCTAATAACGTCAAGTTTTAATGAGAATTTCCTATCTAATTTATAAAGAGGTAAGATTTGATTGGTTTTATTCAATAAGCTAACTACTGGACTGTTCAATTTGTTGTACTGGATAAATTCTTCCACCATGGGAATCATACATTGTCTCTTAAACAAAACATAGGCGATGGAATATTTTCATAATAGTGTATCTGCATGCAAGAGAAAACGAGCTGGTCTATTAGTGCCTAAAAAAATCAAGAAATCGCGCTACAGCTTAGTGGATAACCACATGTAATTTACCTTTCTGTAACATGAAACCAAATCCATATTTGTTATTATACAAAACTTATGAAAGATGGATTATCCGGCCTAAGAATTTATGTCAAGGTTTCAAGGTTTATAACCAACGAAATTACGTGTAAAACCGATAAGTGATATTTAAATATTAGACTATACTAATATTATATTTTTACGTAAAAGTTATTCTATAACTAATTAACATGTTATATGTTAATAGCCTATTCCTAGTTAATAATTCTTATTGTTATATTACTATTAACGCTTTTTTTTCTGAATAAAAATAAAATAAATAAATAAATCCGTACTTCTTACATATAGCTGAATAATTTGTTTCGTTCAAGGCTCTAATCTCAGGAACTATTGTTCCAAATTGTAAACTTATTTTAGTAGTGGATAGACCGTGTATCCAGAAAGGCCATGTATGTATGTACATATGTACGTATCAGCCTATATACGTCCCACTGCAAGACACGGGCCTAAGTACATTTAAGGAAGGCCAATGATGCATTTTATTCCCGAAAATATAAAACGGGATTCCAATCCCCGGAAAACTTTTTCATGTAGGCGAAACTACGAGAAATACCAGTAAAAATATACATTCAATCACATTATTTTTATTTCTCACTCTTTTCTACTTCCCTTCGTGTGCACTAACATTTTCCGACCGATTTATACACGAAATTGGTCGTTGTTTATTTCTTTGAAGACATACCTTGTACATGCTCTTGCAAGTGCCTAGCAGTCATTCTAGTTTATTGTCGCCATATCCTACTGCTTGTTTTAGATTCGAGAAAAATAAATATTATTTTGTTTATATGGGGGCAGGGCAATTGACATTTTAAATAGTTCTGAATTCGTTTCTGAATAAGGAAGAAATTAATGCGTTCAAAAATAATACCAGTATACCATACCTACTTAGTTAAATAATATCATACAAGTTATTGAAAATGGTAATTTCAATTGTATATGTTTGGTAGTGACTAGTCATGAGCGCTCAATTACCTACTTTAATTTATTGTAATACAAATATAAAATAATCAACAAAGAGAACGAAGTGTAAGTGGCAATATATCACTCGAGATTATACCTACTAGACAACAAATAGATGTACAGAAGAAAATGAGAAATATGGGACAGCATGAGGCCAACAGGGCAGTCTACGTTACCTATGAAAAATAATTTCTTGCCATTAATATAAAAATATTCTTTACTGTTACTCATAATGTTATCCTCATATTACTGAATACCGAATTACTAATGAAAATGATATCGATCGATATAGGAACTGTTACCAACAATTTTGTTTTATTTATACGTGAATGATTTATTGAACGTTTTCATAACGAGTTGAATAACTTTAGCTAGCAATAAAACTTTAAAAAATTTATATTTTTATTTTCCAACAGAAACTCCCTCACTTAAATGGTCATTTTTAAACTTTTTAGAAAAATGTATAAAGTTACAATTTTTACTTCAAACACGCCACTTTATCTGTTTCATCTCAACTCTAAATCAAATTTTACTGTTTATTTTCCGTTTATTATACTTACTACCAATCTTCAATACACAAGTATCTATACAATACCACACATCCTCAAGGAACCCGAGAACACTCGACACGTCATAAACAACCGTCTTATTGGCAACAAACGGTGCCAATGGTAGTGGTAATGCTCTGTGAATTGCATTCGTGTCCTGTGGGTGTGCTTACCTGCATTCTGGCAGCTCTGTGTAACAACTATTTAGGAGTCACACGTTTCTCTAACCCGAGTGCACGACAAACTCCGTATAATTATTAGTATTGTACGTGCTCATATAGTTTTCATTGGCCTGTATATTTGTAATTCAAATATATTTTACTGGTGGTAGGTACCCTACCTCATATGCGATAGGCTGCCTAGGTAGGTCAATATATATTTAAATCATTTTCATAAACGACTAATAAGCGAATAGTGCGTGGTGGCCTGTTGGTAAACGGACTAGACGCGGCTGCCAACATGTTCACGGTGGTCGCGGGTTCGAATCCCAGGGCACACCTCTGACTTTTCGGAGTCATGTGTATATTGATAGTCAATCACCACGTACTAAAACGGTGAAGGAAAACATCGTGAGGAAACCTGCATACCATAGCGATTTATAAAAAAATTGTAAGTCCGCCAACACGCACTAGGCCAGCGTGGTGGACTATACGGCCTAACCACTCTCAATCGTACTCTCGATTGTAGAGTAGGCCCGTGCCCTGCAGTGGGACGTATATGGGCTGAAACTGAACTGAACTGAAAGGCTTTTAAAATTTCCACCGAATACGTGCTATAATACATACTAAATCTGTGATATTTTTCTGAATAAATGTTGGTGATACTTTTGACGTTTAAATCTGAATTTATTTGTTAGAAATTCTTTAATGCATTTCAAAACAGAGAACCCAACATGACACCCAATTATACCTACACTACCAAGAATTCGCCGCTTCAATCCTGCTTTAAGAACCTGCAACCATTAAATCCAGTAACATGAAAATTTATTATATTGAGTGCACCTTTTAGTTGAGCCGCTTAACTGTAGTAATCCGATAATTATCATAATTACATTATACAACTCACTAAATAGCGTGTGTATTAATTTTATATATCAGTTCCATGAACCCAAGGCCTTATAAAGACGAATAACAGATAACAGTCATGCAATAAACGGCAATATAGAAGGTAGATATGTACATCCTACTAATATTATAAATGCGAAAGATTGTGTGTTTGTTACCTCTTCACCCTCAAACTGCTGGACCAATTTTGACGAAATTTGGTATTACGTACGTAGCTGATACTCTGAATTAATACATAGTCTAATTTTCATCCCGACAAAATGTAGTGTTTCCGAGGGATGTGCAAGGAATTAAAATACATTTGATATTCTTTCACAACCAAACGAATGAGATGGGACGTTTAAAGTACGACAGAGTTGAGTCTAACTATTTAAAACATTAGTTATCATGCAAATTAGCTACTGTTTCTAAAGTTACTGGACTCAAAAAGTAATTGAACCCGACCGAAGCCGGGCCGGACCACTAGTACATGATATATCAAGCTAACTCACCAAAATACCGCGTTTCAATCTGCATGATCGGCGCCAGTGAGACTGATGTTCTATTGAAACACTAAACACTATTTGCACCATATTATCCACAATACGAGGTGAGTTACACGCGAAATCAAACGCAGCACCGACGCACTTGCCACGCGTTAGAAAACATACACGAGACTGAACAAACTACACAAAAAAAAAGACAAATTATGACAAAACTACCCTCGGCTGGATTATATTTGCGTTAAATTGTTTAAAGTTAAAATAATATATGAATGAGAGAATGGCGGACTTTAAATGCTATATAATTTCTTTACAAATCCCTATGCAGGTTTCCTCACGATGTTTTCCTTCGCCGATTTTACATTCCATAATAATTCTATCATACAATATAATTCCTACAATTCGCTATGTTAAACCTACATGGATGTTTTCTTTCACCGTTATAGTACATAGTGATTGACTACCAATACACACTTGACTTCGAAAATTCAAAGGTGTGCCCTGGGATTCGAACCCGCGACCACCGTGAACTTGTCGGCAGTCGTCTGGTTCGTTTACCAACAGGCCACCATACACTTCATATTATTAATTACCAATTTTCTTCTCACAAAATTATTATTTTATTTTAAAACACCGTAACCATATATTCCTGTTTATAGTATAAAATATAATTATGACAAACCACTCCATCATAAGGCATACTACAAACATGGTCGAGGAATTTCAAAATAAAACCATATCGAAACAGCCATTAATGCAAATATGAGAACCACAATTCCTTCACAATCGCCCCACTCTACAATACGCAAAGAAACACAATTTAAAGTTGAATGGTTTACAAAACCCGAGTTAATTTAAAGGTCTGTTCAAACCGCGGGCAAGACAGGACGGTGCCGTGAGGCAGACGAGACGTTGACGATTCGAGAGGAGTTATACTGTATTGGTTGAGACGGGACATGTCACACAGTACAGTTTCGTCGAGAGCGACGGTGCTATGGAACATGCTCCATAGTAACCAATACATTGCAACAGAGGACGTGTCGTCAGCGTTACGTCGTCGTCCCGCCCACATACAATTTGACCAGTTCTCAACAGCCGTCTCGAATAGCGTGTGAGTTGGAATTAATGCGAAATAATTACGGTGCAGACTCGTGAACTTTTGGTTAAGGTTATTTTGTATCCATTATTTTAGTACGTACCGCAGTGTTAGGAATTAAAATGTTGCACTAAACTACGATGTTATCGGTATCTTGTAAGTTTAATGCATTTGGACTAAATTAGTTGAAAATTATTTGCAAATTTCTGTCTAACTGCCAAACAGATAAATGAATAAAATAATAAATAACACTCAACAGTCACATACATCGTCCTGACCCCACACTAAGATCGAGTCTTGTGTCGTGGGTATCAGGAACTACGAGAGACTTTTCAGCCTCATAAACACCCAGACCCGAAATAAATATTTGTGGGCCACCCAAACCAACCAACATTGTATCACTTAAATTATTGGTTCCTTTTATTCTTGAACCGGGATATCAATAGAGTCTTTATTCTCTCAACAAACTATTACAAATCTAGGGGTCTAAACTCTCACAAAGTAATGCATTTTTAAAACTATAAAAAACTCAGTTATAAAAACTCGCACGCCATCGTTAACTCCAGCAGGATGACAACAATTAAGTTCAGTCACGATACACTTTACGTCGACGTATAAAAACAAAGATACAGGCGCGGTGCTCCCGTTTTAGTGCAAACTATGTACCGTCCATCTTGCTGCGATGTTTTACAACGGCTCCAAGGTTGGCCCAAGTTTAGTGGAACTAATAGCGTTGGATCCAGTGTTGGCGGTAGAAATGTTCTAGATATGGGATAGAGAATCGAGAACATTCCTGTTAGCTTCAATAGTGGGCAGCCTCTAATAATTGTATTAGCAACATTAAATATATCCTTAACGTTGCTGGCTGTAGCATATTTGTATCCGTCAGTATAGCGACTACCAAACCATAGTGATACAAATAAGCGCGTTTAAGGATTTATGTTGTATATATTTGGATTTCAATCAATTCTTATATGTAGCGGTAGTACCACGATGTTGTCAATTATTACTCAGTATGAATGGGCAGGCTCCTCCGGAGCGGTACCACCAATGATATATTATACAAATACGACGTAGATATCGCACTAGCACCTCAAAAGTGAGGCGTTCAAATTCGGGCAATTGGTGTAATTTCATCTAGTCGCATAGCAACGGCGACAGAGGAAAGACCTCAGTGCTGTCAACATAATTTATTTGAAAAATATTGTCTAAAGTGTCGAATTGTGTGTTTTAAAAGTTTTAAAACAATGGTGCAAAAATACGAAACTAAATGGGACCTACACACCATACGTAAGTATATAAAAATCACACAAAATTTAATTTTTATTTTAAATTAGTATACACCGCTTTCAATTGTGTAAGAAGGATCGCGTAATACAAAGATTGTGAAGTGCGATAGGGACAAAAAGCGTACGTCATAGATTAACAAGTCAGAAGCGAAACCGATCATACAGAAAATTGACGATGAAAGTTTGAATGGATTTGGATAGTTGTATATTTGTTTCTAATTCAATCACATTTAAAACGATTAAGTTATTTGTTATGAATTATTTTCATAATCAATTCAAATAACTTAATCCAACCATGAACATTACAAAATACATAAGCTTCCTCATATATTTTGAATAACAATATTCACATATAACATTAATTAATGTTTCCAGATTTCCACGTGATGAGCTTTTGAGACGTAAATGGATATACACTAAGCACAGCTCGAACAAAAAGAGAGGATCGTGACTGGATGCCTTTAAAACTGATTAATATTGGTTTAGCACATTTAATTATGAATAAAAATATACAACTACGAAAATATATATATCCACCTAAAAGAACCTGCGCCATCGGTTGCAGTATCGGTTGTCTACTACTGGCAGGTCGCTCATACATTACCACCATGTGTAGGTACCACCGCAATGTCTATTTCCCCCGCCACACGGCTGTTTAAATGCCATGTTATGTTCCGATCCAAAGGACATTCTCGCCCGAGTAATCGCTGTACTCATGCTTAAGATCTTATGTCTCGGAATGGCGAGCGCAGTGAATGCCAAGCATTGCTTTGTAATTTAAGCGGTCGTATCACTTGTCATCATTACAACAAAAAAAATATTAATAAGAGATCGATTTTTCAGTGCATGCTTACCATAAACTTCAAAATAAATATCAAAGTTTTTATGCAAATAAAAATATATTTGTTTCAGGATGGCGTACCACAGGTAGACTCATGTAGCAACCTCAAAGTTAATTTATATTAAATACTTATAAAACCAAATAGGTAGTTTTATTTATCGTTACCCTTCTGTTTCTATCGCTTCGATTCTATGTTTGGATAGCGCAATGCTATCTCTTTTCGTCTCGTACTTTCTGTATGATCTGTTTCATTCACTAAAATTTTCATAAAGTATTAACAAATGAGTATGTATATGCATAGCAGTACAGTTTTTAAACGTCACGCAGTATGGATATGCGTCATCTTTATTAAAACATCATTGGGTACCACTGTCTCAAGAAAATCAATGTGAAGAGTTTGCTGTTGCGTTTATTTCGGTGAGTGATGTTGCCGTATGCCGAATACCCCTTTCTTCTTCCCATACTTTTTCCTTTCCGTTCTTCTCCCAATTCGATGGGCCGGCCACACATCCATGATCCAAGTGTTGTGAATGTTCATGGGCAGCAGTGATCACTTACCATCAGGCTGCCGGATCTAAGCAATAAAAATTTTTAAAAATATATTGACTTGCAAGATGTGATCATCTCATACAGTGAATACTCCATTTTAACTCAACTTCACTTACTTTCAGGTGTATTATGCACTTAATAATGCTGGTATAAAAAATCTAATCTTACGTTACTACTACACAGGTCAATGTTCCCGGTGAGCCTTTTTGTGGCATTTGGACCAATATTGAAGCCAATATGTTGAGCGTTACGGTCCCTGCTTCGTAGAAAAACTAGCTCCACCTAGCAAATGGCGACGTTTCCAAGATTTTAGTGCGCTATGCGGGTGACTTAAAACATCCTGCGATCAAAGGTTCCAAGTTAGGATCTATTTGTGTCTAAAGTTTGAATTTGACGATGGTGAATTGTTTGTTCACTGTAGTTTTTTTTGCTTCCTTACCTAATTCTGATTTTAGGATTGACCGCCTCTCTGATTTTAAGAATATCAAGAAATTGGTTATTATATTATTGGTAAATGTTAATTAAACCATGATTTTTAAAGTAGATTGTAAATCAGATGACTACCATAGAAATCAATCCAAGATCCTTTTTACATACTTACATAAACTCACCCCTTCCTCCCAGAAGAGCTGAGTGCTAATGTGAAAGGGAGCGAGCCTATTGCCATATCGGGTACAAATTCCTGACTCAACGCTGATAATCAATAGATAAATCCATTATCACTTTGCCTGACCCGGCACTCGATCACGAGACAACAGCTTTGGTATTGTACCGTAGTACAACTGCATAGAGATCTTTTCCTTAAAGTTTATATCACTCCTAAGAATGATACGAATGCACCCATATTTTCTATAGGTACTAAAATCACCTACAGACATTGCTTATACAAACTTGTCCACAATTTTATCGATAGTCAATATGAACCAAACACAGTATTATTTTTGTACGATGATGTACAATTTATTTAACACTATCATGCCGCAGAACACCGGACCGTAAGGATATGGATTGACGAAGCGAAAGATAATAGAAAACGTTAATTTGGCAATGCGTTGCGTTACAAGTCTCGTGGGGTTGTATATGGTCGGTGAATTTCCAGGTCCAGAGTTCGATTCCACAGTGGAGTTATTGGCTTTTCGTAAGTATAACAATTCGTAACCTATGATTTATTCAGAATACTTTTAATGATACTGGTGCGAAAAAACATTGTACACCAGATGATACGTGCAATAAAGCCTATCGTAATCAACCACCAAAATAAATTGCTAGAAACATCATATACTAGATGAACCATAAACACGACACACTTGCGTAAATTAATCTGACGGATTTCCAACACTGGGCCGTGATCGCTATCGAATTCAAGCTAAGAATCTACCACCATCTGAATACTTAAGATTAAGCATCTGGTACAACTTGGTGGTAATAAATCATTTAATCACGACATGTTTCAAGAACATGTTATGTATATAATAAAATGGAATAGGTAGAATGTAGGGAAGGATAGGTTAAACATTTCGGAGAGTACTATATAGTATGTTGTTAATTTAACACGCAACCATAAATAGTTAATAATGGTATTCTAGTTCAAGGATGTTCATAAAATCGATGCTTCCACTTTGATATGACGGAAGACGTTAAATTGTAATATATGAAACCACTAATGGCTGCGTCAGCACTCACGAACATTATGTATTTAATAACCATTTTAGACATCGCTACTAAAATATTTAATTATGGCAACAAATGAACACCTCGTCACCAAATTTAAATAATGAAGGACTTAATCGACTTTTAAAAAAGGAGGAGGTTCTCAATTTGTCATAATCTTTTTGTATTTATATTCACTAGTATTAGTGCGTTGGCCTGTTGGTAAACGAACCAGACGACTGCCGACATGTTCACGGTGGTCGCGGGTTCGAATCCCAGGACACACCTCTGACTTTTCGGAGTCATGTGTGTATTGATAGCCAGTCAATCACCATGCAATAAAACGGTGAAGGAAACGTGATGAAACCTGCATACCATAGCGATTTATAAATAAAATCTATGGTATGTAGGTCCACCAACCCGCATTTAGGCCAGCATGGTGGACTATATGGCCTAACCACTCTCGATTGTAGAGGAGGCCCGTGCCCTGCAGTGGGACGTATATGGGCTGATACAGATACAATATCAGTGATCATGATATATGATCTATGATCTTCCAATGGATTTCAATGGTTCTTTGTGGATAAGGTTTAGTATAAGAGTTAATTTATTACAAGAAACTTATTCGGTGGTCAAGTCAGGAAGAAACTTTTATTAAATTTTTTTTTTTTAATATTATTACTTTGTATTCATTTCGTGTAGGCTGTTTGCACCAGTTTGTTCTGTAAATATCTTTAAGAGTTGTTAGCTCTGACCTTAACAACTCGTTAATTAATGGCTTGTGGGTGGTTGTGACATTTTCCACCATATGAAAAGGTACCCAGTAATAAAGTATCCCTCGTTTGTTATCCCTCTGTTATGAAAATCAAAATGACCTACGTTCAATTCATTTCCATTAAACTTTGTCAATGAAACTCTAAAATACTTTCGCTTTTAAATTCCAAACATATTCACACAATCCAGTATTTGGTACAAACTCCCATGTAAAATTTAAACATTATTTCAACGGTTTCGTGTCGAGCATATTCTACGTTATTAGGGAATATTTTGCATACCTAATGCCTACTTTTTGCAACAATGTACTGTAATAGGTAGCTCTCTTGTATTCGCTACTTTCGGTACTGCAAAATAATGTGAGCGTTGCAGACATTCATAATGAATTATATTCAGAACAAAGACACTGTAAGAAATTTAATGAGAAGCGCTCCTGTGCATCGCAAAATAAGTAATATGCTTCTAGAATTCGCTAGCGACTGTGTGTGGGAGATTGTGAAGTCACAAAATGATAAATTTAATTACAATTTATTTTGAAATATGATTTAGGTGACAAATTCTTCTTCAAGGCCGATTCGTTGTCATTTTCTGAACTAAAAAAAAAATAGTTTTGCTAGTTAGAAATAAAATATACTACCAATTCCTCCAAAAGGGAAATGAGCGCACTATCCTTAGGTCTATTCTACGTCAAATTATACTTCTCACTTTCTTCACTTTTTGCAATTTATGCTTACCAAACCCCATAAATCCTGGAAAATATGGATAGGTATTTCACGGAATACCAAATATTTAACCATTTTGAAAATCTGCACAGAAGCACAAAACTTTTCATTTACTTGTCACAACATACAAACTTTAGCTCTTGTGAAAATTCAGTGACGCTACCAGATCAAATCTTTCATTCCATTGACGGTTCTATCCCGCGGCATGCACGTTAGACAAAATGTCACTATGTGCAAAATATTTCAACAAATTCAACACATTCGCCGAGACGTTTGTATTCAGACAGTAGCTGAAATAAACATTTGTACAAAGCGCAGACAGGTGTCAGATGATAGACGATTATTACACTCTTTGTTCTGTTACTACGAAATTCAATTTTTGTTCACAAAATCCGGAATGTGAATTGAATGTGGGTTCTACCCAACCCTAAGTTGCGATAATATTCACAAGTTTGGCTCGTTAGCAAAACATATGCTACATTGTTTTAGTGGCGTTCAATTTCAAGAAAACAACAGTCGTTTTGGCTTTCCAACTATTGCGATGGAGGTTTTTTGTTGAACGACTAATGGGTAACAAAGTAAAACTGGTAGAAGCTAACCAACCACGAAGCATGAGTAATCTTTGAGCCTTTTGCCTTCTGAACCAATATAACTATTCAAAAACCGTTTAAGTAATCGGAGGTTTGTTTATACCGACAAGTTAGTGCGCAGCATAACTTTTTAAGACATTTGAACTCCATAAACGTATCCCTTATATTTGTGTTTGAAGGAAATTCAAACAAGTATCATGCGAACAAAGCTTTAATTTGAACGTATCATTCGCGCAAACTTGTGTTTCCATTAAAATTTCCTGTTTGAAAATTGTTGGCATTTTTCAATCCTGTCCAATCTAAAACTTTTCAGCAGAACACACCAAATTGTCCTGATGAAATTTCACGGCAACAGTTTGGTAACAAGCACAATATGACACAATTGGAAGATAGCAACATTGTACGCGTCCGTGGATATAGTCAAATCATATACAGATGTACAAAGTAGATACAACCAACTTTTGTTCCTTCTTCTATTCTTATACCTTGCAATGGCTGTCTGTTTATTTTACATACCATTCGTACAGTGTAAATATAATTAATTTATGATCTTTACAATAGTTTTCAGTAGAGCATTTGACTATTTTTTTTTTATTTACGAAGTCTAAAATAACATTATAATAATGTTGAATACCCATGTAGTATAATGGGGGGAAAACGGGTACACAAGTATTGTGACTTCACATATCTTTTGATTTGCAGCTTTGTAATTGTGAAATGTTCCTATCACACCGCCTCTTATATACTTATAAAAGTAGTAACTACTCATTTCACTATATATTTAATTGTTACATACATACATAAGCCCAATATCGCTTGGCTAATGCGGTATTCAAACCCGAGACCTCAGTTTTGCAATCGGTTCGATTGTGCTCTATGAATTGGTTGTATCATCTCCATACCACATACTCAGTATTTGGTGCACTACCTATACGTTTTCGGTGGCAACGGTCCAGTGTAATCGACGCCGGACCAGCTGGCGCGTCACGTGATAACCCGCCGGATATTGTGCCAGTTAGCCGACCGACTTTGAGACGCTCCCATTGGCGTATGATCATGCTGCCACACTCGCAGTCGGTGCAATAAAAAACTGCCAATATAGTGGCGAGTGCCAGTGTATTGGGGGCCTTGAAGGGCTGATCTACATTCATCAGTCATCATGGTCAAAAATTATACTTAAAGTAAAAAACTGAGTGATCGTTAATAGGAACAAATGATGGCTTGTTAGATTTATGCGAATGTTACACATTGAAATAAAATTTCAATGAGGAATAAATGATTTGGTTTCAATATACCTATCTCTTTTTAATTTGTTTATGTTGTATTTTATCTGAGGCATATTTTTTTATTTGACTATTGAAACATCAGCCCTGTGGCCATTACTCATACAAAACTTCGACTTTATGAATATGTAGTAAGAAAAAATAATTAAAAACCCACACATTAAGATTAAATAAGTATAATCTAAAGAATACTTTATTCCCTCTAAAATCTAAAAAAAACACTTTTACAAGTAATATTAGGTTAAAAAAACATTAAAAACATTTTGTGCGTTGGCTGTTACCAAAATGAATAAAACTTTCACATTGATTTTAATCCTTACTTGGCTTCCCCCTAACTTGAGGCGTGGACCTGAAATTAGTGTAATAAATGAGTGTAGTTCACAAAACCACGACTGTAAAATATAAGTAAGTCCACTGAAGTACACAAAAAAGTGGTCTAATTTCAATGAAATAATATTATTTAAATTTAGTTTTAGTAGTGAAAGAATATACAGGATATATCCAGACTGCGACCGAAAACGATACCAGGTGGTTGCCATCGCATTTTTCTTCGAAAGTTTTACATGCATATTGCCTGTAGTCACTAAAGTGAATTTAGTCCACCAAAGTAAACAAAAAAAATTTAGGTTTAAAAATTTTATTTTAATAGTGCAAGAATATACCAAGTCGTCACCTTTTTTTCGGATTTTTTTTTTTGCGTTGTACCTGTTGATACCAGACCTGGCTTCGTTTTCGTTCGCATTCTAGATATATCCTGTATTTACAAATACAACTCACATAATAGATCCATATGCTTCCTGTAGAGATTTAACTTTCATTTTTGGCTGGTCTGGATATTTAAAGAACGTTGGTAAGAAGCTTCTGTATGTAACTTGATACAGTTTCGACCGTATAAAAGCCTCGAGATCTTTCGGCTTGGGATACAGTGTTGCTAGATCTGTAAAGATTAAATTATACTGGTCATTAAACTGAATATTTAGGAATTGGGAAAGTAAAACTGAATACTGTTGATTCGGGAATGGATTTAATTTCAGAAAGAATTTCTTTAGGATGTTTCCAAAGTTTATGGATGACTTTTAATTTAGGGTTGAATGGTTATTATTTATATTTATATTTTGTTTAAATATACTAACCAGAGAAAAAGAGATGAATAACGTCATATTTAAACATACGAACATGAAGAGAAGTAGATTTTGTTTGTCGTAAGATTAAATGAAAAAGATTTTAATAAATCAAATAATTGATTTACATTCCGGAGATTATTGATTTACTGAATTATTGATTTACATTCCAAGAATGAAATGCAGAGGTGATGACCGAAAGACAATAGTAATACTTTGCGTCTTTTTGATCATGTAATGGAATAAAGTAAGGAAATAATTAATTATTCCAGAATTGATACGCGCGAGTAACAACACCTTTGATGTTGCAGACGTCTATAGGGTAAGATAACTGCTTTCCATCAGGAGGGCCTTATGCTTGTTTTCGTCCTTAGTTTTATAAAAAAACTGATACTTTACGAGTAGAAGTATACCAAACATCATAAGCAACATAGGCTATGATTGCACATTCTCGAAATTAATGACTGTTATTTGTTAATAACTATGCATCTGCGCAGATGCCAAATATACCGCTTCATCAAAATATATTTCACTAGTAATCGTGATCATATTAAAATCTGCATAACATTAAAATTCTTACCTTTTTCATAGGCAAGTTTGGCCAAGTCTAGTGCTATGGCAATGGATACGTTTTTTATATTACTTAAAGGTGGATAGATGCGTCCGACCTTTAAGTCTTCCTCACTAACCGACTGGGCCAATGCCTGAAAATAGTGGAAATTTATACTGTCTGGAATTCTGACCACAACGCTGATCTAGTGCGGTTCAATTTATTTTAACGGAACTGTCAGGTATACCGCTTTGGTGATTTTATTATTGGAACTTAAATATTTATTTCAACTTTTTATACTTGCTCTATAAAAGCGGGCTTAAAGTTTAATTCTTAACCAATTAACGTCCGAATGATGAAGAGATAAAATAGGTCTTGCATAATATAACCTTGTAATTTTAAAGAAAATAAAAGTTATATAAATATCTTATAACTAAATATATGACAAGAAGTGGTGAACTCGAGTTCCCACCTGATGCCACGAGCCAAATTGCTCTCACATCTGAAAGTTTCGCGCCTCTTTTACAAAACGCCTAGCAAAAGTTTCAACTTTGTAGCAACGAGATTTTCACTACGCTGTGGAATGGTGATTCCCTATATAGATAAGGCGAAATGCGAAATACATTATGATGTTGTTTTCACTGCTTATAAAACACTAAATAAGTGTTATATGTTTTAATAAAGTACAATTTTGGATTCAATGTCTAACATTATGGAGGGAAGATAAATCAATAGTATAATATAGTATAATTCTTATATTTTTCACAAGCAATTTCTATAAGATTTTTCAATTCGAACGTTGCCTATTTATGGAGCTCAACAAGATTCACAACTTATACATGTTGTCTAAACCAACAATAATAATTGACAGTTAAATAAAACATACCCTGGCCGCTCTTAAAAACAAATAATCTGGCATATGATGAGTTCCAGTGGCTATCACACCCAGGGCTATCCCAGGGAATATGTAAGAATTGTTCCCCTGTCCAGTCTTATACTCCTTGCCTTTGTATTTCACCGGAGGGAAAGGCGAGCCAGAACAATATACACAGCGACCCTGAAAGTAAAACAATAATAACACTTTCAATAAATTTTCCATAGAACTTTGCCGTGAAAATAAGCTCAATAATTTATTTAACAAGATATTTTTGTAAAAATTAAGGATATATTTATTGGTCAAAACTAAAATTCTTCGTTTCAACAAACAAGTCACTCTTCAAACCCTAAATACAATAGGAAATGAAAACCGAAAACCTTACGATTCCTGTTTTGTTAGTTCTGACTTGTTTTGAAAACAATATTCCATACCAAAGCCATTGGAGTAAATGGATATTGAATATACCTCCGTATGCTCGTATGCTTCTGTGGGAGTACACTCAGCGGATTTCGTGGGATTGGACAACGCGAAAATAATCGGCCTGTCGACATTTTTTGCCATTTGCTTCAAAACATTCGGTGTGAAAGCACCACCTTTTGTAGAACAACCTGAGAAAAATATTTTAGTATATTTTTTAATAAATTAAATCATATTGCTAATTTTTCACTAGCATCTGTAAGTTTGATACCATGACTTCTAACGGATTTTACCAACATTGCTAACCTTATAGTATATAGCTTATTATAGCACAACCTAACTATTTGATGGTATACTCAGTTTCTTACCAATTATAGCAGTAGCTTTAACCTTCCCAATAAATTTCTCAAAACTTTTTTCCGCCTCTACATTTTTCGCAAAATTTTTTGCATGTTCTGGCACACCACTTTTTCGCTTTGTAGTAATCAGACCGTCTATATCAAACATAAACACTTTTCCTCTGGCCTGATCTTTCGTTAGCCCTTCTTCAATCATTGCTTTTACAATTAATTCGGCAATCCCGTTCGCAGCCTTGAATAAATATTTGAAATAAGTTTAACTATAAAATAGTTGAACCTCGGCATAGTTCATGACTGAGCCATCTGAACCGGCGTGGTAACATTGCCTCAGAGGAAACTAAAGAGATACAACAGTTTCGTGACTGCCTATGGTGCATAATGAATTATATTGCTGATAACTCGAATATAATCAAGGAAAGAAAGATGACTCGTTTCCCCATGTAACGGCATTACTTTGTGCACCGTTGACCATTTTTCAGCAGATTTCTAGCAGTCTAGCAGTTTTACTGGTGGTAGGTTTCTCATGTCTATATCTCCCGCCAAACAGAACTTAAAATGCAACATCGGATTAAAGGACATTGTAGCCAGAGTAACTACTGGAAATATTGAGACTTTACATCTTATGGCACGTGCAGTGGAATGACAAGCATTGCTTTGTTTCTTCATTAATTAATTCAATATGTTGTTTGGTTTTGCTACTGTTCATGAGCGATCGTATCGCTTCCCATTAGGCGAAGGGAAGGCTCGTCTCGCCATTTATTGCAATAAAAAAAAGTCTGTTGTAGAAGACATGAGTAGAAAAATAAAATAAAATATTAGCACAAATCAAAGTGACATTTACAAATAATAAAAGATCTCAGCACGAAAGAAACATTCTAAAAAGTTTATTATAAACAGAGAGGAACTCACCGAACCAGCTCCTAAAAAGACTATAGTGTTCTCGCTGACTTTCCTTTTAGTAACCCTGCTTGCTGCTATTAACCCAGCCACCGCCACACTGGCTGTACCTTGTATATCGTCATTGAACGTGCAATACTTGTCTTGGTATTTTCTTAAAAATCTAGCCGCGTTGGGCAGTGCGAAGTCTTCAAACTGTGGCAGAAGTTGCGAAGTTTATAATAAATATTACACATTGTATAAAAACCACTCTTGATCAGCAAATTAAATTTATGATAAAAGAGTTGTGTATGGCCAAATCCTTACTAATATTATAAAGGTGAAAGTTTGTATGTATGTATGGATGTTTGTTACTCTTTCATGAAAAAACGGCTCAACAGATTTTGATGAAATTTGGTATAGTGATAGCTGACACCCTGGATTAACACATAGGCTACTTTTTATCCCGAAAAATGTAGTGTTCCCGTGGGATGAGTCAGGAAACCAAATATACATATTTTCTACTCTTTCAAATTCAAATTGTTGGCACGGGATGTCCTCTCCTACGGAAGGGAAATATAGTCGACGGCACGCGGGAAATATAGTTAGTAGACACGCGAAATAATATGTTCTTGATGTGGATTGGACTCAAAAACTATCTGCACCCGGGCGAAGCCGGGCCCGACAGCTAGTCTAATCTAAAGGAAAATCGGTTCTTCCTTACTTCCTCCCGATGTTCACTTGGTAGTTCCTACTAGAACATTTAGACGAACAAAACTTCTTTATAGTATCATAGTGCTATCAATTACAGACAAAACTCATTATTTACATGGTATGCCAATTTTTTGAAGGATGTAGGTGATTTATCTATGAATTAATAATCTCATGTTCAACTATACTACGTTAAACGTCTTATAAACGGGAATATCGGTTCTATGATTGTTTCATTTTATTTTACTTATTCTATTTCTTTATTGGTAGCATTGTTAAAATAATTGTTAGTTAAATTAAACAAGGGGGACGGACGATCTGACTAAGGTTGCAGGAAGTCGCTGGATGCAGGCCGCTTCCAACAGGTCATTGTGGAGATCCTTGGGGTAGGCCTATGTTCAGCAGTGGACTTCCTGTGGCTGATGTGATGATGATGATAAATTAAACATGCACGATGTATCGTATGAGTAACAATCGAAACCATGTAAATGGTAATTAGACAACTATTTTTTTTCAGTATTATTAATTAAGGTAGTACATTGAAGGGTAGAACTGCTTGTTTTCTGAATAAAATAATATGAATTCAATATTCTTTTGCACCCGTTTGTCTTTTAGGAAACAATGAAAATAACTCTTAAAACTCGGAAAACCTGAAGGTTCTTCCGCTTCAGACATATCTCCCTTACCCTTAAACTAATTTACCTGTTTGTATCACATTAAATTACCTGCAGTAGAACATTGGGACCGTATCTCTTCACACAAGCCTCCATAAATTCATCCATTAGTTCGTCATAAGCCTTTCCACGCACTCTCCTCTGCCGTAAACCGATGTACAAAGGATCCTCTAAAAGGGTCTGAAAGTAAAATAATAATTCAGCCTTAGAACTAAGTACCTATATAGCTTTTTAAATAATTCCCCTTTATTTGGCTTTTATTCTTTTGGTAGAGAATTGAACATGTGAGTGAAGTCGAGGGAAATGGAATATTTATTAGAATGTTCTATCAAAATTCTACTGTTAATACTCCGTAGAATCTTCTAATTAAGGTCCACTAGCAACCGGCTATTATATGCAATTTTCACGAAGCGGAACACCTTCTAGACTAAAGTAGATCAAACTGCAGATAACACAATACTGATAGTTACAGTACGCAGCTTGTGACTTACTTGAAACATATATTATTTATTCCTCGTACACATCTTAATTTTATTAAAACTTTAACCGCGATGGTACCCTCGGAGCTACAATTTACTTGCACCTTTACTAAATAATTCTGTGACATGCGCAAAGAATTAGCCTATGAAGTACGAACTTCGAAATTCAATTGTAAAATCGGTGGCTGGTTTAGATTTTCTGATAAATCTTTCCCGCGTACTGTTCACATACAACAAATGTTACCCTAATTACTATCCCGGAACCGTAGTACCGTTAATCTACTTAAAAAGGATATTCCTAAAATTCCAATTTTGCTGCAGATAATGTAGACACTAGACTATAGATTCCACCTTGGTATTTAAACCCGCGACCACTGTTACCATGCTGGCAGCCGCGTTTGGTCCTTTACGAACAGGCCACCACGTACAACAGTATTCCTACGTTTATTTATTTCTTACTTACTTCGTTTTCCGTTCCAACATCTAACACAACTGGAAGGCACTGATGAGGACTTATACCTCCCAATGCTGTATACAGTGCCAATTTCCCAACAGGTATTCCCATTCCATAAGCACCCAAGTCACCGAGACCCAATATTCTCTCGCCATCTGTGAATACTATTGCTCGAACATCTGACTCCGGCCTGTAAAGGTCATTACAGTTCAATAGACCTATTTTTATTCTTAGAATAAGAAATCGATGAACCTTTTCAAGAATTAGTGTACCTGGCCTTTTGATAGAGGTAATGGTCAGTCATAGCTGAATTGTATAGGTATATGCAATAATACTTAATGTCAATCAGAAATAATGTGCTGTTACGTAATAATAAATCACCATTCACTGACAAAGATATTGACGATTCTTTGTCTAGCCTAGACAACTTACTAATGATATCCATCCAGGAATATAATTATTATGTGACGTTTGGGGAGCCATGCAAAAACCTTATCATGTTATTTAATTAATATAATTGCTCAGGTCTATGATGATACTTCTTATTTTCAACATTTAGATATTTATAAGTAAACCACTGGCAGTAGAACAGTAGCCTTTTCGTATCCACCTAGATAGTGACCGATGGCGGAGCACCCGTCATAGCAAGATAATATAATATCATGGCTTACGTTCAGCATGCGTATATACCTACATATGGCTTCAAACAGGTATTTCTCGCTGAGATATTTTTGTGCTCGTGTTAAAATATATTAAGTAAGTACAAATACTTTCTTACCGATTTTTTATTATGCTGAATACGTGACCTTTGTCGTGAATCGTGATAAATAGTCCTCGTGATCTCCTAAACGTCAGGCCAAATTTCTGGCATGCCAGGCCGACAGTCGGTGTGTAAACTATTGGCATGTACTTCTCAATATCTGTCTCCAACAGACTGAAGAATAGTTTTTCATTTCTGTCCTTTAAAAGAATTTGAAAGGTAACACAGATATATTTCAGTTTCTTGTATTTATTTTGTTTAACACATAGATACACGTCGCATTTTATCACCCATCAAGATACACTGTGTATTCGGCATATATGAAAGTTATCGGATAAAGGGATTTATAGAAATTTTGCCCCAGGGCGCCCCGCTGCACCGTAGCCACCTTTCCCAGGGCTAGTGCGAAAACTGGAACTAACTAGCAACTATTATTGCCATATTATCAATAAAGATATAACAAAAATTACCTGCAACTCTATTAAATACATGTATTTGTTCAAGTCGTCCTTAAATCTCTCGAACGAGACTCTGCATATGTCCAACTGCTCAACTTGGGTTTTGAATCGTGGTGGCAGCAAGCCATGTATGCCGAGCGCTTGACGTTCTTCCAACGTGAATGCTAGACCCTTTAAAATAATTAAAATACATTTACTGGTAAAAGCACGATATGCACACTAATAATCACAGTCTATTACTATTAGTTCTCTTCTCACCCAACCGGTTGTCTGGAAGAGATCGCCCAAAGCGATAAAACTGCCAAATCACCAATTTTGTTTCTATATCAGAAACACAAAATTGCTGATTGTTGAACAGCCACTTGAGCTTTTAACGAAATTCAGACACATGGTCATATTTGCGAAGTCCAAATATGAACCGGATACAATAATTTTGAAGTCGCTCAAGCTTTTATTTATTTGTAGATAGGTAAAGGTATATTATGGAATCGTCGAGAACACGTAAAGAGATTAATGAAAATGTGTGAAGTTAAATATATCAAGTACCGATGGGTTACAGTTATAAATATGCAATATTCATGTAATAACAAATATGTAACTCACTTTGTTAAGACGCGAATTTTTCAAATGGTCAATCCCTCTCACAGCGTTTGGGACAATAACGTCACCCGCAACTAAATTCCTTGATTGTAGTATCATAGAATTTAAAATGCATTGTTTCTTTTTCTTTATTGCATGTAATAAACCTTGATTAGTGCAACGCCTGCAAATGTAAGCATTCTACTATAAGAGTTGTTTAATTTTTTTTTCTTTATTCAACAAAATCCACAGAACTTCATACTGTTTCTGTAAATTTCAGTAAAATAAATATAAATGCCAATATATACCGAATGTTAGACTATACAAGGATCGACATCGTAATATTTAAAATAATCTAGCCCACATTAAAAAATAAATAAGATGGACATTACGTATAACTTTTATAATATTACTTACGTAAATCATGAAACTGTACTCACAATAAACTCCTTTGCAGATCAGAAAACATTCTTAAAAATAACTTATTAAAAAATAAAACATTCATAAAATCACACTTTCGCTTCTATTATTATTTGGCTCGATGTTTGCTCGTCAAGAATTTGACTTTTCTTCATACACTGACAAAGGTTAAACCGTAGACAGGTTAAACTATTCTGGTATGAAGGATTGTATACTTCTTTTAATAAAAACTTCATAAGACTATTAATACTATAGTAATGAAATTAATTAACACACATTCACGTCAATGAATTCATTGCAAAACCACAACCCGTAATGGATGTTACGGGAGCAAAAATTCTGACTGAATACAATTTAATTAAAATACCAGTATGGTAATTGCCACCACAGTTTCAACTGAAATCTGTAATGATAAAACTTTGAAGTGCTATGTACAAAACTATTTTTAATAAAACCACCTAGTTTCACATATTTATCGAGATTTATCGTAACAATTAGCTATAGTTATGTCTAATGTTCCATACAAATGTCCGGCGAAAGCATCATGTATTTATTTTATTGGTCGCCATTCATTATGAAGTATTGTTTGTCATTTATCTTTGATGAATAGAGTATGAAAATAATAACTATATAGTACTATATAGTAGATCCTTCTCACGTTTTTCATCCATTGTATGTTGTATAATATAATACTAGCGGTCCGGCCCGGATTCGCCCGAGTGCAGATCTACACTTTTTAAAATTGCGGCCAAAATGTTCAATTACGATTATCAATTTAGAATAACGGAACAAAAGGATTCCTCAGATATCGATTTTGAGAAAAATCGGAACATGAAAGACGAATAAAATTTCCTCATATTTGCTTGATTTTTCACTACTGCTCCTATAGGTCATAGCTTAATGATTTATAGCCTATAGCATTCCTTGATAAATAACCTATCAGACATAAAAATAATTTTTCCAACCAGTAATTCCTGAGATTAGAGGCACAACAAACATACAAACTCTTCAGCTTTATATTTCAGTATAGATTGTTAAAAGTTTAGAAGTTATAACGAAATAGGTATAATCGTATCTCATAATACAGTTTATCCCTCACTTTTACAAGGAGGTAATCATCAGTAGGAAAATTACGAAGATATATATATATATATATAATATCTATATATCGATAATTATCTGCAAGAATTTCAATGATATGGGAAATAAGAACTTCTTCAACAACATGAAGTCCTTATAGGCTCCATTATAGATCCACTTCAGTCTTTAAAATACCTGTTGTGACGCAGGTTTACGGCTGGCTCTGAAATTTGGATCTATATTCATTGTAATGACAATCAAATAAGAAAGAAAGAAAGAAAGAAAGAAAGAAATACGATTTATTTGTCACAGTCGCAACATACACAGGCATTGATAATATAAAACAGAATAAAAATACAAAAAAAAAAAAAGACTGGTCGCGGCTGTGACTGGTAGGTGTCCACTCAGCTGATGCTATGATGTGGTGCAGACCACAACATAACGCATAACACAAATAATGCGTGTGCGTATTTGTTGATTATTTCCTTAATTCATTCTTCAGCATTAAATCAATTACATGCTCATAATCACTTTCCTGTCAGTGTAAAACTGTATCTACCCTCTTATCTAATACACTAATATATAAAAATGAATACACCCAACAGTCACATACATAGTCCTGACCCCACATTAAGATCAATTAAGTCTTGTGTTGTGGGTATCGGGAACTACGAGAAACTTTTCGGTCTCACAAACACCCAGTCCCGAGACAAATACTTGTGGGCCTCACAAATATTTGTCTCGGTGCGGGGATCGAACCCGCGGCCTCTCGTTTCACAGGCGGCGTCTAACCAACTGCGCCACGGAGGCTGTCGAAACTAACAAAGCCACCACCACTGTCGATCAACGTCAACAACTAACAAATCGTATTCATTATAAACTCATTTGCAAAAAAAACGGGCACCTAAGCAATGAACCATTTCAAATGTTACTATTGGTTTGTTTGATAATTATTATAGGTAGTTTTACATACATACATACATAAACTCACGCCTTATTCCCAGAAGGGGTAGGCAGAGGTGCCAGGGCACCCATATTTCGCCTTGTATGTTCCGTCCCACAATGTGATAGGTGGCGAGCCTATCGCCATATCGGGCACAAATTCTTGACTCTGGGCTGATACTGAATAGAAAAGTCCAATATCACTTTGCCCAACCCGGGATTCGAACCCGAGACCTCAGCTTTGTAACCGTATCGTAGTACAACTACGCCACCGAGGCAGTCGGTGGTATAGGTAGTTTTACTTTCACAATTTTGTAAATTAATAAGCAAATAATCGTTTTCGTCAGTATTATCATAAAATTTTGATAAAATTTATGGGTTTTAATGCTAAAGTTCACTAGTAGTGTATGCTCGCTAGTAGTGCATATGCTCGTGAAGTAAAAGTTAACAAAGATTTTTGTTTGTTTTTTCTTTAATAAAGTAAAAGCAGATAAATGTTTAGTATCGAGTGTGACCCCCTCTAGCTGAAATCACAGCTTGAATTCGTCTGGGTATGCTAGCGAGGATATTCCGGATACTTGCTTGCGGAATACGTTCCCACTCCGCGGTAATCACATTCTTCAGCTCTCTGATGGTCTGCGGAGCCGGTTGTACTGATCTCACGCATCGTTTCAGAACGTCCCAGACATGCTCTATAGGATTGAGGTCGGGACTTCGAGCTGGCCAATCCAAACGACGAATGCCGACCTCTTGCACATACGCTTCCACATCGCCAGACCGGTGGGCGCGAGCGTTGTCGTCCATAAAAATTGAGTCTTCGCCTAAAGCGGCCAATGCGGTTTGTGCATGACTCATGAGGAATTAGAACTTCCGTTACGTATCGATGTCCAGTCAGTGAGCCGTTTTCAATGAAGACTAACTCTGTACGATCCATTGAATTTATTCCTGCCCAAAACATAACAGAGCCCCCACCATAAGGTGTGATTTCTTCAAAACAAGCCTCTGCAAAGCGTTCTCCTCGTCTTCATAGCACTCGCCGACGTCGATCTTTACCGAACAGAGATATCCTAGCTTCATCGGAGAACAATACCCTATTCCAGTCATCTTGAGTCCATGACACAATTTCGAGCAAACCTAAGCCTGGCAACTCTGTGCTCACGGAGTAACTTAGGGCCGCGGGCCGGGCGATGACTGCGTATATTGGCCGCGAGAAGCCTCCTCCTGACCGTCCATAGACTAATATGCACATTTCTTACTTCTTCGAGGTTGTTCTTAAGGTCCACATACGAAGACTTGCGATTTCTCAATGCGCAACTCACAAGAAAACGATCATCCCGTGGTTAGGTACATGGTTTTCTTCCAGAACCAGGCTCAATCCTATAGAACATGTCTGGGACTTTCTGAAACGACACGTGAGATCAGTACAACCGGCTCCGCAGACCATCAGAGAGCTGAAGAATGTGATTACCGCGGAGTGGGAACGTATTCCGCAAGCAAGTATCCGGGATATCCTCGCTAGCATACCCAGACGAATTCAAGCTGTGATTTCAGCTAGAGGGGGTCACACTTGATACTAAACATTTATCTTCTTTTACTTTATTAAAGAAAAAACAAACAAAAATCTTTGTTAACTTTTACTTCACGAGCATATGCACTACTAGCGAGCATACACTACTATACGTCTTCCATTCGTTTATTTTATTTTTGACACATCGAGTACTGAATCAAATAGTGATGGCCTGATGCGTTATCGAATCAATTTTTTATAACAAACGATTTTATTTTTGAACAAGTTTTAATCGATTTAATACATATTTTATTTTTTGTTCCATGCATTGTTTTATAAAACTTCAGGGATATTTAAGTTACTTGATTTAATAATTATATTAAAATAAACCATTTACTCATGTTAAGTTAATATTCTTATCACTTCCGTCGGCAATAGTAATGTTGTTAAAAACAAATTGTGAAACGGCAACACTGGGCAGACAGGTGACGCGCGCCGCCATTTTGTGGTCACTCACAACGAGACGCCCGCGCCCGTGCTAGTGTTTTCCGTTCGCTGAATTTTAATTCACATTTTTCATACGTCGAGTTGAGTATTTATATTCCTCCGTATTGTTTTACCCGTGAATTCCTACATTTGGTTGAATTGAGAACATCGTACCTGCCTTCATCACTTTCAAAATGCCTAAAGGAAAGGTGCTTAAAGGACAAACAAGGGAGTTTGTGTTGCGACTTCATGAGTACTTTGAAAGGGAAAGCCGTAATGGTGGACCTCTTATACCAGTGACTCAAATCAGAGACCGTGTTTCAGCAGCATTAGGTATTACTGCTCCAACAGTTTCAAAAATAATTAAAGAAGGCTACGGCAGTAGTGGCATGGAACAAAACAAGCCATCTACACCTAAGAAAAAACGTCAGTTATAGATGAAATGGCTGCAGAACATGGGCACACCGTCCTTAGAATTCCTCCATATCATTGCCAGTATAATGCCATAGAGCTAATATGGGCGCAAGTAGCAAAGGATATGCTGCGAGAATAAATACAACTCCTCCTTTCACCGCAAACAAAATGCTGGAGTTGCTTAAAAATGCGTGTGAAAATGTGACGCCTCATAACTGGGCGAGTGTCGTAGATAAGACGAAGAAAGAAATAATGTCTGATTGGGATCGCGATGTCGCATTTGACAACTTACCCATGCACTCATAAATAATTAGTGTTACTGGGGATACGAGTGACGACGACGCCGATTCCGACGAAACAGACGATTGTTTATAAATAAAAATATTGACAAATTACCTTTTAGTTGTTTTAATTATTTAATCCTTAAAGTACTATGAATTCCAACATGGTTTAACTGTTTATTACAAGTAGGTACTAAACATTTATTTTCGTTGTAATCATTGTAATTATTTTAAATTAAACTCTTATTAAAAGTCACTTCAATACGTATACCTTTATTCATATTAATTAATTTGCAGCAAATACATTCGATCCTAATATTGGGTACTATATTACGTTTAACTGTTTTCATTAGCATTTTAATGTAATTTTATTTCAAATGATTCCGACTGATTGATTCTATTCAAAATCGTTTTTGTTATCTGTGGTCATTCGTTACGAATGGCACAACTCTAAGTGGGCGTTACCCGTCAAGAAAGTATCTACTTTTATTTCAAAATATTGTTCTACTGTAATGTCGTACTTTATAGGCGTGAACTGTCAAAAATAAAATAAACGAATGGAAGACGTATAGTGAACTTTAGCATTAAAACCCATAAATATTAACAAAATTTTATGATAATACTGACGAAAACGATTATTTGCTTATTAATTTACAAAATTGTGAAAGTAAAACTACCTACAATTATCAAACAAACCAATAGTAACATTTGAAATGGTTCATTGCTTAGGTGCCCGTTTTTTTCCAAATGAGTTTACTTCACACATTGCACACAAGGGTAAAGTTGTCATAAATAAAACAAAAATAAAGTTTTCGAACATGTTTAATTAGTAACACCTATAATTTATTTTGTCGCAACAATTCAATTGAACTAACCATACACAACATGCATCTCTTACATTCCGTACTGTTACGTTTATGAGGTGATAATGGGAACAAAATAATTGACCTAAAAATTGCTGTTATTAAACCCTGATAAAAAAAATGCGCAATTGACAAAACTTACCAATTAACCGATTAGTCGAAAACGAAAAACAATACCAACACTACTATTAGCGTTAGTAAAAACATTTAATGGTCACAGCAACATAAATCACATAGTATCGCCAGATACATGTTTCACATAAATTAATCAGAAATACGTACTTAAAAAATTGTTTTTCTTCGCTTAGCGAAAACATTTTGTCTCACTATTAAATACTGAACTCAAATATAATACTTAAAAAAACATCTTAGTCAAATATACAACATTCGATTTTTAAACCTAATGCGAGAATTTTTGATTTATTAATACAAATTGTTACTTTTTAATACAATAAAATACGTTTTGTCTATGTCATAGCAGACGGTTCTTAGGTGTCTATGTTACAAATCAATTGTTGTCTATGGAAGTAAAAGTTTCGTACAAACTTTTTTTTTCATTTTCACATCAAGGTGGCACTACACTCAACGATGGATGATCTTAAAAATATTTAATGTCTTTATTATTCACAAGTTGCCATATTAATTCTTATAAATAAAATTGAAAAATGCAATATATCTGCAGAATACCAACACTGCATTGACTAGACTGTGTATCCGGCCCACACATTACCAGGGAAATATATTTACATAGATGTACATACATAAATGCCCTTCGATCTTGTTTGAACTGAGAAAACTAAGGCTGTCTCGTTCTCTACCGTTATAAAATGCATTATCTTTCCTTTTCTAATTAAATACGTTAATGATTACATCATTTGATACACGAAATGAGGGCATCTAAATATTCACATCAATGTAGATGTTGAACATATACATGTAGGTAAAAAGATTTGCTAGTAAAATAGATTTGCTAAGAAAAAAATAATGCTGAAAAATACGTATCTTTGTTTGGAGTCAGCGTCTTGATCAAACGTTACACAAACAAAAAGTCGTAAGTCTACATAACTGAAGATGGAAAAAATGTCCTTAATCATTGCTTAATACGTCATAATTCCGTGTGCATTCTATGTATTAACATCAAAGTGTAGACACGTTTATTCTAGGTACATTCAGTGACACGCTAACATAAACGTCGAAAGGCCACCGTAATTATTACTATAGGTGTAAAGATTTTTAAAACTCGTTATATATTTGCTACATACTACATGCACATACAATTTTGAAACATGACAATGAACAATTAAGGCCAAGTAACTATTGTGGATTGAAAAGTTACTTCACCTTAACTAATTAAGCGTTGGTAATAGATTACTAAGATCCATAGACAACATACATACACATTATACAGAAGAGCTATAAAATACTTTGTGTGATCTTTTAATTATAAATGGAAATCACTGAACACTCCGATTAATTAAAAAATATTTTTAAAAAGCACCGAACGCGATTTTGTTATTTGATTATTGATGGAAAAAGTATCGTCGTGAAAAGTAAAATCGTTCGGGCATAAGAATTGTACAGTCAAGCATAAAAGTCAACTATTTGAAATTTTCAGCAGCTTTTGAATTAAATATATTTTAGATCCCTTGTTAATCTCATTGTGTTAGTTACCAGATCCAAACATTACTTTTTTATATTAAACATCCAAAAATCTCTGTTATGCCAGGTAGCCATACTGTAATATATATTTTTTTAACTTAAGAGTGTCTTTGTTAAGTCATCATCGTTGTGAAGGCTTGAAGAATTTTCCTTATTTATGTAATTTTTCTCGACTTTTACGTTTGACAGTACACAGAAATAAAATAATCCAGCCTAAAAGGCGCGCATAGAGATAATATCTCGACTGTAGAAATAGGGTTTAGAATAGACCTTTTAGGTTATACATGTACCGCATACGCCAATAATTAAGTCAAACCGTTTTATTGCGGTACATGGCGAGTCATGCATGCCATTCGCCTGATGGTAAGCGATACAACCGCTCATGAATATTACCAAAACCAAATACCTTGAATTACAAAGCAATGCTTGGAATTCCACTACGCTCGCCATCCTGAGACATAAGGTGTTAAATATCAATATGTTCAGGAGTAACTGGCTACAATGTCCTTCAATCTGTAAGTCGATTTAATACAGTCTCGATTGTATCTAAATTTATATCTCAATGCGTACATTTTAGGCAACTCCCTGCGTTTGACTAATAAAAATAAATCTAATACTGTTTAGATGTTCTTGGGTACAGGCTGTATGGGCCGCACGTTGAATTTCTCCTCGGGCTTCCAATCCCATACAATAGGCATGGCGCTCTCGTAGTAATAGCTGTACATCTGATTTTGTACGTGTTTCGAAATGTCTTTCGGTTCTGGGTACACTGAAGCCAGACCTGTGAACAAAAATATATAATTAACATTGTGTCCTAATGTTTAACAGTGTTAAGTAATTTTATCATACTGGGACCATTTATAATGGGAGCATTACTAATAAAAATTATAAACAATTTCTTGTCTATACTACACAAAAATTAGAACGTATTTACGACGAGAAAATAATATATACTTAAATGATTATCTATAATTCAATTTTTTCTGCATTCTACTTCGCAGTAACATTTCATTATCTTAAATGCGATAAAAACTCAATACACAGTATAATGCTAATTTATAATCAAAACCTTTCAAACTACACGTAATACGAAAATTACCTCCACCAAATAAGTTCTATTGCAGTGCAAGTTATTGTTAATCCGTTTTAATTACTTCATTTTTCTGAATATGAATCGTACAGTAGAATCTATGGAGTTACGAAAATCTTCAAAAATATGTAGTTTCGGCAGTGTTCTATACGGAAAATTAAAATCTTAGTATATGTAATTGAACTTAAAAACTCAAGATTACTATTTACCCGTACTGTTACAACTATTTCTCTACGCCAATAGTATCAATAAAAAACTAATATTTAATTACTCAAAATAACTATTAACGTAATTATTATTATCTAAATTTTTCATACTGAATTTCTAAGTAAATCATTAACTATAATGAATTAATTTACCATCAAATTCAATATCGAAATATAAAACGTTATCTTTTACCACTATACATTTCACATTACGTATGACACGGCAAGTATCGGCCTTTGCAATTCTTATAATCGACTTTTGAATATGGCGGCCAGGGGTAGAAGTCGGGCAGTTGACACTCGTAGTTGAAATTAAACTGACACAATCTTATGTGTGCCGATAGATCTTTTGGCGTTGGATATATTGATGATAGACCTGTCGATTGAATCATCGATTATCGATATTTTGTTTTTGTATTAAAAAATCAAAATAGGAATATCGAGTATCGATATTTCTTATGTATGAAGATTTTAAAACAATCTACTGCTATCAAATTGAAAATATACAGAAACAAAATTATGGAACCGACTCCAGAAAAATTGTTATATTTTTATACCGAAATGGCTTAGTAAAAAAAACCAGTAAAATTCACTAGTCTACATTTGGAACCTGAACAAAAATAATACTTTATTACAAAAAAACATAAATGCCTTATGTATTTATGACAAAAAATGAAAACAATGAGCCCTTTCTACATAAAAGTTATCGATGTGACTAAACGATTATTAAAGCAACAATAAAAACAAACCGCAAGTTTAATCCATTCTGAAAGTCTTTCCATTTCAACCTAAAGCAAAACAAATTAAAAATAAAAGCGGTAAAACATGAGCGAAATCTGTATAGTAAAAATATATAACTGTGTAATCAAGAAATTCCATAAGTCGTTTGTTATTTAGTCTGACTTGGATTCTGCGGGATTCAATCTATGAAACATTGCTTTCGTGTAAGGGATTTTATTCTCTTACGTGACAAGTTTCCCACTATGCGAAAATGGCAATTATTTATTAATAGAAAAATTAACTGCCTTGGTGGCGTAATTGTACTAGGGTACGGTTACAAAGCTGAAGTCTCGGGTTCGAACCCTGGGTTGGGCAAAATTATATTGAATTTTTCTACTCATTATCAGCCCAGAGTCAGAAAGTACCCGAATGGCTAGTGGTTCTCGACCTATCACATCATGGGACGGAACATACAAGGAGAAATGTGGGTGTCCTGGCACCTTTGCCTACCCATTCTGGGAAAAATGTTTATGTATGTATGTATGTAGAAAAATAATGAATACATACCTTCGTCATAAGCAGTTTTAGCCACTTCAATGGCAATAGCCACGGAGACTTCTTTCACCTCAGCCAACGAGGGATAAATACGGCCGATAGACAGATCGTCCTCACTCACGTAGTTAGCTAGAGTCTGAAATAGACGATAAAATATTAATTTAGATGCATATTAAATCACACACAGACAAATAAATAAAGTCGCAGGAAGTCGCTGGATTAAGGCCGCTTCCAACAATTCAATGTGGACATCTTTATGGGGGGCCTATATTCAGCAGTCGACTTTATGCGGCTGAGATGATGATGAGAAAAATAGCCAGATATCCTCTAGTCAAATATTCATTCACAAATACTCAGTTCAAATATTGCATTTGTACGCAAAATAATGCAAGAAAACAATCCTAGTCATTTTATTTCTATTTTTATAAATACACCCAACATTCACATAAAAAGTCCTGTGTCGTGGGTATCAGAAACTACGAGAGATATTTCAGTTTCTCAATAATTTGTCTCGGTGCGGGGATCGAACCAGCGGCCTCTCGTTCCACAGCCATCTATCCAACTGCGCCACGGAGGTTGTATAATTATTCGAATAGACAACAGTATACATACCCTAGCAGCAGTAAGGAACATGTTCTCAGATATATGATGAGTAGCTGTTGCGATGACTCCCAACGCCACTCCGGGGAAGATGTATGAGTTGTTCCCCTGTCCCGGACGGAACTCCTTGCCGTTGAAGTTCACAGGAGGGAACGGAGAACCAGACGCGAAGATGCAACGACCCTGGAAAATAAAGATAAAGACTGAACACAAATACTCGTGGTAGGTCTCAAATATGTGAGAGGCCAACTGGGTAAGTACCATCGCAATCTCTATTTCTCCCGTGAAACAGAAGTGTAAATCCACTGTTGTGTTTCGGATTGAAGGACACTGTAGCTAGAGTAACTATGGGACATATTGAGACTTAACATCTTATGTCTCAGGATGGCGAGCGCAGTGGAATGTTGCTACTGTTTATGAGCGGTCGTATCGCTTACCATAAGGCGAAACGGCTTGCTCGTCTCGCCATTCATTGCAATAAAAAAAAGATATTAACTTTGTACATGCGTATAAAGGAAAACGCCCATTTTACTATGAAACTTATAGGGGCGAAGATTACTATTAATGGGAATTCTACTTTGTACAAGATCTTCAATTTAATGTAAAACACCATAAAATAGGACAGCGTTGTGGACTGTAGCGTAACTATCTCGATCGAGTAAGTTTCGTGCTCAGTCTGGGCATTAATGGGCTCATGTGCATTTTATTATTAAATAATAAATGAAACAATGTGGAGAATTCTCTATGTACGTTTTTATAATTAAAAATATCGCACGCTTTGAATTAAAGTGACCTAATCCAAAAAAATATATATTTTTGCTTTCAATCAAATTTTGGCTCAAAATGACCTATCGTTCCGTTAAGAAGGACCAATTGATGCATTAAAGGCAGAAAGATGTATCTTCAATGAGTAAAAAATGTCTTAAGTTACAAGGTAAAGTCTACATTCTACACACGACAAGGCTGCCATCGTCTAGCAATATAGCAAATATCAATAAATAGGTATACACTATACACCACTGGAAGAGAAAATAAAAACACGCTCAATAAAAAACACATAGAATGAATAGGTTCAAATCAGAATAATTCGTAATCATACATTACAAACATTTCATACTCAACACATTTTAGTAAATACCTATAATAATAGGATACTCCAAACATATAAACAATAAACTACGATAATAAACAATTCTAATCTATTAAAACTACGCATGTCAAAATCCCTATTGACGCACAAAATATTTCAATTCATAATCCTATAGTTTTTCCCTGTTTTATTACGTGTTATAAATTGTCAATCCACCGAGAATTGAGATTATCGTTTGTTGTTAACATACTAATAATATATTTTATCACAGTCAATATTCTTGCACCTAAGCAATCTTATTGATAAATATTTATATTTGGGTAAAGATTGCAAATATGGCATATAAGGAAAATAGGAGATGTATTATGTAATAAATCCGTACATATTATAAAAAGAAAATCCCCCGGCCGCGTCTTTCTGTTCTCCTGTTTATCTAAACGCGATAAACTCGAAAACTACCAAACGGATTTTTATACGGTTTTCAACAATAGAAAGAGTGATTCTTGACGAAGGTTTAGGTATATAATTTATTATGCTTTTATATGAATTAGCAGAAACACGCCAATAAATGTTAAAGAGGCCGCAAAAAAATCTCGCGAACTGGGAGCTTTCCACGCGAACGTCGCGTAAACTAGCCAAGATATAGCTTAGTAATGTCTAAGCGAATTCAAAATCTATAAAAATGCTAGAAAAATATCCGTAAAGCACATCTCTACATTTTACGGTTGACATACAATAAACACTTTTATGTTCTATTTCATTAAAAACATTGCATTATTTCAAAGCTATTTTCTTTAGTATTAATCCTTATCCAAATGAATATGTTAGTTAGCTTAGGCATTGAATGCAGATTCAAATTACTAATACTAACTTACACTATATCAATCAGATAAATAGTTTTTGAGATTTTTTACTTTTTACTTAATTACTTCTTTTGGCGCATTTGGAAAACACATGAGATAGATTATAAAATAATAAGAAATAGTTAGCACGCGAAATAATATGCTTCTGACATGGACTAGAGTCAAAACAGTATCTGCACCCGGGCAGAGCATGACCGAGCCGCTAGTAGTACATATTTTAAAGATAGCACCTTATCTGTTCGTATGAAGAAATTGATTAAAAACCCAAAAGTGACACAGCAGCTTTGATTCTACAGTAAGATTAAATATTCTTGTGTCTGGGTATCAGAAAATACTTAAATACATGGGACACTAAACACCGACAAAATTTGCAATCAGGTGCCAACTAGTAAGTTTGTCTCAAAAATTAAAAATATAAATCTTAATAATAATTTCTTATAATCATCACGGTAAATTTAATAACCATTATTTTAATCAATTGTGGGATAACAAATACAAAAAAAAAATCATTGAAAAAGTCATCCTTTTTTCAAGTCAGTTCAAAAAAATATTGGCAATAAGTATTTATTCGAATTGAACAAACCAAAGGACAAACGGAACAATATACATACATAATACATATACATATTCGTTTAGCATTAGAAAGCTTTTCACTGAGAATAAAACTAACCAACCGATATAAACCAATAACTAGGCAATAAGAAAATCTATTAGAACCAAATGGTTCACGGCTGCTACCCCGCTCGCTCTTTAGATTTTAAAGATTTACCACCCTCTATAAAGACGACATTATTTCACTCCACAACACTTGTACCCTAATTTGATGACATTATTCCTTTTATCCTACACATTAATAATTAAACATTAGTAGCGGCCAGTCGAAGCTTCGCCTGGGTTCAAATGTTTTGTGATTCTACTCCATAGCAGATGTTATTTTTCTTACAAACTTGGACATCCTGTATATATACTATATAAATACACCTTCCTCTTGAATCATTCTATCTATTAGGAAAATATCAAAATTTATGCCATAGTTTTAAAAATCTAAGCAAACAAAGACAAACAGACGGTATGCAACTTTGTTTTATACTATTAAGTGTTGTAGTAAGAGGAATTATTAAAAAAGCCATTTTAAGCCTTTATTTAAATTGTCATCGCCGTATATTTGACGCGTAAAATGTATGGCATTAAACTAGATATTCGGTAGTTTATGGTAAAGTCGAGCAGACTTGGTGAAGTCATATACAGGTCTTATTATTTTGGAAGTACTAATTCAATCCTAACACATTTTTTCCAAAAACAACTATCCAACAAGACCTAGCCGTCTTGCGTCCATATACATTCTAAGTAGCTTCATAGGACCAGTATAAAAATGGAAAATAAAAATAAATCGTAGTAGAAATAGTATGTACTTGATAAAAAATATATATCTTATAGTAGAATCGCTTACCTCAGTGTGATCGTAAGCGTCCTGTGCCGTACATTCAGCTTTACTAGTAGGATTGGAAAGGGCGAAGATAACAGGCCTTTCAGTATTCTTCGCCATTTGCTTCAGAACGTTGGTTGTAAACGCGCCACCGACAGTTGAACATCCTGAAATATATTAATAATAAATAAATACACCAAACAGTCACATACATAGTCCTGATTCCACACTGAGATCGAGTCTACTCACTTGTGGCATGGATATTAGGAATTAGGAGACTTTTCGGTCTCACAAACACCCAGACTCGAAACAAATACTTGTGGTTCACACAAACATATATTTCGATGCGGGGATCGAACCCGCGACCTCCCGTTTCACATCCGGCTTCTACAGAGCCACGGAGGCTGTCAATACTAGTTTAACTTAACTTTCAATTACAGAATCAGATATGGAGATGTATAGACTACAATCTGTAGGGCGATTCACGTAATTAAATAAGTTCAGTTGCGACGCAGTTGCACTTACGTTTCGATCAAAACAGCCCTTTTCGTATTCTCTTAATACTGCGTCAAGTTCACGTCACGCGAGCACTTTAGCGTAATCTACTGCTGCGCGTTTTATGCGCGTGAATCAAATCGGAACTTGATCGGTAGGTATTCACATTTCACCTATTCATTTGACGACTCAAATAACAGTTTGGTCCGATTAAAAACGTGCAGCACATGTACAGTTTCGATTTTCATGGTAAGAAAACATCCTACAAATCGTGCCAGTATATTAATGTCAAACGTATTACATACGTCTGACGCACAGTTGACACGCAGCTAAAAAATTACAAGAATAGCATTTTGCACCAAAACGTAAACTTAATTGCAACCGCACAGCAACTTGATCGGCGCGTCAAGAAATTACGTGAATCGCCCTACTGATCATTTCTTAAAACATGATAACACAATTAGCAATCAATATATAAAACTGTGCGCGTGCATAACAACATCTTTGCGTAGGTACCCCTTAAAGAAGACAGGCGATAACATATGTACATAATATGTATAACCATTTATATCATTGAAACTATAACCGTGGAAAATCTTTTGATTCCCAACATCCGTATATTTTGACGTCTGTGTTTACGTTCACTAAATATTAAATTTCGCTCATGTATAAATACCGAGACTTGACATTAAAGATGGTACTAAAATTCGCCGCAAAGAAATACGTAACCACTAAACTAATATTTCAAGTATATAAAGCAAAAGTGATATTAAATGTTTACCATAATTTAAACATGACGTCTAATATATTTTATCTAAATATTCGTTTGTTATTTTCAGAATAAATATCTATGTTTCTTATGAAGTTTTAAAAATTGGGTAGTATCGATCTTTCTATATTATTCTTTATAACCAATATTTAAGTGAACTACATTTAAAACTAGCTGCGTGCCAAATGGAATTTCCCATCGGCAACATTTCAAAAGCCTTATATTCAAACTCACTTAGTATTCAGATCTTTCAAAAATCCCTTTTTGCGTGATGTAAAATTTTACGCTTTTAATTCCAATACAAGTTTTACACTATCCATACCCACTGGGGATATACCTATGTAAGGTATATAAAAAATAACGTAATTTTCAACCGAGATACATTCTAACAAAATCATCCAGTATCCTATCCCTCGGTCTAACCTGGGGAGTTCACAGCTACAGTCGTAACAGACGTCAGAAAAATGTGGCTCTAAAAACCATATTAGGTTTTTAGTTGTAACTTATAATTTTTTGAAAATTGTAACCCGGGTTGGGCAAAATGATATTGGATTTTCTATTCATTATCAGCCCAGAGTCAGGTATTTGTCTCCGATGTGGCGATAGGCTCGCCATCTATAAACGCGGGACGAAACATACAAGACGAAATGTGGGTGTCGTGGCACCTCTGCCTATCCTACATAAGTATAAAAAAGATATATATATTTTCAAGCCGGAAGAAATAAAGTGCCTCACACATTGGAAGGATATATACCACCGCAATGTCTATTTCTCCCGCCAAACAGCAGTGTATACGTACTGTTGTGTTCCGGCTTGAAGGACTTTGTAGATGTGATGTAGATGACCTATGTTTGTAATTTTTGGCTCTTCTAAAAAAAAGGTTTCCGACCCCTGTCTATCTAAGATCCAAACAAACCACTCACCAATAAGACAACTAGGCTTGATCTTAGCGACGCACGCCTCGAAGTCCTTCTCAGGCTCGATGTCCTTGCCGAATACTTTAGCGTGTTCCGGCACGCCGCCCTCGCGTCGCGTGGACAGCAGCCCGTCCACGTCGAACATGTACACGCGCTCGCGAGCCTGCCGCTCGGACAATCCCTCCGCCACCATCGCTGATACTGTCAGGTTCGCGATGCCGTTCGCTGCCTGTGGACAAAATGTATGGAACATGTAAAAATCCTGTAACCTGTTAAGGGCCATCCATTAATCACGTGATCTTTTATTTAACATTTTTGACCCCCCTCCCCTTTGGTGATATGTGGTGAGATTTTGATTGACTTACACACACAAAATTTACTGTTCAGTTTCTTCTTTACATGAGTTCGTAAAAAAACTCAATCTCATCGTATAAAAATATTAGCAATATGTATTATTTTACAGAAACTTTAATCCGCATTAGGAAATAATGAAAAGAAATATTGATTCAATACCAGATCAATTAGAAAAAGATAAGACATACTCCCTAACAAATTCCAAAATCCACGAAACATCTCATATACTTACAGATCCAGCCCCCAGGAACAGATATATGTTCTCGCTGAGCTTCCTCTTGGTGACCCTCACGGCGGCCATGAGTCCCGCCACCGCCACACTGGCCGTGCCTTGTATGTCATCGTTGAACGTGCAATACTTGTTGCGGTACTTCTTTAGAAGACGTCCAGCGTTGGGCAGGGCGAAGTCTTCGAACTGCAAGAGAATGTATGGTTAAGTAACAAAATTGCATACATTGATTTAGAAATGGACGGTGGTGAATTGCCTTAAACATTACTGGGATTAAAAGTAAAAAAGGCACTTCTCTGATTTAAAAAAGCTTTCCTTTTCTTACGAGTTTTGAATTCAGTTTGAGCAAAGAAGGCAAAACATTCGATTCGATGTCTATGAATAATGCCTTTAGTATTTAAATTATAATATATCGCCGCAAACAATTATTTTAAGACCAAGTTAAGCTTAAACTATAATGGTTTATAGTAATGTCATTTCAGATAATTAATCAATGAATTCATTTTTCATTTTGCAACCTTTATCGTAACATCTTTTAACAAGGACATAAGTAAAATCTATATATTTTTGTCTAGGATTATGCAACCTATTGAATGTAAAAATGAACAACATTCCAAACTCCCATTACAGGTATAATTAGTGCCTATAGGATTTCTTATCAATTATTTAAATGCCTTTCTCAGTTGACAACTCTATGAAATGTAAGAAAAATTAAACATAATTCATTTTGCCTTTTACGTCACACCACCCGTCCTGTCAAGTTGAGGTGTGATGGATGGAACCAGTTTTATCGACGTCCATTCCGCTATGTCATAAAGCTCAAATTGCAATGGCTTGTGTTTTAAGCGTTTATCGATCAGGTCGAAACGATATGACGGAACGAGTTAGCCCTATATAAATAGGTTACTTTCTACCCACGCTTCGACACAGTCACCTACAGTCTACCATAAAAATCATGCAAACATAAAGTGCAAAAATGTCTCAATGATATATCCAATTCAAGAATGAAAAGAGAAATATTTTACCGAAAGTTATGATACTCAAAATCAAAAATACTTTACTGAGAACAATACACATTTGCCAGAATAACAATCTAATGTTAATTAAAATAAACACGATATCGCATGAAATACCATACATAGACTAAAATAGCACACTAAATACACAGTAAGGCATTGATTTAAAAACTAAGGATAGGCCCTTCAGTACATTGGGTACGTCAAAAAGATGGCTGTGTAAATCGCGCCATCTGTTGGATTTTTACGTCAATGGCGGCCATGAAATCGTTTTTCAATAATGCTAAAATAAATGTTTATTGACTTAAAGTTATATAATTTTTACTTAGCGGTGATAAGAAATGTTATCTTTTTTTTGTGAACTTTCGGTCATCTTTATTGCACCCACGCACGATACAATTGGGCATTTTTACGACGAATTACAGACCGGTGCGCTGTGACGTCACAACCGCTGCACTGGTCTACAGACCACTTTCGTGACAACACTTTTCTCGCTCTCCGCCCCGTCCATATATTTTACGTCAATGCAGTAAGGACAACAATCTGACGTAACGATATCACATTTTCCCGAAATCATATCATGCAAAACGTGACACCGTGTTAAAGTCGTATAAATATATCAATATTCCTCAATTTTATGGAATATACTCGTATGTACGAGATAATAGGCATTTCACGATTCAAGGAAATGGCTATTTTGTGAATATGAGTCACTGTATGGTGGTATGAATGACGTAATCAAACAATATAGAATGAAATGACTCAAACGACATTAAACCACAACATGATCGCCACGAATCAATCAAAATACTTTAACATCATAATGAATCAGCAGTCACATCAAACTTCAAAACATTTATTGAGAAATCAATCTAGGCTAATAAATAATCTTAATCCACCTAACAAAAAAATACCCAGTAGCTATATTATTGAAAGAAATTATAAAATAATTAAAGTGTGATTTTGAGTGTGCGGATTGCTAATCCGGTGAATGTGGTTTCGGATAATGTTAGTCATACGGTCATACCCAATGTGGCATTTAATTGCGCTCATGTCTCATCTAATAGTAGAAAACATTGTCTGCTATAATTTATGTTGGCAACATAATAATACTTTTGAAACGACTGATGAAAAAAATTCGAACATGAGTATTGGTGTTTAAGGGGGGAGCCTGCTTTAGAAGCTTAAAAAAATCGATTTTTTCGAGGATTTTTTTGGGAAGGAAAGAAATATTTGATTGAAACGAAACTTTCAGGTTTTATTGTTATGTATTTCAAGAGTCTTCTCAAATTTTTTCATCAAAATATATGTCATATTATGCGTGGTACAAGCATTTCGCCGAGGCGCCTCGAGTATGCATGTGTCGTGCGGCGGGAAAGATGCAGGTCGCAATTTTCATCTGAAACTAAAAAACCTAAAAAAAAAATTAGTTTTCAATAGTATAGCTTCTAGTTAAACCAAGAAAATAAAAAAAAAGTGAAAAATTCAATTATTTTTCGCAAATTAAAAAAAAATCTTTTTTTTTGAAAAAAAAAATTCACTTATGATTGTTTAAAAAAATGGTTAATCATGACTTTTTCAAGTATTTTAGGTTCAACTAGAAGCTATACTATTGAAAATTAAATTTTTTTTTGGTTTTTCAGTTTCAGATGAGAATTGCGACCTGCATCTTTCCCGCCGCACGACACATGCATACTCGAGGCGCCTCGGCGAAATGCTTGTTCCACGCATAATATGACATACATATATTTTGATGAAAAAATTTGAGAAGCCTCTTGAAATACATAACAATAAAACCTGAAAGTTTCGTTTCAATCAAATATTTCTTTCCTTCCCAAAAAAATCCTCGAAAAAATCGATTATTTTAAGCTTTCTAAAGCAGGCTCCCCCCTTAAAACAAAGTCCTTCGCGATCGTGGATTTGTTATAAATTCATTAAAACAGTAGATCGAGTAGCGTGTGTGAGTCATGAGTGGAGAACGAATACAAATCTTGTGCATATGATTAAAGGCGCGGACGTAACGAGCTGTGACGTCACACGTGCCTTAGATTACATAACCTAAGCATGTATGTATGCTGTTACGCGTATTTGTAATGAAAATAAAGAAAACTTGGAAAAGACATTCATATACGGAGTGATATTGTCAATATGATATTGCTTTTAAACCACATTTTCCTAACCAACCCAGGTAACATTGCAGCAAGTTTAAAAAAAAACTGCCTGGTACTTTTGTGAAAAATCACGATTTTAAGACAAGTCTATTTGCCGCTGAGATAAATTCCCAAACCGAAGTTTAGCTAGGCGCTAAAAATACACGTATACGAGGTAGCAAAAGTTGTGAAAACAATAATCACGATTTTTACAAAAGAAAACCATTTCAGACAGTTATCCAATTTTGTACAACGTCACCTAGGGTGAAAGGGAACATGGGGTTAAATTAAATTCATACCACATGTCAATTAAATCCGGTATAATTTGTTTCAAATATATTTGACGTAAGAGGGAAGACAGAAAAACAATTCTCATTCAAGACAGTGCTAGTTCTGAATTATGTGGAATCAATATTAATGCTACATTACACATTAGTAAAGGAGATTTATCTGTCAAAAAGTGATGGGTAAATAATCAAATGAACACACACGATGACGTCAAAGAACAAATGAAACGGGATTGACCAGTCTATTGTTGGAAGGTGTCACGGTAATGATCTCATGATGCCAATTACGTCATGCCTTACAAAAAGTTACTGCTTACAATAAACAATAACCTTCGAGGATTCCTATGAACACGACACAAGAAATCATATAATGGTATCTGAACAATATAAGCTCCGCATAATATTTTTTATTTGAAACTAAATTTTATTGGTAAGATTTTAGAACGCATTTTCGGATGAAATTAGAATCGATATTTAAATTCTTCAATGCTTCAAAGTTCTTATTGAGCATAGTTTCTTACCATGGCAGTTAAGGCGACTCACGAAGGATCATTACTTTCATAGTTAAATTGGACTCAAAAATTCTAACACTAAACGAAATTGGCCAAGTATACTCGAAAATCAGTAGATTTTCGACCCTATTTGTACTGGCTATTAAATCAGTTGCTACAGGTCACGTTTTCAAAATGTATCCGAATGCAATCATCCCACCGGGCAATTTAATGCAAATTGCTTTCAACCTGTGCGCACGTATCGCCCGTGACCGCACCGTATCACTCCCCTGAACCTTGACTAACGCATATAAAAACTTCCACTGTTAATAACCGACTGATGAATACCATCCTATGTAGTATGTTATACTTCCTTAGCCCTTGTAAAGTCCTTGATTCGTGCCTAGCGATCTACCATTCAGTGTCAACTAAATAGGAGATAATTGTGATAGGTACTATAGTACGGGGTCAATCTTCCAGAATTACAAATTCATGAAAACATTCCTATGTATTGACGTATTTATTCCATGGTCATTCGATAAATATAATTATGGAACGTAGTTACCAATTTAGATTTGAAGAAGTAGTTGACAAAACGAAATTCTCTATACAATTTTCACATGGCATTCTGTTCTACTTTAGTGCTATTTTTATACAATACTGTTTATAATGTACATTATATAAGAGCTTCTATAATAAAACGTCCACGAGAAGGCCGGTATGTTAACAATTAACCGAGTTTTTATAGTCTCTTACAAATCAGATGCCAGTTTTCACACCCACACAAAAATAAACTGTTGAATGAAGCGAAAACGTATGTGTGAGCAATCAATCTCTTCGTCATAATTTCTGGGAAAAATAATTTCGGTACAATTGAAGTTTTAATGGAAATAATACATCTGTAAGGAAGAACACCTTAGCATTGAGTTGAAAATGGACTTTTCCCGATGGTAGAATTTTAAAATTCAGGAATACGAATTAGTACGAATCGATGTCAAATCAAAACTAGGTAGGTCGCAATGTTTAGCCGATATACATAATATTAGCGATTAGAGAGAGAGAGAGAGAGAAAACAGTTTAATGTAAATTGTAGTTGTACGACACAACACCACCTAGATACCAATCATAGCGCCGAAGATATTATCGGACAGACGATATGACGCCAAGCTAATAAACAGTGGAATGACCTTATAAATAGTAATGATGTCGAGGAATGCAATAGTGTGAACATCTTGGGAATAATTGGAATGTTCGTATTTAGGCAAAGACAATTTTTAATAGCTAATAATTTGGTAGGGGGAATTTAGGAGATTCCTATGTTCAACAGTGGGGAGTTCCTACAGGAACTGTAGCTACAACTAAAGAGAGTGAGAGAGTAGTGATGTAGATTGTGATGTAAGGAGTGTAGATGTAGGAATTGTGGAAGTAACAAAAAATCAGCCCAAGTAAGTAGCTGAAAATTATTTATCAAAGGCAAAATATATTATATATTCATGGAAATTTACCAAACGCTTAATGGTGTTAACCAATCGGGCAATTCTATAAATACAGATCATAAGCTGGAAGCCCAGTCAATAACGTTTAGTTATATATTTATATTTTCTAATCAATACCATACCGACGTGACGTCATATATGAGTAATGACATATGGGCAGTATTTTTTTCATACGTTTATAATACACATTACACTATAATTTGGCCGATAGATTAGAACTCTTTATAAACTATGCCGATTGAAGAGAGACTATATTTAGCATTCGCTTAGTTGCTACCTAATTTAAATTGGTTGAGTATCATACAAGAACCAATAGATAAAAATAGTCTTGGCAACAAGATAAAGATAATTACCTTTTCCGTTTAAATGGTAATGTTTATCGAATTCGCAAAATACAACTAAAGCACCAATAAATCCATTCCTTTATCAACGTGTGATAATGAATCGAGTCTAAATCCAGATTCAACAGCATTTTATCTTAATGACGCTTGGAAAAACCAGTGTCTGTATCTTTATCACCCCATATACCTCCCACTGCAGGGCACGGGCGTCCTCTACAATCGATAACACAATTGAAAGGGGTTAATCCGTAGTCCAGTACACTGGCCTACTGCGAGTTGGCAAACTTTACGTACCATAGAAAATCTTACAAATCGCTATGGTATACAGGTTTCCGAACAATATTTCCCTTTACTGTTATAGTGTGTGGTGGTTAAGTACCGATACACAAATGACTCCGAAAAGTCAGAGGTGTGTGAGGATTAGAACCAGCGACCATCGTGAACATGATGGCAGCCGTGTCTGGTCGATTAATTTGTCATATTTCTCGTGAAATGACAACACGGAACATCATTGCAAAATAATTCACAGTGCAGAGGCTTTACGTGCTGTGTTCCGCGTCGGCTGCAAGTGAACGTGACACTTTTGTTTGGGCCGAGCACGTGGCCGCGGCGAGCCTACTTTCCGAGCCTTTGTGTCATAGCAATAGTGCATTCTTTACTGCGCTTTCTGTTAGTCCATGTGTTTGTCAGGTCACATGACTTGAGAGAAAAGTAGCAACATTGACTAAATAACTAAAGATCTGAGACATGAAATGATGAAACATGAATATTTTTCACGTAATAACTATTGTAGGTACGTCATAAATGTGATCGGTGGCAAAAACTATATCGTCTATGGATGCAAAAGCATATGGTAATGGTGAAAACATTTCGCGATCGGTAAATAAGCTTGTGGCATCAGTAATTGATATTACGATTTTAAATCGTGTTGGTCCTCATTCTCCTATCTGCGAGTATGACTCTACATCCATTTGCGACATCCTATAATAGACTGATCTGATCTCATCAGTCATCGAATACTATTTCTTGCAATATTGAAGAGACTCTTCAACCGAAACGTTACTATCGCAGGTCAAGAAAACTATATTCAGAAGTTACAACTTTTGCTGTACCGTATCAGTACCACGGCTAGATACCTAATACTGTCATCTTTTCCCTTACAATCTTTTACAATTTTTTATCCTCAATGACCAGTAAAGCACTAATGAGTTTTAGAAGGTTTAATAGTCACGATGGTAATGACGTTCCATCAGATGACCCACTAGCACGTTTTCCGCCCATGTTAATATTAGGCACGTCGATTTTCCCTGTAGTATTATAATTTTCCCGTACTTCAAAAATGTTATCGATGTTGATTTTATACTTGAGAAACTATTTTCCGTTTACGATGTAGATTCATGCATATATAATATATGCATATAGTCGACGTCATACAGTTAGAAAACTGATATTTACAAGAAGCACTTGTATTTTGTATTAGGGAATCACAACTTCAAGTATACTTACATTGTAATAGTGACGATCTGATTATGACTGATATGTTGTGTATTTAGAAAAACCTGTATCATTAGACAGTATTGATCGTAGAGGAAGTCGTATGATAACACGAGGAATAAACTGTACCGGGTATATCAAGAGTGCTATCGAAAACGAAGTCGGGTGGTAGTTTTAGTGACTATAAACACAATAGCAAGAATTACTACTAGAAAACTCCATTCTAAAGAAGATTCAAAGAAAACTCACTTAAATATCGGCTGGCTGATAAAAGTAAAATTCGATTAAGCAGCCAATTTAAAAAGCACTGTCAGATACCTACTTCATCCTTGACTTTATATTGACCTTACTGAAAAATTTAAGTCTAATAATATCATGCTGTTGAACCTAGATATAATTAACGTTGATAACACCATAACAACAGCAGTATCAACAAAACACGTGGTATCAACCGATCATTTAAAACACGCTACTATTATGATCGTTAAACTGACAAAACCTTACGCGCCTTTGGTAGCAAGCAATAAAAATATAAATCACACAATCGTATCGATAACCGCGAAAGATCGCCTCGGCGTTTTATTACTTACGCAGAATTATGATTTATACGACAGTATTAAGTACTCGTAGCGTTTCGAAGACAACCGATATTATACGGATTAGCAAGTACGTGTCAATACGCGAACACCTGATTATGTAATAATAAATTTATCACGTACGTAAATCTATAACTACGATAAATATTACGTCAATAACGAATCATTGTTTTTGATAAAATTATTAGACATGTGACTGCGATAAATTAATGCGGATGTAACAATTTGATAACTTCAAAACCCGAAAGTAGCATCACATACCAACAAGAAACCAAAACGAAACAAAACAATACAAATATATTCTAACACTAGGTAGGCAATTCGTCACAACTAATGAATGATAAATGTGTTTAAAGTAAGATCAATACTGACCTGTAGTAAAGTATTCTGTCCGTATCTTTGCACACAGGCTTCCATGAATTCGTCGATAAACTCATCATATTCTTTGCCTCGTACTCGCCTTTGGCGAAGTCCGATGTATAAGGGGTCTTCCAGGAGATCCTATAAAAAACATAAATATTATAAAATAATCAACCTAGTTTAAGGAAGTAAGTTTTTGTCCTATTTTTTGTTATTGAAATTAACCAATGTTAGAGAAAAATTATCGTATAGTTTTGTGGGAAGATATTGAATATCAAATATTATAATTTTACGTATCTCTCTGAGCAAAATAATGCATGTATGTTTTTGTATAATTAAACACAAAGCTAGCATATAAAATGTAAAATTGCGTCATCATTTGAGACAATTGCAAGATTATAACCATTATTTTTCATAATAAAAGGAAAATAACGTCAGGTAAGGCAAGAAGTATCGGAATCGTTTGAAATGACCTTGGGCGACATTGACCGCATAGTTTAAACTACGATAAATACTTTACAGGGGGACAATACACGAAAAAAGCGAAAATTATGGACGGGCAAGTTTAATCCAATTACCTGATCAATGAACAATCCGAATGCAGATCCGAATAGATAATAATAATTCGCAAATGCAGGAAATAGAATAAAAAAGACCGTGACATTATTTAAATTTAATGAATTTAATTACCTGGTTGTCTGTGCCCACGTCTAACGTGATGGGAAGGCACTGGTGAGGCTTGATGCCTGCTAAAGCTGTATACAAAGACAGCTTTCCCACAGGAATACCCATTCCATAAGCACCAAGATCTCCCAAACCCAAGATTCTCTCGCCATCGGTAAACACGATAGCTTTAACGTCAGGTTCCGGCCTAAAATTGTGATTCACTTGTAAGTCAAGTCACATAAACATACTCTATATAAGTTACACAATAATCCCTTAATGCCATTTACTAAAGAACGCGAGGTTGCTAAAGTATTTGTCGCGACCGTGAAACTATCGCGTGACGTTAGTATTGTTAAAATCTAAGGAAATTAAATGGATTCCCTTGATGTCTAGGTTAAAAACTATATTCATAGCTTATATCTCCCAATTCTCTACTAATTCCACTTACCAATTCTTAAGAATGTTGAATACGTGTCCCTTATCGTTGATGGTGATAAAGAGACCTCTAGGTCGCCTGTAGATCAGACCGAACCTCTGGCAAGCCAAACCCACCGTGGGAGTGTAAACAATGGGCAGATACTTCTCAATATTCTCCGCTAATAGTCTAAAGAACAGCTTCTCATTTCTGTCCTGCAATAATTCAACGTCACTGTAAATATTTCTGCCACTTAATCAAACATCCAATACTGTAAATTTAAATATTCATGATATCAAAACTGGTTCTTAGATATATCCTTGATTGCACAATACTACAAAATGAACTGGTATGATATATGAATAATACAGCACAACTGTCATTTATGGGTCACTAATGGCAAGTGGAATAAATTCAGCAAATTAAAATATAACATTAGATGATTGACACAAATATGATACATTTTAGAAGAAATACAAAATACATATGGACATAAATAAAGAAATATAGTAATCATGCGTTCCCAAAGTACATTTAAATACAAATACAATACAAACTCATAAACTACACTGAGTGGTCAACATGGTAACTATTGAAACCAGTTTCAATCCTAACAATACGCGAATTATGGATAATGATAATACGTTTGAAATTGTTAATGCAATTGTTTCTATTATTGCTCATCGTCCATTACATACATACATGATATCGTGAATGCAAATAACTATCTTTCTTAAATTTCTCTTTCAACAAGCAACCATTAGAAACAAATATACTTTGTTGTTTCTATTATCCTCATTAATGAAATAGTAAACAATTTTGCGTGAGATTCATTGAAACCTGTGCAATGACGCTAACAGACTGCTGTCAAATAAAGAAGTGGAAACAAGACTACGTAACTCCCTAAATCAGGTAAATTTTAAGGTCAAAGGCCAAGGTAAGCGTCCACAAATATTTAAAACATATTTAAGTATTCTTAACAACAAGCTAGTGTGAAACTGATAAAAATAGCTAACAAACTTACATAATCGGATCTTCAATCAAGTCTATGAAACAAACTCGAGATAAAAACGGTTCAAGCCGTTACTTTACAGTTAGAACCCCGTTCCATAACCAATAAATTTATAATAAACATATTCACTGAATAAACGGTACCTTTATCATGTTTAGTCACCTGTAACTCGACGAGGTAGAGATATTTGTTCAGATTGTCCTCGTATCTGTCCACCGATATTCTACAGATGTCCAGCTGTTCCTCTTGGGTTTTGAACTTGGCCGCCAACAGACCGTGAATACCGAGAGCCTGGCGCTCTTCTAATGTAAATGCAAGACCCTTGAACAAACATTATCTATTATTACACCGCTCTACTTTCATTACCATCTTACAAATTTGTAGGTCGCTCTGGAATTATTTGTGGTATGTGGAAATCATGCGATTAACGGTGATGGTGGAGCACGTTTAAAGTATTATTCCATTAAATGTAAAAAATATTCCGAATCAAATGAATTTTGTTGTCACAATTACCAAAATCAATATAAATTAAAGTTCAATGTCATTACGGTCCAAACTTTTGTCCATCCAATTAATCCGTAGGCAGGTTACTTTAAATTCAAGAATTCATTGAATGCTAATACAATGAATATTTACAAGACGTGAGATACTATAATCAATATAATTGGTATGCGGTACAATCTTGGTCAAACAAATAGTGACAACAAAGGAAGCACTTAGGTTTTCCTAGATCAAATACTCAAGGCAAAAACTGAGGAAACGTGGAGAGTAAAAACCACAATACAAGATGAATTTAGTTGATAGCAACTTACCTTGTTGAGCCGTGGATCTCTAAGATGGTCGATACCTCTCACAACATTCGGACAGATAATGTTCCCGGTTACTTCGTGATATTCCCTGCATAGTACGGACGAAGGTTCGAGTACCGGACATTTTGTTAGAACATACGCCAGCGCCCTGTTTGGGCCTATTGCGTTTGTGCAACATCTGTAACAAGGACAAGTCTATGAATAGTTTGTTACTTGCTAAGAATCTACATAATGTCGCGGTTTCGTGACCGCGTAATTTATTTCTTTATAGATTTCCTTCTAAACAAAATTTCCCAACACTTGAAGTATCGACACGATTCACACGCCATACATAATTCCTTGTCGTGTAAATAAACCATTTAACAGTAATACAACGTTGGAAAGCATACATTACATTATTTTCATATTACACTCGGAAACCTCAATCTCTTCTAGCATGTAAACCGTTGCTGTGTCTATATGATTTATAATACACCGGTTGTTATTAGAGCATTGACTCGACATTTCGATGGGTCCTATGTATATGGGCCAAACTAACAAATTGTAAATTTTCACTTTTTTAAGGTAATCGCATCCTATCCATATGATTAATCAAGTGAGCTGTTAAAACAAATCAAAATATGCATGAAAACACGACTTATTATTAAAGTATAACGGCATATCTAGCATGCATTTGAACGTACAAGATCCAAAGAGTAATTTGAGACTTATACGCGGGGAATTTCCGCGCATTTGTTTACAGCTTGGCCCAATCGGCTAGTTTGACACTTATACGTGGAACGGAGCAACGGCCGCATTGTGATGACTACAAAATCTCATTACTGTGTTTAAGTGTTACAATTTCGATTAATAACTAAAATATGGCATCCAATTATCGTGCTAAGTTTAGTAGAAATCAGAATTTAGTGAATTTAGCATTGGGAAATGAAAATAGTAGTGCACAGGGAAACGACTTAGGTTATGAAAACGACGATTTTATAGAAAACAGCGATGGTGACCTTTGTAAGTAATAATAATACATTTCTATAGTCTAGTAAATGTTTAAATCTTGATTAATTATTGTTTGATTAATAAGTTAACTTAAATATCACGACTTTTGAGAATAAACGGCCAATGTGGTACATTAGCCCTTATACGTGGTATATTCTTAAAAAAATACACTTACGCCCTACAATATTTTTTCTAACTTTTGGCTTGTTATTGGGCTAAAAAGGTTGAAGAATATCGGATATATTTGCTCAGAATATGCCAAACTATAATAATTATTTGCAATTATTACTATATTTAAATACTTTACATACAATATTACGGTCTAATCTTACATTGCATTGTTTTTTCAGCATCTCTTTTGCCATTAGGAGCCAGTGAGATATTTGAAAATTGCAGTTTCAGTTTACTCAAAGATATATTATGTTTTGAAAATGATCCATCGCCACAAGATAAACAAAATGATGCAGAATTAGAAAATTCTACTTTGGTCGAATCTGTTAACATGTTTATTTCTAATAGTAAACTAACTCAAACCCATGAAAAATGTACCCAGATTGACAATCATGACAAAAAAAACACTACAGATTTATGCTCAAAATGTATTTCAGTACAAGAAACTAATGATTACAGTAATGAGGCGATAGTTAGCAATTCATCAATCATAATAACAAAGAATAATAATAATCTATTAGGCAAAAGTATTTTTGAACCTACAGTTGAACATCAGAGTGAAGAATCGATTCAGAATACAGATCTATTGGATTATACCAATATGCGCGATAATGATAATGTTACTCCAATGTCATCGTCTAATTATAGTTCTTTTGGTGAGGAAGAACCTATTCCTTCAGTACCGTCGTTGTTATCAAATGCAACTGCATCATCCCCTGTCTCACAGTGTTACTCATCAAGTGATGTTTCAACTCCTACGCGGTACAGAAAAAGAAAATTTACTAAAAAAAGAGACAGTGGAAGATTGCGAGAAAAATTTCGTGATGATTGGATAGATTCGAAAAGAAAGATATTTAAAAATTCTGGGCAAGCGTATAACAGTAGAAATGGAAAGATAAGGGATGGGAAACAACTAGGTGAGCCATGTCAGAGCACATGTAAACTGAAGTGCTTCGAAAAACTTGATGAAGGCACAAGGACTGCTATATTTAATCAATTTTGGATGATTGGAGATCATTCCAAACAATATAACTTTATTGCTAACTATGTAAGAATAAATAAAAAAAGAACTGTTACTCAGGGTGAATCACGAAGATCATACACGTATGTGTACCATTTGCCTATTACTCAAAATAATCAAAAGACCAAACTAGTGGTATGCAAGACGATGTTTATGAATACTATTAGTTGTGGACCAAAAATGATAAGAACAGCAATGAAAAAATTTGCTGATACACATAGGCTATCTCTGGTTGATAATAGGGGTCGACATGACCACCATAAAACTTCTGTTGATGCAGATATGATCAAAAGTGTGCTGGACCACGTCAAGTCATTTGAACCGGTCGATTCACATTATTGTCGTAAAGACAGTAATAAACTGTATTTAGATGGCTCTTTAAGCTTTATCCGCATGTTTAAATTATATAAAGAATGATATGATCCAACTAAATATGATAATAAATGTGAGTCGTTGAGGCAATACAGGGATATAGTAAACAAAAATATTAATTTATCATTTCACCAGCCTAAGAAAGACCAATGCCATATTTGCCATTCTTTCAAAAACAGTCCTGTGACTCCAGAAAATAAAATAAATTTTGATAATCATATAATTAACAAAAATCTGGCTAGATCTTTAAAAGAAAATGACAAACGTAATTCACAAAGCAACCCGAAAATTTTCTGCGCTATGCTAGTTAGCATTTTGTTTTTGTGATTTTATTGAGAAATTAATAATGTGATTATTTTATATATTATTAAGTGCGTGATTTTATTACTCAAACTAAGATCTTAAGTAGTTTTTGTGTAAATTATTATTCTTATGATAATACCAAAAATCATTAAATACGGGTCCATAAGTGTAGTTTAAAGCAACTTCAATTTTTGGTTTAATAAATGATTAAAATTATTGTGAGTTTTGTCTATTTTTTATATTACCTAACTAAAAACCCACTTATTAGGTTAGCAGATTATAAATCGTATAAGTGTCAATGTGATTTTATAATTTTAATATCCAAATAGCTTTTATTATAATTAATGTATAATCAACTGCTTGAGTTTTTGATTGTTTTTTTTAACAAAAAAAATTAAAATTGTTTATTTTATACAACTTAGCATTATACACGTATATTGGCCAATTTGACATATTGGTCCTTTTATAGTATTTTTAAATATAAAACATTTAAATAAATACGAACGTAAAAGGGCCAATGTGCGTTAAAAAAATAACTGATAAATATAAAATAGTATAGTATAAATAAAGAGGACAATTGTCTTAACAAACAAGCAAAGTTTCGTAAATTTCGGTTTTATCAATTTAAAGTTATAGCAAGTTTAAACTTTGGAAGCCTCTCCTGTAAAATTGACATTTTGCATTTTGGCCTTTATACATAGGACCCATCGATTTATATGACGTATGTTCAATGATCTGCTTACACGGCATTCAATGAGATATTATATGTATATCATTGCCATCGTAAATACAACCAAACAATTGGAACTGAACTCGGGTATCTTGAGAACCGTAGACGAGGAGAGAATCAAGTGGCTTTTGAAACGCTCCAAACAGCGTTTAACAAGTTTAACAAGATCAAAAGCGTCTCGAGCGCCATAAACAAGCGATCCACCTAATATTGGTTCAATTCATCGCCGCGAGGGTTCTGTGCAGATATTACTGGATAACATGAGTCATTTGGAAGGTGGCTCGATGCCCTTGACAAAGGAAGTTCGTGGCTTGCGAAATTATAACAATACATGTTTTTCAATCCTGCATTTTTATAACTGAATCAGTCAACGGTATATAATTACTTGTATTTGAGTTTGCTGCTCGGAATGACGTGGGTCGATATATCAAATTTAACAAAAAAACGTTTTATCGAGAAATATACCTATAAAAATTTAACAGAACACGAAGAAGTGTGTTTTGTCTGAAAATGGTAGAGCCACGCTGTTGTCAATGAAAATATATACAAAAAAGATATTGTTTGCTTTATTAAATAACAGTTGTTGTAGTGCTCGGCGTTTTAAATATGTATACAGTAAAAAGTTTGTTCTCTATTTGATATCCTCGAAACGAATACAATTAACGTATTCGTTTTGCATGTTTTATCCGATAATACAATTCATTAGCATTAACTAATACGTCAAATGAATAGTTATGGATTGCTACCTCAGTATATTCTTTTTTTATTGCGATGAATGGCGACTGGCGAGACGAGCATACCATTAGCCTTATGGTAAGCGATACGATCGCTCATGGCAGGTAGCAGAACCAAACAACACCATGAATTACAAAACAATGCTTAGCATTCTACTGCGCTCGCCACCATTTTTTTTGTTCCACAGATCACCAGTATTTTTGTTCCATCAAGGAATACGTAAGACCTAAGTCTGCAAATTGTTTAATCAGAATTTAAATTTATATTTATACTTATAACAGAAAATAAAATAACCACATATTACCTAACTGATTTCAGATACAATATGTTTGAACTGGAGACAGAACCACCTCATAAGCCATTTCATTTTAAAAAGAGTATCTATTGTCTGTCATACTTGACAGCCTCCGTGGCGCAGTTGGTTAGACGCCGCCTGTGAAACGAGAGGCCGCGGGTTCGATCCCCGCACCGAGAGAAATGTTTGTGCGGCCCACAAATATTTCTTCTGGGTCTGGGTGTTTGTGAGACCGAAAAGTCTCTCGTAGTTCCTGATACCCACGACACAAGACTCGATCTTAGTGTGGGGTCAGGACTATGTATGTGACTGTTGGGTGTTATTTATTTATTTATTTATACTTCATATTAAAAAGTGTGCAGTGCAAGATAATAAAAAGGAATAACTGCTCGCTAATGGGCACTTAATCAAAAATTTCTCTGGTAACACACCGAGTAATTTTGAAGCGACAAATGTCAACGTAACAAACGTTGATATTGTAGTCTTCAAATGACAATTAAAAGGCTACCGTAACAAACAGAGGACAGAAATATGAATGAAGAATATTATAAACGGTTTGTTATTTCACAGATTTTGACGACAAGGGCAATGATGGACGTCCTTTAAGTAGACAGATGACCTAACAGGGATCGAACAAGGTCGCTTGTTGCAGACCATTTCTAAAAGTCACCTTTCAGATCTTTACACAAAAACAGTGTTCAAAATGTAAAGCATGTGAATGTAGTTATATAAAATGAAAATTTGTTTAGTAAAAAGTCAGCTCAAAATTTGTTGCAAAACATCGTTTATTGCAAATTGATAACACACGGTAGTCCCATTGACACAGACATCGGGGGACTATTTACAATTTGTTACGATTAGAACAACACGTGACACCTAATTAGACAATATAGAAGGGGACAAATTAATGTCTTTGACGTAATTCACCGACTCTATTGCTTTTTAACCAATGACTTACGTTCGGTCAGTTTCGGAAGGTCAGGGCAGTTTGAAACTATCAATTGGTAAACTGGGCGTGTTAGTAATCTAAATTATTGAGTTCTGTAAATACTACATTAAACATTTAACTAACTACGTCAGCTTATCATCTATAGAGATAAATGCTGTGTCTTCAGGCTCCACTTTGCCAGATCCTTACGTATCGCTTTACCTTCATCAATATCTTCATTAATGTGCCAGTTCGATTGACTGTGTTCGCCAATCCAAATCCAAATCGCTAAGACTCATAAAGTAGCCTGGAAGTTTTTTTTTTAATTATGTTTTGACGATGACAATATAATTCGCATTTATTTCTTCGTTATAAACCCGATACGAGTTATTGATTTCCAAGTTTAAACATTGTACCTACCTTGAAACTAGTTAATAATGGCGAACATAAAGTTTGATTGCTCATAAATAGCCAAGTATTAAACATGGTAGAATTAAGCATTTTATAAGCATAAGAACGTCTAAAGCATATTTATCTATTGACAACATTATATTTAATAATATGTTGAAAGCAACATGGTTTGAGCCTTCAATGAAGTCCAATGCGAATAAAAGCTACAACAGCGGAATACGTCAAACGGTAACTAAAATCCGATAGACAGCGACAGCGTGGATAGATCCACGAAACAAGACATGTTTTTATAATCCACAAATAACTGTTCCAAGCAGATATATGTAACTGAGAACTATTCTTTGAAGTTTTGAATACCATCATCAAACTCATCTATCTAAGTATACAGTGAGTATCGTGTTTATTCTGTTGGATAAATTGATCCAAATATGAACGTACTAAAAGAATCAACCTTTTGATTGAAGAGCCTAGATAAAATGCAATACCGCTGCAGTAATTTTGATTATTATCTTTCAAAACGGTATCTGCTAGCGTAAGGTGCTGAGTTTGTAACTGTACACTCACGTTCAACCGTCAATGCGGAAAACATGGATCACGCCCGCAAAGCATCAACATTCACACCTTAGAATTAACAAGACACACAGAAAGGCGAGAATCATATAAACGTATCTACACGGCAGACACTGCTGATAACAATGGCGAAAAACCATGTGATTGATAAAGACATAAACATTGACGGTCGCGACAGATAGCATAAAAATATTATAAAACATTAGATAGGATTCTCGCCACAGTGTGTCTATGAGTAACACGTGTGTCTTGAATTTCTTTTTCCTTATCGCAAACCGATTATTTTTATTTTGTGAAATTGGAACGATTGTGAATTAGTTTAGTTATTTGTTTTGTTTTATATATTATTTTATATTTGGTAGTTATAATTAAGTGTTTCTTGTGTTTATATTTTTGTTTAAGTGTTTGTTTTTTTATTTTTTTATTTGTTTGTCAACAAGTTGGTAAGTCTACCTTCATAATGAATTATGAACGAAATAAACCTCCTGACCCTCCCGACATTAATATGCCGTTATCCCCATCGCCATCTGCCCCTCCTTCTTACCCTAACAACTTAAGTCCCCTTTCGCAAATTGCAGAAGTTGCGTCTAGCATGCTAGAAAATGATAATTCTGTTTCTCGTGCAAACGTGTCGAACAAACGACCGGCAGGTGATGACAAACAGACAGAAATCCGTCCATCGAAGCAGTCCAAAAGCTACATCGGAAGAACCAGGTACAATGCTGAAGATAGGGCTCCTTTTCTGGTACATGTGTCTCGGATTGAATCTCAACCTAATTCTGGCGCCTTTCTTCATCCAGTAACTTTCGGACTATTTCTTTACAACCAAAACATCCATAATATTGTAAAAAATGGCGTGAAAAGAATAGGAAGAAATCGTGTCTCCGTTGAGTTTGCTTCTCCTCAAGATGCAAACTCATTCCTAACGAATCCCATTTTAGCAAAACACAAATTCAATGCTTCAATACCGACCTTCAATGTAACCAGAATGGGAGTTGTATCTGGAGTTCCAACTGATATGGACGAAGAGACAGCAAAAAAGTATATAACCGTTCCTCCAGGTTGCGGCCGTATCCTCAAAATTAGACGCATTAGTCGAAAAATTACCAGAGACGGGGTTTCAGAGTGGAAACACACTGAGACCTGCGTTCTTACTTTTGATGGACAAATCCTTCCTAAAAGAGTTTACTGCTGCTATACATCCCTCCCGGTTGAACGGTATATATACCCCACAATGCAATGTAGGAAATGCTGCAGATATGGCCATGTAGAAGATATGTGCAGGTCCAAGCCTCGCTGTGTTAAGTGTGGGCAGGACCATCCTGGAAATGGTTGTGATGTCTCGGAGAGTGATGCTTTCTGCGTGCTGTGCTCTGGTGAGCACTTTGCGAATAGCAAAGCATGCCCAGAGTATGGCAGGCAGAGAACCATTAAAATTACAATGGCGGAGAAAAGCGTATCGTACGCTGAAGCCAATAAAATGACCCCAGTTGCATCATCCACACGTAGTTATGCGGACACTCTTAAATCTACCCAAGCCCAAGCTCCCCTCTCCCACCGCAAAACTGTTTTCCGCCAACCTAAGACTCCTATAACCTTATCCCCAGCTTATGACAAAGTAGCTCATCGTAATATTGTTAACCCTCCAAAATCTTCACTTCATCATCCGTCTGTGACCTTGAAATCTGATGCGTGTTGTACTGTGGTATACCTACCTTTTATAACATTTTAACAAGTGTATATTATATTTCAATGCTTATATATATATATATATACTACGTGTGATTGTTCTAGCATTTATACTAACTACGTCGCCATAATTTTATTCGTAAAGTTCACTGTCGAACCATCTTTAGTAATGTAGTAGGTTGTTCCACGAAAAATCATATCACACACGAGTTCTCATCGCACATCTGACATTGGCAGAATTGTCGACATCGGCATAATTTGCCAGAGAGGAAAAAAAAAAAACATTAGATAACAATATTAGCATACTAACGTTGGAAATCAATACTCGAGTATGATATTCAATGTCGCGTGTTGTACGCGTTTACTGTTTCGCATCAACCTCGCTTGATCCATCATCACGTAAAATTACACTCATCGCACTGCATCAATTAACATTTTCCGGAACTAAACCGTTTTATGAGCGACGGTGTTATGTAATTGAATGTTTTTAGCGCGGCTGATGCGTATTGAGGCTCGCGGGGTGGGCGTTGCCCAAGTCCTTGGCAATACGTATGGGAAAGACACTTTTAGCGTGTTTGACAAAAAAACAACACTACGTAGATAACGAGCCCCAAAATCTTGTACAAACACACGCAAATAGTTGACTGCTGTTGGCTTGTACACAAACAAAGTTACATAAGATGATGCGTTTCTTTTCAGTCACTAAATTAAATACTTCAACGATAATGAGATGAACTTCAGAATAGGTATATGCATTGCAAAATACAACAGAATCGCTCTTTATACCTACGGCTTTGTTTTGATATAAACAAATTCTTATTCGCATATCTTAAAGCTGACTAGAAAAACGAGATTTAAAACGAGGTACAATCAATGGAATGTGTCCCTATATCATAAAATATACCAAGCAGGAACCTTGTATGCATGTGCACATCGAAAAAACATGTACATACAGGGTATATCAAGACTGCTACCGAAATGAAGCCGTGTGGTAGTTTAAGCGACTTCAAACACAATGCAATAGAAAATGTTGCAAAAAAAGCGAGTTTTTTTTCCTATTGTCGTTTTTGGGTGGTAAATACATTTTTATCCTAAAATAATAGTGTATACAATTTTATTTATAAAGACTCTAAGGTATAAACGAGTTTAAATCATTATTTCGGCAAAAACTATGGATTTACAACCCAATGATATTTAAAAAGTCATAAAAAAAAATGTCGCGTTTCGTTGCGAAATTTTTAGTTGCATTGTGTTTGTAGTCACCAAAGCTACCACCGGACTTCGTTTTCGGTAGCTGTCTTGATATACCCGGTATATTATTTATTAGTATTTGAAATGGAATAATAATAAGTACGTATGAAATAGGTAAATAATACACAAGAGAATGCTTAATGGACTTGTAGAACTATATTATTAGTCGCATGCAGTTGCGGCGGCAGTGCCTCAGTGGCAATATAATTGCAAAGCTGAGTGTCGAGTTCGAATCCTGGGTCGGGCAAAGTAATATTGGATATTTCTATTTATTTTCAGTCCGAGGTCAGGAATTTGTGCATGATATGGCGATAGGCTCGCCCCAATCACATAGTGGGACATAAAATACAAGGCAAAATTAGGGTGTCCTGGTTGCACCTCCGCCTACCTCTTCTGGGAAAAAGGCGTGAGTTTGTGTTTGTATGTATATGCAATAAGCTTGCTCTAGAGGAGAACAAAATAAAAAATATACATTGCATTCAGTTTAACTAAACAATAATATAGGCGTGAGATATTTTGTGATTTCTCCAACTCAAATATATTTTGTGCAACTGTGCCAACTCTGCATTATAGTAGGACAGCCTAAAAATAGAGGGCAAATGTAAGTTCATTTCTGTCATTATATGAGAATGTCAATGTGAATGCTTGTGTTTAAGGAGCAGACAATGTTTTAATTGAAACAATGATCTTTCATTCAAGAATTTCTTGTTTTGCTATATTTGTTTTGTTTATCAGCTGTCATGGAGGCCACTTCGCTCATAACATTAAATTTAGTACAAAACATTTACATGTATGTAATATGTATATTTACATTAAACACAAAGATTGCACTTTAGCTTATAATTTAATGACTGTGATAATTATTACCTAATTGTAAACAACCACTTACAAATATGATATTTAGCCATAAGCACTTTTAATATTTTTTGTCATAAAATGAACACAGAAAAAATATATATTGAGTAGCATTTTTTGCAATGACACGCTTTATTTACCCTGCTACATGTACATTCCTATGAGTTATTATGTAACAATTACTGCCTGCATATTACAAAGGTCAGTTGCCATGTAATGTATTTTAATACCATTTTATATGACAATACTATGTATATGTTCACTATGCAAATTACAAAGCAACAATTAATTATTGAAATGTTATTCATTAGTCTATTAGTAAATTAATTAAAAATTGTAAATTAAAATAATAAATTTCACTGTTCTGAAATGATTGATGCAGTAAAAATAGTGGGTTTATATATAGCTAATATATATTTATTAACCTTTAATAAAACAGGAAGAGTTTTAATTTATATTTGTATATTACACACTAGCATTATATTTTGATACAGATTTCATCATTTATTTGTCTGTGATAAAACAATTATGAACATAAGATTATTAAATCTGATTATAATAATTGAAATTGAACATTTATGATCAATCTTTCATAAATCCATTATTATCAGACCTTTTAATACCAACATTTCTATACTCAGGAATTATAGTTGATTAATATTAAATACTTGTTTTATTCATTAAATATTAATTAATCCTTTCAATAGTAATCAAAGCATGTTAAAGCATTTTTAATCAATAATATTTTGAACTGATTTTAATTGAAACTTATCACTGATGGAAACAAATCATATCACTTGTATTTATATACACATACATTTTAAAATTGACATTATGTTCTAGTTTTTAAAATATTTATGGCCTTCCATACCATGGATGTAGCATACTTTATGCAATCACAAAATTCAAAACTTTTTTCCTACGAAAATTGTATGATAGAAGAAACATTACATATTATTATAAATCAGATGATTATGTTTCTACACCAAGGTCAAGTCCAAGAGAGTGATCTTAGAACATACAGGGGAGTATTTAGTTAAGATACTTGATAGATAAGATTTTATACTATCAACATTTGTGATCTGCAATGTGATTACAATGCAGGCAAATCACTCATGGTTTTATCCATTAATTTTTTTTTGATAAAACTCCCTGTGTTTCTAATGATATGATTAACTGATAATACATATATTTATTTAATTATTGAAAGGTGTGAGCTTTGTTGTGCGGATGGTTAAATTCACATAAGCTCTAATACAGCAACAAATTTCCTTTGATATTTAACTTAACAAATAAGTGGTTGTAACAAGCATAACTTAAATATCCCACTTGCAATCAGTAAAAAGTTAAATGGTGCAGAATGAAAGACCCACTTAACTAATAACATTGACCTATTTCAGGACGCTCGAGTTGTGTAAGGCCAACCCATATCGTAGAAAGCGCTTTATTGATTAGCATAATATGAATTAAAAATATCCTCGTTGCTCTTTTGCAGTCACGAGACGGTAAAACCGTTACTATGAGGGACATACACCTCACGCTACGTGAGAGACCTTGAAACTATCACAACAATGTGCGAACTACGAAATACTTCCTGATATGAGAAAATTCATTAAACATTTTTGATACACAGGCAAAACGACCGACGCGTGCTTTATAATTTCGGCGAATTGACGCTCGTTTTCAACAACTACGCGGCAGAATTGGGCAAAAAAGTCGGTACACAGGGAGCAATAATCAGCTGTGACCGTCTCTTACTACATCTCCTCGAATTTGTTTATAGATCGGATATAAAAACAGCTGTCACGTTATGTAAACTCCGAAAATAAATGAAAATGTACTTACAACAATGATCTGGGCACGGTGGAAAACATTTCAAAAAATATTTTTCATATACAGTTGATAATCACTAATCAAAGCAACGGTTTAGTGAAGTCCGATTTGTAATATTTTTTCTATTTTTCTAAATAATTTTAGTAACGCCCTCCATTCCATGTGGCAGTGATCTGACTGTTTTAGAGACGGGGAGACGCACAGGGAGATGGTAATTCTGCTAATTATGTTGACAACTGACTGAGACTGCGTTCCACTAGGCGTTCACGGCGCTCAAAACACTCATTTCGCCACGCCGCGCCGCGCCGTCCTATCCATAGTCACAGAATACTAAACTAACAGAAGCTTTGAACAGAAGTCAAGCTCCATACAAAGCGCGCTAAATCAACGCACACATAGACAGCGTTCACCGACACGATATTTCAAACCAGTCGAAACCACTGCGAGCGCGAGTGTCAACCGCTTCGGGCACGCAAATAGTGAGATGTTTTGTGCAAAGATGAAACAAATGAATAAAAGCTATTACACTTGTATATAAAACACCAGATTATAATCATATAATGTAAATATCATTAAAAAAATACAAATATTATACAAAAGCAATAAAAAAACTTGAAGAATAATGACAAACACATTCTCAATGACTTCATAAATACAATTAAAATTTATTTGTTTTATTATTGTGTTTTATATATTTTATTTCAAAAAATTATAACCGATACGAGTGCTATTAACACGATACGTGTTTTCGTATACGCCAGAGTTAACAACCCTGTCGCGAACGCCGAGCGCAGTGTGACTTGTGAGTGTGGCAATAAAAGTGAAGTACATACACAAGCTTGACTTCTGTTAGTATTCTGTGCCATAGTCCACTTGCCAATCACGATTGATATGGTCGCGGATATGTGATTTACGCTCACGCGACGCGACGACGCGACGCGACGACGCGACGCGACGCGACGCTCATAAGGGCCCGTGTCAAGAGGGGGTCAAGAGATGGGTCGTATTGAGCGTTGACAAACTGGGCGGAATTATGACATTTCAAAGCAAGAAAAATAGTGACTTGAAAGTTAAATTATATTATAACTAGCGGTCCAGCTCGACTTCGCCCGTGTGCAGATATTTATTGAGTCCACTTTAAAAAGATAGAAACTATTCCGCGTAATAATTAATTAACGTATTTAAACTCAACATTATTGCAGCACTTTAAACTGCCCATCCTATTCCTTTGAGTTTGAAAGAGTATCGAATTTTTTTTTCAGTATAAATTATTTTGACCAACAACCATGTATTTTCTTATATTTATTATTTTTATTCTAACCCCTTTTAAGCTTTTTTAACTCTATTCGTATACTCTCAAAACGGCCGGAAACTCATTCCACTTGGATTTGCGAAGGTAACGCTAACGAACAAGTGGAACGGGAAAAATTGCGGTCATGAGTTTGAGCGATGGTGTTGTGATTGTCAAGTAGAACTAGTGCTGTAAAAGTAACGAGAAATAATGTACTCGTATGTATTCGTTACTTTAACAATCAGTACTCGTTACTATCGTATCGTTACTTTACTCGTTACTTTTGATATTTCATATTTTATTTATAAGAACGTCGTATTGCGTACGGATACGGAATGACGTTGAAGCCGCGTCGACCGTCGTCGTACGTTTAGTATGGTATACAGCATACTTACTTTTACGTTACTTAAATGCGGAGGTTGCATGTTTTTTTATTTTGAACCAGTCTAGTATATAATTTGATAGGTCAAACGGATACAAGTGCAATTTAAGGATCTTACAGAAAAATACTGAAATTAATATTTAGATCACTTTTAGCAATGAAAATATGTTATCACAATAACACTGCGGTCGATTGTGAATCTACTAATTAAAAAGAAACATTAATAAGTGTCGAATATATTAATTAATTGTTTCATGCTAACATCAATTGACAAAAATATAAATCAGATTAAATGTATACAGGAAACAGTTGGTTTGTTATTGTTCAAGTGTATTACGAAGTATGCATAGCGTAAACATTTAATTTAATAGAGGGCCCTGATGCAAAACTGGTAACTAGGAATTACATATCGTTATTTCACATTTTATGAAACAAACGTAAATTGTTTTATATGGTCCTTTTTTAAAATCACAGCATAACCGCGCGCATGTTTATCATAAAACGTACCTACATAGAGTTAGTATTATCGTACCTACCAAAGAACAGGCCATTATGTACCTAGCTACTCGGACACCAAACCGTTTCAATTCACGCATCAAGAGTCCTTGCGCGAACCAAAATAGTCGTACTTGTTCGCAGAATCAAACTAACAAGCATCAGTAGATACGAAAAATACGAGTAACGAAATGTATTTGTGAGTAACGATTCGGTATCGTATGTCAAACGGAGTACTCGTTACTCAATACCGAATACATACGATTGGCTACAGTTCTAAGTAGAACGCACGGTGAGCGTACACCAAGAAGCTTATACCCAAAGGTATAAATAAAGGGTAAAAAATAATAAAGGTACAAGCAAGGGTATAAGCTTCTTGGCGTACACGTATAACTGAAACCATCGCTATAACACAGGCTTTATTCAAAAGTGGGTTTTTACAGTATCGATTTGGAATGCATTTCAATCCAATCGATATCAACGAATCATGAACAATAATTGTACAGTCAACAGGGATAGCTTTAACCTTTTCTGAAACCAAAAATTATCGATCGGTCATCAATTTCACTCAGGAGTATCATGATATATAATTATTTCTTGTTAAAATGCCCAAGAAGTTCACTTTAATAATTTTTTCAACCAACCATCGATAACTTGACTGACACATGACATTGACAGCTACCAACTACCAAGTCAAATGTGAAAAACATTGTGAATGTGCGACCGTTTAGCGCACTGAAAGCGCTTTCTAAGAGTTTTATTAATATTAAAGGCCGAAAAAACTTATGTCATGATACGCGAAGACGACCCGCAGTTTCGGATCACGCCGGTCCAGCAAATGGCATCGGCGTGCACCGGTGCACTTATAACCTCGCTGTTTAGTAAGTCCTAACAAACAGTCTAATGTCTCGCCCCGCTAACTAGTTTGTTATTTAATGTCTGCTTGGTTATAGTGACCCCGTTGGATGTTGTGAAAATAAGGCTCCAGGCACAGCAGAAGGCATTGCTCTCGAACAAATGTTACTTGTACTGCAATGGTCTGATGGAACATCTGTGCCCTTGCGGTGAAACTGCCTGGATACCGAAACGCGTCCACTTCAATGGCACTATTGTAAGTAAATAATTCCTAAAAGACACATATATTTTTCGTTAATATATTTTACAATAAGTGGGCCACTACTAAGGTATGTTAACCTGAACAAACAGATTTAATATTTATACATAATGACGTTGTACGCCTGTCTTCCTGTTTTCACATTTACATTTAGGTTTGCTATTACTTACACTTATTATGCTTATGAATTATAGGAGGATATCAAGTTAAGAAGTTGTATCACAATGGCTTTACCTATTGTCACTGTTGTGTTTGTAATGGTGATAATATCAAATTAATTTGATTAGCCAACCAACTATTTTTATGTAACTAGAGAATAGATGTGTACTATTTCACTATGCATAGGTGGCTAGTTCATTTGTTTGGCAATAAACAATAGAATTTACAAACTTTCTAATTACTGTAGATTACTGCATCTAAATGATATAAAACTTATAATCATAATTCCAATTGTAGGATGCCTTCTACAAGATTGCGAAGTTGGAAGGAGTTCCAGCACTATGGTCTGGTCTTAGTCCCACACTAGTTCTTGCTTTGCCATGTACAGTCATATACTTTGTATCATATGAACAACTCAGGTACAGAATGAAAACCTTCTACAATCAAATGAGCGGAGACAGTAAGTGCTTTTATATTTTTATATTTATGCTTCCCATTTAAAAGTAAATTTCGAAATCTAGGGTATATTGTTATATACCCATAACTAGAAATTTTTGCATCTCTAAAATAATTAAAAAATGTCAAACACTTTATTTTATTATCCTTATTATAGTTTTAGGGACTTTCTCTCTCACAAATTATCTCTATGTAAAATAATAATATCCTATTGATCACTTAAGAGACAGTGGTATCATCCTGGAATAACCTGCCCATTCATGCTTAGTCATGATTTTCATGACTGGTCTACTACTTTTGAAAACATTTTAGTGATACTCAACTTATCATGTTTAAATGAATGATAAAACCTTATTAATATTTGTAAGTAAGAGATTCTTATGTTGCCAATAAAAAAATAACCTGTGTAAATAAAACTGGTTTGCTTAAAACAACATTGATCAGTAAAAAGAACTTGTTTTGATTTTAAGTGGCATAGTGTGGAAATTAAAGCTGAGAAACTTGTATTGTGCAATATTTTGTAATTTTGTTTTCAATTCATTAAATTATGGTATTGTTATGAAACATATTGAAAATAGTCCATTAATTTTCCTTACAAGATGATGAAAAATAGTTTACAACTCAAGCTTAAAAAATCATGCAAAAATAATGTGATACCACCAATGCTAATTGAAACCCATTCATAATTTGGAAACTAGTCCTGTAGTAACCTTTATTTCTGTTATCCCCTAAAGGTTTAATGTAATGCAGTGTCTAAAAATATATTCATTCATCATTTTAACTTATACTTCGCATTGTTTGTTACTATGCACGCATTGTAGAGGTGCGTCTTTATCTTATCTATTTGATTGATTATTTCACAGATTTAACTCAAAGTCTTTGTTTGTCGTGTTATTGTTTCATAAAAATTTAATCCTGATCCCTTAGGTTTGATGTCAGGCTGGTGGTTATTGGATTAGCCATTTTCGTTTTGCAACATATATAATTATCATAATAAATAAATTGCATTGGCATGAAGCAAAAATAATTTAGAAAAATAATATAAGTAAAAAAACATACAATGTGTAAGTTAATTAAATGTATTTTGCACTCATTGTGTAATTAGTATTAGTATATTGTCTATTTATTGTGTTTTTTAAATGGATACAAATGAATACATCATACATAATGAGAAGTGTTTGTTCAGAGTAACCTTGTAATCAAGGTTCTTAACTGAACTATTAAATGTGTTATGCAAGTATGGAAAAAATTGTTTATGTAGTAAAACATGGAAAAATATTATTTTATACGAGAAATAATAAAAAAAAACTGTAACAAAAATATCATAAAACCGGCCAAGTGTGAGTCGGACTCGCGCACGAGGGGTTCCATACCATCATCTAAAAACCCTAAAAATCACATTTGTTCCTATATAATTAGGATCACTTTAAAAATTTGATAAAAATTATGTTTGTTGTATGGGATATCATTTATTTTCCCTTTAATATTTATTTTAGTTTTTTTTTATTTTGAAAAGTAATATACAGCTAATATTTAGCTGTATTAATATTTTCTTTAAAAATTTTAAGCGTCTTCTTGATATTGAGCAGAAAAATACGAAACGACACGTTTATTGTAAGGGTTATCCCTTAATATTTTTATTTTTAGTATTTGTTGTTATAGCGGCAATGGAAATACATAATTTGTGAAAATTATAGCTTTCTAGCTATCACGGCTTATGAATTACAGCCTGGTCACCAAGTGGTCTATTGTGTATCTATGGTGACAGACAGCCGAGGCTTAGTCATAGGGTTCCTTTTTTTACTTTTTACATAGTTATGGAACTCTAAAAAAGAGTAACAATAATTCCTTTCAGAACTTCGCAAGTAACAAAATGAATAATCAATCAAATGGAACAGAATCCAGTATTTATTTATATTAATAAACTTTAAAGCGTAACCGAATTGTTTTTCAGAGACCCAGCCGATGTGGATTCCGTTAATAGCAGGCGCGACTGCAAGAATGACTGCTGTGACTATTGTTAGCCCTCTGGAATTAATTAGAACAAAAATGCAATCGAAGAAGCTGACATATTTAGGTAATATTCCTTTTTTTCGTTTTTTCAATTGACGCAATTTCTTAGCCATTATTTTTGCGACATATCTGTTAGCAACTCAATTTAGTACAATATTTTTCCATAAAGAGAAAAGATTGTCTGTATTAATAGATTGACAACAAAAGTCTTATGTGGGCAAAATTTAAGATTACCGTTACTGGTGGTAGGTCTCACAACTTAGAGGCCGCCTGGGTATGTAGATGTACCAGCGCAACTTTTATTTCTCCCCCCAAACAGCCGTGTAAATGCACTGTTGTGTTCCGATTTAAAAGACATTGTAGCCCTAGTAACTTATTATCATCATCATCTTTTGTCTCAGGATAGCAGGCGCAGTGGAATGCCAAGCATGGCTTTGTAATGAAATACCTACATACTAAATAATCATATCCAACAGTCAATTTAAGGTGTTAATTAGTTTTGCTACTGTCCAGAAACTGTCGTATTTGTTCTATACTACATCTATGGTCGTATTAATATCAAATGAATGACATGCTCGTCTCACCAATCATTGTTATAAAAAATAATATAGGTATACTTTTATCAGCGTGACACAATTTAGTACATAGTGAAATACTAAAACACAATTTCACAATACATTTTTATTTTTACACATACTTGGTCAATAATTTTGTTTCAACATTTCTTTTTATTTATTACAGAAATAAGCTCAGCTTTGAAACAGGTTATAAAATATGAAGGATACAGAGGTTTATTCCGTGGATTAGGATCAACTTTATTGAGAGATGTTCCCTTCTCAGGTAAATATACCAAAGTGAAAATATATTTAAATAATGCAATTTATTATAGAATCAATAAATAATTATAAAATTATGTTTTGTTTTCAGGACTTTATTGGACTACATTTGAGACAACTAAAAGAATATTCAACAAACCCGACTCAGAGAAGAATTCGTTTTTGTTTAACTTCTTTTGTGGTGCAGTTGGTGGAAGTGTGAGTAAAATAAAATATATTTTTATCACATATTCTACAAAGTACTGGCAATGTGGCAGCATTAAACATCAAACAGAATAGAATAGACAAGATAAAAAAAAAGTTGATATATACAAATAACTTGAAATAAAAACTATGAGGACTGTAGTAATCTATTTTAACAAAGCCATTGCCTTATACCTAGCCTATAAGCTGCTGATGTGATACTCTACATGTGGTTTAATTTATTTTATCATGACTGACATGGTATATAATATAAATGCACATTTGACAGCCTTCGTGGCGCAGTCGGTTGGGCGCCGCCTATGAAACGAGAGGCCGCGGGTTCGATCCCCGCACCGAGAGAAATGTTTGTGCGGCCTGCAAATATTTCTTTCGGGTCTGGGTGTTTGTGAGACCGAAAAGTCTCTGGTAGTTCCTGGTATCCACGACACAAGACTCGATCTTAATGTGGAGTCAGGACTATGTATGTGACTGTTGAGTGTTATTTATTTATTTAATTTATTTTAAACAATATTGTTCCAGCTTGCTGCATTCGTAACATTACCTTTTGATGTTGTGAAAACGCATCAACAAATAGAATTAGGAGAAAAAGAAATATATACAGGTCAGTTTTTTTTATTTTTAAAGTCAAGTGAAAAAAAATCCTTCTTGTATTTTGTCCATAAATAGAGATAAATTTGGAGCATTATTTACCTCCAAAGATCTGTGAGAAGATTAATTCGATAATTCAGTGAAATAATTAAGATATACCTAACACTTTATTCACTAATCTCATTATAAAAAGAAAATAAAACAAAAGAGCTACTCCTCTCCCTTCTCTCTACCTCTCTGCTGTTTTACAACATCACTGACGAATTATAATTAATTTGCTTCTAATTGAAATATCTATATAGAAATTATTGTATGCTTCTATTTTTATTGTTACAGATGGCAAAGTTCATCAAAGAGCTTCCAATATGAAAGACATTGCCAAAAATATTTATAAGAATCACGGTTTCAAGGGTCTCTTCACTGGTTTATTGCCGCGAATATTTAAAGTCGCGCCTGCTTGTGCCATCATGATAGCAACATTTGAGTATGGAAAACAATTCTTCCAAAAATACAATACCCAAAAATATAAAGAGAAGATGCAAAGGTAATTAAATAAATTAATCACACAGTCATGCGAAAAAGTTAGACTTTGTACAAAAATTTGGATGCCAATTATTCCAATTTCGCAGTTGCTTTTATTTTGTTATTCAAACATTATTCAGAACTATCTATTCACAGCAACTGTTGTTTTAATTTTGTTAACGCCCTACTATGTTTCAGAGAAGGAATAGAGGTCAGAATAATAAAATCTGACTAATGATTGACTGGAAATAAAACTGGTTTCTTGATTTTCATTTAATAGTAGTAATAAGTAAAGTGTATCTTGTATCATTTATTTAGTATTTTATTTTTTCTACAATTATTCGACTAATGATTGATGGGAAAAAAGACGAACCAAATATTGTTAATTTCATTTATACCATGATTTTTCCTTGTAAAGTAATAATATCAATTGAATAAAAGTATGCTTAATGTATCTATTTTTCATGTAGTTTTTTGTTAGGTAACTTGTTATATTTTTTTTTTCATAATTATTGATTTTTGTTTTGCAGGCATCAAGAAATTGTTTTAGTGGGACAATCAACAAATAATAATGAGTATTCATGATTAACAAAATACGAGTAAAAAAGTAAAATACATTAGTATGTATTGACTATAAAATAAATGACGAATAATAAATTTATTATGTTAAAATGTGATATCAGTTGAATGTGTTAAAAATTAGTTGCAATGGCTGTTTAAATTATAGTTACCCACACCATATATTGACAGATCCCAATAGCAAAATTTATTTATGTAATCAATGTGTAATGTAGAAGACATAACACGAAACCTAATGCAGTACAACATAGGTTTTGCATGCCAAATTTATAGTTATTTATACAGTAACCAACACTCAATTTTTGCATATATTTATTTCTTGGGATCTGTCAAAATATTTAATTTAGAAATTATAGGCAAAAGTATATTTGATTAAAGGTAGGTAGGTGGGACATGACTACCTATAAAGTAGGCAGGTGTATGCAGAATTTGTAGTAGTAATAATCTTTCCGCAACTTATTGCACTATAAAAATAATTTTGCAACCTGCAATAAAAAATATATACATCAATATATTTGGACACATTAGATAAGTAGTTTGAATATTATAATATATTTATATTTACTTACATTTACAAATACAGAAGCCACTTAAAAACTATAACATGGAATCCTTTTTTTATGTTTACAATTGTTAATTTAATATAATATTTTTAATAATTTGGTATGTCTGAATGTAATTTTTTATCACATGTTGGGGTAGTGTAAATAAACAATAAGTATTTGTAAATATTCCTTTACTATAAGTAGTTCATAAATAATGGAAAATAAATTGTTTGCTTGACAAACACCAGTTGTATTTCTATTAATGTAACCTTCAATCAAATATACACTAGATACACAGTTCCCTGTAAAAGTTCTGTTAACAATTGGCACCGATGCATGACATGAAAAAAAGTAAACAAAAGGATCACATATTCCAAATATATAAAAACAAATTCCATCTTATTCCTGGAGCTTAAAGTAGCTTTTCACATAATATTGTCTTAAGTTCTGCGACGTTTTAGAAGCAACAGTCGGTGCGTGACTGAAGGCGAAAGAGTGCTTAAAGCAATCTTTTTTTGGTGCCATTTTCTAAGCGCTCATGTTGTATCTAGTGTATATTTGATCGAAGAATGTAACCTCATGAGCAATTATATATTTAAATATTTACTTTAAATTAGGACACAAAATATTATTAAAGATGTATCTTCATAACATTAAATTGAAAAATAATATTACTAATAAAAGTAATATTCAAAATTATTTGGCAAATTATTAATTACCATTATAAGCCATACCTTACCATTATAATACTTAACACACAAAATGGAAAGGGTCAAGCAAATGGTTCATAATTCTCTTAGTCGGCCTTAAGGGGTCTGCTGCTGAAAATAGGCATTTTCCAATGGAATAATCTGTGAATACGAAATCCAAAAGGACAATATCACAATGCCTGTGAGGGTTTATACTTAACTTTACTATAACTTAAAAAGATTTTTTGCCAATAATCCCGTAAGCTGGTACTGTTTGTTAGTAATAAAAAAAAGAATGCTATGATACAATTACAAAGTTGAGGCAAAAAATATACTACCTGGAAAATCTCAGCCTACCCCTTTTGTAGATAAGGCGAGTTAATGAGTGCAATATAAATTAGAATATTTAATATTACACAAAGCGAAGATGATCACAATATTTGCTACACTTCCAAGACTCAAATAACAAGTTTATAAATAAAACACCACATAAAAATACTTATTTATTACAAAGCCTTAAAATTACTTAATGTGCAATAGGTCCTAGAGGTTCAGCCTTTATATTTCCAAGGTCTAACCTACTATCAATAGATTCATCTATTTGACCGACTATCGCTACATTATCGCCTCGAATAATGTGGAGACCCAGTACAACTTGGGCAACGCCAGTTGACGAGGAGAACACTCTTTCATGTGATTCATCCAATATAATGTTTATTGTTTGATCAAAACCCTTCAATGTTCCAATAAAGTTTCTTCCATCAGAAGTTATCACTGACACTGTTTGGTTTACGTAGTTTTCCAGACCCGATGCCATAGTCTTTGGTGTTTAAGGACTTTATGTGAGATATAATAAATAATATTTGTAAGTATAAATATTGTTCAGTAGTAAAATCACACTAGCGTGCTGTTGCCGTTTGTATTTTTTGGAAACGAAAAAGAACTGTCAACAGTCAATTGTCAATTGTGAAATGTCAACTGTCAAAGGTTTTTGTTTTTTTTAGACTAGTCCTAGTGATGTCTCAATTCAGATTCTGTGTGAAATATACTTGCAAAAAAATAATTTGGTGGAAAAACATTAATTTATATCTTTATATATTCTTTCGATTTCATTTTTCATAACATCGACATGTCCTGAAAAATAGATATGACATACAAAGTAAATTCTTTTTTCGTAATAATACCACTTAGGCTGACTTGCACAAACTTACTTTGCCAATAGCTTTGACTTTGCAAATGTCATCGCCATACATTTGGGACGTATTTGACCTTGCGAATGTATGATTGACAGTTTCAAGGTCAAAGGTATTGGCAAAATTAGTTTGTGCAACTGAGTCTTAATGTACTAATCTCCATGATGCTATCATTGGGTGTAGCGTCCGCTTTGATGTCAAACAAAGCAATGACTTTGGCTTTGTTTGTAAAACAATGCCGTTCAAGTTTGAACATGTTTGTCAAATATGCTAGCCGCATACTATCAAATTTATTTGATACTTTATTAGATTAGATTAAATAATCTGACAAACAAGTATTTGACAAAACCGTTGATCGTTTACAGGGCCACTAAACATGAATACACTCCTTCAGGAATTCAATCGATACTATGTGATGAATTAGGAGAAAAATCGTATAAATAAAATATACTTTGAAAGTTCCAAATATTTTCTATGCATTAATATGTAAGAACATTGTGTTATTTGTGCATATTAAGATATGGATTGTTTTTTAAGCAAGTATTTTCAAGGGTAGTGTACCAAGCGCCTCGCGTCGTTAGGCGATTACTTCATTACGCATAGATTTCATATTTGAAAGTGTTTTTTGCTCTTATCAGGGAGCCAAGGCCGCATCATACTTCGAATTGAAAACCTTTAATAACTACGTCTCAGCTCTAGTCATTTGATAATTCATGACAATTGACAGCTGTTTGTATTTTGGAGAAAAGTTTGGTTATAAAATAATAATGTTTTAAATAAAATTACAATTACCCATTTTGTATGAAGACTGAATATAATTTTTAAGTGAACACATACAGTTAAAGTTGAAATAACCGAGTGACAAAATTATTTTTATCTAACAAATCAAAACATGTCAAACACACTAGTACAGTATGTTTTATTGCGAAGTGATTTGCTGAAAGAGATGGGATGGTCTATAGGAGCACTAGTCGCTCAAGCTTGCCATGCATCATCAGCCGTTCTGCATTTAAATAAGGATGACGAATATACTATACAATACCTGAATGATTTAGATAACATGCATAAAGTAGTTTTAGAGGTAATTAAATTTGTTTTTTTTTTGCCTGCATAGGCAGACGAGTTGGCAGTCCGCCAGATAGTATGCGGCTACAGTTGATGAGGGACTGGCAAAGCCAAGAGAATCTGCTGATGTTAAGCCGGAGTGTGATTTTAAGTCATTATTAACATGGAACATAGAGCTTGGGGGACATCAAGGAGAATGTTCTGAAAACTTCCTTTTGCTAAAGTGTAGTTATTATTGCTACATTAGGAAGTACCAATAACTTAATTTATTTATAATTGTTACTAAGCTTAATCAGTATCATTAATTCTTTTTCAGGTGCCAAATGAAGCAGCACTCAATAAAGTTGCTGACAAATTGAAGGAGAATTCAATTGCTCACAAGCTGTGGATCGAACAACCAGAGAATATACCAACTTGTTTAGCAATTAAACCTTATCCTAAAGATGAAGTGAAGAAATATGTAGGCAAATTCAAATTGTATAAAGAAACTATTAGCAGTTGATAAGTCCACATATGATGAAAGTTATTTTTTTTTAATTGTAAAAGAAATGAGCTTGTTCTTAAAAAAAGATTTATAAGCTTTTGGCAATAGAAATATTAAGACAATTATCTTTTTAATTATTAAAGAAAAAGAGGAGTCTATAGAATACAATTAAATTAAATACAAATATGCTTTGTAATATTTAAATTGCTATGCATTTAAGTAAATTGTTTGATTAAGGACCATTTTTGATACATTTTTTGCATATAGACTAATTGTGCTCTACGTTGGTATGATTTTCCTTTAAGTATGATTTTTCTTTAAGTAGTTTAGTTTGTAACATATTTAATAAATATTTAATAATAAGAATTGAATTCTTACTTCAGTGCTAAGTCATTTGTCTAAATATAATCTATTTACATTAAGCTCATTATGAAAAAGAAATAAAGCATATTGGTAGTTGGCACTTGTTATTTCGTTCTTTAGATAATAATATGCTGCAATGTATGCTGCATTATAACAGATTGAAACTGGTGGTTGGTATGATTTTGAAAAGTATTGATGTGATTCCATATCGATCTAAATTCTCTAGAAAAAAAAAACATTATTTTCTACATACATACACTGGTGGTAGGTCTCTCATATGTGAGAGGCCATCTGGGTAAGTACCACCGCAATGTCTATTTCTCCCGTGAAACAACACTGCTTAAATGCACTGTTGTGTTTCAGATTGAAGGACATTGTAGCCAGAGTAACTACTGGACATATTGAGACTTAACATCTTATGTCTCAGAATGGCGAGCGCAGTGGAATGTTGCTACTGTTTATGAGCGGTCGTATCGCTTACCATCAGGCGAACGGCTTGCTCGTCTCGTCATTCATTGCAATAAAAAAAAAACCATATTGATCTAAAATTCTCTAGAAAAAAAAACATTATTTTCTACATACATGATAAATCAATCTTTAAAAAATGTTAGTAGTTTGATGTTGTTGCACAGCAGTTTCCTTACGTTGACGTGTCGTCGTAGATTGACTCCATTGTATAATTTGTTGTCTCCATCAATTTAATATACCTACCTACATACAAAGTATAACATTAACTTTATACCTGATGTAGGACTAGGCGGAAGCGCCACTAGTAGGTACCTAGCAAAAAGTTTTCCCAAACATAATTATCATTTCTATAACAGTGTCTCATGGTGGTGAAGGAAATAATTTGTACGAGGTTCGTTAAATTCGAAATCGTATAACAAGTAGAATACTGATGACCAAATGATCGCAACTAGACTCACGGCTCATAGTAAACGCTGCTATAAATGAATTATGGCATATTTTTTGTTTCATTTAGTCCTTGTTGTTTTCTATTTTCTAAGAGGGAGGCATGTCCGTTGAATATGGTCATGTTTACATTAAAGATATCCATGCGCCTTTCATTCATACCCTAACGTTGCCATTTTCCTTTATGCCCTGAATAGGTCGGTTGGGTAAACACGCATGGTATTAGAAACAAGAAGTAATGAATGTCTTTCCTGCGTGGGAAATCTTTTATAGATCCCCCAGTGCCCCAGGGCAGCAGATAGTGTGAGCTGGACTTATCTTTATGCCTGAAGTCTGAACCAATGTATACACGTGTTATCAGTAGATCCATGTACTCGTGCATATCTTTTTTCGTAAATCCACGATTACCTTTCAAAGCTGTACCTAATGAAACGTTTCTCGTGTGTAGTGGAGACAAGAAATATCTGCACATGGGCAAAGGCGTACCGATCCGCTAGTTAAATTACGTATTGCGTAAATTCTTGTTAGTTTATTAGCAATGACTAAGTATGCTGTTTATTTAATAATGGTTTCTTAGATTTACGCGAATGTTACACATTGAAATAAGACTATTATTTACGGATTTTATCGCGGATTTAGTTTAATTTCGTCGGGAATTCAAAAAATGTAAAATTAAACTAAATCCGCGATAAAATCCGTAAATAATAGTCTTATTTCAATATGCTGTTTATTATTAATTTATTAGCTTATTTTTTCTAGACCTAAGACCGGTCTATTGAGCAAAGTCATATGTCTAAGCTGCAGACGGATAGCGGTAACGTAGTGTCGACCAAGCCAGAGATTCTAAGGGGAATTGAGAGGTTCTACAGACAGCTTTAAAGCTCGGTCCCCAAGCCCGTCATTAGCTCGCTTCTTTACTTGCGTTTGTGGACTATCAAATATTTCTCATTGTCTATAGACAAAAGTCTTTAAAAGTTCTATTTTTCTAGTTTTCAATACGTGGCCATCTTGGTCTATTACTATGGGCTTCATACGAAATCTCAATGTCACTCAGCGCTATGGAAAGGGCTATGCTCAGTATTTCTCTACGAGATAAAATCAGGAATGAGGTCTTCTTGTGGCTGAAGAGAGAAAAGAGTTAGGTAAATACTTATATTATGTGAAACGTCTATTACAACGTTATTCTGTCGAAGCGTTTATGGATTTGTTAATTAGCGTTGGAAACTTTAAATGAAATTAATACCTATTCTCCTACATATAAGAGGCCAAGGGATAAATCACTAAAAATAGACGGTAAAAATCGATAATTTTCATTCCCTACACATATTGCCGCATTTTGTAAACTTTGGGATGAAAATCTGAAATTGACAAAAAATGCGAATTTATGTTTTAGGTACCTATAGCTCAAACGGAACAGTGGGCTAGGCTCACCGGTGGGCCGTAAAGCGTTCAACGTGTTAATACGCATTAAATATGTTATAAATAATTTCGCCTTATCCTACCAAGGATATATTTGAGAACATATACAATCCAATTCATTCGGAGTGAAACATGCGCAAGCTTGACATATTAGTGCTTGGTGCCACTGGATACACTGGCAATTGGGTGGTGAAGTGTTTGGCAAAAATATTTAATAATGTTGATTACGATGATATTCGTTGGGGCATATCAGGACGTTCGAAAAATAAACTGGATGGACTAGTGAAAGAACTTGAAGAGTTTGGTAAATATTAAAATATAATTTATTTTGATTTATTAATTTTAATCTAGAAGAAACATCGCAGTTAAAGAGGAGGTTACCTCTATCAAGACGCAGGCGCATACAATACATAATGTAAATAATTGAAAACGCAATAAACAGAGTCATTTACTTATGATAAGAGAAATGTATTATAATTTAATAATAAAAAAGTGATTTAGGAAAAAGTGGCAAAGATGGAAGACAATGTTTCTGGAGTGTCCCTAACGAAAACACATGGGACAAATAAGGTTTCGTTATTTAGGAAGATGACCCTGTAGCTCTACCTAGCCTAGCCTACCCCTAAAGGATAGGGCGTGATGTTGAAATAAATTAATGACTTAAGTATGCTCACGTACAATGTTTTGCTTTTGTTACTAATTACTGACAATATTAATATTATTTATTTTAATTCATTCCTACTTGTTATGATATCTGCCTTTGTTATTGCACATTATTTTTCATTAATATACAAAAACAACCAGTCTAGAGAACGTAAAAATATACGCAAAATCTAAAAATAAACTTAACTTATCACTACGACCTAACATAAATTAATTCACTTACAGATACCTCGAGTTTAAGGACATTCGAATGTGACATTGAAAACGAACAGTCATTGCTTTTAGTATTGAGACAAACAAAAGTAGTATTGAATTGTACGGGACCTTACGTGGTTCTGGGTGAACGCGTTGTGAAGAGCTGTATCCAAACAGGCACACATTATGTTGATATATCAGCTGAGTTGCATGTAATTACATTCCTTTTTCTCTTGCTTTCTTTTCAGCCAAGGGAAGTCCACTGCTGAACATATGCTTCCCCGTGGATTGCAACATAGACCTGCTGGAAGCGGCCTTCTTGTTTTAAACTTTCGGAACTTATTCTACCGTCATTCTTTTTCATTTTTTTGCATAGTTCTGATTTTACACGATGGTCTTGTGGTGTGGATATTTAAAATTACAAGAGACTTTTCTGTCTTATAAACAATAATTAAATTAAAACATCCAGACTCGAAACAAGTAGATATGGATCGTACAAACATTTATCTCAGTGCAGGGATGCATACAGTTACTTGTTTTATAACCGGCGCGGCATCTTTGGACAATCCAAACTCAAGCGAAAAACAATAAAATCCGGCAAGTGACACCCTTTCGTCACTAGCGAATCATATTTAATAAATATTAGTTTCTTGATTAGTTACTTTTTATACATTGAAATCCCTAATGTCGCTGTGAAAAACTTTGTAAATTGTGCAATTCCTAAAATAATAAAGCTTATCCAATTTTTTTTTTAAATATTTGCCTATAATATTCACTTCGTACTATTTAAAATATGAAAACTTAAAAAAGAGATCGTTGATATCCAGATTTTTTCGGCAAACGAGCTGACAATCCATCTGATTGTAACTGACCACTGCCGCCCATAAACAACAATAACGCTTGAATCATGCATTTGTTGCCGGCTCATAAAGTCGGTACAGGAGCAGAAAAGAAACAAGATGGAAATAGGAAAGGGGTATTGGGCATCCAGAAATCTCATTCATGTCTGTCAAACTGTCACTTCACGTCTATCTCCTGTGAGATAGTGGTACCGCCCCGGATGAGCCCCGGAAGATTCATGCTGAGTCGTAACTGACAACAACGACGTGCCTCTACCAATTTCCCAAACCTAGTATTTCTGTTTACGTAAAATCACAAGTTTTTAAAGCCGTATATTGTGTCCGCTGGAGTGAAATAACCATCTCCAGTGTATAATTTATTTGGATTTATTTGTCCTCAAGTGCACATTACACTGAAGTCATTTTGCAGTATCAGTATAAAAACAGTCACTTTGTCTTAGCAGTATAAAAACACCTTTGCTAATTATGTTAAAATATTTTTCAGAACATACAGAGCGTATATCAATACTACGACGAATCTGCAAAGGACGCGAACGTCTTAATAATACCGGCTTGTGGGTTTATTGCAATACCTGTATCCACAGGATTGTTGTACCTGGAGAAGCATTTTGAAGGTAATTAATATAAAATACATGTGGCTCATTTTAATTTCTTGAAATGGAAGGCGAGACGAATACGCCTTTCGCCTGGTGGTAAGCCATACGACAGCTCATGGACTTGCTAGTTGGGTGGCTCATGCATTGCTTTATTGGCATACCACTGCGGTCGCCATTCTGAGAAATAACATGTTTAGTCTCAATATGTCCAGTAATTGCTCTGGCGACAATGTCTTTTAAACAGGAACACAAAAGTGCGTTTATACTGCCGTTTGACGGGTGCAATAGACATTGCGATGGTACCTACCCAGGCGGCCTATCACATATGAGAGACATACCTACTAGTGGTAAATTATACATATTAACGTAGTTGCTCAAAAAATGTTTATAACGAAACTGCATTGAAGTTGCTGTTCGGTAACTAAGATAGCTAAAAAGGTTGATCACTCCTACTTTCTTCTGGTATAGTTCTAAATGTTAGTAAGTGGCTGTGGACACTCAATCGAATGAGTTGATATCTCGCTAGTCTGTATATATAAATAAAAGAAGGAATAAAGTTATACCTAGTGAAGACTGTTACAACATTCTCAAGAATTAATCTATCAATGGCACGAGTAATTTAAATACTTAATATATTTTCTTAGACGATACTAACTAAGAGGCAATAATAAACTTAACGGAAAATAAATATGTTTTGTCATGTCATGTAGATTTTATTTATTATTTATGTAGAATTCAACTAGCTCGCCAATTGACGTTGCGGTCAATTAATTTGTAACCTTCACTGATCATAATCCAAACCCTGTTGTATTTGAAACCGGTTTTATACAAATAAATAGCTACGTATATTTTAATAATATAGGATATTTATATAAAATAGGTATATGTACTAATATATTGCCTGATAAAATAATATTATATCTTATAGTACAGTATAGGTCCGCTTTCATTGGCAAGTAGTGCAGTTATTCAGATAATATTTAGTAAATCACATCTTGGTTGAGACGACCCAGTTTTGATACTTTGAATTCACTACATGATCACTACACTAGTTTAATAATGATTATAATATTTAAAATAACTTTTAAAATAAAAGTAACGTCATACCAATTTGTTTCACAAATAATTCTCTGTAATTCTATTGTTTTTATGGAAAATCACAACTTTTAAACAACTGACATTTATGCTGTATTTTTATTTTCAAGGTGAACTACAATCCGTAAATGCTTATATGAAAATAGATCTACCAAAGCAAGCTTACTGTCCTGGAACGAAGAATTCCCTCATACGATGTCAAACGTGGATGTCAATTGTTACCAAGTCTAATTTAGAAACTCATAAAGGTTTAAAAAAAGGGACGAGTCTTAAAGCTGCTGATGTAAACGTAAAAATGTAAGTAAACACGTGAAACGTACTTAAGCCACCATTCAAAGTTATTTTTTATTTTATAGGTGTCACAGGACTAGTGTATACTCTCATATGTGAGAGGCCTTTATTTGTACATATTTATACTAATTTAATTAATTTATGTTACAGATCAAGAGTCCACCGACGCAACGGATTATTCTGGTTTAATTATTCATCCCCAGACATTGATATTGTTAACATGGCAGATCAGTATCTACACGAAACAGAAGGGAAGAAACCACTAGATTTTAAAATGTATACGCATGTACCACTGTTGGTTTATCTACTAGTGCTGCCAGGATTGATATTGTATATGTTAAGCTATTTTAAATGGTACAGAAGCTTACTTACAAAATATCCTCGTTTGCTATCCATGGGATATATTTCACGAGATGGACCTTCAGATACCATGAGAGATGAAACCAAATTTAGTTTTTTGTTCGTTGGCAAAGGAAAGAGCCGGGAAGGAAATGCAGCAATTGATGAACATAAAGAGATGACTGTGAAAGTACGTAATATTGTTTTACATAATAAAAAGTAGCATAATGAAAAGAACACTATAATCATTTTAGTCATCGGGTTTCCATATGACAAAAACATATTCCAGTAAAGAATATCTATATTACACACAATACTAATATTAAATCTCTTAATAAAAAGAACAAGAAGAGTGCCCTGGTAGCACCTCTAACAGCCGCTGCCAATAAACAATCCCAATCCAAAATCTGGCGTTTTAGATTGACAGCTCAATCTTTTTTCTGATATTATATTGCCAATAATCAATCTCAGTACTGAAAAAACTATGGCAACATGACAAGAGACCAATCGAAAAGTAGAAAACAATTTGACTTCAATCTAATTTTTTCGATTGATTATTGGCGTCGGCCGTAAGTAAGGCGGCAGTTATATGTGTGTTATTATTTACGTATTTAACCAGATTTTTTATGCACTTGAAATTCACTACAATGCAATGGTAAGTGCAATGAATTATGCAGTCAAGATAGAGTACCAGCTAATATTAATGATATTCATAATATACAATCGAATACTTGTCAAAGTTATTCAATGTTAATTATGTGTGTATCAGTTCATATACGTGCCACTACAGGGCATAGACTCTTCCATAATCATTAACATGAATTAGCTTTAATTAATTATATTATCAATAATTACGAATTAAATTAAATTTATATATTTTGCAAGGTTTCAGGTACGGATCCCGGCATATCTACTACAGCGACTTGCGCTGCCTTTTCAGCCATTACCTTACTAAGGCAACACTCAAAAATGCCAAGGTAAGTCGCTAAAATATGCATAGGAATCAAAAAATATTACGAATCTGTATGAGGTTATAAATAATATTTTTTATTGAAATTAATGACCAGATCAGCATTCCGTTCGCCTGGTGGTAAGCAATACAACCCCACATGGACAGTAGCAAAAACAAATATCACCAATTACAAAGCAATGCTTGGCATTAAGTTTTGGCTCTAATGCATTAAGTATTAAGTCTCAATATGTCCAGTAAGTTCTCTGGCTGCTTTCAAACCGGAACAGAACAGTGTATTTACACTGCTTTTTGAGAAATAGACATTGCGGTGGTACCTACCCAGGTGGCACAAATACACCCAAATAAATAAATAAAACACCCAACAGTGACATAGCCCGGACTCCACACTATAATCGAATCTTGTGTCGTGGGTATCAAGAACTACGAGAGACTTTTTGGTCTCACAAACATCCAGACTCAAAGAAATACCTGGGCATCACACAAATATTTGTCTCGTTGCGGGGATCGAACCCGCGACCTCACGTTTCGCTGCCGGCGACCATCTGACGCCACGGACGCCATCAATATAAAGTTATTGAAATGATTTGTAAAAATTTTTTTTTTATCGTTCACAGAGGAGGAGTAGTTATGCCCGGTGCAGCATTTAAAGACACAGACCTCATACACAAACTTAGCAATAACGGAATAAAATACGATATTGTAGAAACTTAACATACAAGTCATCTATCATCTACTGAGATGTGACGAAATTAGGAACTAAAACCTAAAGTTAAAAAAAATATCAGTTTATCGGATTGCTTGACGTGATTTTCATATTGTAAACAACAAGATTTGAAACTCCTAATCAAATAGTAACAACATGTTATTATTACTCGTATGATAAAATGTGAAGACAGGAACGCTGTTTTATTACTGTACAACAGCACTTTTCGGCGACAGAAGATAGTAGATAGATCATCTTTGTGGAAGTTTGTAATAACCAAATATATTTTATTTATAGTTGATATATTATATTTTGTTATTTTGGCTGTAAGGTTTCCTTGAAAATAAATATATAAATATTTTCAGCTTTATATGTTACTAGCGGCCCGGCTCGGCTCCGCCCGGATTTAGATACGTTTTGACTCCAATCCACATCACGAATATATTATTTCGTGTACTAGCTAGTAGCTGGATTATATTAAAACTCAGTGTTAACACAACATACCTGCGTTATTGTTTTTTCCTTCTTTTATAATTGTATGGTTGCATTATTATAATTGTACTGTGTTGTATGCGGCTAATTTGCGCGATAATAAAAGCATTTTTCTTTCTTTCTTCTTTCAACGTGACTACGTTTCTCTACTGCTTTTCCCATCCTTACACTCCTTATGTGATTGTAGCCTAACTTGAATCTTTCACATAGCTCAACGGAAGCACACAAAAGTGTTAAAATTTTAAACATTTTTCACTACTATTCCGTTCCTATCGGTTACAGCGTAATTTTATATAGGGTATATCAAGACTGGTGGTGTTAGTTTTAGTTCCTACAAACACAATGGAACTGGATGGAAATGAACACAATGGAAATGAAACCAAATGGTTCGCAAATTCTTTTTATGCGCACCATCAAGCTGTGGAATTGCTTCCTATGATTCCGGGTCCGTCCGCAGTAGTGTGAAGAGGTATCTCAGCAGGCCGAAATAATTGTATCGAATGTCTTGGGACTGTCGTCTGATGCCATCCGATACTCTACCTGGACGGCATTTAGGCTTACCATCAGGCGTAGTGTTGTCATTATGCCAGCCCTATGTAAAAAAAACTCTAAGAAACGCGGCAAATTTTACTAGAGATTTTATAAATATAATCGTGTTTGGGTGGTAAATCCATAGATTTATGTAAAATAATAATTTAAGTTCTTGCGTAACATAGCGTCTTTATAAATAAAAGGTTTTACACTATTATTTTAGAAAAAACTACGTATTTACCACCAAAATACAACGATACATAAAAGTTACAAAAAAATATTTGCATTGTGTTTGAAGACATTAAAACTACCAGGCTTCGTTTTCTGTAGCAGTATGATACATCCTGGATAGCCTATAGCACTTATCGATAAATTACGTATATATACACTAAGATATTTTTTTAATTCAAACCAGTTGTTCCTGAGATATGCGGGCAAAAACAAACAAACTCTTCAGCTTTATATATTAGTATAGGTATATATTCATTTTAATAAATGCCATAAATATAAAGTACCTTTGCAATAAACCAGAGGTTTCCAAACTAGTTTCATTGACCTTCTTTCATATGTAGGTATGTATTATTTATTTTTTGCCACCAAGTGTTTTTCGCAGTATGCATGTGATATTAAATCAAGTAGTAGAGATACAATTATACAAGTATTTTATTGACAAAGACCCTTTTTATAACTTCGACTTCTTTCTATGGGTAGGTACAGTATCAGCTCATTATCACCAACTCCTCTAAAACAAACGTTCGATTGAAATAGCACTTTGAGTATCAATAATATATTTTTTTGACGTGGAAAATTTACAGACTATCAAAAATTTTTGTTTAAATCAACCTAACGTGAACCGTACCACGTGAACGTGAACGAGTCACCAACTACGTGAGGGCCAGTTGGTAAACGAATTGGAATTTGAATCCCACGGCACATCTCAGACTTTGCGGAAACATATGTGTATTGATAGTCAATCATCATGTACTAAAACGGTGAAGGAAAACATCGTGATGAAAAACGAATACCACAACGATTTCGTAAGATTTTCTGTTGTATGTAAAGTCCGTCAAACCACTCTAGGCCAGCGTGGCGGACTACGAATATAAGGCCTTCACTCAATCGTATCCGCGATTATAGAGGAGGTCCGTCCCTGCAGTAAATTGAATTTAATATATGTACTCGTATATGTATACTGTTATGAATTTATTAATGTATGTTCTCATTTTGCATTGCCCGATTCTGCTACATAAATGCATTAATAAAAGTGGTGTGTCATGAATGCCTTCCAGTTTTTAAGCAGCGATTTATATGCAGACGCATAAAAATGTCAAAACCACCATTTATATGATTTTTACACCAAAAAAATAATTACGACAAACTTGAAGGATTTGATTTTGAAAGTTGTTCAAGCCATCATCTGTTAATTAGTTCTTATTATTTATATAAGTGTCCTTGAGATCGTCGGAGAATCTAAAACTGATAATGCCCGCACACTCCACTACATTTACGGATAAATCCTTCACTGTCGAATAGGGTTGCCAGATAGTAACTTATCAAATCCGGGACAATTCTAGGACAACAATGTCGGGTCGTGGCCATAGTAGAAAATATACATACATACATAAACTCACGCCTGTTTCCCAAAAGGGGTAGGCAGAGGTGTCTTAGTAAGTAACCAGGACACCCATATTTTTACTGGTGGTAGGTCTCTCATATGTGAGAGGCTGCCTGGGTGGGTACCACCGCAATGTCTATTTCTCCCGTCAAACAGTAGTTTAAATGCACTGTTGTGTTTCGGATTGAAGGACATTGTAGCCAGAGTAACTACTGGACATATTGAGACTTAACATCTTATGTCTCAGGATGGCGAGCGCAGTGGAATGCCAAGCATTGCTTTGTAAATCAAGGTGTTGTTTGGTTTTGCTTCTGTTCATGAGCGGTCGCAACGCTTACCATCAGGCGAACGGCATGCTCGTCTCGCCATTCACTGCAATAAAAAAAAAAAAAAAATTTTGCCGTATATATTCCGTCCCACAATAGGTGGCGAGCCTATTGCCATATCGGGCACAAATTCCTGACTCCGGGCTGATAATGAATAGAAAAATCCAATTTCACTTTGCCCAACCCGGGACTCGATCCCGAGACCTTAACTTAGGAAAACGAAATTTCGTGTATTTTTTTTATTTTCAATGGATTCATATTTGTATTAGAAAAGAAAAGACCCATTTATTTTCAAATACATACTTTTATTACATACTGTATGTGTTTAGAAGTCAGTAGGTAATTAACGCAAGTTAAAATTTTAAGATAAAACATACTACATTTATCTTTGGTAAAAAATTAGTCGAATTATCGTTAAAAAAACTGGTGTTACGTAAATAAAACAGTAAACAAATTACTCACCTACATACTAAAAAATGCTCACCGGCAGCCTAGCCGGCGGGTTAGCTTAGCCGTAAGCCGTTGCTATGTCATTCGTCCCTATTTTATTTTGTTAATAAATACCGTACTGGTCGAGCTAAATAAAACCGTTTAAAAATATAGTATTTTTTTAGAACCCGGGACAATAAGCTCTAATTACTGGACACGGGACAAGAGGCAAATTTCCGGGACAATCCCGGAAATCCCGGCCGTCTGGCAAGCCTACTGTCGAAGCTGTTCGATTATGGAACGTGCTTCCTGTTATGGTGCGACGCGACGGGCACAAACTTTGTCATCTTTCAAAAAGATGTTAAAAGAACACTACCTTTCTAACTGATAAAGCATAATACTATTTCCTCTATTCTGACATATTTGTAATATATAGTATATTTATAATTTTTTATGGATGTTTATGTAAGTATTTATAATTGTATGTATGTACATATATATTCTACAACGTATGTGTATTTATTATTACGTATAAGTGTTGTTTACAAAAAAAATATCTATTTTATTTTATTTATTTTATTATTTTCGGAAAACTTACAGCTAGATTACATTGTAACATATACACATAATACAAAAGGGCCATTTAAAAGTTTTCGCAAATAGTACAAAAAGAACAGTACAAAAGAAAGGGGTCAGTAGGTGAAAAAACTTAACTATTAAATTATTTATATCTTTTGGCCCTTTTCTTATCTTTGTTTTACCCTGCCCCTTATTTCTCCTTCTTTGTGTATCAGCCTATATACGTCCCACTGCAGGGCACAGGCCTACTCTACAATCGAGAATACGATTGAGAGTGGTTAGGCCATACAGTCCACCACGCTGGCCTAGTGCCGGTTGGCGGACTTACATAGTCCTTCTTTTATATCCACCCAAAGGCTGTCACGTAGAGATCGATTTTTAGCGACAAGACCGCCTTCGTACTTTCAATTCATGTTATCTCTTTAAATTGTGATGTTCTATTTGTTTGTGTACAATAAAGATTAAAATAAATGAATGAAATAAATAAGTACTGTATTAGCCCATATACGTCCCACTGGCATCGTAGGGCACGGGCCTCCTCTATAATCGAGAGTACGATTGAGGTGGGTTGGTCCATATAGCCTACAACGCTGTCCAGATTTGGCTGACTTTATATACCATAGAAATTCTTACAAATTTGGTATAGTATGCAATGTTTCCTCACTATGTTTTCCTTCACCTGATTGACTATCAATACACACTTGACTCGGCTACCACTTATAGTCTCCGCACGCATGCAATATGCATACGGCATAAATTTTATTATACAATTATAAGTGCGTGATGGCCTGTTGGTAATAGGACCAGACGCGGGTGCCAACATGCTCACGGTAGTCACGGGTTCAAATTCCAGGGTACCTCTGACTTTTCGGATTCATTTGTGTTATGACAGTCAATCATCAAGCGGTTTAATTGTAAAGGAAAACATAGTGGGGAAACTGCATACTGTAGCGATATCTATAGCATGTACGTAAAGTTCGCCAACCCACCCTAGCCAACGTGGTGGACTATATGGTGTAATGTTTCTCAATCGTACCCTCGATTTTAGACTAGATAAGATTGCTGAAGTGGGACGTATTTGGGCAGATGCTATATAATTTAAAATATAACACAAGATTACAGTTCAACTTCATTGATCGAATAAATTTAATCTGACTTTTGAATATGAATATAACAAATATTTAATAGAAATATGAATATGTTATCGTATTGTTTAAATTATAATTAATGAATGTAAACTCTTGGCTTCACTTTTGCACTTCACGTGGCCACTATACGGAGAATGTCACTCCAGCTAGACCAATTGAGTCTTTCAGCCTTCTCTATGTTTGCCGAATTGCATTCATACTTTTTATCGGCGGTACCTACTTTGAGCACTAAATTCTGCACTTAATAAATGTTAAAACTGATTAGTTTATAAGTTGGTCCTCTGCTCGAACAGGCGGAGTCTTCGATTCCGTACAGATTATTGCAAAATCAACAAATGATTTAATACGGGGGTTGAACTCCTTTCCATTCAGACGTGGATATAAATGCAACTGTACAAGAAAACAAATTACGAGCTAGATGTATTATAATATCTGTAAAACATTTTAAAAAATAATCTAAACATACAAAAACTTTTACGATACTTATTAGTTATTTCCTCTTGCAATGCCGCTAATTTTAACTACCTATCTATTTAAAAATATTTCTAACAAGAAACATTTTTGCGATTATGTAGCTTAACAAGACATTGAATTGTGGGAAAATAAATCTCAAAACCTTATTAAACATGTTTTATTAACTATTAATTAAACCTGGCTAACGATAACAATAAATGCTTTGAATAATTTCCTCTGGGTAGAATTGTTTTATGACGAAGTTTAGTATACATTCTGACGCCGCGGGCATCACATGTATCTTTAGTTTGTGTGTTATTCTTTTACGATGGATAAAACCGATATCCTCATTCTCGGTGCAACTGGGTACACGGGAAAATTTGTTACAATGTTCTTTGTGAAAGTAAGCAATGATCCGGAGTACTGTGACATAAAATGGGGCATCTGTGGACGTTCGAAGGATAAGATGAGCAAATTGATAAAGGATATTCAGGAGACAGGTATTGTTTATTGTTATAAATTACATATAATTATTTAACTATTAAATCAGACAAGATATGATATAGTTATATTTGATGGGTGTTCGATATCTGTATTCAACCGGGTAGCTCCAGTACACAGCGATTAGGCACCCTTTTTAATAACGTACGTTACTATTTCGCATTTCGTGTCTATTTGACAGCCTCCGTGGCGCAGTTGGTTAGTCGCCGCCTGTGAAACGAGAGGCCGCGGGTTCGATCCCCGCACCGAGAGAAATGTTTGTGCTGCCCACAAATATTTCTTCCGGGTCTGGGTGTTTGTGAGACCGAAAAGTCTCTCGTAGTTCCTGATATCCACGACACAAGACTCGATCTTAGTGTGGGGTCATGACTACGTATGTGACTGTTGGGTGTTATTTATGTTATTTATTTTTATTTCTTCCGCCAAACAACAGCGTAAATGCACTGTTGTGTTCCGCTTTGAAGGACATTGTATCCAGAGTAACTGATGGATAAATTGAGACTTACCGTCTTATGTCTCAGGATTGCGAGCGCAGTGGAATGCCAAACATTGTTTTGTAATGTATGGTGTTGTTTGGTTTTACTGATGTCCATAAACGATAAGCGCTTACAATCAGGCATAAGGCATTCATTACAATAAAAAAAGGTATCCCAATGTCAATAAAATATGTGAATTTTGTTTATAAACTGCACACTGGTTTCCTTAAAATTCTAGGGGCTTATGAATGTGGAGCAGAATTTCTGTATATGTATATCAGCCCATATACGTTCCACTGCATGAACACAGACCTCCTCTAGAATTGAGAGTGCGATTGAGAGGCCATTGGCCATATAGTGTTCCACACTAGCCAAATGCAACCAAAACAGAATTGGCATTTCGTTTTAAGAATAATGAACAACCAGTTACAGTGAATGCACTGCTGATTTACTTTATAAACCAACAGGCCTTGGTCGATCTAGATCGTCATAATTACGACTGTTATTATAACATAGCGTTGTAATAATTATAAGTTTATAACTATCAGTATTTACGTATATATGCGACATGCATTGAAGCATCTAACAAAATAAGGAAATTGTTTCTATTTTTAGCAGAAGACTGACATTTAGTTACATTAAATTGGGTACTTGCTGTCAAAGTTTTTATTTATCCTATTGAAATATGGTCTTTTGTTATTATGATTTGAATTGCTTAAATGGACCATCGTTATTAATTATTTTCGGATTGTGTTCTTTTGTTATTAAATTTAATTTACCAACATGTAGATTGATGCCAAAAAGTTTATGCGGTCTTCGCCTCTTTACCTTTGAGAATATAAATGAAGTAAATGTGCGTTCTGTAGCTTTTTAATATGCATATTAAACAAATAATATTTTGTATCGCGATGTTTTGCTTTGAAGTATAAAATAAAACGGTCACTTGCAAATGTTGGAAATAAAACCCAAACACAAATGGGTTTTGTAGAATATGGAATAATTTTTTTATTTATAAAGTCCTTTTCGGTAAGAAAAACATTTTTTAAGGCTGAGAGGGATCCGTAAATAGTAAAATGATCGTTCGTCTGGTGATAAGTAACTTGCGTCTACATTATTAGGCATTAACAACTTAGATCTAATTTTATGATTAAGTTCTTCATGGCAATTTACATTGCACTGCGCTCGTTACCCCACGACATTAGATATTATTTTTTATAATAACTATTCATCATCATCATCATCATATCAGCCACAGGAAGTCCACTGCTGAACATAGGCCTCCCCCAATGATCTCCACAACGAACTGTTGGAAGCGGCCTGCATCCAGCGACTTCCTGCGACCTTAGTCAGATCGTCCGTCCACCTTGTGGGCGGGCGTCCGACATTTCGCTTGCCTGTACGTGGCCTCCACTCGAGAACCTTTCGGCCCCAACGGCCATCGGTTCTACGAGCTATGTGCCCGGCCCATTGCCACTTCAACTTGCCAATCCTATGGGCTATGTCGGTAACCTTGGTTCTCCTACGGATCTCCTCATTTCTGATTCGATCTCGTAGGGAAACACCGAGCATAGCCCGCTCCATGGCTCGTTGAGTGACTTTGAGCCTTTTAATGAGGCCCACAGTGAGAGGCCACGTCTCGGTGCCGTATGTCATCACTGGTAACACACAACTATCGAAGACTTTCGATTTTAAGCACTGAGGTATTTTGGACGAGAAGACGTCGCGAAGTTTCCCGAACGCTGCCCAACCGAGTTGGATTCGCCGATTGACCTCTCTCTCGAAGTTGGACCTGCCTAACCGGACCACTTGTCCGAAATAGACATATTCGTCTACAACTTCGAGAGTCGAGCCCCCAACTCCAATGGGGGTGGGCACAACATGGATATTCGACATGATCTTCGTTTTATCCATGTTCATTTTAAGACCCACCTGTTGGGAAACTCGATCAAGGTCTTCGAGCATAGTGCTAAGGTCTTCCAGCGATTCTGCCAAGACTACAATATCGTCGGCAAATCGAAGGTGAGTAATATACTCGCCGTTGATGTTAATGCCGAATCCTTTCCACTGCAAGAGCTTGAAGGCATTTTCCAGCGCGGCAGTGAACAGTTTCGGAGATATGACATCTCCCTGTCTCACGCCTCTCTGTAGTGGAATAGCCTTCGTGCTCTGATCCTGTACTCGGACCGACATGGTGGCGTTGTTGTATATACACCTCAACACTTCGATGTACCGATAGTCTATGTGGCACCGCTGAAGAGACTGTAGCACAGCCCAGGTCTCGATCGAATCAAAGGCTTTCTCATAGTCCACAAACGCTAAACAAAGCGGCAAGTTATACTCCTCGGTTTTTTGTATAACTTGCCGAAGCGTATGGATGTGGTCTATGGTACTAAAGCCTTTTCGGAAACCGGCTTGTTCGGGAGGCTGGAAGTCATCAAACCTGCGTTCGAGACGATTTGTGATGACCCTTGAAAACAACTTATATAGACATGGCTCAGGAGCGAGATGGGCCTGTAGTTCTTCAGCAAAGTGTTATCACCTTTTTTGAAGAACAGTACCACCACGCACCTGCTCCATGCCTCCGGCGTTGAGCCCTCGAGGAGAACGGAATTAAAGAGCCTCTGAAGGACTTTCAGTACCGGCGTTCCGCCCGCTTTCAGAAGCTCTGAAGTGATTCCGTCTTCACCCGGCGCCTTGTTGTTTTTAAGTTGTTTGAGGGCCATCTCAATCTCAAACAGGCTGATGTCCGGGATATCATCGCTAAAGTGTCGGATTAACTCTGCTCTCGGGTCTTCGGCCGAGCTAACAGTAGGTTCGGCAACCGAGGTGTAAAGCTGTCCGTAGAACCTCTCGATCTCTCTTAATACCTCTGCCCTAGTCGATACCACGCGGCCATCATCCGTTCCATCAGTAATAACTTAATAATAACTATTACTAGTTATTATTAATGACTACCAAGTCCTACAAACCGGAATAAGCGAAATACAATGCTGTATGCAGTGTCACTCAACGCGCTATGGAGAGGGCTATGCTCGGTATCTCCCTAAGTGACCGAATCAGGAATGAGAAGATCTGTGTGAGAGCAAAGGTTACCGATGTTGCCCAAAGGATTATGAAGTCGAAGTGGCAGTGGGCCGGGCACATAGCGCGAAGAACAGAAAGGCCGTTGGGGTCGAAAAGTTCTGGAGTAGAGGCCATTTACAGGCAAGTGCAGTGTCGGGCGCCCGCCTACAAGGTGGATGGACGACCTGGTTAACTTTGCAGGAAGTCGCTGGATGCAGAGATCTTTAGGGGAGGCGTATGTTCAGCAGAGAATGTTCCTGTGGCTAAGTAGAGCGAGAGAGAGATAAAATAATACAAATAGACCTTTTACTTCTTAACCCATAAACATTGCATTCTATCATTTTAGGAGCAGACACATCTAAAATAGCTGTTGTGGAGTGCGATATAACAAATGAACCGTCCTTAAACAACGCTACAAAAAGCACTAAAGTCCTTATAAATTGCACAGGACCTTATGAAGTTCTAAGCGATTCCATTCTGAAGAGTTGTATCAAGACTGGAACTCATTACGTGGATATATCTGCTGAGATTCATGTGAGTTAGTTATCTATTAAGTATAAAAGTACCTCAAAGTAATCTGAAGACACGAAATAAAATGTAAACATACAATTCCAAAGACTACTTCAAAACAATGAATGTATTATTTGGTTTTGCCAATAACATTGTGAGCTGAGGCACCTATTTCTTATGGAAATTATCAAAATATTTAATTTCTATAATTCCTTATTGATAAATATTCTCTTATATCTTACTTTCCTAATGTGTAGCTATAATATAGCTTGAAATAATATCAAGCAGTTTTCTATCATCTTGTAGACATCTATCATGTTGTGAAACACAGTCTTAAAAGTTGTGATAATAATCGATTACGACTATGGACCCCTTGGACACTTAATGAAAATGTACATTGTATAGTTGGCCTTAATGCTTGAGGCATTATCTTACAGTTAAAAACTAAGGTGATACAGAGACGAGAAGAGGTAGGTGCGTAAACAACAATAATTAAAAGAATTGAAAAAAAGATTACGTAAACAACATAACGTAGATAATATTATACATATGTGTCTGATTTTTTACAAACTTGAAACAAGTCGGTAATATTAAGTAACGAACAGTTGATTGGGCATCTAGAATACGCAAAAAACCGGTACGTACGATTTTGGTGTTGTAACCACATCGTCATTTAAAATGCATCGATGAAACCTGTGTTTAAATTCAGTACGCATTCCGTCGAATGCTTCGTTTCGTCTCAAGGGCGCTACAATTCTGGCGACTGACTATTAATATTCTCATTTATATTCATTGTTATTGTTTGCCAACACAGGGGTAGCCACCGTGTAACCTAGTATGAGATAGCGATATTTGTGGGAGTGTGGCCAGGTTGACACGTTTTTCCTAAGGTATCGGGAAACTTTGACCGTTCTTTAAAAAAATATAATTGCTAAAATATCGATATTTTAACTTTGAGGGGAACTACAATGCACTTACATACCTGGGTCGTCAGCCATCACCCAAAACTAATAAAAACACTGTATAACATAAACATAATTTAAGTAAATATTTAGTTCTGAAAATAAAAACGATTGTAATAAAAGCTAATAACAAAACAACATCTAGTCCGCCCCGTGACCACGAAAGTTGTAAAGTAATCGAAACGTCGCGGGGAGAAGTTAAAAAAAGCAAAACTTAAACCAAATCCGCGATAAAATTCGTAAATAGTTTTATTTCAAAAACAATATCTATTGTGCATCCATATACAGTTCAAAACATATAAGGAAAAAGTTAAAAAAATAAAAGATAATTATTGAAGTTTGTTTTTTAATATGTAATTTAAATCTATTATTTTTTTTTTTTTTTTTTTTTTTTTTTTATTGCAATGAATGGCGAGACGAGCAAGCCGTTCGCCTGATGGTAAGCGAATATATCGTTTGTTTTAGGGAATATCAACCTTTGGACCGCTGGCCACCCCAAATAATGTAAATATTTGCCTCCAAAACGTCAAATTTCCTGGAGTCAAGCGGTTACGCCGATAAGGACAGGTTACAAAAGCTTGCATCTCTTTCTTACATGAATGTTATGTATAAATCTCTTTCGTTTTGTGGAAAAGGGATAGAACATGTGACTCCGTCTATTAGTTTCTCCGTCTACGTTTGCCAATCAGGTCGCTTATAGCTATAGGCCCAATGAAAGCCTCCATGGCGTATTTGATTTAAAAACACTGCAAAACGCGGGTTCATCATCGTAAGAAATATTTGCATCATCCACATATGTTTTTTTCCAATCTGAGTATTACGAGACCAATAAGTAGGTAAGGTAAGGTAAGGTAGTAGCTATATGGCCTAACCACTCTCAATCGTTCGGTCGATTATAGAGTAGTCCCGTGCCCTGCAGTGGGACGTATATGTGCTGATACTGATACTGATACTGAATAAGTAGGTATCTCGTAGTTTTTCATAAGATTAGTACTGACCGTCATGTAGTATACTTTTATTATCTACGTAATCACTACATAGTATAAAAAAAACTCTAAGATGGACCGCTTAATAGAAGATACTATCGTTTGTAATATAAGGGGCAAGATTAAGCAGGGGTTTGTATACTATAATACTTGAGAATAAAAATAAGAATAAATTTATTGCGAAAAACCCCCAAGAAAATACAAAATAGAAGGTACACATTTTACAATTAATTAAGTATCCAAAATGTGACTGGTGGTAGGTCTCTTATAAGTGAGAGGCTGCCTGGGTGGATACCACCGCAATGTCTATTTCTCCCGTCAAACAGTAGTTTAAATGCACTGTTGTGTTTCCGATGGAAGGACATTGTAGCCAGGGTAATTACTGGACATATTGAGACTTAACATCTTATGTCTCAGCGTGGCGAGTGCAGTGTAATACCAACGATTGCTTTGTAATTCAAGGTGTTGTTAAGTTTTGCTACTCTTCATGAGCGGTCGCATCGCTTACCATCAGACGAACGGCAAGCTCGTCTCGCCATTCACTGCAATAAAAAAAAAGTCAAATGTTTAGTTCCTTTCGAAAGATTTTCGAGTTCGGTTGAAGCGAAGAACACAAGATTCGATAAATAAAATGCATTTATAAACTGTTCATAAATCGGGATGTAAATTTGTAAATATAACGTGTAGGTATCAGTGTTAACGGAAAATGGAACGGTCATTGCGCTTTCATTTTACTATGAGTTCACACCTCTTTGTGAAGGCCAAGTTTTACTGGTGGTAGGTTTTTTGTTTCTATGAATGGCAAGACGAGCATGCAATACGCCTGATGGTAAGCGATAGGACGCGAGGTCCAAAAACCACATGGACATGAAATATATAATATATCGATTTGTACTAACTAAACGTAGATTATAAGTGTATACAGGGTATATCAAGACTGCTACCGAAAACGAAGCTGGGTATTAGTGACTTCTGACACAATGCAACTAAATTTTGTGCAAAAATTTTTTTTTTCTATCAACGTATTAGGAAATTAGGTAAATAAATAGTTTTTCTTAAATAATAGTGTACACCCTTTTATTTTTAAAGACGCTATGGTATGCGAGGTTTTAAAGTATTATTTTAGCAAAAACTATGGATTTACCACCCAAACACGACGATATTTAAAAAAAATATTTAAAGAATTTGTGGCGTTTCTTAGCGAAATTTTTAGTTGCATTATGTTTATAGTCACTAAAACTACCACCCGGCTTCGTTTTCGGTAGCAGTCTTGACATACCCGGTATAATTTTGAGTTTTGCTTCAACTGCAATAAACAAGTAACAACCTATTTTTTGCTATTATGTTCAGACTTTTATTATTTGTTAAATAACTATTAGTTTTTCTCAATGTTAACCAGCTTTGTAGTTATTATTGTAGATGCATATTTTTTTTATATTATTGTATGCTAATTTGGCGGGCCATAGTTGTACGGATAAACAATTTGTAATAGCTTATGTAAACCTATGTCCACAATAAAATATTTGATTTGATTTTATTTGACAATTAATGTGCTGCAATGAGACTTATGATGATGCGTACAAATGTTTCTGATTATGATGAATAGGGTGAAATGGAAGAAGTGTGTGAGGGAGGTGGACAACACCATGTGGGATCAATAATCGGGAAGAGAGAGAGAGACAGAGTGTGAATGTGGTCCTACGAAAAGTAATAATTTGATTATATGGAAAAAATACAGTAAAAATAAACAAAATTGTTTAAATTTTAAACTACCCATTTCTTATGACACACACATGACCCTAATGTGTGAACGGTCAAGGTAGAATGTTAACTACCTTGTAAGTTGCTTCATACTTATACGTATTCTTGTATGTATATGGTCATATTATGTAATTGCTTTTATGAAATACTTCGCCTGTACGAAATTATGCTTCAACATTTTTATATAGGTACCAGTAGAGGTTACTAAATTCTGTATTTCCATGAAATAAAACATAACCTTGGTATACTTTTGAAGCAAGTTTTTTATATACCTAAGCGGAATAACCGTGCTGTAGGTCGTTTAAATTTTTAAAGTAGGTACACACTGAATGGCCTATCTATGTTTTACCAAAGTCTCAAATAAAACTGATCTGAACAGCTTCGTTGTTGGGTTTAATTGTATAAATGAGATTTCTGGAGGCTCTAAAGCAAGTGTTAGAATATTTGTAACCATCCGGTAACATATTAACTAGAGAGCAAGACTCATACTCATCTAGGGAAGTGGGAAGCATTTTGCATCCAACCTATATCAACAAGGATTTGACAAGGCCAATGGCTCTGGTCTCCCCTATAGTCGTACCTCTGGATGCACTATTTACATTCCGTTGCTTTTAAAATGATTAGATTTGTTGTAGATGCTTTATTGCGCCAATATACAAAGTGATTTTGAAATATGGTATTTAATTTTACACTATTGATTCTCACCACCGCAGATGGAATTGTAAAAAATTTGAAAAAAAAAACCTAGATAATACATCTTTTAAAATTCATGATATTAGTTTCCACGATGCAATGTTAAACCACCCTTATAGATACGAGTATTTTTGGCGCTTAAATGAACTTTGGGTCGGTTAAGGAACATACCTGAGGCGGTAAAAAGATTCATACTTACACGTGGTGATAAGAATTCAGAAGCCCTGAAAACTAACATCGCGATTTTTGACTACCAAGCAGTATCTTTCAAACTTGATACAATTACCTGCGGTGGCTATGTTAATGCGGCGTAGTTTAAATTAAATACCTACCATAATACGACACTATCACCTTGTATAGAAGGTATTATTTTACTCATACATGTTATGACACATTATGTGAAGGCCTTTTAAAGTTCCCACTACAAAAAGAGGCCTTGTTTTGTTACAGCTTCATAATGTTAAAATTAAATTCGTTGCACTTAGTTTAGGTAAATAAGACATGGCGTGTGACCGCTCATTTTTATTTGAAGTCATTGAATTAATATTTTATATCCTCATTTTTGTTTTCTCACGTCTTCAAAATGCCTTGAGTTTCTCATTGTATAATTTTGTATGTAAATAGGGACTATCAGATAATTACTTTATTCAACCTTTTTACGAAAAAGCCTTATATTATATTCGTTCGAGAGAATTTCAAAAAATTCTTAATTTAAAGTGTGTTGTTTATTTTTCAGCAAATCCTCACTACTTATCATAAATACAACAAATTAGCAGAAGATGCAAACGTGTTGATAGTACCTTCATGCGGATACGCGTCCATTCCCGCTGAAATTGGATTAATGTATTTAGAACAGCAATTTACGGGTTGGTATGGACTTGTAACTTTATTATACATTATGATCGATGTCTTAAGATTTAGGAATGGATTATATTACTACTGCATGCACATCGTATCTATCAATAGTATGTTTTTATAGATCAAACAGTAATACACATAACCCTTACCCCACATTAAGATCAACTAAGTCAAGACTTAGTCGTCTTGTGTCGTGGGTATGAGAAGCTTCGAGAGCTTATAAAGTGCCTCGTTTCGGTGTAGGGATCAAACCCGCGGCCTCTCTTTTCACAGCCGGCGTCTAACCAATTGCGCTACGGAGGCTATCAAGTTTATTTGTAGAGTTATACATACATACATAAACTCACGCCTTTTTCCCAGAAGGGGTAGGAAGAGGTGCCAGGACACCCACATTTCGCCTTGTATGTTCCGTCCCACGATGTGATAGGTGGCGAGCCTATCGCCATATCGGGCACAAATTCCTGACTCTGGGCTGATAATGAATAGAAAAATCCAATATCACTTTGCCCAACCCGGGACTCGAACCTGACTCCCGAGACCTCAGCTTTGTAACCGTACCTTAGTACAACTACGCCACCGAGGCAGTCGATTTGTAGAGTTATACCAACATAATTATCATGTAAGTTTTATTAAATATCGGGTACCGTACATCTAAGTGCTACCAATCTAATGGTTGTAGCTTACCAACCACCTGTGAAAGTATTATTTTGTTCCGTGCAACGAAAAAATATTTTTATTAACACTATTGGTTTAGGTTTGCGTATTGCGGCAGCTAAATAGTCTCTTGAAACATCTGATACACACGCTTAGGATACTCGATACTTGTATCAACTCTGACGGCATCTTAGGCATAATTTTACTGAAACTTTACCTCTCTCTCACTCTTCGTACTCACTCTTTACCATCTAAATTCAGAAAAATTTGAAACAGGTTCAGTCGAGGCAAATTTTGCTAAAAGAGTCATAAGCTAGAACCCAAGACCTTATAAAAAATCTGGATTAGTTATGAGTTTTCGTATATTTAATCCAAATTTTCTTCACATTTTCAGGTAAACTTAAAACTGTGGAATGTTACATAATGATAGACATGCCAAGGAATTGCCAGTGGGCTATAGGAGACCACGTTCTCGTACACAGTGGTACTTGGGACTCTTTAGTACACGTTCTTCATCAACTACCAGAGGCATTGAAACTAAAGAAAGAAACTATGGGCGATATTATTGGACCAGAACCAGAGGAGATAAAAAGGTATTAGCAATGTTGAGTTTGTGTGATCAATTTTAATGAAGGCTGAATCCGCCACCGATCTTTGTAAATATTTTTATATTGGTATAGCAAAGTATCTACTCTGCATTGATTGCAGTGCTGTTCAATTAAATGGGGCCAGTATATGTAGCTCTCATTTATAAACACAATTAAACCGAGATCCTCAAAATCGTATACAAACACATGCTGATCCGAGAATAAAAAACTTTAGTGTATAATTAGTGAAGTTTAAATCTTCTAAACAAAGATAATGTTAAGTTTATATTTTTTTCAGGTCATTCTTGCACCGAAAAGACGGCAAATATTGGATTCCGTACCCAGGACCAGATGCTGACGTCATAAATGTGTCCCAAAAATATTTGCATGAAAGACACCAAAGAGATTACGTGCATTTCAAGAGCCACGTTATGTTACCAAAACTGATACATTTTCTTGCAGTTATTGGAATGTATTTGTATTATTATCTGAGCCGATTCAAATGCTTCAGGAATCAGTTGTGGAAACACCCAAAGGTATATTCTTTTGGGTTCTTTTCCCGCGAAGGTCCGTCGGAAAAAAATAGGAAAGGAACAAAATACAGTTTCACACTGACTGGAAAGGGTTGGGATCAAAATGTTACAAAAGATTGCGCGCCGAACAAGTCTTTGTCGGTGAAGGTTTGTAGGTTTTAGTTTTTAAAACTATTCAATACACATTGCTAGCGAACTTATTTTATATATACATATAATGATTATATTTTGTTGTATAAATTGGACCTATACTTGCAAACCGCCATTCAAAGATTTTTGTTCAATATTTATATTTTATATTTATGGTGATTGTCATTCCAGATAATTAGATATTTTTTTAGTTAAAGTAAATAAGGCTGGACATATTTTATACGGATGCCACGTACCGAAAAGCAACTTTAAACGACCACCTGCCAGAAGGACAGCCTAATAGAGCTTATACATAGGTAGTCGTTAAATGCAACCTGTTTAAATGTCTTTTTGTAAATTCTCTAGGTAGGCTTAAGGCCATCGTGGCTAAAAGATTCATACCAACTATTAATAGGTACTTACTTATTCTATCAGCCCATATACGTCCCACTGCAGGACACTTGCGTTCTCTACAATCGAGAGTACGATTGACAGTGGTTAGGCCATATAAACCACCACTTGGCCTAGGGCGGGTTGCCGGGATAGTTATTTGTTAGAGCTGAATTTAATGTACTAAACACTTATTTTACAGGTCTCAGGAATAGACCCTGGATATGAAACTACTGCTTTGGCGTTATCAATATCCGCCATCACGATATTAAAAGAATATCCCAGGATGCCAAAGTAATTCATTTGTCTACAATATTTTTGCCTCTTGAAATAATTTGTTACAAAAATTATTATAAAACAATTGATGTACCCACGCAGGAATATATTTATGAAAATTAAGTGCCGGGTTAAGGTAGTATGGGGCCCTTGTGTTACTACTTACAAAGATAATGCAATATGAGCCAGGCTCTACAACTTGTGTTGAAAAAATCGGCTCACTGTACTTCGTCAGCAAAAAAATATTTTCCTTGCAGACCGAAGTTAGCCCTTAATTTTAGAACAACGATGTAAAGTCATGTAAGTACACATCTATAATTATTTTAGTCAATATAACAATTATCTTTTGTTTTTCCAGGGGTGGTGTGATCATGCCTGGTGCTGCATTCCGGGAGACAAATATTATTGATAGATTAAATAAGAACGGGATGACTTTTGAAATTGTTACCTAGTGAAAGTGCCAAAGTTATTAATAAGATAAGTTTGTTTATACATATTGGGTCGTTGATATCTATAAGAAATAAATATTTTTATAATCTGCAGTTTAATATTTTAATAAAACAAACAAATTAATTAATTCCTTATTGGATTGAATTTGTAGAGATTGTTATTCATAAGCTAATCATACTTATCAAGACTAGTAGGGAAGGCGGGTATGTCCCAACAGCCCTGTTGCTGGTATGCGATCACCATATATCTTGTACTTTCTCTATGTCTCTGGCACAGCCAAGCCTCTGTGACTGTCTAATGTGTGGTGAATCAAGACAACAAAACATTCGTTCGTTTGGTCGAATGCTTTGATTTTTTTATCCAGAAATCCGTTTTGATGCCACGGCACCAATAACATAATGGTCAGCGTGCACCGGGATGGAAAGGCGAGAGATTTTGATTTTTTACAAAGGATATTCAAACTTAACTGGTAGAAATACGATGTAAATTCCAATGTTTTAAATTGAGGCCGTGGCATCGAAAGGGATTTCTTGAGACGGCCTCGGAGAGCGCGCCAAGGGACCCCTCGGCGGTATGCCGCGTCGTTACAGACTAAGGAGTAATGCGTCGTGCTGCCGTATGCTATGGCATGCCGAAGAACGCCGTGACACGCCGCGAGATGAGGCAGTCCAAGCGGAGGTAACTGTCTACGATTTACTACCGCCCGAAAGCGATTTTGTTTTGACATCAAGACCACCTCAACGCGAACCTAAAGGTTTTTTAATACATAAATACACCCAGCAGTCACATGTATTTATGTACATAGTGCTAACCCCACACTAAGATCGATTCTTTTTATTACAAGAAATGGCAAGACAAGCATGCCATGCGCCTAATGGTAAGCGATAGAATCGCTAAGGTCCAGTAGCAAAACCAAATAACACCAATGCTTGGCATTCCACTGCGCTCGCTGTCCTGAGACATAAGGTGTTAAGTCTTATCATTTAGTGGTTATTCTGGCTACATTGTCCTTCAAACCGGAACACAACAGTGCATTTACACTGCTGTTTGGCGCGATAAATAGACATTGCGTTAGTGGCTACCCAGGCGATCTCTAACATATTATGTTTGTGCCGCACCGTCAAACTTTAAAATTATCTGTTGTCACACGTATTCCCTCCTTCCTATAATCCCGGGTCCTTTCATGATAATGTGAAAAGGCATCTTAGCAGGCTGGCATAATTTTATCGATTGGCATCACAGAATGGCACTGGACCGCCGTCTGATGTGATTTGTCTCAATTACCATCAGCCATTATGCCATGCCGTGACAGAGTAAAAACAAAAAACTTTACATTTTATACCAATAAAATCGTTTTTGCTGGTATTATTACAGAAAGTCACGAATTTTAATACACACAAGTTCAAAGTTACCCCACGTAATAAAGTATTTTTAAGCAATCGAATCATCGATATTTACTATCTGTGGACCGACATTTTTGAAGTATGACAGCACTAATATGCCTAACGCGACAAACATAGTTTGATTTTTGCAGTGTTTTTATAAAAATACGTGTGATTTCGGAAAGAAATACGGGTAATATTGCATATATATGCAAAAATCCTGATTTCCATGGTGAGTTATAGTGATTTAAACGTCTATGTTAGTGCAAAACATTGTGTTCATCGGACGGAGTTTTCGTTCGTGATCTCATAGGGCCTATCTAATTTGTCATTGTGTGCCACTAAAACATTTAATACAAGTATTCTTTTGCCTTTCGAGCTTAATTTCACGCAATTAATCAATCAATTAATGGATATCTTATATTTAATTGTTTGATATTTTTATCCATCTTTTCGCCTCCTATCTTATGAGTCATTTTCCTTAATGCAATGTCTCATTAAAATAACCGTGAGAGTAAATCCAGTCTGGTAAATAATTATTGACTGGTAAATTTACGATGTCACTCAAATTACCTTTCTTTACAAACACATCTATTACTATTTTCTCTTGTGCAACTTTTGGGCCTAAAAGAGTTGTCATAATATGCCTACCATTTGAAAGAATTTTGATATTAGCTTTAGCATAAATTATATAATTGAGCATTTTATAGTGCATAACTTGGTATAGGCTCACATAGGCCCAGCTACTCGTTACACTTAAGTTCTATATTTACATTTTTGACAGATGGTTTAATTATTTCATTTTCTGTAAAGTAATAGGTAATGTTTATTGTTTGTTTTTGTTTTTGTTTTTGTTTTTGTAATTGTCCACCAACCCGCATCAAGTCAGTGTGGTGGACTATATAAAGAGAAAGTAATAATGAAAAGCAACGATGAATATTATCATAAGTCAAAGCACAAAAACTATTATCAGTTGCACCATATTAAATGATAATATTAAATTGCAGTTTATATTTAAAAAATGTTTCATGGCCAAAAAGTTGTCTAATAATGCTTCCATAATAACAGTGAGATGGACTGTCTTTGTTTATTAACTGACTGCATTAAACATGATAAGTTGTAGTTTTTGTATTAAAGGTGTGTTCAGTTCAGTGGAGGCAGAGTATCCATTCAGAAAAGCTGGCTTTCTCTTGACAATCACCAAAATTATACTGGCTGCATGTTTTGTATCACACAGTATCAATCCAAAACTCAATGTTCATTACCACAGCCCTTAACAACTGTATAGTGGTGCATCCAGATAAATATGAATGCCTTAGTACTAAGAGTATTTTCAACAATGTTTTTTTTCTTGCGATGAATGGTGAGACAAGCCTACCATTCACCAGATGGTAAGGGATATGACCACTCATGGACAGTAACAAATCAAACAACATTATTTACAAAGCAATGTTTGGCTTGCCCCACTGTGCTTGCCATCCTGCAACATAATATGTTAAGTCCCTATATGTCCAGTAGTTACTCTGGCTTTAATGTATTTCAAACAGGAACACAACAGTGCATTTGTACTGCTGAGAAATAGACATTGTTGTGGTACCGCAGCCTCTTACATTTTGGAGATTACCAATATAAACTCACTATATATTCAATAACCATTGTCTGATCTTTAGGGTTTTATTTTTATTCTTTGATGTGTAGTGCTGTTCTAGATATGTTTTCTGGTTATAGACATGTCCTGTCCCACTTGACTGTTCAAGAATTATAAAGGACTACATGGCACAAAACAAAACAAAAAAAAATTGACTGTCTTAAACCTGGAACTTAAATTACTAATAAATGTAATTATTTATTTATTTGCTATTTCATAATTAAAAAATTGAGCACCACCAACAAAAATGTTTGTCAAAATATATTTTGTAGAATATGTTTTTGTAGAATATTTTAACCGTCTTAGAAATATTTCTATACTATACATTCTTGTATATAAGAATTGTAATTCTCTGAGTATTTTAAAAATCCAATTAGGGCTTGTGAATGCTAACTTGAATAAAAACTACAACACATGTAATGCAAATGTTGTTATAATGCCTTGCTGTTGAAGGCTGTGGCAATTTATTAAACAAAATTGATGATGATGAATAAATACCCATAAAAATCACATACATAGACCTGACTATACTAAAATACAATTATTGTGTCATGTGTATGAGATGGAGAGACTTTTCGGTTTTGGCACAATCAATGTTGCATCATAATTATATAGTGTCAATCACATAGTATTTTCGACTGTGCAGAGTCATGTATCACAGTTCTTCACATCATCAGCATGCATAAATGGCCCAAGTTGCTAACAAATATTCTGTCTAATAAGTAATTAATATTACAAATATTTTTAGTATAGTTTAATCATAATTTTTAAAGTTGTTGATAGTGATTATTGTAGATTTATTTTCATATTAACTATCAACATTCATCAAATACTTGAATAATTTGAAAATAATCTATATTAGTCTTTCCCAAATTATGGTTGTGACCAACTGGTGAGTTGTAAAAGGATATTAAGTATAGATTAGAGTTCCTTTCCCAATCAATACTTCATACCTGTGTGAGGCCTGATTTTTTCGCTATGATCAGCATTAAAACTAAATACTAAAAAGTAATTTAAGTAATTGAAGTTGATGTTAAAGCAGTCAGGACAAGAAATATATTTTGACAATACATTTTTGCCCCCTTCGCTGCCACAGAATGGCACAGGACTTGTGAATCTGACAGGTTTTGCTAGGTGTGTCGAAGCCTAATTAAAATTGGGAGCCACTGGTATAGATTAAGGCACGCTATGAACTGTAGTTTTGCCTTAAACAGGAATTTCCCAGTTAAAATCAGATACATATTTAGTTCTGTAAAGTTTCATTAATAATCTGTTGTTTAAATGCACATACAATTTGCTATAAAACTTGGTGAGTTCTAGAATTCTATAAAATAATGAATAGGGGAAAATATGTTTGTTAAATTTTATACACATATTGATAAAGCAATGGTATTGTATTTGATAGCAGTAATGCAAATATTGGGAATTATTGTTACCTTGGCCTCTAGTGTAATTTAATGTTTTGCAGTTCAATTTCAACAAGATTTATCTTTGTGCTTATGTAATTTTTGTTATTACTTTTGTAAATGCTGCAGTCAAATCATTAATTACTTTTGTAATTACTTTCATTAAGTAATTAGGTATAATATTTTTATATAAAATAATTTTGCTTTAACATAGTATTTGTTATTATCTGAATAATAGTATTATATTAAAGTGTTGTGTCTACAAATATAAATAACACCTAGAAATACAAAGCAATGCTTGGCATTCCACTGCGCTTGCCATCCTAATACATAAGATGTTAAGCCTCAATATGTCCAGCAGTTATTCTGGCTACAATCTCATTCAATCCGAAACACAACAGTGCATTTAAACTGCTGTTTGGCGGGAGAAATAGACTTTGCGGTGGTACCTACTCAGGCAGCCTCTCACATATGAGAGATCAACCACCAGTTGATGAAATATAAGAAAATGTGTATTCATTGGATTTGTTATCATGACTACTTTTATAGTGTTTCATTGATGTTGTTTGTATTATGGGGTGATTTTATAAGGTACAATTAATTAATTAAAGATGTATAGAAAATTTCAGCAAAAGGATTTTCTAATGGGATCGATATAATAATCATTCTAATTAATGACATCTTGATGGGACCTGATTACTAAAAAATGATGTTAATTTTTTTTCCTTTCTGTTGATTTCAGGTGACAATTTGAAGTTGAGAAATGACATCATCAAATACTTTGCAGAAGGCTATAGACCTTGTAACAAAAGCTACTGAAGAGGACAAGAACAAGAACTATGAAGAAGCTTTAAGACTTTATGAACATGGTGTGGAATATTTCCTTCATGCCGTGAAGTACGAAGCACAGGGAGAAAGAGCTAAAGAGAGCATTCGTGCTAAATGCCTTCAGTATTTAGATAGGGCTGAGAAGCTCAAGGAGTATCTAAAGAAAGATCGCAAGAAGAAACCAGTGAAGGATGGTGAGTCAAATTCTAAAAGTGAAGATAAAAAGAGCGACAGTGACAGCGACTCTGATGACCCAGAGAAGAAAAAATTACAAGGGAAACTTGAAGGCGCCATTGTAGTTGAGAAGCCTCATGTTAAGTGGAGTGATGTTGCTGGTCTTGAAGCAGCTAAAGAAGCTTTGAAGGAAGCTGTCATACTACCAATTAAATTCCCACATTTGTTCACCGGTAAAAGGATACCTTGGAAGGGAATTCTGCTTTTTGGCCCACCTGGTACCGGTAAGTCTTATTTAGCTAAGGCTGTAGCCACAGAGGCTAATAATTCAACTTTCTTTTCTGTATCATCATCTGATCTCGTCTCTAAATGGCTTGGTGAATCTGAGAAATTGGTGAGGAACTTATTCGATCTTGCGCGTCAACACAAACCAAGTATCATATTCATTGATGAAATCGATTCCCTCTGCTCATCACGTTCTGACAATGAATCCGAATCGGCTCGAAGGATCAAAACGGAATTTCTCGTGCAAATGCAAGGCGTCGGCAACGATATGGACGGCATTTTAGTTCTTGGCGCTACAAATATTCCATGGGTCCTTGACGCTGCTATCAGAAGACGTTTTGAGAAACGTATTTACATTGCACTACCTGAAGAACATGCTCGACTTGATATGTTTAAGCTGCATATGGGGAATACAAGACATCAGCTTTCAGAGCAAGATTTAAAAGTATTAGCAGCAAAAACTGAAGGATATTCTGGCGCTGATATTAGTATTGTCGTTCGCGACGCGTTGATGCAGCCGGTTCGTAAAGTTCAGTCCGCTACGCACTTCAAAAAGGTCACCGGTCCTAGTCCTACAGACCCAAATCTCATTGTAAACGACCTCTTGACTCCTTGCTCACCCGGAGATCCTGGAGCTGTTGAGATGACTTGGATGGATGTACCAAGCGACAAATTAGGAGAACCCCCCGTCACAATGTCAGATATGCTAAGATCTCTGGCCACATCTAAACCTACTGTCAACGACGATGACATGATAAAACTGAGGAAATTCATGGATGACTTTGGTCAAGAAGGATAAATGAAATTAGGTTAAAGTATTCTGTTTATCTGATTTTAATTCGCAAACAATGTATTAAAATGTTGATTTAATAGCACAGTGCCTAATATGTTTCAAATGTGATGTACTTTTTATTTTTATAAGAGTAACCTAATAGTTTCAATATTAGGTTAGATAATGATGTCTGCTTAGATATACAAGATATATCGTCTACGGTAGCGGATGTGAGATTGTTGTCCCTTTATTGTTTGTTGATTAAATTAGGCAAGTGTGTTGTGTGCCCAATAACGTACTGCTTATTGATAATCGGCTTCCAGACCTATTATAATTTATAAGCTCGTGTTATTGCTTACAAACACAATCACATTAAAATTTAATTTAAAAAGAGTATATAAAGTGAAAATGTAAATTAAATTTGAATGGTAGCACTTATCTAACAGGGTTTCAAAACACTTATTGCTTATTAGCACGGTAAGATGTTGCAATTTCTTGTTGTGACGTAATAAGATGCTGTATTAAAATGTTGGTCCAGAAATAAATTATGGCAGTATATCCATTTCGTCTGATTCCTCTGGTGTCTGTCTACATTATGCTGTGAAAAATGAAATTAAAAATATACATAGTTAGCTTTGTACTAAGTTTAGCTATTATTATTTTCATATAAGAAAGCATATAAGTTTAATGTAAACTTTCAAGGTTTTATAATTTGTATCTCAAATATTTTGTTGAAAGATTATGATATATTTTTGTCATTTTTGTAATATCGTTATTTAAGCTATGAGAATATTTCCGGTATTGTCACTTAGCATTTTCATTAAATGTATGTCCATTTGTTGTTATGGAGAATAAAGTAATACAAATATATATGAAACAAATTTATTTACATTTTACCACTATCACAAGATGTCCTTACATACCAAGTTGATTATATTTATTAGTATAACAGTATTGAGCCAAATTGTAGGTTTGTGCCGGAGGCTTGAATTTGTTTCTGGAAAAAATAAGCAAATGATTAGCAACTTATTATTCGCACATAAAGGATAATTATATTTTATAATGATTAGTTAAAAAACATTACGTCATAGTTTGTAAATATATTTTTTGCAAGTAAATTCTAATTCATTCTCATCAATTTCCAAATAAATGAATTACTAACAGAAAAGAAACGTATTATAATTTCTAGAATAGACACAGGTAATGGTTGGTGATTACTGATTAGCAACCAGTCAAACCCCGTTTACACGGACTTATAAAGTTGCATTGTGTTAACATTAATTATTGTCCAGACGATAATCTTATGGCGATAAAGGCATACTATTCTCGGCGCGATAAACTCTTCCCATGCAAATAGCGCTTCACATTTTGACCGTGACCCGATGTTAAATGAGATATGGTGCAGTCTTAGGACCGCCCCCAGATCTGGTGGATTCGTATGTTCTGCCAATATAAATAAGAATATATCATTGAAATAAATTGCAGTCTTACCTATGACGACAGTTCTTTCTCTCCTATGTGTGTCTATTGTGGCCACGCATTTTAATTTCATCCGGGGTTTCATAGGCGCTTTCAAACCGAGCGTTGAGACGAGCAGACCTTGTGGTGCTGGCTTCGCACCGTAGGCAACCAACCAGGATCTATCTGTAACCTAAATGCGAACATAGTAAAATATGTAGTATAAGTATATATTTTTTTACAAATATACTTTAAAACTTAGTAGGTAATATTGGCTACAAAGCCACAATAAATTATTCGTATGTTCCTAGGTATCTTCAGCAAATATTTAGCTTAGGTACTATTCATTTAACAACTAAGTGTTATCAGTTTTTGTAGTAAAACAATAAAGGTGCTAAATTACAATTACAATTCGAGATTCGATTTTAAATAAAGCAATAAAAATAAATATACGACAATCACATAGGTCATATTTCAAAAGGGATAATCGAGTGAGAATTTCCAAAAGACTTCTTCATTCATCATTTGTGTCTTCATCTCGCAACAATCGCAATCGAGTCATATTTCCTTGATTACATATATTATGATTATTTCTCTGATTTTCTCGTTTGTCAGATGCATTTTCGTCCACTACTTCTATCTGTTCAGATAATGTTGAAACAATTTTTGCCGTTTGACACATCCCAATTAACATGTAGATCAAGCAATTGTATGAGGGTAGTTCATATTTATAATTATTGGTTCACGTCATGACTTTCGCATTTTCATCAATGCAATAGGTACGAGCAAATACTTACTTTCTGTCCGTCTACTATCCACTGCAATTCCGGCGCCGGGAACGACCTCGCCGATGAACAATTTACATCGAGTGGCTCTCCGAGGCGGTAAGCACGCTCGTGACCGGTGATCCGCGGGCTTTCACGTGGAAAATCTGGAATGTTACGTCAAGATGTTACCGCTTTGATAATGTAAATTAGGGCGGAAGACCTAGTTTCGCAACTTAGACTGGTTGAATTAGTTCTATAGTTTTGGTAAACTTTCTAAATAAAGTATATTCGATTATATTTAGGAATTTGTAATTGATTGTGCGGGTAGGTACGTACCAAAAGGAAAATTTTGTTCGTGAGTTCTTTCATTCATTTACAACCTACATAAATAGTTAAAAGCGAAACAGTTTATTGTGCAAGTGTGTATTAAAGTTGGGAAAGCAAAAACGCGACTGTGATTCGTTGCGATCAAGTGTGTATTTTCGCGTGTGTACATTCTCCTTAAGCCTTGCTTTCAAGAAATGAATGAAAGGTAAGCTTTTTAAATGCTTAAAGTACCTTAAATGAAATAATACCTATATCATTTAAAGTAGGTAGGTACAAATGCATGAAATTTCGTAATCTTAATATATAGGTTCTCATTGACATGATATGATAATATAAATACTTATCTATAATAGGTATACTCGTAATATATTCTGAAATTGTATTATCGTCCATAACACGATTTGTTTCTGTACTTTGACTACGACTTACAATACACTTCCATAAAGTCCTCTGCTTGCGCGGAGTGGAAGGAGGGCGCTTCTTCGGACACCTCGCACCGGTAAAGCCCACGGGATTTTAGTGTCAACTCTCTGAGATGAACTCGCCGGGCCGTCGACTTATCTAACTGAACAATTAAAAAATTAAATTACGGCACGCTTCCCTACATAATTATTTTTGATATTACACGTTTTTTTATGCTATTAGCAGTGATAGTCAACTACCACGTACTTGAACGTTGAATGAAAACGTGAGTAAATCTCATATAAAACATACCTAATAAATATTTACTAGAATTTCAAGTGCTAGTTTTCACACTAGGCACTAGCATATAGTCGATTGGCGGGTTGCTCGCTTAGGTATTGTATGTCGTGACAGAATACTTAGAACCTATAATATAACTTAACAAGTAATAATAAAGCCAAATAGTGTAATATCTGATATAATTAGTGGATGTACTTGTGCGTGGTGGATGAATTGGACACGATTTTCCGAGACGATGGACGTTTTTAGTGTTCATGTGTTTTTTTGAGTCGTGTAGGAATTAATTGATTATTATTAATTTCCACGCATTTAAACAGCGCAAGAATACACTCTGTGAAAACCTGAATATCCTACAACGAAAAATTCACCGACAAAGTTCGACATAGACTCCAACAATCCACAATAAATTAACAGGGATGAGTAGAGCAGAAACCTTTTCAATAGACCTCCAAATTGTAAATTATAGAAAAGTCCTTGTAGAGCAGTGAAGTTGTGAAGTTAATCATGATACAGCATACATCTTAAATCTGTTTTCTTTCTTTCTTTCTTTTCTTTCTTCCTATCTTTCATCTGATCAAATCTGTCGGGAATCTTCAATAACAAGAATTGTAACTTACATCAACTCTAACTCCATCCAGTTTATGAGCGTGCTGCGGCGGCCTCAGCCTGGGCATGTACCGGTAGAACTCCTCATTATCCCGGTACCACTTCACAGAATACAGTCTCCCCCCTTCCAGATCGTAGTCACAGGTCAGCGTGGCAGAGTCACCGCGCTGTTTCATCGGAGGCACTGATATACCCACCACTCGCAAGCAGATTGTCACTGTACAGAACCATTAGATTAATATTTATATGATTTCCTTTTATTATTTAATTCTTAATTTCTACATTTTTTTATATATTTATGTTCTATATTTAAAAAAAAAGTGTATACGAAAAAAAAAAAATGATCCTTCGGTGGTGAGGCTTAATACGAGTTATTTTTACTATCCATAAAGAAATTATAGAAAGGTTTTTTTTAATACTTTTTCCCAATTTACAGTTCACAAAGCCATTTATATTAACTTACTGTTTCGTATTAATAATTTTTAACTAGGTTATTACAATTATTACATGGTTTCCCAAGAAGACATGCTAAGTTTACTTTGGGAGTCCCTGGTAATGTTAGTTTAGAAATTATTTTAATTAATCAGTTTTAAGAAATCCTTATATCCTAGAAATTATTTTCTTAGAAAAAAAATAAAAAATGTCAATTCTCAGCTATGTATTTTAGACATAATATACGTAGGCCGTGGCTTTGTTTAAAGGCAAGATGATAATAGTTCATGACGTTTAAAAATTAGAACAGTTCGCTAAAATGTAATATAACGTTTATCAAGGAGAGCAAAATATTATTGTTATATTTATGGCGTGGAAAGCATTTTGGTTAGAAAATGTATTGTCTCATATTATGAAGAAAAAATAAACAAAGTCAAAGACAACTAGGCAAGCACCAGTTCTTGCAACATTTCATAGTTTATTTCGTTGCGGAAATTGCATACGGAATCTTTTGTTTCTCAGCCAACTTTCCATTCGCTGCATCAGCGAGATAGCAAATCATTAGTATTCAAATATTCACTTGACGAAGACATAAATTATTGCTATTTATAATTAACTTAAATTTTATTAAATAAGTTTTGTTTCTTCAAGTAATTTTATATTTGAAATATCGTAGTAATTGTTGTTTAATTAGTTTGACAGCATATATCTACGTGCGTAGTGGCCTGTTAGTAAACGGACCAGACGCCAACAAGCTCACGGTGGTTGCGGGTTCCGATCCCAGCACCCCTTTGATTTTTCGTAGTCATGTGTGTGTACGTAATCACCACGTCCTTTAACGACGAAGGAAAAAAGTGAGGAAACCTTGGATACTAAAGTAAATTAGTAAGAATTTCTATGGTATGTAAAGTCAGAATTTGTATTTGGCATATGAATTCGTTATCAGCAAGAATGATATGAGTTAGGAATTTGTGCCCGTTATGACGATAGGCTCGTCCCCTATCACATCGTGTGACAGAACACACATGGCGAAAACGTGGGTGTACTGGTGGCTATCAGCATCTCAGCCTACCTCTCCTGGGAAAAAGGCGTGATTTTATGTACGTATAATGGACATTTATGGTCATAGCCTCGCCCTCTATCCCGCTTATTCCTTCGAGAATGTAGGTGTGAGCTTAGGCATATTAATGTCATAGAAAATAGTGTGTCATTATAATGAGATATAGTTTACTTTGATGATTTAATACATTTTTATATTTATATTTAAACGGAGTTAAGATAGACCTTCCCAACCCTCCCTTTCAAAACCCAACAGTGGGACAATTTAATAAAAAAATAAAAATGAATGAGTATTTCAAAGACATTAGATCGTTCCGATGAATCGTCATCATAATGATTATCACCATCATCTCAGCCACACGAAGTCCACAGCTGAACATAGGCCTCCGCCAAGGATCTCCACAATGACCTGTTGGAAGCGAATCCTATAAAATATTAATTCGTATGATTCCGAAGGCTCAATAGCATAGCTGTTGGGAAGCTGTAAAACTATAAGCCGCGGATCCAATCCTCGTAAGGAGATATACTTTTTACGTATATATTTGTGTTTTTTTTTTATATTTATTATTTCATGGAATGGCGAGACTAGCATGTCGTTCGTCTGATGGTGAGCGATACGACCGCTCATGGACAGTAGCAATACCAAACAGCATCATGAATTACAAAGCGATGCTTGGCATTCCATCATCCTAAGACATAAGATGTTAAGTCTCAATATGTCCAATAGTTGCTTTGGCTATAATGACATTTAAACCGAAACACAACCGTGCATTTACACTGCTGTTTGGCGAAGGAAATAGACAATGCGGTGGTACCTACTCAGGTGGCCTCTCACTTCAGACTTACCACCAGTAAGTGTATATTATTTTAAAGTATCAAAATAATAAAACATACACCCAAGTCACATAAATAGTCCAGACCCCACGCTAATATCGAGTATTGTGTCATGGCTATCAGAAAAATCGAATATCACTTTGCCCGACCCGGGATTCGAACCCGAGACATCAGTTTTGTAACCGTACCATAAAGCGAAGTTATCCTCTTAAATAAAGCTGAAATGTAGTCCATGCCTTCACCGTGAGATACAGAATTGATATTTATGTATTTTGTTGAAATTATTTTGTTGATTATGTAATGAATAAATCGTTGAACCTTATAACCTGATAAATTGGAGTGGTTACATCTAAAGAAGAATCTCTCTCAATATTGAAGTGTTGGATGATAATTATTTTTGTGCCCATTGCATCACCGACGTAAACATTTAATATAATGTATTACGAGTACTTCTTTACTTTTGATCTTTACTTGACTTAAATTAATAGTTTGCAAGTATGTTGATTTTTTTTTCAAAAGAATATAGTAAAATAAATTAAAAGAACGGACGAATAGAAATATCAAAGACTTGCAAATTAACAGGAAAACAAATGTTCAGTAATATAAGCACAGTTTGTAACAATATCTCAATACGATAAAAAATGCTAAAATTAAGGACACTATGTTTGGTTATAATGGAATTGATTACATTAGGAAAATATAAAATTTACATAATTAATTAAAATATAATCTATATTTACCTTTCATACAAGTCAGTATAAAAAAACAAACTGCAGTTTTATGCTTCATAATCACTTTAAATGCTCACTTTTAAAACTTATAATTTCAAAACGTATTTAAAAATCCATTTTTTCTATAAGTTATCCAATATACCCTATCATATAGTGTCAACATTTCAATATAATGAAACCCTACGCAAAAATATTATTACGCGTACGTAACTCTCGATGTTTTGACACTTCGTAGACGAGCGTTTCGTAGCGCGCGCTGGATGCAACTGTTGCTACGAGCCGCGTTAAACTCTACGCGACGTAGCGCTACGATGCTGCCGACAAGCGATTTTCACTTGTGCAATTAAATTAATAAAGTAAACCTCGTAACTACTATTTACTACACACGAATAAATGGAATATTTTATTTAAATACGCTTCAGAAATCTGAAGACTCTGAGCCGAACTTTGGTGATTTATTGGATCTTATTCTATTAATGTAGTCTTCGCTTCTGATTATTGCAGATAAAAAAAGTTTTGATCCTGATTTTTGTATTTATAGCAAATTACTATTCTGAGATTTGAAATATTGCATCCGCGTAGCTTAAATACCCTTAAAAGCTCTGAATTGAATCAAAGATTCATAGGTAAACAAGAAACATCAAAAATTTGTATTCCAATGGAGGAAAACGTAGAACTTCAGTATTAGTGCGGTAAAAGCTCTTGTTGAATTTATTAGCGCTGAGAATTTCCTTTGAAGTCGACGGTAACGACCTGTGGGGATATATTTTTGCATAATTTTATTAAATTTCATTTGCTACTAGGAAGATATCGTGAGTGCGTATTCTGTTTAATCAGTGTTTGATCTTTATTTTGATAATTTTGTTTTTTAGTACTTATGTGTTGAATTGCATTTTTTGTCCCCAAATAGTGTTGAACTGTGATATACTCAACGCCGGTGTTTTTATTAGAAAATTAATTATTCTTTAGAGAAAAATATTCTTATCTAAATATTTGGTACATCAGCACTTCAAGGGAGAAAAAAAAATGTTTGTTACATCAGCACTTCAAAACAGAAAAAACTGTATTTTAAGTTATCTTGTGTATCATGATCAGTAGGCGGTGTTTCGTATTATATCACCCACAAAATATATTATAATTAAAACAATATTATTACATAAAATATTTTTTCGGTCACATAAAAAGAAACTTTTGAAAATTTCATCAACAATTGAATACATATAAATATAAATGTTATGTTTCGTAGTCCCGACCTGCATCAAGGAATCTGCGCGGAGGAATCTTTATTTTACTCTTGATGTCGAAACAAATATTTATGTAAAATACTATAGTTTTATATTACAGGACATATAACATTTGATTTTTTCGTTTTAAATGCAACTTTAAACATAGAGCTAATTGAGACACATTTGATTAATTATAGAAGTTTCGTCTAAATGTATTTATCGAACCCGGAAACTCGATTCTAAGTACTTCCATCCATTACGCCATATGAGATACCGATATCTAACATCATAAAAAAATAATTGGTCACATCGCAATTTATAACGTTCAAAAGATTTTCAAAACGTTCTCTTTGGTTCGTTTAAGTAAATTACATTCGTTGAAAGAGAAAAATCAGGGATTTCTTGAAATTGATTCCTTTGTGGTATAAGGTTTCAGCATTCCTACAGGAATTATTAAACGAATAAAATGCGGGTAGTTGGTAACACACAAAGTGTGTAGCTCTACTTTAATTTCAGTCGCATAGGAAAGCTGGAACTTTTGTGGGTGTATTGACAATTTTGTTATTATATCGGCTACTGGTTTATTGAAATTTTTATTCGTGAAAGCGGCAATTGAATGAGTTATATTTATGTCTGCAGGAGTGTAGGAGAGTGTATCAATACAGATATAATTAAGTCACTAGATTGCAGATTTGATAACATTTATTCACAAAACGGTTTATATCAACTGTGACAGCCTCCGTGGCGTAGTTGCTTAGACGCTGACTGTCAAACGAGAGGCCTCAGGTTCGATCCCCGCACTAAGACAAATACGAGTATTTGTCTCGGGTTTGGGTGTTGATAAGACCAAAAAGTCTCGTAATTCCTGATACCCACGACTCAAGACTCGATATTCTTGTGGGTTCAGGACTGTGTATGTCACTGTTGGGTGTATTTATTTATTCCTGTATTTTTTGCTTTGGGAACAGCTGACTCGAGAACCAGTACAGTTCAACCCTATATATTAGGGCAGTATATGTACATAACGAATTGGTACTGCACTGACCATTCTACCTATAATAAATAATGCTGCAGCTACTTATGCGTCTCAAGTTTTTAAAACACGTGCTTTCTTATAGAAAAATGTTAATGTGACAGGCGACTAGAACATCTGCTCCCTCCCTCCCCCCGTCATGCCTCAAGGCACCCGCGTGAATTACATGCATTCATTCCGTCTGAATAGTGAATATAGTGCCAAAACGTTTACGCCAAGCTGGGTTAGTGATTTGGCTTTGCGACTAAAATTTTGGTCTATTGAATATCTGTATGTACTACTCGTAGTACATTCAGACTTTGATTTAATTGAGTTATTTAATAATAATTTTCGGGAATCATAATGTAAGGATTTACTGGTGGTGGGTCTCTCATATGTGAGAGGCCGCCTGGGTAGGTACCACCGCAATGTCTATTTCTCCCGCTAAAAAATAGTGTAAATACACTGTTGTGGTTTGGATTAAAGGATATTGTAGCCAGAGTAACTACTGGCTATATTGAGACTTATCATCTTATGTCTCAGGATGGCGAGTGTAGTGGAATGCCAAGCATTGCTTTGTAATTCAAGGTGTTGTTTGGTTTTGCTACTGTGCATGAGCGGTCGTATAGCTTACCATCAGGCGAACGGCATGCTTATCTCGCCATTCATTGCAATAAAATAAATGAATGATTCAACCAACTATTTTTTTTGTGGAATGAAATCTACAGTTACAATCAAACATGGCATAATATTAAGAAGATTTTAAGTCCTCTAATGACAGTCTGTACCCTGATTATCTAGCAAAGTACTATACTAAGTAGTTATTACAACAGCAAGGCACAGTAAAATCGAATACACATTCGACAACAAAAGGTAACTTTAGTAGTATGGAGCTCAATATAAAGGTCAACGGTCTAGTTGGTTAGTCGCACATTTCCTAATTGGACAAGATGGGCGGCACAGTCAGATATTGCGTGGTGTAGAATCTAAGTTATAAGGATATTATTGAAAATCCTGTGAAAGTTTATTAGACTTTTTATTTAAAAGCATGTAATCGGCTTTGATTTTGAATAATTTTAACAACTTTTATGAACAAATGTTCAGCAGTGGACTTCTTGTGGCTGAAGAGAGAGATAGATGAACTCTGTATCAGCACATATATGTAAATCCCTCAGCAGGTCACGGGCCTCTTATACAATCGAGAATATTATTGAGAATGGTTAGGCTAGGTTAGGAACATAGCTTGTAAATAGTGATAGTTCATAACATCTCATATTTTTTGGAAAAAAAAAAGCATTGTAACGTTGACTACAGACACTCTTTCTAATGAAATAGGCTATGAAGCTATTATTAACATCACATCATTTCTTATTCAATTTGAAGGTATAAGAAGGCACATTACGAGCAATTCTTATTCAGCCTGCACTGCAAATCGTCTTTAAGGCAATTACATAAAGCCAATTAACGTCAATCCACATTATTGCAATAAGCCACAATGGCATAATAATCATTATATATTTGATAAGACAATAGATTATCGGCGACTTTAATGGGCTGTTTATTTTAATTAACCATTACCAAATGGGTATTCGGAAGCTTGCAAAGCCACTGGCGTGTTTTAATTATGTTTATCCTTCGCTTTATTGCAACGAAATTAATAAGTAAATAAATTAACGCCGCAAACATGGGAATGCTTATTAAATTATTAAAATATTAACGCATTATTTTAATTTAAGAGATTATAATGAGTATTTTACGGATGAAATTACAGTGTTGTATGCATTTGCAAGCATGTTTATTTTGGTAGCGTAGCTTTTTTTGTTTAACGGCAACATTGGAATAATAAATTTTATTGAAAGAGAGAAATTGGGTATAATACAATTTGTGCATTTTACCGTTGATAGTAATTATGATGAGGAAACCTGCATATAATAAAACCCTTGATAAGATTTTCTATGGTAGATATGTGGAATTACGGTGCTCGCACGATGCTAGTGTGTTGGACTATGGCCCAAGCCTTCTCAATCGAATTTGGGCTGTAGTGGTGTACGTTGCTCAGCAATGAGCGATTTCCGAACTATACACATGAATTTAAAGTAAGTCATATTTGTCAAAATTCAGATATTTTCAGGCGAAAATAACTTAAATTTCGTATACAAAAATCGTAACAGTACGTGTATTACCGAGTTTTCCAATTCTGATATCACAATGGTCCATTTGTCATTACATTATCCCATTTATCTTAGTTCGGGTGGAGTTACCGAAATAACCGTATTGAATAGCGCCAAATTGTTTTTTTGATGACTCGTATTATGTTGTGAAGCTTGTTATTGAAATTTATTTGTATCTTTTCATACGAAATCCTAGAAGAGCAAGTCTTGTCGCTAGGAATAAAATAAAATAAATATATGAATAAGAAAATTATTTCTTATTTACTGCAAACAAAAGAAAAAAAGCATACAATATTTCATAAATAAAATTAAAATTGGCGGTCTTATCGTCCTAGGCGTTTCTTATAGACAATCTTAGGATGAATAAAAAAAAGGAAAGAAGAAGAGAGGGCAATATAGAATTTAAAGATAAACATGCTCTGAAAAGGAATAGACAAAAATTATTTATAATTAATATATATAAAATATATGATACATATTTATATAATATACCTTATATACATACATAATATATGAATACTTATTATCAGTTCTTGTACGGTCACATGTCTTGTGTGTAAGACTTCGAGATTCCGTTCAGTAATCATAGTCTTGAATCTTGTCTGAGGACATAGAGCACAGCAAACTATTGAAGTGTAGTGCCTCAATACCGTCTGATCTATACCCAAAACTCAAAGGAGCCGGTTTCAGACATTGCATTAAACAGGGTATGTCCAGGCTGCGACTGAAAACGAAGCCAGGTGGAAGTTTCAGTGACTTCAGACACTATGCAACTAAAACTTATGCAAAAAACGCGCCTAATTTTATATTTTTATTATTTTCCTATCTTTGTATTTGCGTGGTATATGCATAGTTTCCCCTATAATAATAATGTAAACCCTTATAATTTTACATACAGTATGGTACGCAAGGGGTTAAATTACTATTTAAGTAAAAACTATGGATTTACCAGCCAAAAACGATGACATTATTTTTTTTTAGTTTCATTGTATTTTAAGTCACTAAAACTACCACCCGGCTTCACTTTCGGTTGCAGTCTTGACATACCTCGTAGTCAGTAGCCATGTACCATAAAACATGAATATTACAATATTAAGGTCACTAGGAAACACAATTAGAACAGCTTCCTTAGAATTAATTTAAATTCATTCAGTACTCTATTGTTAACACGGCCCATACATGGCCCATACAAAGGTTGCATACATTTACGTCATTAGTCGTTGATTACATTATACATTCATCGGAAGCGAGATTTACGTAAACAGCTTATTATGCGGTCCCGTTGGTGAAAATTGCGCTGTGCAGGTACGGAACAGGGCGTCAGTACAGTCCCTAAGGTAATCGCGGCGATAAGCGGATGAAAATATGTGGTGTTAATGCGGTTTGGGACGCATACTGAATAGAAAATTTTGCGTTAATGCGTTTTAAATTTCGTGTTTTAGGTATAATTGTTTTTATGAGGTCCAGATTTGATTTATACTATAAAAAGTAGCTGCATCATTATGTATGATAGGTAGAATGGTCAGTGCAGTACTAATTCGTTATATACACATACTGCCCTAATATACAGGGTTGAACTGTACTGGGTCTCAAGTCAGCTATTCTCAAAGCAAAAAGGTCTGAAATAAATACACCCAACAGTCACACACAGAAGAGTCGGTAGGGGTCGACCTCACCGAACATACACCATCCAAATCGGTGATACCCTCAACAAGGGTCAGGTTAAAAGTACCCTGAACCGACGAGAATGCATGAAGACGTTGATGAAAGTGGATAAAGCGAAAGTAGTATGCCAGGATCGAGCAAAGTGGCGGTCTATAGTCTCTGCCTACCCCTATGGGATACAGGCGTGACGATTATGTATGTATGTCACATACATAGTCCTGACCCCACACTAAGATCGAGTCTTGTGTCGTGGGTATCAGGAACTACGAGAGACTTTTCGGTCTCACAAACACCCAAACCCGAAATAAATACCTGTGGTACACATAAATATTTGTTCGGTGTGAGGATCGAACCTGCGGCCTCTCGTTTCACAAACGACGTCTTACCAACTGCTCTGTAAAATAAATAATAGTAGTAAATCAATGATAGTTCAAATATTGTATCGACGTAACTTTTATGGCTGCGGATAAAATATTTGGAAAATTATGTATAACTTCAATTAATGATTCACTTTATACTCAGTAAACTTTGCCTCAGTTTAATAAAAAAAAAGCCAACAAAAGGAAATTCTTAAACTGGTGGTAGGTCTCTCATATGTGAGAGGCCATCTGGGTAGGTACCACCGCAATGTCTATTTCTCCCGTGAAACAACACTGCTCAAATGCACTGTTGTGTTTCGGATTGAAGGACATTGTAGCCAGAGCAACTACTGGACATATTGAGACTTAACATCTTATGTCTCAGGATGGCGAGCGCAGTGGAATGTTGCTACTGTTCATGAGCGGTCGTATCGCTTACCATCAGGCGAACGGCTTGCTCGTCTCGCCATTCAATTCAATAAAAAAAAAACATAGTATTGTATTATTATATTCCTCCCAGCTGTATTCAGATGGTATATGTCCCCGAAACATAGAATATACGTGTGTATTAACAATAAATAAATAATTATCTTCAAAAGCACACAATATGTTTTACTTCATCAGAGGATCAAAACATATTACTGCCTAATGCCTATAAGTACAACACAAGTAAATTGCCATTAACATTCATGTTGTTGAATTAAATTTAAATTACTAAATTATTTTAATAACATTATATTGTATCTAATTATACAACCAACACTCGTTACGTGCCTGCTTCCATTGAATGTGGTTCCGTGATATTCATAGCATAATTTACGTTCAAAACTCTGTTTCGGTTGGATTTTTTATGTGGGTAAACCCTCTGAAGTTCTGTTATTAAAAAGGTCAGATTGAGGCTGCTTTCAGAGAGGTTTTTCAATTGAGTTTCATTTACTCCAATATAAATACTTACCACATAAAAGTTTCTTATAATCTAAGTTTAAGTCTTGAGATTTATATATTCTGTGTCGTTGTCCAAAATAATATTTAAATGAAATAGTTATAAATAGAGTTAGAGGCACAGCCTTGAGCCTATGTATAATAATGGTTTATTTGAAATAAAACTATTACGGATTTTATCGCAGATTTGCTTTAATTCTTACAATTTTTAACATTCCGACGTTTTTAACGTTTCGATTACTTTACAGCTATCGTGGACACGGAGCGGACAACGTAAATAATCCCGTAATATACCAAAAGTAATAGTTTTATTTCAATCTGTATAGAATTGACATCACATGCATTCAACATAACCTATTAATATTAGTTGTTGAAATGTAAATAGTCTGCTTCTATTCCGGTCTGTTTGGATTATCTTTCTTGTTTAACCAAGGGATTTTTTGACCAATCCATATTCATGCATAGTTCTAAAATTGTGCCTTTTAGTTCATAAGCACTTGCCTGTTAAGAATCACAATGTGTTTTAAAGGATTTAATTCTAAGTAAATGTTTATGTTACTGGGATTTGTATTTAGTTAAATGTATTTATATTTATACATCAAATTGTTTGTAGAATATCCCAATTCATCAAGTACTGTAAAAGAACAAGTCCTTAGTCTGTCACACTGGCATAAAGCGGAGTACTAGACTTCATATACCTTAGATTTTGTTGCGAACCAAATCTTAAATGCCGGTTGCGTCACAATATATTCTTTCGCCACTAAATACACATAAAATGTAATTAAAATTAACACAAGTTAGTCTATATTTAGTAAATAAATTGTCTTCCAGTTTATTAATTAAATTTAATGAAATCCTTTGTGAGTCACTAGTATTCACCTTGGTATGTAAAACAGCCGCAGCTACGGACTGTGAAACCAAGACTGCGACTAAGAAGCATAATGTAATAACTGTCAGCTGTAATACCTCTAAAAGTTATAGAGTATTTGAATTATAGTTTGAAAATAAAGAATCACCGCAATGTCTATTTCTCCCGCCAAACAGCAGTGTAAATGAACTGTTGTGTTTCGGATTGAAGGATATTGAAGTCAGAGTAACTATTGGATATATTGAGACTTATTAAGTATCAGGATGGTGAGCGCAGTGGAATGCCAAGCATTGCTTTGTAATTCAAGATGTTTGGTTTTACTACTGTTTATGAGAGGTCGTATCGCGTACTATCAATTAAACGGCACGCTAGTCTCGCCATTCATTGCAATATACGGGAGTCAAGCATTGCTGTGTATTTCAAGGTGCAGTTTGAGTTTGTAATTTAAATATTTAAAAATAAAATACTAGTATTTTTCACAGGTGTCATCACTGAAATGCTCTACGGTAAATGCCCTCGGATGTACTTCTGGAATAGTGTGTAGGCGGCATTACAGTTAAAAAATGCTACACGACACTTTAAACCGTCCGCTTAAACATGTAACATCCTTTCCAAACCATACACCATCTCAAAGACAACAGCCATAGAAGCATCTAATTTACCTCAGATGTTTACAAGTACGAGTCCTTAAGATCAAATTAACGCTTTCGATACAGCTAGGCGTCTTTGCATCGTAGCTTGCGGAATTCCACTGTAGTTCCTTTGTCAAGCGACACAAAGAAGCTTTATTGAAGCTATATAAATGACTGTCTTTGTGATTTTGTTGCAGAATATTGTTACACGAGGAAAATTGGTGTAAGTGTTTCCTATTGTTGGAGTTCAGTCGATATGTTACTATCAATTTATGTGATAGCCTTGTCATCGGATGGTTGAAAAATATTAAAGTTTCTATTCTTCTTACTTCGTCTAGAATGGTTTTATTCATGTTAAGTCCGATGCAGGATTTTTAATTTCTACTTAAAATCAATACAATCAATTGAACAACCTTCTTCTTCATCAATATTTTTGTAAAATGTTATTAAATCTTTTGTTTATTTGTATGTTTTGTGTGTACATACAAAACTCACGCCTTTTTTTCAGAAGGGGTAGGCAAAGGTGCCAGGTCACCCACATTTCGCATTGTATGTTCCGTCCCACGATGTGATAGGTGTTTGTGACAGGTCGTTTTTTACCGCCTGTATAGTGACATATTCTTTCCTGTACAAACTCTAAAACATTGTAAGCGAATATTTATATGTAAACAAATACAAAATATGTTGACATTAACAAAATATAAGATGTAACACTCAATTTCGAAATACTGACGAAAATGCAACTAAAAATATGGGACACTAAATTGAAAGACTTTAATTAGCTGGTACCATGCAAAGAGGTTACTAGCAAGTGTTAGAGAGTGCGAGTGGCTGGGCTTGTAGGCCCGCATGAAGCCGACCAAAGAGCTGCAACGAGCACTTCCATTAACCTTAACTCATTTACTGTGCTCATTTAGTAGCATATTATATGGCTCGTATATATGATTTTCGATACTAGTATATTGGCTATTTTTTAATAGGGAACAAACTTCGTAGCGATAGCGTCCATCAAACATATTTGTGGAAAATGTTTTAAATGTTAAATATAAGTTTAGTTTGATTTTTGGTGTGCAAAAAATAATTAGGAAAAATAAATTGAAAAATTAACCCACGTGTAGTGTGTCATTTTTTATTCGGTTTCGAGTGAGCATTATTAAATAAATTCACCCAACAGTCACAGTGGCGACCTCACACTCCGACCTCGACCAAATCTTGTGTCGTAGGTATCAGAGACCAAGAAAGGATTTCGGTGTCATATACACCCAGACCCGAAACAAATAACTGTGAATTACACAAATATTAGTTTCGTGCGGGGATCGAACCTACAGCCTCCCATTTCACAGTCGGAGTCTAACCAACTCTGCCATGGAAGCTAGTTATCTATTGGTGAGATCTAACTCTAAACGTCAGTAGGATTGTGCGTTAATTCAAAAATAATTAATTGAGTTGTACTATGTGTACTAATACAATTAAGTTACTACATTGCATCGTGTGTTACTATACATTTTTATGTATTCTTTTTCGTCTACATTACTTCATAAGGCTCTAGAGATTTCACTAAAAGTTATAAAAGTTGAGATCTGAAAAACACCGTTGATTTAATTTGGCAAGTTACTCTTGAAGTCAAATAAGGTGCCCCTCTCAGGGAATTGTCTGAAAGCGTTCGCGTATAGAACAAAATTTAGTATACCAAAGTACTTGTAATGACTAAAAATTATTTAAGTTTATTATAAAACATCTATTAACACTTTTTTATGTTTAAATCTACAACCGATTGGACCTTGGCGAGAGGAATTTATCGTAAATTTCGTAAGGTATAATTTATTGTTTGCTACTATTGTAAATATTACTCGGTTTTTCAATTATTACATTACTTTTGTAATTATTTTTTCACACAAACGTGTAACATATATATTAAATTTCATGTCCCATGGATTTTAAAAATAATTTAATACCAACTTATACTATTAAAAACAGACATATTTTTTAAATATTTCTAGATGTCTATTTTTCATAAAACCTTTCAATTAAGTTAAGACTTTTGAGTACCTACACATAAATCTAAAATAAGCCACTTGAGATATAAAAATGCGGCCTACATTTCAAATATTGGAATCAATGGAAGTTTTTGGTTATATTTTTCTATTACCCAAAACTATCTTCGCGTGTGATAGTCAATTATATTAATACGGCGTTTTACCAAAATGCGGAAGTAATTTGTGCAAATACACCACAAAAATAATTACATTCCTTAATAATATTATAAATGTAAAAAATCGATATTTTTAACATCAAATGTATAATATTACATTGTTGTTACTAACGCCCTTATACATAGACGGTGTTAAAACCTGTTTTAGTTATTATGCCCCATTCGAATGACTTTTGAAGTCAGTTTGAGCGAAGAAAGTAAAATATTTGATAAGTAAGATAGGTCTTAAAACTTTCTATGAATAAGGTCATAATTATAAACTATATTACATATTTACCATTTATGAAAACGATACCTTAAGGTCAATTCTGATAACATTTCCCACCACGTGTTCAGCATCACTATTCACTACATTGTATAAAACAAAGTGGCTTCCTGTCTGTCCCCATGTATGCTTAGATCTTTAAAAGTATGCAACAGATTTTTATGCAATGTTTCTTAATATATAGAGTGATGCAAGAGAAAGATTTATACGTATAATAAATATACAGAGTGTCCCAATTTGTAAAAATACTAACTGGTGTGGTATGGAATAAAAGAAACATCTGCACCCAGGCGAATCTGGAATGGGTCGCTAGTCAATAATGAAATAAAAATAACAATTGAAAGCGAAACATCAAATGGAAATAAAATATTATTTATTTTATTTTCTATTTCCGATTCCGAAGATAAAATGTGCTATAATATTTGACTGTGGACTATAAAAGCAAACCGAAGGAAGGCTTGCAGTGCCATAGACAATAGATACATAAAACGGACAGTTTAATACCAGTATAAATTCGCTCTTCCTGTACGTATTTTATTTATTTTTGTTATTATAAAATATTGGCCGTAAACTTAAAAACATAAAACAAGCCTGTTTTATTGGTTCGCAACGGGCAGCGATACAATAAACGTGATATCGCATCATAAATTTATCTGAATTGATACTTTTGAATTATGTTGTCTATGGTATGGGCTCCTCGATTTTTATTGGTTGTTTACTCCCGCGAAGATAAACAGCCATTTCTTCTAAATCTCCAATATAGTGCGTTATTAAGTTTTAGTATGTCTTTTGAAACGCGTAAAGGATCTATAAAGATTCTAGCATTTATTTGTTTTTGAATTTAACGGTATAAATTTTATTTTATATTTTGCCGCCTTGGTATAGGGATCTTGTATTTTTTTTTAATTTTGGCTTAATGCAATGACTGCATAGCAATTAATGGGAAATAGAGTGAAGTTCAGATATAATCTTCATCCGCAAAAACAATCACAATAAATCGGTATTGCTATTTAGGATTATTAATTTTACGCATTGAAATGAGTACCGAGTGTCATTAAACCTCTATAAAACATCGAATTATATATTTATTAAGTATATTATATGTATATTTATTAGTTATTAGTTATTAAATATACTTGAAAATAAATCAGAAAGAAAATACATAAATTACGCGCAGAAGGCGGCGGTTTAAAAAAGTAAGATGTTTGTTATTATTTATAGTATTCCATAGAAAAATTATTTAAAGTATTCCGTGATAGGCTACAGGCCATTCTTAAACCGATACATGAGCACGGGAATCAATTTTAATTTTACTACTGTTATGAATGCATTATCAATATTTTATGGTTATGGATTATTGGTCTAGGATAGATAAGAAGGTATCTATAAAAAGGAAATAATATAGCATAAAGGTTTCCTTCCAGTAAATACAATATCGATCCGTAGAAGTCACACATGCTATCGAATGACCAACACTGCTTGTCCAAAATGAATAATTTATGCTGTTAACGTTGTACTGATTGCTCAATATAATGAATAATATATGAGTGCGGAAGTGTTTGCTCTATCATGATTTAGCACACGACAAGCGCATTCATATCGCCGAGTTACTGCCGTGGTGGAGTGAAAATATAACATACTTTACACGAAGCTTTTTGCCTTAATCTGCGTGGTAATATATCAACGTACAACACAATAGCGAGGATAGAAAGCGTTGTGCGAGCAACAGTTAACCTAACTGTTGGCAATTTAGACTTACATGAAACAGAATAAATCGGTGTTACATACTGAATTTCTTGGGTCAATCAAATTAATACTCTACATCTTTGAATTAAAGTTCAATCTCAACTGTAGTCGTAAATAAGTTGTGATGTTACAGAATTGATCAAATTACAATCCAAAAAAGATTTTGTTTTGATTTGGACTGTATACACGCAGGCAAAAGTTGGTTTTCCACTGGCTTTGTTTAGGAAAGATGTGTTAGCAAGCTGGGTGTCTATTGTGGACGCGTGCGAGTTAATGGCGCAAGTGTTATTGAGCTAGATATTGCCCGGCGAAATTTAGAATAGTACACAAATGTCGCGGTTAGGTTATTTCTAAGCGACATTAGGTTGGATGTATAATTAACTTAGGTAGTGGGTACCTGCGGTTGCCGTCGACCGTTGCAGAGTCGTGTGCCTCTAATGGTAGGCTGTGGTGTTGTTTCTACGCGTACAAATGTTGCTGACAAACTTAATTACCTGCGGTTGTTTTTAGCCGGGATATATTTGTTTGTTTGGATGTGGTGTATGTGCTGTTAGATGTAAGGGTTTGTAGCCTTCTATCGTTGTTTTGATATGAAAACATTGGTGTTTTGTATCGTAAATAGTTTAACTGATTTTGTAATGTAATATCGGCACATATGGTGCATGCTATTACTATGAACCTCTATAGTTGAGAAGGGTGTAAGCCTTCATCCGCCACGCATATTTAAGCGGGATTTGTGGAGTCGGGACTCTAGAAATTCTATCACAGCCTTCCAGTATGCAAGTGTCCATTTGATACTTTCCTTCAGAAGTGTAGTGGTCGAGTGTAATAAGATCTTTGATTTATTAAAAAATATTCTAGATTTTCAAACTGCTGAAGCATCATCTTAATAATGGTTTCAATTCATATCATCATGTCTACGGCAGGTGTATGCATTTGTAATTATAAATTAAGGAAGAAAAATCTATGTCATTTCTATTAAAAAGAAATTTCGTAGCGGTGATGATGAAGTTAGTTTCCTCGAAATATAATTTCAAATCAAGGAATTAACAATTAGTTGCATGTACAATCCCTAGCATATAACAAACTGCCAAACAATAAGAAACACTTCCATCCCAATACATTGACGCTTAAAATAATTACCATAAAGCACTTGTGTTTTGCAATGGTGTAATTGCTGAGAAAATTGACGTTAGAAGCGCAGCGAGCCGAAGGGGAACACAAAAGAGCTCGACCTCTCGGATACTAACTCTTAGCACGAGGACTTAATGACCTTTCGCGAAGACACTCGTTACGAAACGTGATGCAAATGTTTTTAATATTCACTTTCAATCGTTGCCCTGGATGGGTGGAAGATTTATGCGTGTAATTTATGTTCCTTAAATAGAAAAAAATGGACAGCAGTGTCTATCCCCATTTTCAGTGATTCATGATAATTATGAAATTTAAAGTAAGTCCGGTTATACACATTGGCTTCTTCATGGCATCATATATTTCTACCAGTGTTTAATAAATTTGAAACATATTTATTTCTTTGGAGATTCCGAGAACTGGTTTCAATTTTACATTTTATCCGACACAAACAATAGACCATCGGCACTGATGATAGTTCTAAAAATATATAATTTAGATTTATTTTTCATTCAAAAAAGTAAGAATATGGTTACCATTCTTTGCCAGTAAAATATGTTATTTTTGAGATTCTCATAATATCGGTTTATTTATGGAATATCATCTATGATAAACTGTAGCGAATGAGTCTCCACATTTTTGTATGAAGCTTCTTCTGTACGCAAATAAAGGAAAAGTCAAGGATTTTGTCCGTGCTCGGTAAGAAAAATCTGTAAAAGAAAGCAAGCGAACATTGTCTAATAAATTTGCTTTTCATAATGCCACGAATTTTATGTTGTAGTATTTAATTTGAGAGGGAGCCGGCCCGCAAAACAATATTAAAGGAGGTTGCTTTGTGAGGTGCTAACAAATTGGCGGCAAGTCAGCACCGCGTGGTCTAGATGGTAGGGAGGTGGTATACACACTGCTTTTATGAACGGTCAGCAGCTATGCCGAATATTTTTTTGAAGTGAAAACTTCTTTAGCGGCGTTGTGCACTTTTCTGTAATGGGTATAAAATCTTAAACTCGCGTCAGGACACGTGACCTGATCGAAAAAGCGTAGGACGGCAATGACGTTTGCTTTATAAACATCTTAGTAGGACGGATGGAGAGTAGACAGCTATCCCCTCTCTACAGCGCGGCGAAAATGTATGCCTGGGCCTACTGTTTCGTTTTTTTTTCAGTTTCACCCACTTTTTCCAAAATTGTCCCATAGCCCCCCCCCTGCCTTCCCCCACCCTTATTCCGAAATAGTGCCTATTAGCCTCCCCACGAAACCTACCCCCCCTCCCCTACCCCCACCCCGAAAATTTACCTCACCCCCCCCAATCCTATCTCGGCCAACATAGGTCGTAGACCCACCGAGTTTGGTATCCTCGGAACCGTCTTGGTGAGGGCTACAAATTAACCCCGCCAGAAATCCCAAATTACGCAAAAAATTACCCCCCCAAAAAAAAAAAATTTACCTCCAAAAAATTAATTTAAGTTAGCCTCCCCACGAAACCTTCCTCCCCCCCCTCCCTTACCCCCACCCCGAAAATTTACCTCACCCCCCCAATCCTATCTCGGCCAATATAGATCGTAGACCCACCGAGTTTGTACCTGAGTACAAACTCGGTGGGTCTACGATCTATATTAGTATAGTATAGTATAGTAGTAGAGTTTGAGTTTGACCCTGTACCCACGGTCTTCCCCCGGTATTTTTGAAGTGAAAACTTCTTTAGCGGCGTTGAGCACTTTTTCTGTAATGGGTATAAAATCTTAAACTCGCGTCAGGACACGTGACCTGATCGAAAAAGCGTAAGACGGATGGAGAGTAGACAGCTGTCAGTTAGCTGTCAGTTTATAAAGCTTTGATGAATTGCCAATGATTTTGAGTGGAGATTTCAACATAAATTTCGCAGACGATAAAAATCAACTATTAATTGAATTTTTAAATAATGAATTTGGTTTAACTATGTCGAATGATCGCAATCTTAGCACAACGAAATACAAAACTACTATTGATGCGGTCTTTATTAGCAGTGGCGTAACAATAGGGTGGCATAGTGCGCAAAATGCCACGGGCCCCCGACCTAAGGGGCCCCCGACGGTCCGGCCCCTCTGGCCCTAGAGCCCGTAAGAAGTGAAGAACCTAGCCAATTTATTACCAACAAAATTCATAATCAAAAACTATTTTCTTAGTTTCCCTTAAAGATACCAAGGTTTATTTTTGTTACATAAAAATAATAATAATGGTTCTTTAGATTTACGAGAATTTTAAAAACTTTTTTTAACTATTAGGTACAGATTATAGTGCAGATTTGGTTTAAAAAAGAACGAAACTTCAATATTAGGCTTCTGAGGGGGCCCCATCACCATTGCTGCGTTTGGGCTCCGGCCACGTAGTAAAGATACGACGACTAATTGGTCTCGTTGTGGAGTTCTTTTTATGGCCTGCAGGCATACGAGCATACAGCTCACCTCACGGTCATCTGTCACCGCCGCTCATAGACTTTTGCAGATCCAGGGATCCATCAAAATGAAGTCGCTTCCTACCGTAAAGAGAGCACTTTCTTAAAGTTTAAAGAAGGATAGCTTGGGGAATACCGAAGCAGGGAGTTCATCCAGAGCCTGCACGTGCGTGGCAGAAAAGAACACTGGAAACTTACTTTCCGGGAAGGGATAGTTTCCAGGTAGTAAGAATGAATTCTACTGCGGTGACGGGAAGTGTGATGGGAGAATAGCGATAGTGGCACCATCTTCTTCAGAACACTTTCCGTGGAACAATTGATAGATTACACAGAGAGACCCAGTCTCACTGCAATCCCAACGGCTCCACATTATCCGTGAGATCGGGATTATCGATGATTCGAGGAGCTCGGCACTGTAATGAGTCAGATGAGTCGAGCTGGTATTTTGGGGCTTCTACCCAGAGGTGAGAGCAGAACTCCACGTCGCGTCGTGCCGGATCGTCGCATTTATAGAGCAATAACCGATGATCCGACGAAAAGTACCGCTTGGCTCTGTTGAGAATCCTTAACAAGCAAAATGCTGGCCAATTTGCCCTTGCCTTCTAAATGACACGTAAACTGCAATTTTATCAATAATTCGGGTCAATGAATAGGTACTCACGGATGCTTAGAGAGAGTGTATCCATGACAAAAGGGATCTTCTTGCTTGTAAACGAGCAAACTTATATCTTGGTGGGGTTAAATTGGGCTATGTTCAATTTACCCCATTGAGAGGCCTGCCCCAAAGAGGTCTCAATTTCCGACAAAATTTGAGACCATCTTTTTTTAACGGATCCCCGATAGAGATTCTGTGGTCAGATGTATCTTTCCTCACTTGCACTAGCATCTGTATAGCAATGCCAGCTGGTGATAGACAACATGTCATTGATATGCAGGATAAATAGAGTCGGCAAAAGCACCGAGCCTTATGGAACACCAGAATTTCATGGTCTTGGTCTCGATGCAAAAGCGTCCAATACTACTTTTATGCTGCGATCATCCAGAAAGCTGGCGATGTACTTTCAGAGTTCCTCAGGTTGAAATACCAGGCAGGTAACATCCCCAAAACGACGCCATGCCACACTAGATGACAATTTCAAGGCCTACCGTAATCGCCTCACCCCCACTATCCAATGCCTCCACCTGATCGTGGGTGAGATAAACGAGAAGATCACCATCCGAACGACCCTCAGTTGGAGATACGTCAAGAGCTGCATATTTATAACTCGCTCCAAGACCTTGGAGAGTCAGCATGTGACAGCAAATGGCCTGCGATTCGAAGGATCCGACCGGTCACCCTTCTTGGGGATTGGATGAACATGGGCGATATTCCATGACGCCGGGCCTAGGTTGTTTTAATAAAAAAGACGCGTGAGTACGGGAGTTATCTCAGGGGCGGACATCTTAAGAACCACTGCAGGGACACATTCCGACACACTTGATTAGTAGATTTGCAGTACCGCCCGAAATGCGGAGGTCAGGGTTTTATTCGGTATGCTTGCGCAGATTTTTGTCAGGGACCCGCTTCAGCCTCGATTTACTGGCAGGCCAATGACACTAATATATTCCTTTCGGTCTTCTCCGGGGTATCGGAACATAAGCTTAACAGTTTTTTTTGTTTCCTCTCCATACAAAAAGGGGGCCCCCATCCGATGATTTTGCCACGGGCCCCAGATGGTGTAGTTACGCCACTGTTTATTAGACATTTAAATAGGTTCGAATCAAAACTGTTCGTTTCTTACTTCAGCTACCATAAACCTATCGTATCAGTTTTAGAGATTGGCGATGATAGTTCTGGTAATGATGATGGTGAAAAAGTTGTTGAAATTATGGATGAAAGTTGATTTTTCGGAGAGATAAACTTTTTAATGTAAAATAATTGTAATAGTTTTAAAGTGTTAAATTTTTAATGTAATATAAATTGTCATGTTTGTGTACGATAGCGCAATAAATGAATATTGTACTCTACCACATAAATGATAGTACTTTTATACTGATAAAGCAATTGGTGCAAAATTATTCCCTAACCATTCCAAAATATCAAACATGCTCAACGTTAATAATCAAGTTTTCACTTCTGCCGGCACTCCCGGAGTGCAACCCGTCTTTTTTTTATTTCACAATGAGCCTTAATTTGAAACATGCCTCTTATATGATGCGGGGTTGTCTTTCTGAAATTTGATAGTACTGTGTTATAGAAAAGCAATGTGCTGTCACAGTTGTGTTGTGAAATTTCGTTATTTTTTGTGACATACCTCGAAGTCATATGACGTCTACTTTAGTCCTTACCAGATCGTTTCCACTTTCCACTATATCCTAAGCCAGTAGCAACGTCTCTTGGATTTGTAAATGTACGAAACTTGATTTAAATCTGATTATTTGTCATTAAGTGACAAGCGTACTCCATGGATCCCTTAGATTTAGTGTAAAAATATAATATACTAGCGGCCCGGCCCGGCTTCGCCTGGGTGCAAATACAGATTCCAGTCCATATTTTATTATAATCAATATGACAGCCGTTGTCTAAACTGCTTATCCAATTTCAATCCCATCCTGTACCTATTCTTATTTCCCATTTTATCCACCTTATATTCTATTCTATCCCATCTTTCCAGATTCAAATCATTATTTTGCTACGGAGATATTATAGCACTGTTACTACTCCGACGACATTCATTGCAATCAATTAAAAGATACCATAGCTGACCCGACCACGCTTCGCTATGGCTTAGTTATTATATGATTAATTTTATATTCAATTATTTAGCATAGCAAAAAAGCCCGACCCACCTTTGCCTGGATGCAGATATTTTTTTATTTTACTCTACACCAAATACATGTTATTTTTCGTATAAGCTCTTGTATACCTAAACATGAATTAACTATCCTATTGTCCTGCTCAATTCCGTTCCATCCTGTCTGTTCAGTCACTTCCCGATACGTCCCGTCCTTTCTCTTCATTAACCATCCCGTCTTATAACGTGCATTTACATTTCGTCCTGTCAAATCTGTCAGCTATCCCAGTCCTCTCCCCTACCTCCCACTCTATCATATCCCGTTTCTCCATATCCAAATAGTGTGCCTTATAAATTTTTGACATTAAACACTTTAGCGATTTTGATTATCCATGCAATATTCCATCCCTTATTTCACCCCCACTATGCTGTTTTCCAAAAATATTACGCCATTACTTTTTGTTAGTAATAAAGAGATGAAATATAAATTTTCATAGAAATACACTCACACTCACACACACAATTCATGTAGTAACAATTATATTTAACTGGTTTCTCAAGACACAGGCAACGCCTAATTTGAGAATCCCTGCAATATTCTCCATAATTATATAAAATTGTTATTCAGTTCAGTTCAGATTTTATTTTTATGTGTTATTTTATTAAATATTTTTCATTTTCAAGTGACATTCTATCTTGAAAAGAAGTAAAACTTCTTATAGAGCCACAAAGTTATCTGGCCCGGTGGCCAAAAGTGGAAACAAAAACGTCATTTGAAATTGACAATTTACCTGCCACTCACTGACATAACCGCCATTGGTTGTTTACTCAATGTATTTATGTTTCCTGCATTATTAAAAATTAGTGAAAAATGCCGAAAACTTTAAAAAGTGACGCTAGGAACGTTAGACTCCAGGTATTCAATTTTACGAAGGAAGATAAGCGTTTTCAGACACCAATAATACCCTTCGAAAAAAAATATCAACGCGTAGCTGCCACCACAGCCTTGTGTTGTCAGCTTTTCAAAATAAATTCCACGTAAACAGAATTTTGTGGGTACTAGTAAAATAGGTGTAAGCACATATCATAAACTAAAATGTATCTTTACGTGCGTGGTGGCCTGTTGGTAAATGGACCTAACGCGGCTGCCAACATGTTCACGGTGGTCGTGGGCTTGAATCCCAGGTCACAAATCTGACTTTTCGGAGTCATGTGTGTATTGATAGTCAATAAATACGAACTAAAACGGTGGAGGAATACATAGTGAGGAAACCTGCATACCATAGCGATTTATAAGAATATCTATGGCATGTAAGTCCACCAGCCCACATTAGGCCAGCATGGTGGACTATATGGCCTAACCACCCTCAATAGCACTCTCGATTGTAGAATAGGGCAGTTCCCAACAGTGGGACATATAGTATATGGGCTGATACAGATACACTTGTTTAAGGTAATGGGAAGCGATTTGTTAGAAATATTGGGAAGGAAAAATAACATGCAAATAAAACTGGTCCACTCATTTTCCTGACACTATTGATCGAATTGAAAAATCTTACTTCACCCACTTTATTGCTATATGTATTTTTAATGGCAACACCAAATTCGACAACAGCGACTCTCTCACCGGGTCAGATAACTTTGTGGGACTATACATGTGAATATTATTTATTTAATTGTCCTATATTTATGTAGCTTCATAATATACTCTTTAGTTTACACAAAATAAATTTCTGAACGCATGCATAAACAATCAATTTAAATGTCAACCACTTTTCATTACTGTCATTAATTTACATCTTTAAAATCTAAAATACGCCATTAATCGAATATTGTGGATATATGTTGTCGATTCGAAACCTTTATTTTAATACGTTATTTAATTTGAAGGCAAAGTTTACCGTATCGACGGTATGAAAATTAAATGTTTGACATTTACAAACCAATGAGCATTTTGTACTGAAAAATGTTTTTTCCTTTGTTTTATACTTTCGTCAATTTAATCGAGATAAAGACTATCCCGCTATTTAAGTTGGAACAAATAAAACATATCTACAAAATTTCATTATAACCAGTTGAGTGGTTTAGGAGTCCATTGCGGACAAACAACGTGACACGTGAATTATATATATTAAGATATTTTCGTATATATTTAGTTCTATATTAAATCTATTATGGCTCCGTATTTCATAAAAAGACTGCTGAAGACTTGTAAATTTTAAATTTAGAATCATGCAACGACCAACAAAACTAAGAGTAAGATTACTGGATAGCCCTATTACGTGTGTGTATCGCAAAGCTAAGGAATATTTGAAAAGACCTCGGGTTTCCGGCGGGCTCTTTTGTTCACAAATCGCCGGTCTGACAGGAGAGCATGCATCCGAGCATTGCGCTTGAATAAGTGCTCTGTACAAATGTATATTTCATGGGACAACGTGCAAAATTTTGAATAGAATATTTATTCAGCAGTATCGGAATTTGTTATTTCATTGTTAGAAGATTTTTTTAGGCAAACTAAAAATTTTAAGTATGTCATAATAATATATTATTTGGTGAAATTTATGCGTCTTGATAGTTTACGTGACAGAGTTTTGAATTTCGTGATTTATATTAAATTATCTTTGGTGAAACAAGAAGTATTTTTTTAAATAATAGATGAAACATTGGCAAATTTAAATATTTCGTATGGTATTTGAAAGTAGTCGAAATCAAAAATATTTGTGACCTTTTTCGATAAAACATCTCCATACCTCTTTGCCTTCCGATAGGTGAGAATTTTAATGGTAAGGTTTTGTTTCTTTAATAAATTCACCCACATTCACATACATAGTCCTGACCCCACATTAAGATCAAAAGATCAAGACTTGTGTCGTGGGTATCAGAAACGAGAGACATTTCGGTCCCACAAACATTGACCATCAAACATTTCATTACCCATTATTTACCCATGTATGTTAAGTACTTACAATTTTGTTCACTTAATCCAATTTTACCAATTTTATCCGATTCTCCACCTTGGTTTTTACAATCAATAAACAAGTAAACCGCACCACATTGTATCCAACCCGAACGCACTCAATTTTAATATGTCATGTAACTTTTTTAATTGCTTCCCCGGACTTTACAAAATTGATGTAAATGGTTTCAGTTTGGCCCGTGAGACCGCAGCGTCGATGTCGGCGAATGTCCCGGGGGCGCAATTTGTATTGTTATTTTATATTCCAATCTACCTGTAAGGCGAGCAGATGATGTTGTGACGTCACTACTTCTCAGAGTTAGTAACGCTATTATTATGGAAAGAAAATTGACTTATTGAGCAGTTCTGTGTAGCTTTGCATTTATGATTTCATACTATATTAATTTATTAAATGCGGATTTTATCGGGGATTTGGTTTATTTTAATTATTTTCAGCTTCCCGATGTTTAGATTACTGTACAGATTTCGTGAGTCACAACGCGTGACATTCGCATAAATCTAAGAAACTACTATTTAATAATATTAATTTTTTCATACTTTTTTTTTTTTTTTTTATAAAAAAACAAAGTTTAGTAATCAAAATCTTTAGTTTTTAGCGTCAGAGTGATATTCTACCACAATAGACTTCTTACTGTATTAAGACCTTAGGTCCTCGTATGCTTAAATACATATCTAATATATTTTTTATTTTAATACTGGCAAGGCACAAGGGCTGCACTGCACTTGATGATGAGCACAAATGCCGTCCAGACAGATTATGGAATGGATTTTCAGACGGTAGCCCATACCATTCGATATAATTATGTTGGTCAGCTAAGACGCTTCTTCACATTATGGCGGAAGGAGTATAGGAAGGAAGAAACACGGGTGGCCGCAAGCAACAGCTTGATGGTGCGGAACAGAAAATAATTTGCGAACCTCTTGGTTCGTGCCGAGATGGTTTGGACCAGTAAGCTATGGCTTCGCAAGCCAGCACATGTAGCCGTTTTTTATGTACTATAATATAAGCTCATATAATTTTTACTAGTGGTAGGTTTCTTCGTGGGTCTCTCATATGAGAGGCCGCTTGGGTAGATACCACCGCAATGTCTATTTCTCCACCAAACAGCAGCGTTAATGCATTGTTGAGTTTCGGATTGAAGGACATTGCAGTGACTACTGGATATATTGAGACTTAACATCTTACGTCTCAGGATGGCGAGCGCAGTGTAATACCAAGCATTGCGTTGTAATTCAAGGTGTTGTTTGCTCTTGCTACTATTCATAAGCGGTCGTATCGATTACCATCAGGCAAACGGTATCCTCGTCTCGGCATTTAAAGCAATAAAAAAATAATTATATAAGAACATTACATTGAATTACACAAATTGTGCATAAATACGGTTACACATACCGAAAGAGCAGCAAGGCTTAATTGTTTAAATTCAATGTATGGAAATTAACTACAATACGTTGGGAAATGCTAATGGTAAAAATTCCCGTATTCCCTGTATTTACAATTACATTTCAATTTATTTACGCAGCTTGCTTGTGGAGTATTTTGAATATTCTCATATTTTTGTAGGAGTTTTAAAATGTGAAATATGGGGTTGGTAATTCGATTCGCATGGTTGTGGAAAAGTTACGATCCCGCCTTTAATTCAGGGTGATATTTTAAAACATTGTATAATCGTAAATTGTATTAGTTTAAATAATTTCTAAGGAACCTCTGTCTCATGCGAAATCGGCGTGAAGCAACAATTTTGCTGTCATGTTTCGTTCGATGAACGAGACTGCCAAACGCCTAATACAACTTTTCTCTTCCCATTCTTTGTCCTTCCCGTATCTCTCTCGATCTGTTGGCCCAGCAGCATATGCAAGATCCAAGCTTTGTAGATGTTCATGAGCGCCAGTGATCGCTCACCATCAGGTGACCTGTTTGCTCGTTTGCCAGACTCTATAAAAATAAGACTGGTACGCCATGCAATTATATCACGCGATATAGATCCACGTTTGACTATGCTGACGGATTCATACATTATTGGTAAGTTGACTCCCTTAAGGGCACGCCTCGTGCTCGGAGTCGGTAAATAACTTATAGCGTGTGAGATGGCGTATAATATCTTACTTGAGTGATGCTTTGTTCTTGTGAGGAAAATTGTTCTATTTCAGGTTCATTGTGTCAGGAATAGAGTGAGTGCTTAACAATCGTCGATGCTTTACTTTGGTGAGGATAATGCCGTAGACCACCATATGGGTTATTGTCATAAAGCAATTATTTGTTTCCATAAGTTTGACTTCATAATATAGTTTGATAGTTTTACATGGTTTGGGCACTACGAGGTCTAAAGCTTGATTTAAAAGTGAGGTTCACAGAATTTACTCGTTCGACTGATTCCCGTGGAAGTGCAATTTATTAGTTATTTTAATTATAATACTTTAGTACTTTTTTTTGGACGGAAACAAGGAAACGTAATAAAACATAAATATATATTTTTTGTCACATCATTTCACAAAGACTGATAGACAGAATACCACAATAGACTTGCTGGCTCTCTTGAAAAATAGTATTAGGTATATCACAATTGCAAAACTTTGCATTATTTAGTTGTGAAAATAGACAATTTGTTTTCTAGTGCCACACTAAAACCTCTTTAGTTAAATATTTTAAAGAATCCCTGCGAGAAAAGCGCGTCATATTTTTCTGAACACAAAGCATTATATTAGCATCAGCTCAAAGTTTATCGTTGGATATTGAAGTCTTTGTGGCGTTTACAATGCCAGCTATGTAAGCAAGAATTTTTATGCAGCTTTAAGGTTTATGTTGTTTGTAATACTTTGATGATTAATATTGTATTTTTAGGTTATTTTTCTTAACTGGTAATTTTTTTTTGCATATTTTATATTTTCTTTTTCAATTTAATCATTAATTTCCACAAGACATGCAATAAGCACAACAATTATTGATATGGAAATTAAATAAAGTTGAACGGTGGAATAAAGTATTTTAATAAAAGATTTTAATTATTCAGGTTAAAAAAACAAAGTTCCTACGTATATATTTTTTATAGTAATTTAATTTTAATTTGTTTGTATTATTTTACTTTTTCAAGCAAAGGTATAACCAGGGTCAGACCTAGAAATTATGGGCCCTGGTCTATTACGACTCAGAGGCCCACTCATTATTCAACTAATTGTTATTGCATCACAAAACTGTTTGGCAGAGTGATCTAGGTTTACTGTAAAGGATAAAATATGACAATAAATCGTGTTATTTATTCTAGTACAATTTATTCCTAATGAATTAGCGCTGTCGATAAAATGAACATACTAAAAATTAGGCGTGGGGCGTTTTGTATCCATGAGGCCCTGGGCTGCAGCCCAAAAAACCCATAGGTAGATCCAATACCCATGAGTATTATATATTTTCTTTGGTACGTAGAATGAACTCAAGATTGCTCGCTTCACATTTTTAGTCCACGAAGCCCAAAATATCATATTTATACAAGAGCCCAGTTACAAAGGCAGCATGTGTTACAATTTAGCCGTAACCAAGTGCACGACGTAGGAATCGATTGCCTATATTAGTTGGGCGGTAGAGCGACGAGTTCCCTTTGAGGTGGCAGCGCATAATTCACAGCTTGAGGTCCCTTGGCGAACAGCGCCACCTATCCGCAACTTCTATGATGCCTGACCTACATTTTAGTACATTGGAGAGTACCGTTTAATTCCGCGTTCAATCTTAGTTGGAACGTCTCGTATTGATATAACGTGGACGACGGGCGATACTTGCGCAATATCCTGTATGTAAATTTCATGTTTGCATGAGTGTGGGTGGGGTAGCCTCTGTTTAGATAAAACTTTGGATTTGACTAGATCTTAGTAAAATATACAGTGTATGTTCAGTCTGCTACCGAAAACGAAGCCGGGTGGTAGTTTTAGTGACTTCACATACAAATCTAATAAAAATTGTGCAAAGAAAAGGCGATTTAAAAAAAACTATCGTTGTGTTTTGATGTTTAATACCTACATCTGTATCAGCCCATATACGTCCCACTGCAGGGCACGGGCCTCCTCTACAATCCAGAGTATGATTGAGAGTGGTTAGGCCATATAGTCCACCACGCTGGCCTAGTGCGGGTTGGCAGACTTACATACCATAGAAATTTTATAAATCGCTATGGTATGCAGGTTTCCTCACGATGTTTTCCTTCACCGTTTTAGTGCGTGGTGATTGACTATCAATACACACATGACTCCGAACAGTCAGAGGTGTGCCCTGGGATTCGAACCCGCGACCACCGTGACATGTTGGCAGTCGCGTCTAGTCCGTTTACCAACAGGCCACCACGCACTTCACTTTTACTCGTAAATATGTCGAGACTTAACATCTCATGTCTCAGGATGGCGAGCGCAGTGGAATACCAAGCATCGCTACTGTACATGAATGGTCGTATAGCTTACATTTAGACGAAAGGCATGTTCGTCTTGCCATTCATGGTAATATAATACATGATCCTTTCAATAGCGTTCATTACACGAAAAAAATGAAGTATGTCTGTTCAAAATCGAGACACAATAAGTAGATAATTACACTTAAAATTTCATCTCATAACAATGATTCACGATTCTCATTTCACGCACCATTTGCGCACTGCGCAAAAGGTAAACCAATATGCATTATACCATTAACATTGCGATATAATAAAACCGAAATATAAATGATTGATGCAGTTTAAATGTTGTAATTACGCATATCGTGGCGTGCCAGTGTTGTGCGTTTACGTTTTTAATGGTGTTCGCCATTTTTCATTTGGCCCCTCGGTTTGTGGTTGATTGATGCCCGTATTTATAACGATAATATTACCATCTTGATGTTTAAAGATGTATTAATGTTGTGGAAATTACCCGGGTGTCGTAAATCTTTTTTTTGGTACCGAAAAAGAAATTTTAATTGGTAATAACTGTCTGCTAAGTTATATTAATTGCTTTTCGTTTCTTATGGACTATTATTGTCGATTAAGTTACCTGAGCGAATTATAGATAGTGCTTGCTTATCCAGGTTCATGGGCTGTCACAACAGTAGAATTAGCCTCTTTATATCCCACTGCAAGGCACAGGCCTCCTCTGCAACAGAAAGTGCGATCGAGAGGGGTTAGCCCATATAGTCCGCTGGTCTTGTGTGGTTTGGCGGACTTTACATATGTATCATAGCTAATCTTTCAAATCGTTTTTTCAACTTGTTTACCTTCACCTTTATATTGTGTGGTGATTTTCTATCAATGAAACGACTCTGAAAAGACAAAGGTGTGTCCAGGGATATGAACCCGCAACGACCGTCACTATGCTGGCAGCAGTGTCTAGTCTGGTACCAACAAGTTGTTGGTATCAAAATATGACGGTATTCCTCATTGTGATTGTTGATTTTTACTCATGAAGCAAACAAGGAAAGATCGGGTTTTAAAAAATGAGATGGGAATTCTTTAATCGGCGATATCTGTCCGCATTTATTCGAGTTGAATTTATTTAAAATAGTATGAAGAGAGCGACATTTTGTGACTAAACTATCGGTAGTTACCGCAGAGGAGTAAAACATATTGTTCTGGTCAGTTCAAAAGTTTTACTACGTAACAATGTTCTGTGAACACTACAAAATGATACAAAATTAGCCAATTTGCTTGCTCAACGTGGTTGGAAAGTTTCCCTAGCATAGAATTTCTGAAGAAACTAGTTGTAAAGAATAGTTCTTTATGTAAGAATAGTTTGGTGTTGAGATGACAACTAATTTTCAACGATACATTTGTCTGTAAGTGTGTGGAAGTGCGTGGTGGCCTGTTGGTAAACGGACTAGACGCGGCTGCCCACATGTTCACGGTGGTCGCGGGTTCGAATCCCAGGGCACACCTCTGACTTTTCGGAGTCATGTGTGTATTGATAATCAATCACCACGCACTAAAACGGTGAAGGCAAACATCGTGAGGAAACCTGCATACCATAGCGATTTATAAGAATTTCTATGGTATGTAAGTCCGCCAACCCGCACTAGGCCAGCGTGGTGGACTATATGGCCTAACCACTCTCAATCGTATTCTCGATTGTAGAGTAGGCCCGTGCCCTGCAGTGGGACGTATATGGGCTGATACAGACATTTGTCTGTACACAATACAAATATATTAGGTTAGTTTAATTGTATGAGGAGGACATAAAACAAAATATAAAAATTCGTTGTTTGTATAAATTGAAATACAAATACGAGAAATGGAAAAACATAGCTATTTAGTGAAAATGTGAAATATTTATTGGAGATCAAATAAACAGATATACAAGAGTATAATTGAGTCTTATTAAACCACATAAAAAGGAGACTTGTATTCTACCTTGTTTATTAACCAACTAAAGTTTGTGTGTTTACCTCGTTTTATGGTTTGACTTTCTTGGCAGTTGATGTCTCAACCACTATACTGCTTAAGCTGTCTGTTTACGTTCAATTTTTTATTTTCATTCAAAACGTGTTTCTATGTAAGCCAATTATTTTTTTAAACACTTAGTACACATAAATTGTACAGGTGGACTTATGCCTGAGGGCATTTTCTACCAGTCAACCATAAGGTGTAAAATAAACAAGTAGTCCACAGTAATTGCATATATTAGCATTTACTTTTTTTAATATCCATGAAAGCAAATTAATAAATATTTTTTTAAAAAAGGTTTGTATAATTTTACAATTCGCCCCAGATATTTGAATACAAATGTTTTCCATCTCATACGAACAAATTCACAAAGGAACGCTTTATCGGCGAATGCAAAACTGATTTTAAAAATCGCTGCCAAATGTGTGAAGAGGAGCGTTCAGCTCATACGTCACTGGAAATGCGTGAGAACTGAAACCAAAGCGTCGAATTCACACTAGAATGAAAAAGTGGAATCGTAAAAGGCTTTTGGGCTGAGAATGCCGACTCATCGCACTCGAGAGCGGCCACCACTAGTGATGACGTGCAATAACGAGCTAGAGTTGGGTTTAAATGTCGATATACAGGATGTGTGATAAAAATAATAATTTCATAAATTTTAGAGGAATGATTAATAGCTGCCTATGGATGGAACACATTAACTGGAGCATCGTAGCTATTCTTCCAAAATAGATGGAAAAATAGAGTGTTTCAAAAGGAGGTAAGACAAGTTTGGACATTGACCTCCGATGATTTTTGTTTGTTTTTTCTTTTTAATAGTAACCTTGTAGTGAACTTCGTCAATCTTCGTCATTTTTAACATATTCGTTTATCTAGTGTAAATGCACTGTTGTGTTTCGGTTTGGAGTCTGGGCTTATTGAGACTTAGCATCTTATGTCTCAGGATGGCGAGCGCAGTGGAATGCCAACCATTCCTTTGTAATTCAAGGTGTTGTTTGGTTTTGCTACTGTTCATGAGCGGTTGCATCGCTTACCATCAGGCGAACGGCATGCTCGCCTCGCCATTCACTGCAATAAAAAAAAATGTGAGGAAAATTTGCCTTTTTTTACTGCAATGAACGGTGAGAAGAGCCTGCCGTTCACTTGATGGCAAATGATACGACCACTTATGGATAGTAGCAGAAGCAAACAATACCATGAATTAAAAAGCAATGCTTGAAATTCTACCGTGCTCCCTATCCTTAGACATAATTATGTGTTAAGTCTCAATATATCTAGTAATAATATTGGCTACAATGTCCTTCAAGTCTGAGCACAACAGTGTATTTAAACTGCTGTTTGGCGGGAGTAATAGACATTACGGTGATCCTACCCACTAGGCATCTCACATAATAGAGACCTACCACAAGTGTCTTTCAGCTTTCTCTTATTCGTTTTATCCTTTGCTTACTTACGCTTTTACTTACCTATTGAAAAATCAATCTACATTTTCAGAATTATTTAGTACAATAACGAGAGGATTTTCAAACTGATGGCGATAATATAAATTCCCTACTAAATTACTATTTCAATGGCGTAATAACTCGACATAAACGCCTTCACACGCGTCCCTACGTCACATAAGAACTAGTGCCTAATCTTGCGCGGGATCTCAAAAGGTCGGTTTGAATGCACCGGTGTCTCTTGCCTGATGAAAACCGACTGAAGTGTCGCCAGGCCCTTTAATATTCACCCCACTCTTTGTCCAGGGTGATTGACGAAAATCGTGGTTATTAAAGCAGTGAGCCGCTTGCAAGCTGTGTGTGGACATTGAATTTTTGCATGGACGCTGGGTTGATTTTTGGTGGTTTTGTTTTGGTTTGTGTGACATGGAGGAAAAGTTTATTGGGTATATTAAGAACGTTAGTTTTTTGTTTTAAATGTTCATTCATATCAAATAAAGATTTTATACAATCATTCATAAATCTGTTGGTTCAAACAAGACGAGCTTGTATTTTGGGAACTAAACAATATGATTGTTTTAACGTTCAAAGTGGTAACAGTAAAATACTTGTTAAATAAGAACTAATAGCGAGTTGATGGGTTACTTGTTCATTACTAATTACTTAGGGATATCTATGTCAACTATGCCAAGGACAGAGCCAATGTTGAGCCTACAGCAGTGTACATTTTTATATTTCTAGGGGCAGAATTTTTTCAGTATCTCTTATGTTTCTAGCACCTATTTTCATGATAGTTTACGGTATCATTATATTAATAAAAATAAATAAATCAATTAAGAATAAATAAAAAGAATAGAAACAATTGATCATCCCAGCACTATTTAAATATTTCGAATTGTTATATTTTTAGTTTTATTTTGTAGTAACTACGATAAGCACTACTTAAAAATTGGAGTTGAATTCAACAAACAATCGCAGATTACTTGATGTCTGTAAAATAAAAAGCCTTGGAATCTTTTGCATTTTTTCCTTGCTCATCAAGACTGGAGCTACTGTCGTCAAAGGGAAAGGCGATTGGAAGCGTCTAATTAACTGCCACACGAAGTCGCTTGCAACTGCAGGAATTGGAGAATTATAGCCATCAAGTATTGGATTTGGTGATCAAGACTAGAAAATGTTATTATGTATGATTCATAGCAATATGTTATGCAGTGTTAAGGATATTTTTTTAGCTTATATGCTCAATCTGTTTGTCATTGATGCAAGATGATTTCAATAGGCTTGTCCATGTGTATGAAGTTGTTCGTAGAAGTTCTTTTATTTGCAGATCCAGTAAAAATCATCAATCAAACATGTATAAAATTTAAGAATTACAGTTAATTGACAATTAACGTCATAACACGGGTGATAAAAAAGATAAAATGTATATAAAAATTAAATATTAATTAGGTAACCAATAAGTAATGACAGCCTCCGTGGGGCAATTGGTTGTGAAACACGAGGCTGCGGGTTGGGTCCCCGCACCGAGACAAATGTTTGTGAGGTCCACAAATATTTGGCTCAGGTCAGGTGTTTGTGAAACCGAAAAGTCTCTCGTAGATTCTGTTACCCACGACACAAGACTTAATCTCAATGTGGGGTCAGGACTATGTATGTGAACGTTGGGTGTATTTATTTATGTATTTAATTCAATAGCAGTTCCCGTAAATTATTTTATTGGTCTCAGCGCACATTATAGCAGATATCCTATGATTTACGGAATTGACATACTCTAATATTATATATATTATATATATATTATAGAACGCAAGCTGTAGTCTTGAACGGGTATACTTCAGACTGGGTTGACATTCCTTCGGGAGTCCCGCAGGGCTTTTAGGTCCTTTATTATTTGTATTGTTTGTAAATGATATTGGGTCTTGTTTTTTACATTCTAATTTCTTGTTATTTGCTGACGATATGAAAATTTTTCGAGTAGTCAACAATATTGCTCATGTATTACTTCTACAAGAGGATTTAAATAGACTTGATTTATATTGCAGTGATAATAAGTTAAATTTAAACGTATCCAAATGCTTTGCTATTAATTTTACAAGGAAACGTAACGTCATTTCTTTTCCATACAGATTAAAGGGGTCTAATATAAATTTTACTAATGTGGTTAGAGATCTTGGTGTCCTGCATGATACCAAATTATTATTTGACCAGCACATTGAACAAGTTATTGATAAAGCTTATAAAGCACTCGGTTTCGTCATTCGTGCCTCAAAGCCATTCAAAAATATGAAGACAATAAAAATTTTGTATTGCTCGTATGTTCGCAGTCATCTTGAATACGCGTGCCAAATTTGGAATCCACTCTATCATATCTATAGTAATAATATTGAAAAAATTCAAAAACGTTTTGTTCGGTATTTAGGCTTTAAGTTCAAACTACCATATTTGCCTTATGATGAGCAATGTAATAAGATTCATCTACTACCTCTCCATATTCGTAGAAATATAGCCGACATTTGTTTTCTTTCCAAGATAGCTCAAAATAAAATAGATTGTCCGGATCTTCTTTGCAACATCAAGCTCAACATCCCTACCAGAAAACTAAGGTCCAGCAATTTACTACATGTTCCACGGTGCCACAGTAATTTTCGTTGTAACAGTTATTTGCCAAGAGCTATGCGCTTGTTTAATAAACTCAATCACACTTCTCAAATAGACCTATTTTATAGTAGCGTTCGTAAAATTAGTCATATCCTTACTAATGAGCCTAAACAGCTGTTGTAAGTTCATTCGGTGTATTTAAGTTATATAGTTAATTTCTAAATTCTAATGTTTTAATTCTGTATGTGGTAGCTTTTAATTGGCATCTAGATATTTAGGATATTGTTAACATGTAAAATTAGCTGTAAGCTTCCCAAATATAATAAAATAAATAAATAAATAAATATTACAGTCCTTCTTACATGGTTTGTGTATAAATGACAAAGCACCAACGATAACATATTCAATTATGTCAAGTGCATTTCTACGTCATTGCATCCTCTTGATAATCTTTGCACATGCCTGACTTGTTCGTGTTTCATACTAATTGTGAGCCAATTAGGCCGGAATGTGTTTGAATTTAGACAAAGGAATACATTGATATAATGCATGTTGTCGTTTCCTGTAATTGATAAAGCAGTACGAGTCTCACAATTAATCTGCATAATACTATGTATTAATCTACATTGGCTTAGAAAATCGTGTGTGTAGAATAATGTTCTAGATCTATTCTGTTTAGTTGCGTATTCATTCGTCATAAAGCTCGTCTCTCTATTTTGATTCCTCTCTTGTAGTCGGTGTCACATGACTTTTTAGTAATGTTATCGAATTTTTGACATTTTAATTTCATAGTTTATAGTATCTATGCCGACTGCATGCCTGACGGTAATCGTATATTTGCGATACTAAGTAGTAGGGTTCATTTTTCATTTCACAATGCTTTCTCCTAAAAAAAATCACGCATTTTCCATAGAACCAATAGGCGTACGCGATTAAAAATATTAAATTTCCACAAAATAATAGTGAAATAATATTTTAAATATAATTAAATTATCGTCCAAACAAAGCCGTCGGAATACTTCTAATACAAGCAATGGCTATGCCTGAGCCTATGAATTACGAAAGCACTTGATTTAGCAAAGAGCTGTTGGTAATTCTATCAAGTACCGGGCGAGCAGCCCGGGGCCATCGCAATGTCGGCATAATGCGGTCTAAAACTCGATTAAAGCTGAAATACTCTCCACTAGCAACGGCCACTTCAATTATTGCCTTGCATTGTGTCGGTATGGCATTTGAATGTTGAGTTTCTGGTTCGGCCAATCTAGATATACTGTGGGGAAATGACCACTTTAAAACCGCATGCATGTTATCGCGTCAGGTATTCTTACAGTAATAACAACTAAACAACCTTTTTTCTAAAATTAATTTCTCTCTTTCCTTATCTTCAGCCACAGAAAGTCCACTGCTGCATAGGCCTCCCCCAACGGTATCCACATCGACCTGTTTGAAGTGGCTTGTCTTTTTTATCTAGTGCTTAGATTATTTCGAATATATTGTTTTGTAAGACAGTGCAAAAATATAGTCATTTTTTATTTCAATGAATGGCGAGATGACCATGCGGTTCGCCTGATGGTATGAAAACATATCTCAAACAATGAGCTAAATAGATATTTTTAAAAGTTTATTCGTAGTTACTCGCTACACGCCAATAAATTTTAGGTAATTAATACTACGTGCTTTAGAAGTTGGCAGGAGTAATAATGAAAATCTCCTTTTTTGTATAGTGACACCTGCATAGTCTTTGAGGCGAAATTTCGTACAACCATTCACTGATCTCAGGGGTGGATTTCCAGTTGTCATAAAGCGCCATCTTTTGGTTAGTTTCGCGTGCTGCTCTTATGATAACCTTGCATGGCAAACTGAAATTTATTTCTAGGTATTGCTGCGAGATGGCGCTGTTCAAAGGAGTATCAATTAACTAATGTGTCTCGATACAATACAAATATATACGAAGTTTTTAAAGGAAAGATAAAAAAATATCCGTATAGATTTATGGTGATTTGGAACATAATAAATATGGGTGTGTTTATAACATCTGGGGTTGCCCCATTTTCCACGATCTAATTCTTCATTCGCGTCCTTGGGCAAAAATAACAAGAGCGAAATAATTATACCAAATTAACGAAGAACGGCCTTCTCGTTTTTTTCCTGTCTCTCGAAATAATAAAATGATGTTAATGAGGGCAAAAATTACCGCGGCAATTATTTTACGGGTCGAATATTGTATTTTAGCAGAGGGCACCGTTTCCCAGGCTGAGACAAAGGAAAATAATAAAAAAAAAAATACATAGGAGGTTTTCACAAAGAGACTCTTGACGCTTTGCTTCTCAAGGAGGCCGCGGTACTAACGCTCGGGTGCGTGTTAAATATAATTTTTCTTTTCCTATTCTCTTTTTGTGTTTGCAAAGTCTTTTGTAACAGTTTTTCTTATCGCTACATAATTGTTCAAGTTTTATTTGTTTTCTAACCATTATCCTTCCCGTTTGAGTTCATGGCTTTTGTCCGTATGCCCTTTCTTTTACTTGTAAAGTAATAGAATAATATAAAACTTACCTTATGAGTATTTGAATAGCATTACAACAATTTATGTTTTGAGTTTATATGTATGGATTTTAGCAGTATAATATGTTAAAGGAGAATAATTTCTATATATATAGAATTTAGAATATAGTACAACTTAGTAGTTGCGTTAGTGATTGGTAAGCTAAATTATTTGTTGCTATTCACTATAATGTAATATAGGATTTCAATTATCACAGTCAGTTTCTAATCAATAACTCAGAAAAGTTCAGAGTTGGCCTAGACCCAATTATTGGAACTCTTGCTTGTACAAGAATCACTTCCTTAGCTGTGGGTGACAATGGGCTGATACAATACATACCTGCAGTATATTATGTGGGACCTAAATTGAAATTTTATCCTACCACCAAAATTCTGAGTATTTACTGGACATAATGAAACATAGTATCTTATGGCTCAGCATGGCGAGCGCATTGGTATGCCTAGTATTGCTTTTTAATTCATGCTGTTGTTTAATTTTCTATCGTCCATGCGCGGTCGTATCGCTTACCATCAGGCGAGTGGCTTGTTAGCCTCGTCATTCATCGCAATAAAAAAACACTGAAGCTTCACATCATCTAAATCTTTATCAAAACGCCCTCATACATTCCACTCGAAACCCAAGCTTTTCAAAGTTTCAACCGAACCGCTTTGACAATCCGTCTCGGCTTTTAAAGGGGGGATGCATACCCGAAATACAAATGTCAACACGGAGTGGATTTAAATTGAAATCAAACATCGAGTTGCTCCTGCCAGTTAGTAAACTCACAGATCAAACCGATCTGCAGTCAGATGCCAATTAGCGTTGTTTGCTTGAGCGTCGGTGCACTCCGATGCTCAGCGGTTGCTCGCGTGCAATATATAAATTGGCCCAAGGACGTACATATTTAGGAGTAAGCATCACTCGATATTTAGTGAGCTGGCATTTCGAGTTATGTAATTTATTTTATGTAATTTATTTATTTATTTGCTGCATTGGGTAGGCCTGATTGGTTATTTGTGCGTGATTGTGACTGTTGTTTGATTGTGTAGTTGTTGCTTTTTGAGATAGAGGGAATGAGAGGGAATAATAAAGAGGAGTCATAACAAGTGTAATATCTTAAAAATTGAAATGAGAAATTTAGAAATGTGTAAAAGTAGAAGCATATGTTTGTGTTTATTACTGGTATGGTAGTATTAAAGACATATTAAATCTTGCATATTCTTTTTATCGTAATCATTTGAGTTTCCTTATTTGTTCTTCTTAGCTTTCAACTCCATAATTGAACGAACAACACAAATCCTGATAAATTCACCAAAGCACTCTTACAAATGAAAATCCAGTTACATGATTGCTGAATTCATCTTAATCAAGATGAAACATAAATTCCTACTAATGAAGGGGACAGTGCGACATGGCCAAGTTATGTCTTTTTGGATAGTTTCCGTCTTGTGGAGATAACTCGCTGTCTCCATATCTCAACAATTATCTGCAGAGGCAATCTTTCATTAGCATCCACAGTTGTACGAAGATTTACGATTGTAGGCGTTTTACACGCTTTATATTAGCTTCACTTGTATGTTTGTTTGTATGTTTGTAACCGACTCCTTAAGACGCGATTTTTACCCACTTTAAACGGACAGATTTCATTCAAATTTTGCACACCTGTCAAAGACCGATGACAATACAAGAAACCAAACTAAAAAGTAGAAAATAAATAACAGTTAAAAAAAACTAAAAAACATGCTTTATATAGAAAACCCAACTAAAAAATAGAAAATAAATTTTAATAATACTGAATTAAGGATAGTGTAAAAAATTAATAAGAAAAAAATATTTTTTATTGTATGAAGTAAATATTAAATATTTTTTATTGGTTTTTTATATAAAGCGTGTTTTTTAGTTTTTTTAAAATATTATTTTATAATTTTACTTCCCTTTTTATAGACCTATTTATTAGATTTAGAGAAAGAGAATAAGGCAAGATTAGAAGTAAAGTATAGGGGAACTATTCTTTTTAGAACATTTTTTTTTTTTATTGCGGTGAATGGCGAGACGAGCATGCCGTTCGCCTGATGGTAAGCGATACGACGGCTACATTCCACTACTTTCCACACGGTAGCAACATTCCACTGCGCTCGCCATCCTGAGACATAAGATGTTAAGTCTCAATATGTCCAGTAGTTGCTCTGGCTACAATGTCCTTCAATCCGAAACACAACAGCGCATTTAAGCAGTGTTGTTTCACGGGAGAAATAGACATTGCGGTGGTACCTACCCAGATGGCCTCTCACATATGAGAGACCTACCACCAGAACATATTTAATTAATGTCATAATTTACTATGATTTTATTCAATTGTTATTTTCTATTGTTTCGTAGACAGGCGAGACAAGTAGTTTAGTTATAATCAAGCAGATAATATATAAGCTTTATATAAATTGTTATTTACGTCCATCAATTCCACATACTTAGATACCTATTGTACAAGATAATACACAACACACACCTAAATAAATACAAAACATTTTCCAAAATATGAAAATATAATCCCCTCAAGAAGTTAAGCCGTTCTTAACTACCACTCAAACATAAACAAAACACGCGCGCCGTAACATATTTGTAGCCCCATTTTGATCGCCTCCTTTGTTCCGAAAGCCATCAAGCGACCCAATCAAGTAAGAAATTGGTGATCCCGGATGAATCCCGGGCTTCCTTTACACGATGCTGTTGCTAAAGATAAGCTCCTTAGGATGTGATGAAAATGTCCCACAGTGCAGAAAATACTCGAGCAAAACAGATTGTTAACGGTTAGGGAATTAAAGGGAAAATATGGAAGGCGAAGTTAGAATTAAACTTTATTCTTGAGTAAAACTCGGCTCGGATTCGCCTAGATCTGTATCTGTGAAGGATGTTTTACTTTTATCCGTTTTTAATCTTATCACTTTTTTTATTGGAGTGCTGATTGCGTAAGGTTCCGTATATTTAAGTAAAGCAGTTTGTTCCTAAAATTATAATTCTTATTCTACCTAATTTTTTAAGTGTTTGTATCTAAAATTATAATTAATTATATTAAATATTAGCATATTATTAAATAATTAAGATCATAAAAAATCTAAGCAGCATGATTCACAAAACACATTAAATCACTCATAAATACAATTATATCTCAGATCTCTATTTCAAAATTTATTACCTTTAAAATCAATAACCATTACTCATGGGTTTATAATGTTCTTACAATAAATCATTAGCAGGATACGTACCTTACATGAGATTAGTCATGGGTAATACCTAATACCTGGGTATTACTGGGTATTTCGTGCACCACCACATTATCGGGTATGAATAATGCAGTCGGAACGCACCCTCGCAATAGAACAATCAGTAATTCATATTGAAGTGAAATGATTGGTCATTTGTAAATAATTTCCTTTAAAGCGGAATAGTAAATGAATTAAGTGTCCTATTACCGTTGAAATTCTATGAATACCAACTGAATAAATGAAATTCTATGATTACCTATAAATAGCTACTTGGTTCAAGGAAAGCCGCCTGTAAAACATTTGCATTAAAAAATATATTGTCCAGTGGCGCAGTTGGTTAGATGCCGCCTGTGAAACGAGAGGCCGCGGGTTCGATCCCCGCTTCGAGAGAAATTTTTGTGCGGCCCACAAATTTTTCTTCCGGGTCTGGGTGTTTGTGAGACCGAAAAGTCTCTCGTAGTTCCTGATACCCACGGCACATCTTCAGCAGTCTTCATTTATTCAATTATTTATTATAATTACATTTTAACAAACCGGGAATATTTTTAGTCTACACAATTCCTTAACCCTTCCCAACCAAAAAAAGCAGAAAGGGTCAATAAGACCCCAGTTACAAAATCTCTCATTTGTTAGGCACGGTCCGGCACTCCCGGTTTGTATGACGGCGGCCACATAGTTCCGTAGTAAAGTGGGCACTAGATGTGTAGAGGGTTGGCTACCCGCCAGCCAGACGCCGACAACGCATTCTAAAGGACTATGTACACGCTTGCCATTACCTTGCTGGCTTTATTCCTTGTCTAGCTGTTTAGGGATTAGAAGAATGAAATGAAATGGAAGAAATAGATCATATTATATTTTGGAAAACATTTCAATTAGCAGCATGAAATTCTGTGAGGAATGCAAAAAACGGTTTTTTTGCAATGAATGGCGAGTGATACGACCGCTCATGGAAAGTAACAAGGCCAAAAAACACCATGAATTAAGAAGCAGTGATTGGCAGTGCACTGCATTCGCCATCCTGAGACATAAGATTTTATTAGTCTCAATATGTCCAGTAGTTGCTTGGATTATGATCCTTCAAACTTGAGCACACTGCTGTTTGGCAGAAGAAACAGGCATTGCGGTGCTACCTACCTACTTAGCCATACTCTCACATGTAAAACACACCATGTAAAATTTGATTTTATGTTGTTTTAATTTTAATTCATAGATTTTTCTAATGATATTATCAATAATTCTCACAAAATTTACTATGGACTATAGATCAGTCCATATTTTATTACCTGCTTTTGTCATCTAAACTAAATACTTCTAAACTTTTTTTTTCTTAAGTCCTAATTGCTCTTAAAAAATCTACTTAAGATGTTGTTTGCGTTATTTCCTGACTAAAAAAATCCGCTTTACCATCATAAGTCATACGGTACATAGTAAAGTGTGAAATTTTTCGTACACCTGAACACCACACGGTATCATGCATATTTTATATGAAACACTTCCCCGCATTTGATCCAACTGCGAAATGTTTCTATATTATGTTGCATATTTAAGTATACATTTCCTTGATTTACATCTCAATCCATTTTTATGCACCATCTGAATCTATCTCTGCACTACCTGAAGATCGGCTGTTAGAAAATGCCTTTGACGTTAAGCCCCGCCTGTATACTAATTTGTTTATGGAGTAGTAAAAAAATCTGTATCAGCCCAAATACGTCCCACTGCAGGGCACGGGCCTCGTCTACAATCGAGAATACGATTGAAAGTGGTTAGGCCATATAGTCTACCACGCTGGTCTAGTGCGGGTTGGCGGACTTACATACCATAGAAATTTTATAAATCGCTATGGTATGCAGGTTTCCTCACGATGTTTTCCTTCACCGTTTTAGTGCGTGGTGATTGACTATCATTGCACGCATGACTCCGAAAAATCAGAGGTGTGTCCTGGGATTCGAACCCGCGACCAACGTGAACATGTTGGTAGTCGCGTCTAGTCCGTCTACCTAGAGGCCACCACGCACTCCGTTTACCAACAGGCCACCACGCACTTATTAAATAAATAAATAATATAAATGTACAGCGGCCTTAACTCAGTACTGCAGGCTGAATCAGCTAAATACTAAACGATAATAACGTGTTCAAGTAAACGTTGCTTAGTACAGCTACTTGTGTGGTTTGGCCAACGTTGGCGCTAAGTTGTTCGGTAGTGTTAATTATCGTTGAATATACTGAATTAACATTATGATAACATTATGGTTTGTGGTAATTGTTTTGAGGCGCTTTGTATGGTGTTTGGTTGATGTATTTTTTTTCCCTACAGTTGTAATATAATATTTTGGTTTCCTTCATTTCATTTATTTGGTTAGTTGCAAATAGGCCACTAGAAGCACTTTTAAATGTCATCCACAATACATATTTTTATTTCTTTATTGGGAAAACACAGATATATTTAAACACATATATAATATACAGATAGATTGCAAGTAAAAAGATTCTAAGATTATATATAAGATTATACATAGTTATTGGTTCGGTTGCTGTGTTATGTTAGATGTAAATTGCGTTTTGCTAGGAGAATACGATTGCTGGAGTTTTAAAAATGTTCAGCGATGGCAACGAATTCAAAGTTTTTTTAAATTTCCAATGAGTGGCGACGATATCATTATATACTCGGTTGATATGTTTGTTATTCGAACAGGTTGTAAGAGTATTTTTACTTCAAATTCACATAAATATTATTTTTAGAAATGCAGTATATTCTGAAATAACCTTATCAAATTAATGGAGTGATATTAATGATAAATTATATTCTTCATGGTGACCAAAATACATTAAAAATGTACAAATAACACTCAAAAATATTCTGAGAGTTTTAATCGTGCATGTATTTTTAAATTTTCATGATGCAATTGTAGCTTTTGAACTCAGAGTGGAGAGTGGTCATCATTCATGATAAACCTTGAGTCCCCACATATCACACATATGACGTTAAGCTCTTGGTCACGTTCGACATTTGGCATTTGCCAATGGAATGGTAAATTCCCTTCTGAAACTCTGCATACGGCTGAGAATTTTGACGTGAGCTTTGCATTTTATCCTTCCACCAACCCGAGTATATGTACCGAGCAGATACAAAACCACGTCAAACAATATAGAGAAGATCGATGACATGAGATGAAGATACATAAATAATTACCCTGATCAGTTACAAATATCGTTTTGTTATTCATATTGAAAAGGTTTTGTCTACTATGCGATAGTTTCGCATTAAAGTTAAAAGAAAAAAAAACTATCTTAATCCGTTGATATCTGAAAGTACCCTTTATAGTGTCCATGATCCAAATTCGAAAAAAATATCTGCGCCCAGACGACTTTTAACCAACAGTGCTACAAAGGTGATTGAAAACTCGTTATCTTATAAATACCAAGACCGTTTACCCTAAAAACCTTATTCATAAACAGTTTCTAAGCCTGTTATAGTTATCGAATAATTTATTTCGCTCAAGCTGAATTCAAATTTACTCCGATAGGCCAAAATAAATAAAATAAAATTAATAACACCCAACAGTCACATACATAGTCTTGACCCCACACTAAGATCGAGTCTCGTGTCGTGGGTATCATCAAAACACTCAATAGCTAAAAAAGAAAACTGTATAAATAATGGGGAAGCATTTATGCATAAACTCTGTCTCTGTTACTTATCTCACAGTTACTTTTCTTGAAGGTGAAGGTTCCCCAAGGAACCAGCTTTGACGCTTATCTGCGACATTTATCCACTTTTATGCTTCCTTTGACGTTTTTGCAGGTTTCATCCTCAAAGGTAGACTGTTAGTGGTATTAAAACTTAGTTTTCTTAGAAGTTATTTTATTTTTGTTTATATTGGTCTACTAGATTAATGTAAAAGTAAGTAATAAAATTAATACATTTTAAGATGATTGTTTTTTCAAACATAAAATTAATTTGATTGCTTTTATTTCAATCAGAACTCACTTTGCCGAGAATACTGTTAAAATGGAGAATTAGAATGCAAGTTTCGGCAAGCATATTTAATTTAACGAACAGTTTTTTTACTACGTATTTTAGTTCGCATTAAGCAGTTGGACAGACAAACAATCCAAGTAGCCAACAAATTACCGAGCTGAGTTTAAGAACAAACATCAAGTAAAAAAGGCTAGACAATACCCGCGTTCGGCTTTATTTTCTCTTCCTAAGTAAATATAAAATAATTGGAGCCGGGCAACTTAGTTGGTAGTGTTTAGGACTTATCTCAGAACAACTAAGTACCTACAAGTTTCGAAGCTGTAAGGAAACTTTAAGTACACTTTTCCTTGCTTGTTAAGTTGCGCGAAGTAATTATTTATTGCGGTCGGCGGTTATTACTCCGCTATTAAGATATAACGTGTTGTCTTTGAACAATGGATATCTTGTATGGTTTGTTTTCTGTATCAGCCCATATAAGTCCCACTGTAGGACACGGGCCTCCTTTACAATCGAGAGCAGGACTGAAAGTGGTTAGGCCATATAGTCCACCACGCTGGCCTAATACGCTTGGCATTGGTTTGTTTTACTTTAAAGTTATATATTTCGTGATAGCTCAGTTAGATGATGGCCGTACTGCCCCATCCGAAATCACGGGTTAAATTCTAAGGTCTACTAATGACTATGTTAATTGTCGCTTATTTTTACAGTGTAAGTTCCCTGAAAGTATGATTTGTTTTCGGAGTGGCGATACGCTCGCGCCTTGTCACGTTAAGATGGAAATAAACTTGGTGAAATGCAGGGACATTAAATGCATCTGTAATTACCGTTTAGGGATACGGGCGTGATGAGCATATACTAGGTTTTGTGAAATACAGGTGTTTTTTTTAATGCCGGAAAAACCTCTTGGATCTGTGTTTACCAGGGGTGATAGACAGGATATGCCGGATTAATAGATTTTTTATTATTATGACAATAATGTGTTAACATAATTGGATGTGTTGCAATCTCGACTACCCACCACATTAATAAAAAATATTTTTTATCACAAATATAATCCAGTGGGTAGTTTAGTTTTTCGTGATCACGTTAAGCGAGGCTCGTGCTCCGCTGCTGTGCTTGATATCTCGCCTAATTTCGGTCGTTTAAAGTATCTGATGCAAGTGTTTGGTGCAAGTAATGTCAGTTGTCGCTCAAGCAGTGTTTGGTGCAAGTGATATAAAGTTGGTGTAGTGATACGCGCATGTGCTGTCTAGTGAAAATAATGATTCGCGTAAGTAGTATTTTTTGCAAGTAAGTTCTGGTGCTAGTAATTTTTGGTGCGAGCAGTGTTTAAAATAGTGTTTAGTGAAAATAGTGTTTGTTGCAAACACTGTTTAGTGCGTGCAGTGTGGTGCAAATAGTGTTTAGTGTTATAGGTGTTTTTTGTCGTTGATTTCGACCTTCATCTACGGTCCGGCAATCAGGTGAGTTAATATAATATAATATACTATTTTAGTTGGGTAATTACTGCTGATAATTATCATTTTATTCGCTCTCTCCGTGTACTGAATTTTATGGTGTGCGTAAAGTTACTTCTGGTTGTGGAATACTACAATAGGTGATCTTTGTCGACCTTCATCTACGGGCCCGCAATCTGGTGAGTGAATATAATATAATATATGGTTTTTGTCGGGTAATTACTGCTAATAAATATTATTTTATTCGCCCCTCTGTATGTACACGTATTTCTGGTGTGCGTATAGTAACTTCTGTAAGTAGAATATTCGTATTCGCTCAGCTAGCGTATACAGTGTGATTGTGTTCCAAACAAGGCGGCATAATGTATGCAGCGGCGAGAGATAACCACGCTTTCCACTGGAAACTCGACTTATTGTTCTGCTTAGTATTGTGATGGTAGATACACCTATCAAAATATTACTTATTTTATGAATGGCGAGACGAGCTAGCCATTCGCCTGATGTTAAGACGATCGTTCGAGAACCTACTATTCTACAAGACCAAACACCATGAATTATAATACAAAGCAATGCTTGGCATCCCATTGCGCTTGTGAGCCTGAGACGTACGATGTTAAATATTAATATGACTAATAGTTCTGTATCAGCCCATATTCGTCCCACTGCAGGGCACGGGCCTCCTCTACAATCGACAGTACGATTGAGAGTGGTTAGGCCATATAGTCCACCACGCTGGCCTAGTGCGGGTTGGCAGACTTACATACCATAGAAATTTTTATAAATCGCTATGGTATGCAGGTTTCCTCACGATGTTTTCCTTCACCGTTTTAGTGCGTGGTGATTGACTATCAATACACACATGACTCCGAAAAGCCAGAGGTGTGCCCTGGGATTCGAACCCGCGACCACCGTGAACATGTTGGCAGTCGCGTCTAGTCCGTTTACCAACAGGCCACCACGCACTTCGTGTTTTGGCTAATAGTTAGTAGCTGCAATTTGCTTCAAATAGAACAAAACAGTGTATTTACACGCGCGGAAGAAATAGACATTGCGGTGGTACATATACAGGCGGTCTCTCACATATAAGAAACCTACCAGAACTACAACTACTTGATTAAGGTATAAGCTTCTTGGTACTTACCAGGTCCTTATCTATAACGATAAAGAGGGTAAGGATTTACTGCAAGTTTATTACACGTATACACGTAGCAAGTAACGTACATATATTAGGTACATCTTCAATGAAAAACATGACATGTTTTAGAATGAAAATAACCTAAAAATAATATAATATTAAATTCATCATAAAATATAAAATATTTTTACAACAGTTCATAACTTGTTTACCTAGATACTAAAAAGCAATAAAATGAAACTTACTTATCTCAAGAGTCTTGAAACAAGAAAAATTTGAAGGGCCCTTTATATGTTATTTTGTATTAGACTTTATGAAAACATATTACATTTTTTTAGTTCTTACTTTACTCGGTTCTTTTAGGAATGTAGACATTTTCGGTCTTTCTGGAAAACGGTTACAATATTAATTATTAATAGCTAAACAAACAAAATATAATATAAATAATAATTTATATATTGAATTTAACATTTAATTTAAATAATGTAATTGGTGTACGTCCCACAACGCAAAAAATTTAAGATATTATTACTTTAAAGATTTATTACTTATATTTTATACTTTATTTTGATGAATTATTTATCTTCTCATTTACTTACCACCTATTTCATAAGCACCTGTTTCCGTCCCTCTTCACTACCCTAAGGTTGTCTGGGAGAAAACACCCTTAGGCATTAAGTTCACTTATACTATATAAATTTCTACAAAGTGTAAAATAAATAAAAAAATAACTTAAATAACTGTAAAAAGTGTGAGGTCCTTAAGTTCGAACCTTAAACTTTGTTTTGCTTATTACTGTTAAGGACTCTTCAGCATGCGATTAGCAGTATATAAAGAACTTATAAAATTATAAATACTACGCTACTATGAAGTAAGGGTAGATAGAAGTAGTAAAATAGGTCAATATGAACATAGAATAGGTACGTCTATCCTTTAAGCTATGTGTAGTACCCTATTCCAGCTTAGACAAGTGGATTGGTCAGTGAAGATGTGCCGTCAGCTATTCGCAGTCGTCTGCGATCTCGAGCGGTCTGCATAATAATTTGCGACGTTGGCATTCTATAGATATGCTTTTGTGAAGTAGGTATTTTTGATTATATTTCTGTATCTGTAACAGCCTACATCCCATAGTAGGGCACGGGCCTCCTCTACAATCGAGAGTACGATTGAGAGTGGTTAGGCCATATAGTCCACCACGCTGGCCTAATGCGGGTTGGTATGTGTTAATACTTTATCGCAATCAATGGCTTGGCTATAGCATCATAAATGTCTATTGGCGATAGCTTTTAGTATAGTTGAAACTACAACGAAATACAACATTAGAGTCATACTAATAAATGATAATAAATAAATAACACCCAACAGTCACATACATAGTCCTGACCCCACATTAAGATCGAATCTTGTGTCGTGGGTATCAAGAACTACGAGAGACTTTTCGGTCTCACAAACACCCAGACCCGGAAGAAATATTTGTGGGCCGCACAAACATTTCTCTCGGTGCGGGGATCGAACCCGCGGCCTCTCGTTTCACAGGCGGCGTCTAACCAACTGCGCCACGGAGGCTGTCAAAAATATTAATTATAATTTATTACAATACTATACATATATTTCACGCCTATAAGCTCATGGAGTACAGTACAGCAATTAGTGCCACGGATAGGGTATAAATTCTACTCCTGGGCAATTTGGGACACTTTATTCTGAAAGTTTATTGCCCGGTCTAGTAATCGACCTCAGAACCTCATAGATCCCATCCAATACACGCCACCACCTTGCAAAATAAACCATTTCCAAATACATAGTAAACTAACATTCCACCGATATTCCCCCTTGCGGAAAATAAAGTTCCAAGTACGTAATAGAATATCCTTTGAAGGTTTATCCTTTAAGGTTGTTCGAGCCTTCTTGTAAATAGCGTTAAAGACGAGGTGTCAAAGTTACCGAAGTGCGATGTACAGTGCCGTTCGTAATTTATCCGGAGTAATAATGTTTCTTTATTTTGCTGTATTTTTTTATCATGACCTAACATGATATGTGCTGGTTGCCATTGCACAGGTATTGGAAGTTCTTATGAGTTGTTCTTGGATATGGTGTTTTTAATGCGTTTTATTCAGATGATAGAGCGGTCAAACGATTTAAAAGAAAAAAAAAGAAATAGGCGACCGCGATTTCAAATCCATTATTTCTAAATTAATTGCTAATAGAATACATAAAATATATTTCAATATATTGTAATAGTAAATATTTTGTAGCAAATGGAATAAGCTATACTAAAGATTAATTTTAGTCCAGTTCCAATTTAATGTTCGTCCAATAGAAATGTATCTTCTTTTCTCTTTTAACATTGATTTGCACACTGAAAATCCTATGCTTTATAAAAAATAAAAAATAATTAACATAAAAAACAACAATTACAAAATGCGCCAATTACAGAAACAATTAACGAATAAAGTTGAAAATTTATTTTTAATTTGTGTTTCATTTTTGCCGCGCTCAGTACGTGCCACCTGTATGACGTGTCGTCGAGAGCTCCCGAAACTTGCGAACCTCTCTAAATCTACTAACTTTCCTCCAGTTGACACTTTCACAGTTATCCTTTGGAACGTGTGTGAAAGAGATTGTCATTATTCCAAGTTGGAAATTTACAATATATTTGAACATGTGATTTTCACGTTCCGCGCCTCAAAGTTTCACGCGCCAAAAATTGAATAACGTTGATACTTGGTGACAATTTTCTAATGAAATATACAGCTCTTCGGAGTTTTGAAATTAAATACCTGTGAATTTACTTTGAAGGGTGTGAATATGAATTATTTATTCGCTTGCTGATTGAGACTTCGCTCTTCTTCTTAAGTATGAAAATTTTTGCTTCGGCAAATCTTGTGCAAAATATACTCTTCATTCTATTTAGACCCAAAGGTTAAATATAGATTAATACATTCCTTTAACTAAAGAATCTCCCGGAATATAATAAAGCGAATACCGTTGAAAAGAATTTGCGGTATGTTTATTTATAATAAATTGAATAGGGAAAGGGCTAAATATTTGGTAGGCCGTTTGTCTTTACTTTCTCTAAATTTCAAATCAACCATCAAGCCTTTGTAAGCTTATGAGGGAACGAAGAATTTATCGGAGTTATAGCGAAACGGGGATCGAAATTCGTATATAAAATATCTATGGCAGAGTATGAGAGTGCGCTTTGCGAGAAGGATCGGCGCACTTTGTGCACTTAAATATTATACGGAGAATCTGCGTACTTTGTTCCGATATAAATTTTATATTAAATACCTCTGGAGTATAGGAGGTGTTTTAATTGCTTCCAAACAATAAACCGAACGCTCATAAATGTGTTTATAAGTGCATAGTAAATAACTCTTTTAATATTTTTGGTTTAATAGCAGCGAGCTATACTAATATACGTTTAAACGGTCCACATTATGATATTTTTCATACAGTCAAACCTGAACGCAAAATCATATGCTAAACCCTTTTGTTTGTTATGTAGGTTGAGCAATCGACTCATTAGAATTAGAATTTTTATTAATTGCGTAGGATCACCACGCACTAAAACGGTGAAGGAAAACATCTTGAGGAAACCTGCATACCATAGCAATTTATAAACATTTCTATGGTGTGTAAGTCTAACCCGCACTAGGCTAGCGTGGTGGACTATATGGCCTAACCACTCTCAATCTTATTCACGGTTGTAGAGTAGGCCCGTGCCCTGCAATGGGACGTATATGGGCTGATACAGATACACATACAGACATAAGCATACGTTTTCTTAAGTATCAAAGCACTTCCGCGACGCAATGCAGCAGAATTTTGAAATGAACTTAAAATGTTAAATAAAACAAATATTTTTATATCTTTGGATTTTTATCTAGGTCACCACATTTTTAACAGCTAAAATAGTAAGAATCTAGTTTTCCCGCTGTTTGTAGTGAAGGATAGGAATTGTCTACTTTTACAAAAGCAATTTTTTTTGATACAAAGTCGCCTGTATCGTGGGTATTTACTTGAGTCACGTCTATGTAAATACGTTGAAGCTTTTTGGCTTTGCATAGAAAGGCGAGCTCCAAACGCGGTTGTCTAAAAAGAATGTGTTTCACTCCCAAATTTTATGGCAGCTACTTATTTAATGAAGCGTGTGGTACGTGGAAAATGTATGAAGAAAATATGTTTTCAAAACTATATAGAATTATTTTTTAAAATTTTAATTCGATTGCACTTATCTGGCGCGCCACTTGCGTGAATTTAAAAAAATAAAACGTGAACCGAACCCATCGTAATAAACCTGAAGTGGTTTTAGTTAGTGATTTATATTAAAACTAGTTTTACGCTTTTCACTTGTTTAATTTTCGAAATTAAAAAAAAACAGTTGAAAAACAAGTTGGCATGCCACTACGCTCGCCATCCTGAGACATAAGATGTAACGGCTCAATATGTCCTGTAGTTACTCTGGCTAAAATATCCTTTAATCTGAAAAACAACAGTGCATTTATACTGCTATTTGGCGGGGGAAATAGGCATTGCCGTGGTACCCACCCAGGCGGCCTCTAACATATGAGAGATCTACCACCAGTGAATCGACACTTATTGAAAACGCTTGCTTGTTTCACGCCCGTGTTATGTAATTATAACAATACAATAAAACACGATAACACCCGATCAGACAAATTGATACATAAAGACACTGATTCATATTTCAAATCATTACAATTTAGGAATTTATTTATTTACGTTCTCTATTCATTTTTTGATTTTAAAATAAAGTATATATTTACTGTATTTACAGTAGTAAATATATACTTTTTTATTTGCGTATAAGCAATATACATATATGTCAAATCAAACAAGGATAGATAATACTATTGCATTGAGAATTGGATGTGCGTGGTGGCCTGTTGGTAAACGGACAAACGGACGGACGGCAGTCGCGTCTAACTGCCAACATGTTCACGGTGGTCGCGGGTTCGAATCCTAGGGAAAACCTGTGACTTTTCGGAGTCATGTGTGTATTGATATAGTCAATCACCACGCACTAAAACGTTGAAGGAAAACATCGTCAGGAAACCTGCATACCATAGCGATTTATAAAAAAATCTATGGTATGTAAGTCCGCCAACCCGCACTAGGCCAGCGTGGTGGACTATATGGCCTAACCACTCACAATCGTTCTCTCGATTGTAGAGTAGGCCCGTGCCCTGCAGTGGGACGTATATGGGCTGATCCAGAAACAGATACAGAAATTATACCTCAATATATTTCTTCAGATTTCACCAACAAAAGACCGCTCATCACAAGCTATGACAGTTCAAAAGAAAATGATTATTTTACTCAGTGTTCATAACCAGTGTGAAAGACCTATTGTTTGTGAATGGAACAGCTTTAATTATACAAAGTTGCTAGTAGTTGGAACCAGCATGGGTCAGGTTATCCTGGACATGCGTAGGTTCCCGGGGGAAATCTATATGATAGCGAGATCTGTGAAATAATGAACCTGTATGGTGTGATTTGTGATTGTGTTCATGCGTTTCAATCTGTGTGCATATTTAACTCAATGAAGAAGCCATTACTATAGTTTTAGTAATTGTATTAATTAAAACGTTTGTGTTATTAAATTATGAATATGAACTAGAGACCTTTGATTAACATAGTATTTTGTTCTGACAAAGGATGTGAAGGAATAATTGATTCACCGATGGTATGGCCCGCCGCACATGCCCACACTCGCATTGGCCGTCACGAGCCGTTTGCGAGTGGCAGTATTTAAAACCTATGGCGCAGTACCAAACTCCGCAATTGCTCTCACGTGTCGACGCTGGACGCAGGACGTGAGAGCGAATGCGGATTTTGGTACTGTACAGTAGTTGCTACAATGTCCTTCTAACCGAAGCACAATAGTGCATTTATACTGCTGTTTGGTGGGATAAATAGACATTGCGATGGTAGCTACCCAGGCAGCCTCTTACATATGAGAGACCTACCACCAGTGAGGTTTCAAAAAGAACATATTACACCAGAAATGTATTTATAAAACAACGCTTTAAAAGGACGTGAGTTTTCAATATAAGAGATTAAAATGGCGTGTTAAATCCGTTATAGAATTGAGATATAAATGAATTAAGACAATGGACCCAATGAACAAGTGTTAATGATAAATTAATGTGTGTACAGTCGAATGGAAACGAACGAATGGATGCATTGATAATTTAATAAAAGGATCAATGAATTGAAGTGAATGTGCGAGCTATAGTATTGACTTTTAAGTCGAGTCACGTACCAAAGAAATTGCGGTTGGAATGAATGAAAGAATTGAAGCATTAGCGCTCCCACTGAACACGATCTTTTAATACGAATTATCACCGTAATTATAGAACGTTAATAAAATACGAATTAAACTTTAAAGCAAGGAAAAGATTTATGAAGATTTGATTTAAAATATAGACCTTTACTAATTGTTAAATTAAAATTAAATTCCTCAAGCTGATGTTTTATAGATTCTGTAATAAACTCTGTCTTAGTCTAGAATTTATAGTCCTTTTATTACAGCCGAAAATTATTAGTTTAATTAGTTAGACATGCGTAATTGGAGGCAAGGTTTTATATTATGCTGAAGGTGGTTTAATTATACCAGACTTGTTTTATCTAGACATGTGGTAGCACGATCGTAAACTTCCAAATTTTATCCTAAGTTATAGGAACAAATAATACTGAGTTTTATAAATAATTTTTAGTACTGACCATTAAACTTGCCATCCATTTAGATCACACTTATTTTGTCGCTGAAGTCAACGACCAAGGCATTAAATCAAAATATTGAACTTAGCTTTCATTTCCCATTTATATTTTCGATGGGATCTGCTGTCAATGTTCCCACGTGTAGTAACACTAAATAGTTTTGTCAATATTATATACAACAATTCCAAATTCATTTCATACGATTTGATAAAAAACGAATTTGCAAACAAAATAGACTTTTGAAATATTCTAAACGCCAGAACCGATGTGAAAAATTGACAAATGTTAATAATTCATGGCTTTCGATCTCTCGACTGTCAGGGCAAAAATTGAATTTTATACTTTACGTAAATCCGTGTCTGTCGCGTGATGGATTACCATAACAGATACGATATCTACGTCCAATATCACCGATACGGAGTGGAAATTTTAATTACATTTCATCTTTTTTCCAATTTATTAATGGATGATTTAAATGGGTCGTGGGTTTTAAAAAATATTTGTGGATTGCTTGTTTCAAACGGGATAGCTGAGAAGCTTATATTTCAGCAATGAAGAAAATATATGGATATTTCTTGATTCGAAAATGCCTATTTGTAAATTACACTGCAATATTTATTTAGGGTTGAAATTCTCACGGGCAGAACTCTTTGCCTAGTTACTATGTATATATTAGTAACATGAATATATAATTTTCTTGGAGATCACTTCCATTTTGTTTACGTTAAGGGCTCACTCGTAAAAATAAGTGATTGTTTACATTAAGAAACTGGGCGTCCTTAATAATTTACGAGCAGTACACAAACACATATTTAAACTGGCCAATAAATAGTTGCTCCAGTTTTATTTATAGGAGTAAAAATCAATATGTGAAACAAAAGTATTTACTTTAGAAATGTTTTCACGAAAATCTACCCAGGCCGCTGGAAATACATATGTATCGAAACGTGAACATACATAGATTTATTACATTTTCAGTCTGTTTGTACAAAAATATTAAGGTTTATCTCCTTACTGAATTTCTTAAAAAGCTGCGTTCCTTTCAATGTAATGACAGGAAATTTTATCAAATAAAATATGTCACAAAATGCTTTCCACCCGAATGGAACCAGGGTAGAAAGTAGTGTAAGAAATGTGAGTGAATGTGTTCTGAATATTTGATTCTTCCAGATGTATTTATAAAGATTCACGCACTATTTTTTTCTAGTTCGGCTGGAAAAGCCTATGAAGTTATATTTATTCAGGACAAGTGTCGTGCGGCTTGTATTGACGAATGTTCCCTCCAACTGGTACATTTTATTTGGTCGCTGTATTTATTATCTTTTTTGAAGAGAATGTTGTTCGTATTGCTAGATTTTTTGCTTCGTATTGATATATCTCTGGAAGGTTTCTTGGCCCTGTTTATTTTTATAGATTTTCGTTTATTTTTACGTACTAATATTATGAAGGCAAAAGCTTGTGTGTTTGTTACTTATTCACGCTCACACCAATTTTGATGAACTTGGGTATGGTGGCAATTAACACCTTAAATTAATGCATAGGCTAATTTGTATTCCGGAAATATGGTGGTTTTCTGGGATGAGCAAGGAATTCAAATATATTTACTACCAAAACTCAAAGTGATGGTCTGGATAGAATATAGGACGGGTGAAATGGGATATAAGATTTGATTGCATGACTTGAGTTAAGCAAAAGAATATGACTGGATGGAACGAAAAAGCAGAATAATGGACGATTGCCGTCCATTATTCTATGTTGAGTTTAAATATAAATCAGTTAGTATGCGATTGAATATGTGTCCAATACGGACTGGACTCCAAAAGTGTCTGTACCGGGTGAAGCCAGGTCGGGTCGATAGTAAATAAATAAACTTGACAGTCACGCACAGACCCGACCCATGTTACAATACAATTCTTACTTTTATTTGTACGCGAAACTACGAATGATTTTACTCACATAAAACTCAGACGTTGCATTCATTTGTATGGTGATTATATTCGCATCTTGTTAAACAGTCGACTTCTTAACCAATTATGTCTCAGAGGCTGTCGATTCTATGTCTCAGAGGCTGTCGATTCTATGTCAATATTGACCGTCTTATGTTTACTGCATACGCCTAAGATAATTGTATGGATTATTGACTGTATGATTAGTGGGTAATAAATGAAATTGTAAGAGATATCTTAGTAGTTAGTAATGTCGAATTGAATGTCTTAAATCTTGAATTGATATAGATTTCTATTGCCTTAATATTGAAGGGTCGGTATTTAGTAGTTTGTATCCCTTACTTCATGTTTTGACTTCCATTTTTATTTTGACTTCACTTTGCTCTATGACTTGTGACGGAGACGTAAGCGTAAATAATGAATTGTTGTTCACCTCGACAATTTGTAAAAATATTGTAGATAATACTTAAGAGACTATTAGAATTTTAAAAACTGTACTGAGCTAGTGCGGTGTCTATTTATTTAAGTTCTTATTGTACATAAAAAAAAACAAACAGAAAAAAAGAAGAATATGTACAAATGGCGGTACATTAGGGTCTAATCTCTTTATATTACAATAGAAAATATATGTGCTTATTTTTTTAAAATTATATTATTAGGATTATAACAATCTACAAAGTATCAATTAGACTACATCATGAAAGTAAGGCAAAGTTGGCAAAAACTAATTAGTAGAAATGTTATAAATGTGTTGAAGACGGCTCGATGAACTTTTACAAAAACAATTTTACATTTGAAAAGAGATTCATCTGTTTTCGAGTTTTCGTTCAAGACGAGTGCTCAAGACGTTAGAATTTCATTCCAAGTTTCGGATGTTTTAAATTGTTTTTAATGGTATCCACTTTGTAAAAATAAGTTTTGGTATTATTACGTTAATATTTGATGTGTTATTTCGCTTTTTATATTGTTTGCGGTAATTAGATTTATTTTGAGTAAGTTCGAATTTTTTACAATTTAAATTCATAAGCAGAGTTTTATGTTTTATTATATGCATACGGTGCTAATAATGGCTTTTCGCAATAATATTATAATTAGTTTGCAGGTGCAATGTATCTTGCCTTAATCAGTCAGAATTAATGTACAGTGCAATTACTTTTAAGTTTCTAAGTAAAGCAATAAATTTTATAAATGTGAGTTTATGCATAATGAGTTTAACTTCACGTGGTTAGAATCCACACAGCTGAAATTTAAATAGCCTCTGTGCTGCAGCGGGCAAGAAAAATGGGCGCAATCAATAGATATTGGTTTTGAATGTGGTGGTTTTCAGATCTGGATCTTCTATGGTTATAAATACTTACGACACATTAGACAAATAATATTCGGGTCTACTAAGCTAATTCTACGAATACTAGTTTCTTAATAAGATAATTTAAAAAGTTAGTTGGATCCGATCGCAAAATCTTGGATTGGAAAAAAAGTTGGATTTTGTATATTAACTTATTAATTTAATAATTGTAACATAAGGGTAATTAAATTCTAAGTCACTGAGTGGATGACCAATATCTCAGTCCGCCCGGTGACAACGAAAGCTGTAAAGTAATCGAAACGTGGCGCCAGGACGGTAAAGAAAGTAAAAATTCAATCGAACTCGCGAAAAAACCTGTAAACATTTGTTTCATTTCAATATTTGTACGTACATCTAGATTTTAATACTTTGACAAGACTATAGTAGATCGCTAAATGATTGCTGAACATATCTGTATAATTATTATTATACATGTATTGATTACTAGTAGAAGTGTCCTAAAAACAGTAACACATATATGTTCACACTTAGAAGCGAAAACGCCTCGAGATTTGTCGCAATGCGCATCGGTCCGTCCAAACTCAGCGCCACATAATGGGATCGCACGCAGTCCGCGCCGTAAAAAAGTTAAGCTATGCGGCTTTCACTAAGCAATGAGGTTTCACTAAGCTGAAAGAGTCTAGATTTTAAATAAACGTAACAGTGTTAAATCCGTACCCATTGGACAAAGCGGCGGCCACTTTTTAAACAGTATGTCGACGGTCTTAACCGTTGAAAGCGTGGAGAGTGCGCGTTTTATGAAAGTCCCGCGTATTAAATTTATACAAAGCAAACATTCCCACAATTTAAAATCCAGCAAACTCGACAAAAAGTTGACTCACATCGTGAAATTTTCCGCAAATTGTAAACAAAATAAACGAAGTGAGTGTAACAAAAGAGAAAGAATTTAATATCCACCACGGCATACGGAATGCTTGTAACAATTTGTTTTCTTCTCGCGGACATACTTTTTTAGGGTTCGGTATATATAACCTGGTCCGTTTCGTCTACCGCCGACATTTATCGATGTTTTTGAGGTTTTAAAAGAATTTTTAATTAAATCATTCACATTTGTTATTTGTTTTAAAAAACGTGTTTTAATTTTGCTTACTTGTATAATCTGCTACACCTTAGCCCATCAGAGAGATTATGATTTTAGCCCGTTATTTAACCCGTAATTACCAAATAGGAATAGGCAGCCTTTATATACCTTAAGAGACTTGAAAAAGTTAAATGATCCAGATTCGAAATTATGTCTTCATGCTGCACTCAACAAGGCCAGCTAGAGGAAAGATTAGATAATAGGAATTTGATTCTGGAAATATTCGTCTGTTGGGATCAAAGGCACTCCATGGCTCTATTTCTAAGCCGGGATCGCAACTGTATCGAAAATATACGATGTTGGGATCAAAGAGTATTGTCACAATTGTATAGATTTCATTCCTTTTACAAATTAAGCCATTGATGTGTGACAAACAAAATAATTGGAGAGAATTGGTGAAACATGATAAACCCAATTACATTTTAAACTTCTTTGTTACTAAGAGACACACCTAGTGAATAAAAGAAAGTAATAGGATTAATGGTAACATTTTTCATTTACTTAGGACTAAACTGTTACTCGTCATATAAATTCTAATATTGTAGTAATTTTGACATACATATTTCTACAGTGAATCTGCCATAACCTCAAAGGTATTAGCTGATCACTACATAGTATAAAACAAAGTCGCTTTCTCTGTCCCTATGTCCCTTTGTATGCTTAAATCTTTAAAACTACGCAACGGATTTTGATGCGGTTTTTTTAATAGATAGAGTGATTCAAGAGGAAGGTTTATATTATTATAATACGTACATATTATTGTACAGAAATCTATTTGTACCCGGGCGAAGCTGGGCCGGGCCGCTAGTATTGAATAAATGACAATTACAAAGGCCTTTAAGAAGATAAATAAAAGTAAAATAATATAGCTATAAGCTTTTGTATGTTATAGTCAACGAGTATGTAATAATATTTAAATTGATACCTAAACAATTCAATACGAGGTAAACAATCTTATAACAAAGCATCTCATAACGTCAAAATGTGCTATAATATAGAAATGCTTTGCTGAATATTTCTTCAGTAAAAGCATAGAATATTATTTCCTCCTATTGAGCTACATTCAGCGAGGCATTAGGATTTAATATGCAATCGCTAGGGTTGGGATGTGACATTTTCCTTATCGATAATTTAAGTTATCGACTTCAAGAAGTTATGTGTGTATTGGAAGTCAATTACCACGCGCTAAAACGGTAACGAAAAACATCGTGAGGAAACCTGCATACTATAGCGATTTATAAGAATTTGTATGGTATGTTAAGTCCGCTAACCCGCATTAGGCCAGCTCGGCGTGGTGGACACTGTTATAGTGGTGATTGACTATCAATACACACATGATTCTGAAAGGTCAGAGGTGGGCCCTGGGATTGGAACCCGAGACCACCGTCAACATATTGGCACACGCATCTGGTCCAACAGGCCATCACGCACTTTACTACTGCTATGACTATATGTATACTTTATACGAAGAAAAGGTTCGAATTACAAGGAAGCAAAAAGTACTAACTAAAGTCCACAAATAGTCCTAAATTATTAGGTACTAGGCATTTCTAGTGAAATATCTTAATTGGCGAAATCAATAAATCTAATAAAAAACCTCATTACTGAATAGTTAAAATATTTGAAGATTCGTTATTTTCATTAATTAACATTAGTTCAAAAATCAAATCAGATTTTTTTTAAAAATCAGCAAAAAGTTTAGTACAAGTTCTACTTTAATACTCAGGCCAAGCTCATACTACAGAGTTCCTTATTTTAAGCGATCAAATACCGTAGAATATTCAAAAAACATACCCGGTCTTTTGGCTGTGTGAAACGTTATAGCAGAATGTAGCTGGTTTTTAAAATTTCTCTTTTAATTTAATATTCAGTGCGGCGTGGCTTCGCTTACACGTGCGTTTTAATATTTAAAAAGTTTTTTCGATTTTCATTTTACAAGTAATTGCGTGGCTGCGTGGAGATGTAATTTAGTTGGGGCAACCAAGATACTAGGACCTTTACGATAATTATTTTTACAATGTTTTAAATTAATTTTTATAACTTTAAATAAATTATGAATAATTCTGAGTTTTACTAAATTGCAACTACTGAATGATCACTGTATTGTAAACTTATTTTGGAAAGAGAAGCCAAACTTTCTTTTCCGACGAAAACAGCCTTGTGAACTTGGTGGTAGTGAAAAAAAAAGACTGAATCTAAATAATGTGTGACATTTTATGGATTCAATAAATATTATCATTTCATTTCAACAAAGATTGTGTTGTAATGTATCTTAGAGTAATTACCTCTAGAGAGATTCACGCTGTAACCGCACATGAGACATCAATAGCTATATCTAGCAACACAAGAAAATAAGCGCCATATTGTGGCCTTAATTTAAAATAGACCCTATTACAATGATATTAGGTTGCTTTATTGCTTGAACGACGTCGCTTTGTCTGGCGAAATTCTTTTTTCGCCCATCGACAAAACGCGGCACGTCACATGAAATAGAACATTATTTTGCATCTCATTCTGACATAAAGAAATTCGTATCGGTGTGTCTCATTTTTGCGATGTACAATACATTTAGGCTCTCTCTAGAGGTAATTACTCTAAGTAATGTATAAATACGTATTGTTTTGACTTGAATATGACATTTAGATGTTTGTAGATGAGTCCTATGCCTAATAGTGGACGATTATCGGCTGATAGAATTCAATATAGGTACCTTAACTGTACTTACCTTGTTTATTGTATAGGTCCGGCAAACGAGCAAACAGGTCACCTGATGATAAGTAATCACTGCATATGAACATCCACAATGCTCGGATCATGGTTATGTTGCCGGCCTTTAAAATCGGCAGAGGGTGGGAAGAATGGTTAGAGGGAAGGCATATCTTGATTTCGTTATACTTAATATTATACTAACAGTAGTATCGTAATAACAGACAACAGTGGTATTGCAAAAGAAGGTAATATAAACCAATTCTGAATAAGAAATACAAGGTGAGAAATTTTATAAAGGAGGCACATGAGCCTTTGACATGATTTTAGCATTAAAACTAATTATGGCGTTAGCGTTGGTTTCTCGATGCGAGAATTGTATGCCAATATCACATGACATAACCGCCATAGATTAACGTGTTCTGAGAAATATTTACACGATATAACTTTTTTAAATCTTTACGATTAGTATTGGAATAAATAGCAATAGCAATCACAAATAGCATGTGAAGTCAATAATAACATTTCACAAATTATATTAATACGCTAAATTTTGCGATGTGCTATTGTGATTCGCTAAGCCGACCGGTTAATATTTTTCTACGATATTGTGCAGGCTGTGAAGGAGTGAGATTTTACGTTTGTTTTTATACGATCCCATTTAAAAATAATAATAGAACAGCCAATTGTGTGTGTTTAGCTTTAGATGTGGAAAATGGTTATTATAATATACGCTAAGGTTTATTGTTTACATATTCTGTGGGGGCAATTAGCAATAACAGAAATATAGAGCATGCTATGGCTTCAAAAATAACAAGGTGGTGATGTTAATTTGAAACAACAATAATTTCCATTACTATTTACGATAATCGTATTTTTGAGGCCAGCACATAGATAGGGCTTCATATTATCGCATTAGGCATTCGTATTATGTTATCGATTATTGTTAACGGACATCACTAGTACGCATTAATGTATATGCGTCTACATTTTACATACATTCACAGCTCCATTAGTATTGCTTCGCTTTGACTAAAACATTAGTATGTAATATTGCTTTAGATGCAATCATATTTTCAGATAAATTGAATAATGGATGACTCTTTATTTATTATTCATTCCATTTCGAATTTTATGAGACACACATATCCAAACAGAATACATATGAATTATTCCGCATGTTTTTTGTTTCTGTGAGCTCATGCAGTTATGTTAGTATTTTGTTCGACGTTTTACTATATTCATAGTTTACAATTATGTAAAATAGTATGCTTATAAAAAAAGTCTGAAAAACTCTGTTTAAACTTTGATAACGTAGAATTTATGATGTACAGCATCAGTTTTATATATTCTCGTGTCGTGAGTGAAGATCCCCGACACGTAGTACGTACAGCAATGTAAATGCGTTGTTGTTTTTCGATTTGAAGGATATTGTAGCCAGAGTAACTACTGGATATATCGAGACATTAACATTTTATGTCTCAGCATTATTTTGTAATTTAAGTTTTTTTTTGGTTTTACTACTGTTCATGAGCAGTCGTATCGTTTACCACCAGGCCTATGGTAATCTCGTCTCGCCATTCATAACAATAAAAAACACGACTAGAAGTGAAAAGTAGTCATAAAAATGATTACAAGTATTTCAAGACGAGGAACTTAAAAACACACAGCCGCACGAACATTGGCCTATTCTTTGCAACGCACCAATTATTTGCAGGGCTGCGTAATTAAAATGTGTGCAAGGATGAATGAATATAATCGCAGTAATAATTAATTTTCATTTCAAAGCTTTACTGCATACCTGACTTTACGTTTTCAACTAAAGACGATTTCTGGACAGCGTATGTAGTAAATTTGCAATATTGAGAGCGATAGAGCTTCCGCAAACCCATTGGTCAAGCCCGATGTTACAATTAATTAATCTGTCCATAATGGTTATGGGGAATCGTTGTGTATTCATGACGGAATATTGAAGCAGAGTTACGTGGCGTGGAAGCTGCTATATCAGCTTAATTACATTTGTGTATCAGTATAAAGGCGCTATGCATAAACTGAGGTAGATTTCATTTGAGACAAAATAAATAAACTAAACTGTTATGCAGAGTCCTAAGGTCACAACAAAGTACTTTGTCGTGGGTATCAGAAATTGTGAAGAAAGGTTCGGATTCTTATATCGACAAAAAGGATAAATATTCGTAGATCACATGATCAAAGAAACTTTAAATTAATGATCGTATAATATTTAGATACATACATAAACTTATGCTTTTTTCTCAGAAGGGGTAAGCAGAAGTGCCAGCACACCCACATTTCGTCTTGTATGTTCCGTCTCAGAACGTGACAAGGGGCGAGCCTATCGCCATAATATTTAAACGATGTATAGAAAAACATGATACAATCCCAAAGGCTTACGTCAGGCGGATCATTAATCTGGTTGTAGGAAATAATAGCAAATTATACCGCCAAGTGGATCAGGCTTTTATAGAAGCTGAAAGTAGGTGGACACGGCTAATTAGATTGATGAAATTACAAATTTGCTTACTCGGTCTTTAGAATTTTTTTCAATCTTTCCTAACCATTCAGATGGCTCTTAGAAATCCGTCTCCATAGTAAAAATCCTTTCAGCTTTTATCAGCTAAGTGCAAGTAATTCAGGCCAGGTAGCGAACGTTTTTCGCGTCGAATGTTAAACATATCGTGTACTTAAAGTTTTATAGCCTTTTTATTACCAACATTAATGCTTTTTACTTCGCTCTACTTAGAAATTTATAATTAAATGGGCACTGATTTACTTAATACCTTTCATCGGTATCGATTAGAACCGCGCGGGATTCCCATTAATACATATATCTGCTTCGGTAATGTTAAAATTAAATTGTACGAAGTTGTGTACACAATATTTGGGTTTCATGCGAAATATTTTGTTCTGGTGAGTAATGAAGTTAATTAAAATTGGGAAACTGATCTGTTCATATTAACGACGGTGTATAATGATATAATAAGGGCCTTGTAGCTATTGGTAAAAAGCATTTCCGTGAAAATATTACTCGCCATTGTCGTATACAGAGGTTATAATTTTGTTACTGTTTCATCATCGATTATATTTTTAATAGTATTCCCTATCTTTTTTTTGGTAAAGTTTTTCTAACACTTTGCACAGTTTAAATTCAGCGGACGTTCAATGTTAAAATTGACTTTAAAATTTAATATGCAAAGCGGAAACTATAGACTGCTTGTAGAATACGCAACTCCTCCCATGTAATGTTTATTGGCTTGGTAAATATAAATAAAAAATGCAAATATAAAATTTTATATATAGTGTCGACAGTAATACTCGTATTCTCATACCCTATTGGCATATGATAAATGGGCTTTTGTTAATCGCACAATTTTCGGTGCGCACAATGACATTGCAAACTGTTCCGTGCATTTTCCGATTTCTTTGGGATAATAAAGAACGCAGGGGCTTGTCGTTTGCAGATGGACAAACCGACTGCATTGGACATCTCTTTAAGTAGTTTTTGTCTAACGACGGGTACAATTTGTCTGAAAGAGGCAACCATTTGTACTACACCGGCGCTAATGTAGTTTATTCATTGTAGATTATTATTATTTCATTCATGTCCTAGACTTTCTCCTTTTAAATATTCATTCCATGCTTGCCTGTAAAAAAATACCTAGTGTAATAAGGCTGCCGCTCGTAGGTACTGTTATTATCATTATGTGATTTCTTCGTCGTTTGTTTGTAAAGTGCAAAAAATAATTAAATAAATAAATAATACAAATGGAATAATGTTCATATGTGGTTTCTAATTGAAAATATTCATGAATATTTTATTAAGTTGTAATAAAATATGGTTATGAAGTTGGAAATATATTGATTATTTGTTGGTAATACATCGAAAAAATACTAAATGGATTTCGATGGAACTTTACAGAATGTTAAGTTGAAGGTCACAATAACATGATATACATTACCGAGTAAATCGGGGCGAAATTATAGTATATTGCTAGTATAAAATATATTTTTTTACTTCGTGTCATTGTATTGACTTTCACAGAGCCGAGTCCATTAGCTCCAGTAATCATGAATTTAGATCACGTTTTCTATTAGAATAAAAAAAAGCAAGTTGAATAATAAAACAATTTAAACTAATAAAACTGTATTGTAACGCTTTCAAACAAAATATAACAATCATTCCAGACGAATGGAATGGAAGGAATTGATTACTTAGAAAATTGAATGAAAAATTCCATTAGTTCGTTTTAGACTTTTGTTTCAATAAAAAACTTAATTGCCCGCTGGCGTATCCTTTTATATTTCAACTATTGTACAGCAATTTTCTTGATTGTAATGAATTTTTATTGTTGATTGGTTTGGCTTCAAGCAGTCTCTCAATTATCAGGTATAGTGTGATAAATTATAACAACCTACGTAGCGTAGTGTATAAGAAGGAGGTTTTAAAGACTTTTTATAGTTGTCTTCATTATGTTCTGGTTTAAAGAAGATTATAGCCAGAGTAACTATTTGATATTATATTGAGATTGAGGATGGCGAGTGCAGTGGAATGCCATATATTACTTTCATGGTCTTTTTTGGTTTATTTATTTATTTATTTATTTATTAAATGACACACCAACAGTTAATGATTTAAACATGCATTTTAAAACATTGTACAATTTATGGACCAGTCTACTCACTAATTACTGGTATGAAACAGCATTTGTATTACAATTGAATTATACAATAACAAAAAACTCAGAGAATAACAAACAAATTTCAGAACTACACATAAAATAACTGCACAATATAGAATATAATGAAAAAAAATAAAATAATTATACATAAATAATAATTAAATAATAATTGGTTGTGCAACATTGTCCATTGCAACAGCAAGTTGAAGTGGCAGTGGGCTGGTCACATTTGTCAGAGAACCGACAACCGTTGGGCTAGACGTGTTCTCGAACAGAGACCGCGCCTCGGCTAGCGTAGTGTATTACGCCCTCCAATGAGCTGGAGTGAAGATATCCGAAAGATGGCTGGTAGCGGTTGGAGAAGATGGGCTGAAGATCGAGCCCAGTGGCATGCCATAGGAGAGGCCTATGTCCAGCAGTGGACGTGAATAGGCTGATGATGACATTGTCCATGAGGTCGTAACGCTTACCATCAGGCGAATGGCACGCTTTTCTCGCCATTCATAGCAAAATGAAACTAATTATATTGTATGTACAACAATAGAAAAGGTACATATAAAACCTGGAAAGACAAAGGATATGCGCCTTTGTCGTCTCGCCGGCTATAAGAGATGGTATATCTATACTCTGTGAACATTTTATTAATATTTGAAACTTCTGATTCTATATCAATCTACAGCGAGAATTATTATAAAATAATTTAATAGTGATAAATGCAAGTTACTGAACGCCACAGGTACCAAGAAATTGTTTCTCTACAGCGAGGTTAAATTGAATTATATCTATATAGTATGTATATTGTAATACACACCGAAATGGCGGTACTTCAGCTGAATAGGATTTTAATTAAAAAATCACAGCTAACGTTTATTAGAAGCGCACATTGGTCTATAAATCTAGAATCTCAGTAGACAATCTTGTCTTTTTAGCTGAGATAGAACTAACATAAAACACCCCGCTCTAATGAGCGTATTTGTAAGCAAGGTTATGTAATTCGTCCAATAGCAAAGTCAATGTATGGAAATTTATTTCAGTGCCTTGTAAAGTTTTATAACCGGGCCGTGAGTTTATTCCTGCAGATTTATTAGTGACCCGCAACGACCCGGAATCGTAATCTGGAAACGTTAATTCAACTGTATGCGCGTCGCTTTACGACTTTGCCCGGCCAAGTGTGACGGTAAATATATCGTGAAATTGTTCGGAGGTGATTGTTCACCGTTATTGATGTTACTTTTTGTACTTTTATGCTCTTATACTGGGTCTCTCATTGTGTGAGAGGCCGCCTGGATAGATACCACCGCAATGTCTATTTCTCCCGCCAAACTGCAGTGTATATGCACTGTTGTATTTCGGATTGAAGGACATTATAGCCAGAATAACTACTGGTTATATTGTGACTTTTTATGTCTCAGGATGGCGAGCGCAGTGCAATGCTAAGCATTGCTTTGTAATTCAAGGTGCTGTTTGGTTTTGCTGCTGTTCACGAGCGGTTGTATTGGTTACCACCAGGTGAACGGCATGCTCGTCTCACTATTAATAGCATACAAAAAAACCATTAAGTATGTAATATGGAGGTGTATATATGTATGTTGCCGTAGGATATTAGTTTTCGCCTGGAAAAAGACTATGGTGCACACTGGATAGGAATTTGTCAAAGACACCCAGGTACCTAAGTGTGTCGCGTTTAGAATTCAACCTGTTTATTTTTAATGCCTTTACTAATGAGGGGTAACCATCTCGTGTTTGGGGATTTTCTGTTTGCTTTGTATACAGTAATATTATACAGTACATGTCATTATGTGCATTGTAGTTATTTAGTAGCACTAGTGTTAAACAATTTAAAGACTGTATTTCCAACTAATAGACCAGCAACGTATCTCTCTCTCTCTGTCATCTATATCACCTATATGTTGCAGATGTTCATGGGCGGTAGTGACCACTTATCAGTAGGTAAATCGTAAGCTAGTTTACCCCTTACATTGTAGAAAAACATATCTTCAGAAGTATAGTGCAGTACTGACGTATTTTGACGTTCTAAATATTGATTTCTAAAGCTTGCTTGTCTCATGACCCTGTAGAATACAACAAAGTATGTGTGCCAGTCGCAAAGTGGCGATTCAGTTAAAAGCCACGCCATGTCCGTGGGATAATGCGTCTGTACCCGTTTATGTTTCTGAGAATAGCAACAGTAAGTGTTGAGCTCAGCGCGTGGGCACGCTACATGTAGTTCAACACGGAAGATTATTATTGTTATAATTATGTGCATAATTTTTATCAAGTTATTACACCAGTATAAAAGTTACATACATAAACTCATGCCTTTTTCCCAGAAGGGGTAGGCAGAGGTGCCAGGACACCTATTTCGCCTTGTATATTCCTTCCCACGATGTGATAGGTGGCGAGCCTATCGCCATATCGGATATAAATTCCTAGCTATGGGCTGATAATGAATGGAACTTTCTAATATCACTTTGCCTAATCCGGGATTCAAAACCGAGACCTCAGCTTTGTAACCGTACCTAGGGTATAGTTATAACTACGCCACCGAGGTAGTATAAAAGTTAAAGTCCACTAATTTACCAAACCCCGAAGTGTAGAATACAAATAAGAACAATTTTGTCAGTTGCAACAACTCAGCATTATTAATAATCAAGTTTGAAAATCATACACAGTTTTAATAATGCATTAATAAATTAACAGACCAACTGTAATTTTCATGCGAAGACAAATAGGTGTTTTTGTCGAAACTCGGTGGACGTTGCTGCCAAATGGATAAATCATGTGTTTTCATGTAGAACATGGTTGTAAATTTTACCCTCTGCCAATGGATTACTCAGAAATTTTACGATGGAAATTATATTGATATAATTTTAATTTCAATTTCTGTATCTGTCTGTATCAGCCCATATACGTCACACTGCAGGGCACGGGCCTACTCTACAATCGAGAATACAATTGAGAGTGGTTACGCCATATAGTCCACCATGCTGGCCTAGTGCGGGTTGGCGGACTTACACACTATAGAAATTCTTCTAATATATATTGCTATGGTATGCAGGTTTCCTCACGATGTTTTCTTCACCGTTTTATTGCGTGGTGATTGATTATCAATACACACATGACTCCGAAAAGTCAGAGGTGTGCCCTGGAATTCGAACCCGCGACCACCGTGAACATGTAGGTAGCCGCGTTTAGTCCGTTTACCAACAGGTCACCACCCACTCATATATATAATTTATATTATTTAAATTTGCTGAGGTTTGAAATATTACTTTTGTGAACGTGTTACACATCTAAGCTTGCTATTTATTTAACTGCTTAGGATAGTCGTGTTCTCAGATTGTATATGTTACCGGAAATGTATGAAGTCTAGGAATTGTATACATTTCCTAGGAAATGTATAAAATTCCGAAGCTGTTTAGGAAATGTATAAAATATTCTTTCAATAATTATTTTATACATACATATCCTGGGAAATGTATATGTTATGGGCCAAGTGATTAATTTGGCATTATTCATAATGCCCGGGCAATATGAATAATGCCCAATAAGAGCGGGCAATGTGATTATAATCAATCGATTTATCACATTGCCCGGGCATTATGAATAATGCCAAGTGTCTATTGGGCAGAGTGATATAAAGCGAATCAAAATGAACCGAAGTGGTAGAATGTAGAATAGGGCAGCACGATGGGGTGGGTTGAGAGGAGTGGAGGTGGAGGGGGAGTATCGCACCTCCCCTGGTACCACTCCCATGAAAAGGTGACGCACCATTCCTGAGAAATATCTATTATAGCAACCTAACCCTTAAAACACTTGTTGTCAATACAAATTAGCTTCTGCATCGTCTCCGGCGCTACGGGAAGTTCAGCCCCTTCGCCCTTGCGTAACAAAAGATAGGCACCCATGCTCACCTTCGCAGCTTCGGCTTGCTGGTCGCCTCCGGCGACCAGCCTCAGCCGCTGCGGCTCGCACGGTTGCCTATCCTTCGTTACAGCGGGCGGGGGCTGCTCTCCCTCCGCGCCTCCGGCTTTTTATATACACTCTAGGGTCGGTAGCCAAAAGACTACGTGAAGTCGGGGTGTTCCGAGTCGGTTTTGGGGCACAGTCGACCTAACTGATCCATAAAGTTACACTAATTTTCTTCTGAAGATAATATTTCGGACGTTAAAAAACAACTAAACATAAGCAGATCAATTCAACCTTTCTAATTTATGGGTCTATCGCAGATGCGACAATGCGGCAGCGCACCACGTAAAAAATCACCTATTAATCACAATGCCCGATCATCATGTAGCCATATTCATAATGCCCGGGCAATGTGATAAATAGGTGAGTTTAGATTGTAATTAATCACATGGCCCGATACGGCTCTGCTATATTCATACTGCCCGGGCATTATGAATACTGCTCGCATTAATCACTTGGCCCATAACATATACATTTCCTAGGCGTTGTATAAAATTCCAATATCGTATTAGGAAATGTACAAGAATAATGGTTTCTGTAATAAAACACGTTGTTCAAATGAGAGTAATATTGTTTATCACAGGTAACAATCATAACGTTAAATTCTATAATACTTAACTATTATAGAATTTATATGATATATTTTATTTTTTTATATATTACTAACCTAACCTAACCTACCACTTTACTGGTGGTAGGTCTCTCATATGTGAGAGACTGACTGGGTGGGTACCACCGCAATGTCTATTCCCGTCAAACAGCAGTTTAAATGCACTGTTGTGTTTCGGTTTGAAGGACATTGTAGCCAGAGTAACTACTGGACATATAGATTAAACATCTATATGTCTCAGGATGGCCAGCGCAGTGGAATGCCAAGCATTGCTTTGTAATTCAAGGTGTTGTTTAGTTTTGTTACTGTTCATGAGCGATCGCATCGCTTACCATCAGGCGAACGGCATGCACGTCTCGTCTTAACAGCAATTAAAAATAATAATATAAAAAAACCTACCCTAACCTAACCTACACGCATTGACCTTTAACGATTGGATGATGCAATACCCTACCCTCGCTCCGCTATCCCCGCTTACCCCTTGATATATTAAATATCTTACATTTCCGATCACTATTTAGGAAATGTATAAATTTCCTAGGAAATGTGTCTAATGTAATTTATTTTACACATTTCCGGGCGATTTTAGGAATTACATAGATTTCCTAGGAATTGTATACAATGACAGATTACATACATTTCCGTTAACATATACATAAATCCACGCCTTTTCCCAAAAGGGGTAGGCAGAAGTGCCAAGGCACCCACTATTTTACAGCCTCTGTGGCGCAGTTGGTTAGACGCCGCCTGTGAAACGAGAGGCCGCGGGTTCGATCCCCGCACCTAGAGAAATGTTTGTGCGGCCCACAAATATTTCTTCCGGGTCTGGGTGTTTGTGAGACCGAAAAGTCTCTCGTAGTTCCTGATACCCACGACACAAGACTCGATCTTACTGTGGGGTCAGGACTATGTATGTGACTGTTGGGTGTTATTTATTTATTTTAAAAAAATATTTATTTATTCCGTCCCACCATTTGATAGAGGCAAGTCGATCGCCATATCGGGCGCCAATTTCCCCTGCCCCGGGCCCGGGGCTGACAAAGAATACAAAAATCCAAATCACTTTGCCCGACCCGGGATTCGATCCCGAGACCTCAGCGCTGTAGTCACACTGCGTCACCGAAATAGTATACAATTTTGTATCGGGAAACACAAAGTGAAGCAAAAACACACATGCTGATACAAAGATCGCGTATGAATATATGCAAAGAGAAAATATAACGGAATGGCAGTACTGTTCAAATTCTCAAAGTTTCAACTAGTCTACCCGTACGTTGTACGTGAGGAAATTCCTATTCTGAAAGTTAAGGAACTATGCATATATTGTAAACAGGGTTTGGTTCGGAATACCTGTTGGTTGGTAACATATTCTACGTGCATTTCCTAAGTTGGAGAGTTCGCGCAAAAGTCGTCTCGCGATTATTTCACGAGCTCACAGAATAAGGACGTTTACTTTAGATGGAGCTATTGTTTTCTCCTTTGAATTGTTAAGGAGCTCGGGGAATATGACTGCGTTTTGAAGTATGTTCTCAAAATAAATATATTGTTCTGTTTATTCAAATGATGAGGTTTGTTTATTTAGTACTCCAAAGGCAGGAAATATTTTACCAGTAGTTCACTAAAAGCTGAAGTTGTTTTGCATTAATTACATTTTTATGTCAAGTGCATCACCAATCCACATTATGTGAAAAATATGTTTTCATTTCACTGATGTTGCAAAGTCAGACACTTTGTGCGTTATCGTTTGATTGTATAGTCATGCCTTGGGTTTTCAGTTCGTCAATTACAAACAATGACTTTCGATATGTATCCTGATAAATGTATTTTTTACAACATATCATCCTACTTCCCACTAAAATTATAAATGTGAAAGTGTGTACCTCTTCACGCCCAAACTGATAGGCCAAATTTAACGAAATTTGGTAATGGCTTTCACCCTGGATTAATACCATAGGTTTTTTTTAATCCGGAAAAATGTAGTTTTTCTGTTGAATTGCACTATATTCGATATTCTTTCACAGCCAAAAGATTGGGATAGTAAAGTAAAAAAAAGTAGTTTAAAATGCGAAGTTAATGTTGGGTTTTAAAATTCAAAATTCTTATCACGCGAAATATTATGTGTTCGTCAAGTGTGCGTCAAGTAGTTATCAGATAAACTCACCCGCAACATCACATGTCGATTTCACAATGCTCCAGTGATACTTCTCCACTAATTACACCAATCATTACTTTACTAGGCATATTGTCTGTCAAATATATTTGCTTGATTGTTAAAATCTCAAAGTAAATATTTTTTATTTTTAAATTATTATACGTTGACACTTCAGCGAGAGGCAGGGTGACATTTGTCGTATAAGCTTCTTGCATTTGACCTCTTATAGAACGAGTAATTCGTTCAATTTCTCTTATTGATTTACCCAGCACGTTGTTACTCGATACTTTATTTTCAAATGTGAAATCGACGGAAGCTATTCGGCATTTTAACTATACTTTTCTTTCACTTTTTTTACTGGTGGTAGGTCTCTCATATGTGAGAGGCCATCTGGGTAGGTACCACCGCAATGTCTATTTCTCCCGTGAAACAACACTGCTTAAATGCACTGTTGTGTTTTGGATTGAAGGACATTGTAGCCAGAGTAACTACTGGACATATTGAGACTTAACATCTTATGTCTCAGGATGGCGAGCGCAGTGGAATGTTGCTACTGTTTATGAGCGGTCGTATCGCTTACCATCAGGCGAACGGCTTGCTCGTCTCGTAATTCATTGCAATAAATAAAAAATAAAAAAAACTAAGCGATTCACGTTAGTCAAAAAGTAACTAATCAATGATTTACTTGATGATGGTAAAAGGTTCTAAGTTAAATAACGCTAAACAAATGATCCAGAAGACATATTGGTTTAGATGTATTACAGTAGTTATCTGAACATTGTTGATTTCCTGTTTGTCGTGTTTGTTGATACGCTTCCGAAGAGCCGCGTTTACGACGCTCCAAGTCTGTTAGGAATGGAAAACAAATATTTACGCGATATACGGCGAAAGTGTTAAAGCCGCTAAGCCCACGGTTGTAATGCAAACGATGGAATATTTGCTAGTGTGTATTGAATTTTTCTGTTTGTTTATTATTTTAGATCTTCCTCGTATGCAATAGCATTTTTTTATTGAAATGAATGGCGAGACGAGTAAGCGGTTCACCTGATGGTAAGCGATAAGACCGCTCATGAAACACTAGCAAAACCAAACAACACCTTGAATTATTAAGCAATGTTTGGCATGTTACTGTACCCGCCATCCTGAGACATACGATGTTAAGTCTCAATATGGCTACAATGTCCTTCAATCCGAAACACAACAGTGCATTAACACTGCTGTTTGATGGGAGAAATAGACATTGCGGTGGTACCTACCCAGATGTTCTCTCACATATTACCTCCCACCAGCATTGGTGTTAGAATTGAATTGTTTTGTTTTGTTGGATAAGAATGGGTCCATTTTGATGTTACGCTTGATGGAGACAGTCTCTATAACGGAGACCCTTTAGTACTTCTCTGTTCTGCTGAATAATCGCAATAAATTTAAGATTCAACATCTTGATAGATTTGAAGTGCTTTAACCGAAGTTATAATTGGAAGACAAAAGAAACTATAGATTATTACTATTGAATCTTATTTCCGTTTCCAAACCAATTAGAGATTATAATAGGTATGGTAAAAACCCTACCCCTTGTTACGCAGGGATCAAGGCATAATATATGTATAGTAAGTTAGTAGATCAACATCCAGAAGTTAATAAAAGAAACGTTATATTCAAATATCGCTTTAAGTTCATAGTTGAACGACTCAACTTCGAGTACAGTTCATCAGGCAAAGAGAAACACGCATAAATAAGTCCAAACGTGAACCCGCAACATAATTTATTTTGTTTTGATGTTACGGTACTTGAAGATAAGAAGTTTCAAATAATCAATGTGGTGTTATTAATGTCTTTTGTTCTTTGTTTCTTAATGTACTTGCTTTGTACTGCATAATGTAGTTGAGAGATTAGGACTCATGAAATGGAAGCGACTGTTTGTAAGTATTGTTAGAGTTGCTTTTTGAATTAAACTTATGTTTTATTGTTTTGATATTTTACTTAATATTTATGAAAGTATTTTCATTTTAGATTGTATTTAAAATGAGTAGTAAGTCTTATAAACTTTTGACGATATATTTAATATCTGTGGACAATTTTAATTAGTAAAAGAAATTTCTTTTCTATTAATCCGAATAGATAGACACTTTTAAACTTATAATATTAATAGCTTATGTTACCGTTTTCCACAATTTGTTATTTCATAAATTATGTTTTTTTTTTAATATAAATACTTTCAAGAATAAGGAGACCGTCACTAGAGCGGATTCTAAATACCTGCCCGTGGAAATTGTACAAAGCGTATTCATTATTTCGCGGCGAACAAAGGAATAGGAAAACTACCTGACGTAACCGATCTCCGAATTAATATTTAATATTCCTCTCGAATTTACCGAAAGTGTTTTGCTTAATGAAACGTGACACTTTTCGGTATTCACAAAAAGTAGAACAAATTAATTCATAAAAAATATAAATTGATTTCGCTTTGGAAAACTTCATAAAGTTTTAAGAGTTTTGTTTGATCATTAATTGATTCGGCACCCTTTAGAGGCGTAGGCGTGTCAATTTATTCATATTAATTAGTACGGAGTTAGGGATTAATAAAACTTTGTTTAAATGTGTGTAGCATGCGTTTGTAAGCAATATTAGTGAGGCCTTGAGCGAAGAATCAATCGATTCCGGTTAAATGTTAAAAACGAGGTGAAATTAAATCTTAATGATTCGTGTTTTTGAAACAAAATAACATATAACATTATTAGCCTACTAAAATTATTTTTACACCCATCATGTTCATCAGCTTCAACATATCCTGATAGCCACATATTGGCAGTAGCTGACATCCTAAGACTTTCTACATATATCAACCGAGTTCACGTTGAAAGTGGAAGTCAGACTTTTATGTCTAACTTTTTAGTGATATAATTGCATGACGTATATTGGAGAATAAATTCTATCTGTTCTGATAAATTCACTGATCTAGATAAATTGTAGTTATTTATCTAGTAATGTAAGCTTTCTGTTTAGTTGTGAAATATACACACAACATTTATTCTAATATTATTCCTCTTGCCATCCCAAATAATCTGGAAGAACAGCAAGTCATAGATCTCAATTACGAGAGTGACTTGATTACTCACACTTTCCTTTAACAGACGTATTTTCCGAACAAAAAGAGCTCGCTACATTTCATTGGTAACAAAGGTATTTCGCTAAACTTAATCAATGTTCGGAAAGAAAAGTTCTTCGCGGCCTCGGGTTTTGTTAAACAAACATGTCAACATTATTTACGATTCGCTTGCTTTCTTGGTTAATTTAAAACTGTGTTTTGGTGTTAGAAAATCTGTAATGAAACACGTGACGGAACGGACGCGAATTGCCAACAATATGGTATTTTTACTAGTAGGTCTCTTATAATATGTGTGAAAGGCCACCTGGATAGGTAGCACCGAAATGCCTATTTCTCCCGCCCAAACGTTGTGTTAATGCACTGATGTGTTCCAGTTTGAAGGACATTGTAACCAGAATAATTACTGAAGATATTGAAACTTAACTTCTTATGTCTCAGGATAGCGAGCGCAGTGGATGCCTAGCTTTGTTTTATATTCATGGTGCTGTTTGGTTTTGCTACTACCCATGAGCGGTCGTATCGCTTATCTTCAGGTACAAATGAAAAGAAAATTTGTAAATGAAAAGTTAGTCTCACCATTCATTGCAATGAAGAAATATGGTTCAGAAACTAGTCTCTTAAAACTTATCTCTTTCCTTAGTTACGTATACGGTGCCATAGACTAATTATTAAATTATTATTCATCATTCCTTAAATACCGATACGTCTAATATATATTAGGCTATCAGTACCCTAATGTTAGCACAGTAATATCTATGTAATTACGTACAGGCTACAGTTAAAGCATTATAAGTTTATTATGTAATAAGTAATAACATGTATTAGTACTGGGTCGAGATGCTTACTCTGGCGATTTTAGTGTGATTATTTCGTCTTATGATATGGTTTATCTATATTATTTAATATTATTGACAATACGGTATGGATAGTGACGTCCTGTGTTCGACTACGTATGTGTTTTTTTGTGCTAATATATCTCTAGGATCACTCCTATATAAAAACGGAATTAACCTTGGTGAAACACGACTTGTATTGGTCCTCTTCTGAATATTGGTCTGTCCCAGGGATTTTCATAGACACGTAACCTTTAGATTTAGACGAGTAGTTATGTATATAATATGTATGTTGATTCGTTTCACATAAAAAGATATAGACATAAATTAATACAAACAAGTTACTGTGTACATTATTTATGTTTTATAAAAATACAAATATAAATTCATGTTTATCCAAGATTCCAAATAATAAAGGATAATAAAGATCTTCTTAAGTATTATAAACCTGCATTATATTAAGCGCACAAAGGTACGGTGTACAACTTTCTATCATAAACTTTGAAGCGGTTAAATCCTCTTTAATCCCTGCACAAAGAATCTTAGACCTTACTTAGTGCGAGTATCAAGCTCCAGATATAATCCCTAAGATATTTATTTCTGATACGAAATATTCTGGAATTTACGAAGAATATTTTTTGCGCATTTCTCATAAGGATGAGGCGGGTCCGAAATGAAATGAGATTATTTGATAAAATATGGGTACGATAGGATGTCACAGTAATATATTCGTGGTATTGTATATTATGGTCATGTAGTTAGTACAGTTTTTACCATATAAATGGCAATGAAATATTAAGTTGTCGGTTTGTATTAGATAATTTTAACTTGGAAATATTCGTACAGAGAAGTAGCAGGAATGAAATATCACCCATATTTCGCCTTATATGTTCCGTCCCAAGATGTGGTAGGGAGCGAGCATATATCGGGCACAAATTCCGGAGTCTGAGCTGATAATGAATAGAACAATTCGAACCTTAGGCCTTTTAACCGTACCGTAGTATAACTACGCCACCAACGCACCAAATGTATTACTAATAAAATCCAAATATAAAGCCATTGAACAAAACGTATTTAGGTATTAATTATCCAAACCATAGTTAACAGCTAAGTTATATGCGAAATTTGAACTTCATTACACGCACTGAATAATAATGAATACAGCTTCTATTTTGACGTATACCTTTATACCCAGAACGTTATTAAATGTAGCTAAATATTCATGTAAACAGTTATTATCGTTAATGAGAGTTCGTGAGTTTTGGTCGGTCAGCGACATTAAGCGCGGTAGGCGTTTTCCATATGAAATATTTTTAATAACTCCACGGAAATCGTTTTAAAAATCAGTATTTAAATTCGATGTAAGTAGGTTCTTCATTAAAAGCTTTCATATTAATTGCTGTAGTAATTGGGAGAGTGTTCGTGAATATTATTTTGCGTTTTTTTGTGACCATAAACCATTTTTTATATAAATCTCTTATATTACTATATTGATTGAAACTGCGCATTATTTGAATGCCATTGCATTCTTATTGCAAATCTATTTACAAGTTGTAATTTATTATTAGTTGTAATTCCGGAACGAACAATTACATTCTTTGAATTTTGTTTGCTAGGGTTGGATTTTTTCATTATAAAGATCCGGCAAACTGGTCACTTGAAGGCAAGTGATCATTGCTGCCCATGAACATCCACACTATTTGGATCATGTTTGTGTTGCCGGTCGTTCAAATCGGGTGGAGTGCAAGGCACCCGGCAATCATATTCACCGAACAAGACGCAACAAACAAAGCTGTCGTTTTCCTATAAGATAGTGGTACTATACCGTCCCGGACGAGCCTACTCATTCATGCTAACTCAAGACTGACAACAGCGCAACTACCACCATCTAAGATATTTAATGTGCAAATAATAGAATATTTTTTTAGTTAACTGGATATTTTTATCCATTAGAATACCTATAGATCATCGAACATAGTATTGAAAAACCCGCCGTCGACATTTCGGGTCTTACATTTCGGGTTCAGCACATATCGGGTTTCGAGAAAGCTAGTACAAGAAGCTATGTTCACCAATCTAGCATAGGAATATCTCGTTGGTATACACTTCATGCAAACAAATCTGCACATGTTTTGTAGTGAAGTGACTACGATGCAAATAAAGTCTTCTTGCCATTATAAAAATACAATCAATATTTATTCCAGATTTACTGTGTACTTTAACACCGATAAAACGAATAAGCCGTATATCGTTAACGCATTCGAAAATATATCCTCTTACAAAATAAACGATAGGTTCAATCCATTCATTTCAACTCTCTTTTAACACTCAAAAGCTTTATTACATTACCACGTTTAAATACGCACTGCTCCGGAACAAAGGCTTACTCCCACAAAAATCTGGCTGGCACAAAATCCCACGGATATTTTTGACTTCGAGGAATTCGCTATGTAACATATAATTTTACTAGATTTTGGGCGTGGCTTCAATCACTTCATTCAAGATATATTTTCTTTTTCTTATTCTCTACAGTCATTGGAAGTCCATTGCTGATCATAGGCCTCCACCAAGGATCCCCACATTGCCCTGTTGGAAGTGGCCTGCATCCACAGATTTCAAAATATCTTCTTATTTCATTCATGCATTGACTAGTCATTTATTAATGTCAGTTGGCCGTCTTTATATATCCTACTAGTGGTTTTTTCCTACGACTATCTTATTATTGTATTTATCTTCCTAGGAACAGTAGATACTTATTTATTTTATAAGTGAAAAGTATCTTAAGTCCTTTTCTATACCCGTGACAAAGTCTATACAAAATTTAATGATTATCGGTTTAGTAATTTTCGCGTGAGAATGTAACAAACAAACAATTTACTATCGGATTTATTAATCTAGTACGGATTTTTCAAAGGTATCAGGCAGCTTAAAATCTCAGTGGGTTGATGTTTTAAGAGGGATGTTGTTAACGCAGTAGATAACTCCATCGTGAATTTGAAACTTTGATGAGTTGAACGGCTGGTAATCCTCTTACGGCCGACATAAATCTCGTAAAAATTCACAATATTAAAAGTTAATGATATTTTGTTTGTTATAAATGATATTAAGCTACGTTTTTTGTTTTATATTGTTTATCGATTGTAGTGGTCATTTCAGATGAAATTCAGTTCACAATAAAATTATACCAACATATGTTAGAAAATTATAACACGGGTGATAACTGAGTAAGTAAAACTTTATTAAATCACTATTAACTTAACTCTATGACAATATTGCGTGAGGAGTAAGTTTACAGTACGAAGTCCGACAAAGTAATGAATCCCGGGCGACTGCGCGGTCACTTCGTTAACTCGCCACAGTAGCGCCCTCTTTTTCGTAAATCGTCACCGTTGTATTTTTGACTTCCGGCTCGATGCAGTGGCGCCATCTTTTTCTATTTTTCGAAGTCGACAGCCGCCGGATATCACGATTGCTAACACATAATTGTTTGTGGTCTAGTTTATTAATCGCTTTTAAATCATTGTAAGTGATTTGTCATGTTAGTGAAATGTATGCATCATTGGAATCCGGTACTATGTACGTTTCTGACTGATGTTAATTACATCCGTTTTCATTGTTACCAAATGGTAAATAAATTACTTTTTACGTTATTAATACCACTCATTGCTCGCTTCACGGTTTGCTAAGGTTCTTCATTGCGATAGAAAAAGGTCAAGCCTTGTATAGCTTCAGCGTCGTGCAAATGTTGGTGTAATAGAGGTTGGTGGAAATATAAAAAAAAGAAAACAAAGCCAGGGGTATACCTAATGACTTGGTTTTTACGTATTTTTATTGCAAATAACCAAGATATAATTTACAATGAATCCATAAGAAACTTGTTTTCAGTTAAATTTGATGAATCCCTTCTGATTCTACCAATTGTATATATTAAAAAAAAAACTAAATACCTAATGATTTCATAGATTAACTAAAATGTTACAAATTGAAAAAAAAACTTATTTTATCGAATTTTTTCGTATTTTTCACGAAAATTAAACAAAATGCACGTTAAAATCTGTACAAAATAGTTTTATTTCAGCTGAATACCTAGCAAATACACTGTTCGCATAACAGTTCAATCGAAACTCCGTGAAATTCGCGAACGAAGCATAAAGTAACAGAATGCAATTTGAGTTGAAGTTTGAGAAGTGCCGACGCCAGAACACTGGCGATCAGGGTATATGCCAGTCACGCATATAACTTTGTAACAAGCAAGGAGTTTGTAACAACCTGTTATAGGGGAAGAAAACCTGCAAGTCTTCGAAAGAATGCCCGCAAGTTCGATGAGATCGCTAATTTCCTCATGTAAGTTGCTAATCAATTTGTTGTACGTGCATAATTAACTGCGAGTCTGGAAAAGGGTAATTTAGATAGTTTTTTTATATGTATTATCGGACGTCTGACTTTTCGGAGTCATGTGTGTATTGATAGTCAATCACCACGCACTAAAACGGTGAAGGAAAACATCGTAAGGAAACCTGCATACCATAGCGATTTATAACAAAATCTATGGTAAGTCCGCCAACACGCACTAGGCCAGCATGATGGACTATATGGCCTAACCACTCTCAATCCTAGTTTCGGTTGTAGAGGAGGCCTGTGCCCTGCAGTGGGACGTATATGGGCTGATTCAGATATGTATTTGAGAATTGTACAGAAGAATCGAACATATGAGTATAATACAATTATTAGAGCCAGTGAAGTTTTTGGAAACTGTACCACCCACCATTGTAACTCCTGTAAGCCAGGATCAACACTGGGACGCAATGTAATGACACCGAGCATTGTAGCTCAGCGAATCTCTGGGAATGTCTAACTTGTCTTTAACCTGCAACGAATGTAATCAGAAAGTTTCAACAGTTTATAAAAAATACAAATCTTTTCTGAAAACAATCAAGTTTCATCTTTGTTCATAATATTTTTATACTAGCGGCCAGACTCGGATCTGCCCGAGTGCAGAGCACTAGTTTAAAAATATTCTATCGCCTATGTTCGTAAGGGATATTGTAGATTTCTAATAGTAAAATAATTTTTCCAATCAGTCTAGTAGTTTCTACTAGTAGTCTTGTATTTAGTCATCAGAGGGCGTGGTAGGCAAACGCGCGAAATTTCTAATTTGTTATGTGAATGTTTCAATTTTTTTATCTTTCATAACCTCCTGTAATTTTAACCAATATCAAATTGACATTGGTTAAATGTACAGAAATTAATAATATCAACATACAAAACATATTTCTTCGTTTAGTAGCAAACTACCACCATTTAACAATTAAATTTATACAACGTACACGACAATATCTCGTTCTCACCAGAGCATGGCGCTAGAATCGAAATAATCGTTTTCAATATTTTTCATGCACAAAGTCGCACCCCTATGGGGCTGATAATGAGTGGAAAAATCTATATAATTTTGCCTGACCCGGGATTTTAACCCAACTTCAGCTCTACAATAGTACCTTAGAACAACTACACCGAAGCAGGCGCTTTTTAAATATAACTTAAACTTATTGTATTAAACAGAAGAAGCAAGATCAATACGATTCATGTAATAGAAATCGTATGTTACATTAGATCTTGAGATTTCGTAGAAATTTATCTTACTTTATTTCATTCCTAACTGATATACGGAGGCGGGTATATAATGGATTTCCTCAGGTAAATCCGAGCCTACAGTCTAGATTCTAGGAATTTAGGGTCATGCCCTGATAATAATTTAGAGATAGGCGGATAAGCTGTCTACATCGTCTTTAGGTATATAAAGCATTGTTGATGTTGGCACATTATGGACAGTAAGTCACAACAATAGCTAGAGCGATAATTTTCAGTAGTGAAATAATACATGCTGAAACCAATGGCTTTGATACTTTAATATTGTGGTAACAAATAATAATAAATACACTAAACAGTCATGTAATTTTTTTTTCTCATTTTTCTTCATGCTTTGTCTTATGTTCTATAGATTATGTTACTTAGTTTAGTGGTTATTGTTTTCAAATTTTGATGAATTTATTTTACACGGACTGAGGCTTCGTTTAAATATTCAATCTGTCTACAAGATACAAGATTTTGCGTAGTTTGGGAGACAGCCGATCTGTTATTTGATTAAGTCAATTAGTTTTAATTGTTCTTAGATAATTATGTTTACTTTTGTATCGAGGCGTGTAAATAACTATATTATACAAAGAAAACCTAACCCCATATTCAGATAGAAGTCGTGGGTGTTGGAGACACAAAACACTTCGGTCTCACAACATCTTGATGGTCTTCATATGGATGGGTCTTGACCCATACAATTACTTGTTGATTAAATAAATATTTTTGTGATGTAATGCGGAGATCAATGTAACAGTTTCGAACTATCGATCTTTAAATTCGGCCTGGTTAGTTAATGAAGGTCATTTTAATAGTATAATGTAGAAATGTTAAGATCGACAGCATATTGCACAAATTCAATTTATTTTTGTTGACTTATTTTATCCAACAAATAACTTAGAAAAACATTCTATATGTGGATAGCTTTAGATGTGTTTTTCCAGTTGTTTTCGCTATTTTTCTATATAGGCTTGTTTGTGTGGACGTGTATATTTTTTTCTCACGAACAGGAAAATGTCAACGATTCCGATTGGGAATGTCCAACTGATGGATTGAACTTTGGCTCGGCTATTTATCTTGCCAGAATTTCACTGTGTAAAAATAGAGGTTTTTTATGTTTGTTGAGGAAAACCTCTAAGACTATAAATCTAGGCTAGGGAAATAGTTTCTTTAGTAGTAAATATCTCTTTGAAATTATGATACATTTTATTATTTATTTCGTAAAATAATCCCAACATACACGTGATTAAAAGTATCTCTTTTTCCATCAAATATTCTGATATGTTATTTTTACATAGTATTTTTACATAAATGCAAGCATATTAGTTATTCATAGCTCGTTAAGCAAATGTCAGGCTTAATTTCAGGGCAAAATAAGCTTACCTATTATATTTCTACGTTACGTGTGTATTCAAATTTGATAATCGTAGGGATATTTAGATAAATAAATTCGGGCGTGTTTATTTATCTATTTATCCCTGCGATTATCAAAGACAGAAAATGTGAGACCGAAAATTCCGGAACTTTCGGTCTCACAAACACCCAGACCTGAGACAAATACTTGTGGGTGTCACAAACATTTGTCGTGGTGCGGGAATCGAACCCGTAGCCTCTTGTTTCATAGTCGGCGTCTACCCAATTGCGCCACAGAGGCCGTCAAAAACAAAACAAAACATTATTTCAATGCCCAATTATAAACTCAATTGCAAAATACAAAGTGCACACAATCTCATAATTTATTATGCACCAAGTTTTAATTACAAACGCATTACAATTATTCTACACATTCAAATAAGGTAATTTATTAGACGTTCTAAATCTGATAGCGGCGGCTAAACATGCAAAGCAGGAAAACACTGTGATTTAGTAAAACTAAAACGAATGCTGATTGCATACTATTTGTTTATATTACTTACATGTTATATCAATTATGTTCAATAATCAAAATTCAATTTTTAAACATGGCCTCTCCATTACCATTTATATGATGATAGATTAATTTTCCAAACACAAAATAGTAAGGATTTTTGTGTTTGTAAGCATAAAAATCTTCAAGTTAATGTTCACCAATGGTTTTAATTTCTTGGATATGAAATAAAAGTGAGACTTTCAATTTCTGATACTAAGAAGCCAGCTGGAAGGAAGTTGAGAAAACTTTGTATGGAAAAACTGCTTTAGAAATAAAGGAGAATATCCGATTGTGCCAACTTGCCATATTCTTTTAAAGTACGACTGTTTGCTAGATTATATTATTTTTATATCTCGTGTAGGTAGATGTAACAAACTATTTTTCATTATGTGATTATTTTGTAATAACAAACAACAAATAAAAATAAAACTATTATTTACGGATTATATTTATACGGATATAATTTGAATTTGGAGAGGCTTAATACGAAGAGCCTTTGCTCTTCGTATTAAGAACTAATGTAAATATTTTTTAAATATCGAAATAAAAGTTCTTAACGAATATTTATGTATTTATTAATCTTCCTAGTGCACTAATTTATTATAACAACACAAATATATAAAAAAAGGATATTTTACATTTCATAATATAATATAATGCTTGCATATAAATTTAAAACCAAAACCTCTGGCGTAACTAACGAAGGAATCTCCATTTATATGCTATATAGTGTGCATTAAATAGAAAGGCTCCTAGTTTAATTTATTAGCAATTTACTGAGAGATAAATTTAATTAAAATCTTAACAAAGCTAATGAAGACCGAACTTACAGCAAAATTTGGGAACTTGTAAAGCCGCCATGAGAGTTTGCTGTTTAGATACTTATTTAGACTATATTTTGAGACGTCTACATCATATTAAAGGTATCAAACTTTTAAGATTCTGCAGAATAACAATAATATTTGTGATGCTTGAATAGTAAATTTATTGGGCATTACTGTGATATCTTACGGAAAATTGACGTGAAAAATAGTTAAGTTTCAGCTTTTATTTGGTGAGTTGTCAAAGTCGCTAGTCAGTTCTCCCTTCTTTTATTCATATTTCCAAATTTAGCTACCTAGTATTTTAGATATTCGTGGAAGTTAAAAGAAGTGAGTTGTTAGAAGAAGTGCTTGTTACTGTTATCAAAACATTGTTTCAACTCATGGACGCTGTTGTTTGACTAACTAATAAAGCAATGGACTAACAAGTCGTCTATTATTAAATAAACAATAAAAACCGGCTCCAAAAAAAAAAACAAAAACTAAAAAATACCACTGCAAAGCAGAAAATAGTATTTATTTAGTTGTACTTGTACAGGTTGATTAAATTAATTATTGTCTTGACTAGCCAACAAATCAAAATATATGAGTAACATATTGAAGGCGAGCCGCTGAGAACCAAACATGAAAGAGTTATGCCCTTTATTAATTTGTATTTATATTTTGAGGTAACAAACATAAAAAAAACACACAGTTGAGTAAGGTATCTCGTTCTTTTTTTGAAGTCGGTTAAAAGCTACCGCTGGACTAACCATAAAGGGAAATTATGACTAGAACACAAAAATTTTAGCACGTCATAACACTGACAACCCTAGTTTGAATCCTTAAAGGTCTTATTAAATTTAACATTTAATTAATTCTTATGTTACTAACGAACAGGCGAGACTTTAACGCTAGTTTTCAGTATTTCGCGAAGTTTAGGTTCAGCGTTTACGAATTTTGTGAAAATGTTACATTAAATACATATATTTATGAGTGGGGCTTTACGCGAACGAAGTAAGCTAGCCAAACAACTGCGGTCGCTTATTCTTTCTACTAAAACTTGAAACTTATGGATATTGACTTTCTATATACTTACATATTGTTTTTAGAAAATTTTCAGAATTATTATTTTGTAAATTAAATTGCGCTATGTTATATTTTTTGTTAGGTCAATGTAAATTAATATAAATCGTAATGGTCGGAATAGGAGATAGGACACTAAAAAGATGGGTCATTATAAAATCCATTAGCTATATAGCGAGGTAGAATAACCTCCACTATTGATGGTAAAAGCCAGAAATCATGATATTTTAATAATATTGTAATCCTAAATAATAGGTACACTTCTTATGGACTAACGCCGATATATCATCTAGTCGTTTTATAAAACTGAAATACGCTATGTTGTTACATTTAACAAAGAAATATCTGTTTGCAAGTTAAAAATATAAAAATGAAAGAAAACTATTTTGTACGGATTTGATCGGGAATTTGGTTTAATTTTTACATTTTTCAACTTCCCGACTCGACGCGGCGTTTCGATTTCTTTGTATCTTTCGTAGTCACGGAGCGGACTGAGGTGATAGTTATCCGCTTTAGACTTATTTTCAACTATGTTATATATTACTTCTTGTAATTAAATTATTACCGTTAGTAGACTTTTAATTTAAAATTTTCAAACTCTTACGGCCTTATTCATTGCCTGTTTTAAAATCTTTTCTAGTTACCGAGTATTTTATCCTTTTCGATTGACTTTTGGCTTCAGTTTGAGCGAAGAAGACAAAACATTTGAATTGGCGTTAATATTCTGTACTTAATATTTAAAATGCGTTACAATAGTTGAAATAAGTATAGGTAACATATTATATTATTATACAACAAAATGAGACACGGAGTGCGATATTTCACTGTCAAAACCAGGTTCGTTAAATATGAATTTCGCTAATCATAACTTTACCTCAAGAGTCCTTGAAATCCTTTACGCCAGTGCAATATCAAGGGCAGCATAAAAGCCACAGTTTTGGCCAGAAGTGTTCGTGCGGCCGACACTTATTTATTTATGACGGACATCGGAGGGGCGTGGCCTAAACGGGACATCATTGACTCGAGAGGTCAAGTGAGACGACGGGCAAAATTATTTCTTGCCGAGCTTTTTCCGAGCTTAACGCGTCAAGTGAAAGCTCCAGTAAATGGTTGTTGAAGCTTTATTTTACTTTTTACAGACGTTGCACATTTCTTAGTTGAAATATTTAATGAAATGCTGCGCAATGATACGTCTGTATAAAGTAGCTGAAGTAAATATTAGTCTTACGTTTGTTTTGTATTTCACAGATGTACTTCTTTGTAGATTTAAATAAAATCACAGTATCTTGCGATTACTTTGAATACGTATAAATATCATGTATTTTTAAAGTGGAATTTTCAAATAATTTCCTATTTTATCTACTAATACTGAAATGGTTTATTGACTCATATTTGAGGTGAGGAGTGTTTGCAGAGCCAGAAGTAGCATACTTTCATGAATAAATAAATAAACTGAAGTGCGTGGTGGCCTGTTGGTAAACGGAACGCGACTGCTCACATTGATGGCGGTCGCGGGTTCGAATCCCAGGGCACACCTGTGACTTTTCGGAGTCATATGTGTATTGATAATTTCAATTACCACGCACTAAAACGATGAAGGAAAACATCATGAGGAAACCTGCATACCATAGCTATATATAAGAATTTCTATGGTATGTAAGTCCGCCAACCCGCACAAGGCCACCGTGGTGGACTATATGGCCTAACCACTCTCAATCAATTCTCGATTGTAGAGTAGGCCCGTGCCCTGCAGTGGGACTTATATGGGCTGATACAGATACATGAAACCTAAGCCTTGCTACTTTTTAAAGCCTTTTCAGCTTGCTTTTTAGATCAAAAATATTGTAGCTATTACTCGTATTAGCGTGTTGAGATTCTTAACTGCATTTTGTGTCCAGGCAATAAAACAAAACTAAACTCAACAAAATGCATAGAAAACACTGGCGAGTGGTCTAGACGTCAGTAAACTCTATTATGCCAATTTTCTCTAAATCAAAATCCAGAATCACAAATGTGATACACTTGCCTACGATATAATGATGAGATTTTGGGGATTATATTTCATTATTTCCCCAATTTGTGCTCACCAAAGTTATCTGTATCAGTCCATACACTTGCTACTGTAGGGTAAGGGTCTTCTCTACAATCGAGAGTTATTGATTGAGGTTAGGTCGTATAGTCCACCACGCGGACCTAGTGCATATTGACGAACTTTCCATACCAAAGTAAGTCGTACAAATCACTATGATGTGCAATTTTATCGCAAGCCATATGACCTCTTTAATGAAAATATGTTATTAACTTCATTCAATACTAAATCAAACATCGGTGGGTATTAATTTTAATTTTACGGGTTATTGAATGTAATTGTCTTTCGGTTACAATTTACATAACCACAAAGGCGAGAATTTCATCCATTTGATATCGAGGTCCCAACCCTTTTGAAGTTATTATATTTTGTTTCGAAAGGGTCCCGGAAACAAACCAATGGATGTTGAATTTGTAGGAAAAATGATTAGATCAGATTTTACTCCAATACTCGTTTTTCTGTTCATCTAGACGCTATTACAAAATATTAAATAATATCATGGTATGCTTCTTTACATAAACTGTCTCGTAATTCATTTTTAGTATCTATCTTAGCTTACGGATTGTCAATCTTCTTTATTAAATTTTAGGCCCAAGATGGAGTTGAAGAATATTCAATTTGGCGATTTAAATTTTTTTAGTTCCATTATTCATGTAAAGGAGTAAAGCGAAAAAGCGATATAAACATGATTGAATGTTAATATAGGAATTCCCCGTCATACTCAGGATAAGACGCCACATAATCCAAATCTTGTAAACAAATCCCTACACAATTTCAAGCAGAAATAATTAATAGCACGACCTCGGACCGTAAGCACCGTAAACACCAGGCACTAACTGCTGTTGGTAGCAGGATTAATACATCCATCTGTTGGCAAGTAAAACATCTGTTAGCCGGTCCGATCTAGATTTATTCGGAAATGAACTTAACCACGGCAAACCATCTGACCTCGCTAAACTGGAATTCGCATAACATCCTTTGATGTTCCGGTTTCGTTTACCATCGCGATATTCCGACAAACCTTCGCTTTAGCAAACGAGACGAATTTATACGTGGACATTTCGGTGGTCGTTTGTATGGGTCGGCGTTATTTTCAATTTTCATAAAACTCTATGTTTTTTGTGAAATTATGGCCGATGTGATATGAAAGGGTTATATTTACATGTAGGTAATACTACCTGTAATGGAAGTTTACTGATTGTTACGTGGTGCCTGCCAATTTTCTTTAGTGTTACTTATTTCACGTTTTTTACATTTAATTGTATGGCGATTGGGAACAATGTTGTCTAAGGCTGAGTTGCACAAATTAACTTTGTCAATACCTTTGCCTTTGAATAAGTCATCGTCATACATAATATGAGACGTATTTGACCTTGCTAATGAACGAGATTGACATTTTTATGGTCAAAGGTATAAGTAGAGTTAGTTTGTGCAACTCAGCCTAAGCATAGCTAGTAATAAATCAAAGTGTGATTTCAGTTGTTTTATAATTTTGAGTTTCGAACGATTTTGAATTCTGCCGCACACCTAGGTTTTGAAAATTTCGTCGAAAAACAGGACACGATTAATAGACCAACTCCATTAACCGGCATTGATGATGTAGCAGTATGCTTAAATACCCAGGCATAAGGCAGCAATAATACATACACCCAACAGTCTCAGATATGTTGTATGTATGTGCTATAATCCCACACTGAGATCAAGTCTTGTTTCGTGGGTATCACTAACTACAAGAGACTTTCTGGTCTCACAAATACCCAGACGAAATAGCAGAATGTGCATAGGCAAGTATTTTTTCTTTTCATATATATGGACATAACGGAGAGACGAGATTACCAAAATCCCACTTGACTGTTTTGAGATTACAGTCAGAGAAAGTTGAAAGACGTTTACAAACCTCATTTTCCAATTTCAGATTAGGATAATGTCAAAAAAGAGGATCTGAAATCTTGTTTACATTAGGCATTGACACAGCCGTATTATTACGGTGCTAAGCGATTTGTTTAAATAAAATTCCTTTCACAGAGGCGCGGCGGACCGCATTCAATCAAATTTCAATTTACTGTTAAATGGAATCGAATTTAACGTCGAGCCGCTTTGATGATGACAAAACCCCTACGCAATACTAGTTTTTGTCATTGATCTGGTTTGCGTTGTGTGTTACTTGCCGTCGATAGTCAATTATTATAGGAACTGGACGAGACGCAGTCATTTCATTGTTACCACTCTATAATCTCTAAATATTGAATAATAGGTGTTTTGCAATACTTTTGTGTGTTCAGTCTTGGATCTTTCTATGGTTTTTTCTTTTTCTTTATATCATTATATTTTGTAAGATATTATTATAAGTTTAGATGCTATATGGTATAATTATGTAATATATGGCCGTTCGGAGGCAAAGTCCTTTTAATAAATAAAAAAAATGTTTCGATGCTTCACTTATTTGCTAGTAATGTTCATTTAATTAAATTAAATATTTTAGATCTTGATATCCATTATATCTGTAATTTTTCTTTTTAATACAAACCTTTACTATACCTGCTCTTACTCCAGAGGTCGGTAAAACTTAATTTAATGAATTTTACTAATTGATTGGTGTTCATATACAGCCGCTGCCAATAAACAATCCCAATCCAAAATTTGCCATTTGAGATTGACAGCTCAATCCTTTTTCTGATACTATATTGTCAATAATCAATCTCAGTAGTAAATAAACTATGGCAACACGACAAAAGACCAATCGAAAAGGAGAAAACAATCCAGATTGACTTCAATCTATTTTTTTCGATTGATTATTGGCATTGGCCGTTAGTCGTTATTCTCTAAAAATTCCAATAAATTCGTTTACTAAAAAAATTCTGGCAGCGCTAATTTTAATCTTATAAAGTATGAATATAAACTTTTAAATTGCGCGCTGGTTGGACGCGTGGATTGCCAAATAACATCCAACATTAATTTTTATGGCGCAATTTTATACCATGCAGTTGGTTATCACACCCAACTTCGCTGGGTAAATAGTAATAAAAATTCCAAGTATAAAATGGCGGAGCTCAACTGGTAACATGCAATTGCTTATACTTTATCATAGAGCCATAACAGCATTGCTTTAAATCCCGAAAATTCAAATAAAGTCGATGCGTAATCTAGAAATTACTGGTCTTATCGGGAATTTGAAATTAATATATACACTCAACAGTTATATGAATAGTCATGACCCCATGACAAGATTTATTAGATCTTGTATCGAAGGTATCAGAAACTATTAGAGACTTTTCAGTCTCATAAGCCCGGACTCGAAATAAATACTCGTGGACTACACAAGCATTTGTTTCGGTGCTGGGATCGTATCCTCGGTCTCTCGTTACACTGAACTTGCGAAATGCGCCACTGAAGCTGTGAAAGAGTTTAATACTGGTTATCTCAAGACTGCTACCGAAAACGAAGCCGGGTAGTAGTTTAGCAACAAAAAAAAAATTGACGCTTTTTTTTGCAAGTTTTTCTGTTGCATTGTGTCTAAAGTCGCTTAAACTACCGCCCGGCTTTGTTTTCGGTAGCAGTCTTGATATATCCTGTATAATGCTTTGGAAAAGAATACCAGCATCAATTAATGTATTGGCAGTATTGTCTCTTCTAAAGCTCGTAATATACCTAATACATTATACTCCTAGTAGAAATAATCTCTTAATCGTACTCTCGATTATAGAAGAGGCCCGTGCTTTGCAGTGGGACGTACATGGGTTGATACAGATACAGACAAAGATAATCTAGTACACAAGTTCACTAATATCAAATAAGGGATATTTTGAACATGCACAAATATTTATTTTAGGCCTGGTTGGCATGGAATTGCATTCTCTAATTGTTTCTGACACTTATCAATTACTACAGAAACTTATATATTTGAACTTACGAGTAGCACTAATTTTGTTTGTGCTGGATTCATTTATTAACCGACTTCAAAAAAAGGAGGAGGTTCTCAATTCGATTGTATGTTGCTTTTTTTTTTATGTTTGTTGCCTCGTTTCTCTGTACTGTGTGAACCGATTTCGACCATTCTTTCTTTGATTGAAAGCTGGTGCTTGTCGTTTGGTCCCATAAAAATATGGTGAAAATCTGATGAATATCTTCGGACCTGGAGAGGGGAACTCCTTAAAACTAAGTAGAATTCCAATGGTTCTTTTTGCATTAGGTTCATCATAAAAGTTAAGTTACAGTGAGAGACGGAAAAAGGGGTGGGGGTGAGGGGGGGTAGGTGATAAAATTAAAATACACGTAAATTCTAATATCTTCGGCAGCTTTTAACCGATTTTAGTGATTTCTTTTTCATTGGAAAGAATGTATTGACAGGTTGATCTCAGGAACACAACATGAAGATCTGATGATCATGTTCGGACCTGGAGTGTAGAACTCTTCAAAATTTAGTAGGATTCCAATGGTTCTTTTTGCATTGGGTGAACCCAACTACTGAAGTATAAAAGCTAAGCTACAGTGGCGGAGGGAAAAGGGGGCAGGGGCAAAGGAAGGGGGGGAGGGAGAAAAAATAATAAACATGTGAATATTCCAATTTCTTCGGCAGCTTTTAGCCGATTTTAGCGATTTCATTATCATCGGAAAGAACATATTCCTTGTGGGGACCAAAACTTCTTAATTTAAATTCCTATCAACACTAAAAAGATAAAAATAACTAAAATTTTTAATAAAAAAAATAAAAACCGACTTCAAAACAAAAAACCACTAAAAACCAAAAAATAACAAAATAATAAGTACCACTGCAAAGCAAAAAAATAATATTTTTTCATGAAACTTGCGCTTGTTGATTAATTTGCTTAATGACTTGACTAGCCAACAAATCAAAATATATGCATAACATATTGAAGGTGGGTCGCCCAGTACCAAACATATAGATATTTAAATTAATATAAGGCATAGGTCCTACATGTTTGGTACTTGGCGGCTCGCCTTCAATATGTTATGCATATATTTTGATTTGTTGGCTAGTCAAGTCATTAAGCAAATTAATCAACAAGCGCAAGTTTCATGAAAAAATATTATTTTTTTGCTTTGCAGTGGTACTTATTATTTATTCGTCTATTGTATCTGTATCTGTATCAGCCCATATACGTCCCACTGCAGGGCACGGGCCTACTCTACAATCGAGAATACGATTGAGAGTGGTTAGGCCATATAGTCCACCACGCTGGCCTAGTGCGGGTTGGCGGACTTGCATACCATAGAAATTCTTATAAATCGCTATGGTATGCAGGTTTCCTCACGATGTTTTCCTTCACCGTTTTAGTGCGTGGTGATTGATTATCAATACACACATGACTCCGAAAAGTCAGAGGTGTGCCCTGGGATTCGAACCCGCGACCACCGTGAACATGTTGGCAGCAGCGTCTAGTCCGTTTACCAACAGGCCACCACGCACTTATTCGTCTATTACTGATTAAAATTGATAATGTTGAAATTTGTTTTCAAAACTCATTTCACGCTGAAGCTTAGACTAATGTGAATTGATTAATTTTAGACGAAGAACCCAAAGCCACCAGACTTCACGTGTACTACTTGCTAGCTTGGTGATATGGCCCTGGGATCTCGGGCTATTTCATTATCTACAAAAATGTCTGGAAATATGTTATGATAACAGATATAAAAAAAACAGTATCTATAGTAACATACTGTTTAGCTTGTATAAAAGCAACAAAAACGGAACACATTTAACAGATTTCACCTTGCTTTAAATAGCTTATTTATTTTGCATTACGGCAGTACGGTTGGAAGTAGGCACGCATGCAAAGAGGAAATTTCACGCGCCAACGACTGCTAATGTTTTTATTGGGAGCACATACGGGGAAAATTGGACCCGTTTATTTTTACAACCAGTACTGACACTGATTTTTAGTGCTCGTAGATGAAGACGAAAAACACGGATGAATGTGATTGCTTTTCACTGATAAATGGAACTTTTATTGCAATGTTATTTGTAGGAAATAAATCGAGTGATGTTATTGATGTGGTGTGTCGGAACGTGTATTTTTCATGAATTTTTACAAGGGAATATTTTATTGCTATTACATGTTAATGTTGCGTACTTTGTAAGTAAAACTACATTCATTTGTGTTTGTGACTTATTCAGTATATTATAATTGTTAACGTTAATCTCTAGGGGACATCCTTATTCTACTCCTCGTAATTGCTGTTATTCGGGAGTAAATGTATCCCTGCTCCAAAAAAAAATTCAATCTGTTGTTGCTTCAAATCGTCCAAAAATATTACCATTACTTATATCACAGTTTATTATGATTCAATTTCCATAAAATATATACTACAAAAATAAACATTACCAAAGAAAACCAGCAACGAAACCGAATAAGCGTACAAAACACATTGCAAGCGCTAATCCTCCGCGGATTCACAAATCAACTGGACATTTTGTAATTAATGTGCACTAAGCGAGGACGTACCGGCCGCTGAGAACATGAATCATTTTATATGCATTGGTTATTTTCAGAGTGCCAAGCAAGCCAACAAAAACGCCCAGAGTTTGGAAGATAAAAGGCTGCGCGCCGGATAGAGACTGAATGGGAACGAAAATGTTTCCGTGGTAGGTAAAGCTCACGCACACTAGGCTCACGGGTGTAAAGTTGATTCCACACAATATACTTTTGTAATATTATTATTAAAATCTGGTTCCACTTAGGCTGGATCACATTAAAGACGTTGACTTTGAATTTGTCGGTTAAAACGCTGTGCATTTGGAATGTTAAATGTATGTTAATGTAATTTGTAGATACTGCTCATGCATGGTCAAACTTATTTCCATGCTAAAATAAATATTATTTATAAATTATATGGGGCTATTCTATCGTCATAAGCATTAATTACAATTCAGTCCCTGACTGAGCACTCATATGATTATTCATTTCGAAAAACTCGTCCAAAATTGAACTCTACTTTTGTGCGAGAAAATACTTCATTCAAAATGCACTATATTGATATTTTCCATATGCGTGGAGTTCTCAGTGTGCCGTGGTCACAACCGTAAGCGATACGGCAGCTCTTGCCGAATGAATTTACGTGTGCAGTTAGTGTGCGCATTTTTTGATTATACCCGTGTGGGAATTTACACGAAGCTAGTGTAAAAATTAATGAGATCCGGTTTCGTTTCGAATACATTTTGGTATATTTTGTTATATATTATGGTTTTTAGCCAGAGCGGAAATGTAATTAAAATGTTTCTACTTATTCACATGATTTTTTAATGGTTGTTTTGGTGTGCTGTTTGTTTATTTCGGGCTTGGCTGTAAAGGGAAATACTGTGGATCCGAAGCCTTTTCGATGTATATCTTTATATTTCATTCAAACCAACTTGTAACGTTTGTATTTATTACTGTATTGTAAACTGGTTTTGAAAAGAGCAACACTAGTTTCTTGTCCTTTCTTATCTGGTGAAAACTGCTTTACGAAGTGGGTGGTAGAACAAAAAATGACTAAATCCAAATGCCGTTGAACATGTTAGTGGATTAAATAAATAATTTTCATTTCATCTATTTTAGTTCTCCAATGAGGTATAAATATCTCACGTACTTGTTTATACCTTCCCGACATGTTTATTTCTGCAGAGTAAAGAATGTTTATAAAATTTAATCAAATACCCAACAATAACAATTAGCCAACATACTCTCTTACAAACTTTACATAAAATAAACTAAATTTAAATTCTAGAAGAATTCCGAGCACAGAGATATAAAATCTCCCGAACAATGTGCGAACAATGTACTCGCTAAATGCTTGCTTATGTCGCAACGACATACCCCGAATAGTTACTTCAGACACCGATATTAACCTACTTTAAAAGGCTGTTGGCAGTCTGGTGTGTTATTCAATGTTTGTAAAGACTCAGGCACACTATTGACATCTATGTCTTTAGTTTTATAGCAGGGAAGATGGGATACTGATTTCATTTTAAATCGAGAACGTTGCCGACAATATATAGGAGTTTAAATTGGAAAGCAATCTGTTCGCTAAAGAAAATTTTTAGGTTTGTTGATTAAGGTTTCAAGTCAAATTATATTAAATACTTCTATGATATAAATGTATATTCAAATAATTGCAGAAAATACTCAATAATTTACGAACGGTATAATTTTTGTCAAAATAAATTATTGCATTTTTTTATACATATTTTATTAATACTCTATCGATACGGATCATTATTTATTTTATAGGACAAAACACTTCAGCGACTATTTGTCGTAAGCGTGTCGATCCCTACACACATAATTTATGAACTATACACGTATTCCTTTCAGATTGGACCATGATAGATTTATATTCTCGTGACGTTTTGTGTTTACATACTTGTGATTAATGGCTTATTGTAGAAAGTATTGCATTGTTATTTATATAATCTTGGCTAAGGATTCGCCTCATGTCTTTATGATTAATATTGGATCAAACATTGTTCGCCATTTTATTCAGATTTTATTATATTAGAGGATATATTTCGTGTATGTAAAATACTTTGTGCCCGTTCTATTTAGATCTACAAAAGGAGGAATGAAATATCACAGAACGCATATTAAGAAGCGAGAATTTATACGGTGTCACCCGGCAATATATTTGGGTATTGCAAAATTTATATTCATATTTCTGTGACGCTAAACCCAATAATATTTTACAAATTTTGCAATATCCTTTGTCTGAGCTCTCAGTTATATAAAATAATATTGGTATTGAAGACAATATTTCAGTTATGTTTTATCTATTTCAGGCATATACATCGAGTACCAACAATGCCGTAGTTCAGGTTAGTGAATTTTACATACTTTTGGCCAGGGACGGACCGTGAAATTGTTGGGGCTTTAGGCTAATATGACTCCAAGGCCCACTAATTATTCAACTAATTACTATTGCGTCACAAAACTATTTTGCAAAGTGATCTAAGTTTACTGCCAAGGAAAGTAGGACAATAAAACGTGTCATTTATTTCAATAAAATTTACCCATTTATTCCTAATTATTCAGCATTGTTTTATATTGTCGTTAAAATGAATACGTCAAAAAATTTAGGCCTTTGCGTCTACGGGACCCTGCGCTGCAAATCCAGCTATTTTTCGACAATCTTTTGAGCGAGTATTGTGACAATTAGCATAGACCATAAGATGCAAAATGAACGCACTTTTTCATAAAATTGTAACATATTGAAAAATATACACGTATTTAGTTTTGAACTTATTGTAGCCAACATAAACGATTTATCTATCTATTTATTTCGATATTACGTTCGGTCAGATACCGGGTATCTCAAGACTGCTACCGAAAACGAAGCCGGGTGGTAGTTTTAGTGACTACAAATACAATGCAACTAAAAATTTCGCAAAGAAACGCGACATTTATTTTTTATGATTTTTTAAATATCGTCATTTTTTGGTGGTAAATCCTTAGTTTTTGCTAAAATAATAATTTAAACACTTTTATACCTTAGATTATTTATAAATAAAAGGGTATACACTATTATTTTAGGAAAAAATGTATTTACCACCCAAATATGGTCATCGGAAAAAAATAACAAAAAAAAAATTGTCGCTTTTTTTGCAACTTTTTCTGTTGCATTGTGTCTGAAGTCGCTTAAACTACCACCCGGCTTCGTTTTCGGTAGCAGTCTTGATATACCCTGTATATAATAGGTCGAGTTGCATAGATAAACGTTACTGTACTTCAAAATACCTTCATGAAGAATTAATATTCAAATGCTGCGCAACAGTCCGTAGACTCCAGTAATCGTATTTATACGGCCGAGTGTAGTAGGTTACCTTCTACTACGAGCAGTAAGTGCATAGTCATAACCGTAAACTGGCCGGGTTATAGTCGGGTGTTTGCGTTAATCCCACATGTGGCCAATAGGACCCTCTCTACTGGCCAGTCTTATGAGATTAAAATAACAAATTTTAGGAACAGGATTTAATGGGAGCGTTTATAGCTGTTTTAATGGTGATTGTTAATGATAAGGGGACTGGTTATGGTAATGTTCTTGGAAAGTTTGGTCAAATATTATGTGGTTATGTGATTTTTATGAATAATAAACAAAATAAGGAATTATAAAAATAGACCTTTGGAGCCAAAGAAGCATCATAGCAGGCATACCTAATAAGGCTAGTGTTATACATTTTTAATATTGTTTATATCGAAAGATTACGTTATGTATAAGATGCACGCGTGCGAAAGAGAAAACGAATATCTCCCCCGCACTATTAAAAATATTAATATCTCAGTAATTTTACATCCAAGTTTTATGCTGTTTCCCAATTATTATTTTTCATAAACGATTTTTAGGAACATTTTACATTGCTGTAGTGCAGTTACTATGCCAGGCTAGTATAAAAAAAGTGAAGATAAAAATGTAAAAGAAAATATACAATGTAGACATTAATTTATTCCTAAACCATAATTGGATAGGCCGACCACTCCAAAAACGCCACAAAAAATAAGGCAAAAATATGCCTAGGTGCGTCTAATTATGCGCGAACACGAAAACGTGTCGAGATAACAATACCTACTTCATACCGAAGCACTTACCGAGTGCTCGTGATTATTGCAAACAATGACGTGACGATTTCCACTCATCAATCACTGAATGAGATGATGAATGATCGCTATCAGAGGAATCAGTGCTGCGTGTTTGTACGCTGCCGGGAATACAATCGACTCATGTCTCGTTCATGTATAGCGATTTTGCCATGTTGAATTACTGTCTGTAGGATTTAGGTTTCAAATAATGTATTCTCATAAAATGTTGTTCGCTTGTAATGACATATAAAACTATTGAAATAAAACTATTATTTACGGATTTTATCGCGGATTTGGTTTAATTTTTACATTTTTTGAGTTCCCGATGTTTCAATTACTTTACAGCTTTCGTGGTCACGGGGCGGACTGAGGTATTAGACGTCCGCTCTGTGACTGTTACAATTCAACTACCCTTATTTTACAATTATTAATTTAAAAAAATAATTTAAATAGCCAGTCTGTATTTGTGTCTGTATGTGTAACATTCGCGTAATCTAAGAAACCATTACATATAAAACTAATGTATAATTTAAGTGCTTAATTGATATCTAGGACGCTTGATTGATATAGTTTTACAATGTGCACACTTAATTATTAAGTTTGTTATTAAAATGTTTTATCGAATCACATTATTTAAATTCGATAGATATAATCTGTTATGCAGCCGTAGGGGAGACCGGGGCTAGTTGACCAGGTTTCAGCTTAAATGTTTCTATTTCAATTTCTTTAGAGTATATTAATTGAAAAATGGGTTCAGTTTATAGCTTTACTATTAAGCTTTAAAAGAAAGTAGCAAAAAGTACGTTATTCGTTGTGATGTAGAGTACAGGCCGGTTTTTGTACAATAGGAAAAACTGGTCAACCTACCCCATGCTCGGGGTAGGTTGACTATGCACCTGGGGTAACTTGACCTATGAAGTTGTAAGGGCAAAATCTACGAGGATATGAGATAAAAGACACAAAAATGTATTACTCTTTTTTTATTGTAACCAAGGCGATCTTCGGCCATGTCAATTAAACATAATAAAATTCAAATTATAAAAATAAACAATCAAACATTTAAACACTAGGCAATTTGAGTAACTAAAATAAACAAAGTACTATCTTACTAAATATTCAAAACAAAACGAAATAATTTCTTATAAGATTTAACCATTTGGTAACAAATAATCATATTAAACAAAATGCTCTCTTATTAAATATTTAAAACAAAATGAAATAATTTCTTGCAAACTTTAACCATTTGGTAACAAATTATCATATCTAACTAATGTAATTATATTTATTATTTGGTAACAGTTGACGTTAAAATGTGTGTATTTATACATATTATTTATATAAATTATATATGTTCGTATATATGTTATAAGTATATTATTTTATTAATAAAATAAATTATTTTGAGATCATACTATCCAATCAGTCTTCTAAATCGGAGGTGCAATTTTTGCATTCATAGAACAATATGTTCCCGTTTACACATTTCGTGTGTGCCCACAACTTGCACGCAGTGCATTGAACCCATTCTTCCCCAAAAATACTAGAGCTATAGGATTCAGTGCACTCCAAACAAAATGTTTCATCCTCATCACTTTCATCGTCGTCACTTTTCTTCTGATTAGACTCACGAAGAGTTTTTCTTCCTTTAGCCTTTCCGCCCTTTTGAGTTCCAGTAGATTTTCCGCCTGTTATCTTTGGCTTCTTTGCTTTCCGTGTCAGCGTCTTATTAGATTGTTGTTTTGCCTTAAGTTACATAAGATTTTCTTTTTCTGGTGTGTCCGTGTAAATAGTGCTCTTTCGTTTTCGGATATTTCTTTTATTTTCTAAACGTGGTCCAGCTTTCGGAAAAGGTCTAATATCTTCAGGTAAAGTAAACGATGTGCTCGGCATATCCACACTTCTTTTATCAGTAACTGGATTTTTTTCAGGAGTTTTGAATCCATAATCTGCATTAGTCACTAAGAGCGCATCAGAAGTAGAAGGCACATCGCAAACCGCGATTGAAGTTGGTGGTGTGACAGTTTCAAAAGAAATACCATCACCTTGGTTAGGTAAATTACATGGATCAGTTTGGTTGCTTAGATCAAATGATGGTGCAGCACTGTTAGTAACCGATGCTGATGTTAGTGCAGGAAATACATCCGGTGCTGGCCTGTCAGTCACATATGACCCGCTAAACTCTGAGTCAGGAAATATATTTTCGTTGAATGGTGATATCCCAGTCACACGGAATCCAGATTGAATATTATCAATTGTAGCTGCTAATGGCAATGATGTTTTTACCAACTCAGGAATATCATAAATAGTTATAGTCTTTCCCGGATGACTTGCTAACCAATTATCGCATGCTTGATTGTAATATTTCTTTAGTGGCCCATAAACTGTCCTATCTAGAGGCTGCAGCTTATGGCTGCAGTGGGGAGGAAATGATAAAATTGTAACCCCGTTTTCTTTGAAATAATCAAGCACTTCTAAAGACAAATGCGAGTCATGATTATCGAGAAGTAATAAAACCGGGGTTTCTTTTCTGGGTTTGGCGTATTTTACGAAGTGTTTAGCAAACTTTCGAAAATTATCTTCTTTCATCCACCCAGAAGAATTAGCATCGCCATCTGAGCCCACTGGTCCACCTCTGATGAAATGTTCTTTGTAGTGAACCCGTGGAAAAATAAAAAATGGAGGAATCATGTTGCCAAGGGCTGAGATAGCAACCGCGACCGTTACTAGCGTACCTCGTTCTGCGGAAGTTATTTTTCCCAAGTTCTTGATTCCTCGACGAGCTATCACTCTATTAGGAACATGTACCGTTGTCAGTCCTGTTTCATCTACGTTCCAGATATCACCAGGACTTAGATTATGGCGTTGATAAACGGTTTTCAAATTGCCAAAGAACAAATTAACGTTTGTTTTGTTGAAAGATGTGGTTCGAGATAAACTAGTCGCTTGAGGAACTCGTATCGAAAGTGCAGGATGACGTTTAAGAAAATGCCCCAGCCAATCTTCACCAGCAATGAGTTTTGTATTCCATGAGTCCGGTAAGGATTTGTTATTTTTTTGCAAATTCATATGCGAACTTTCGTGTTTCATAAGGTGTTAATCCATAATAAATATCTGCTGCTTTCTTCAAGTAACTCTCTAAAGCAAGCTCTTCCTCGTCACTAAATATTTGTCTACTTTTTCTGTAGCCAACGCTGTCCAAAGTTGCTTCAGATTTCGATAATTCGGGATTTTTTTCTAATTTTTTCGTCATATTTACGACGTAGCGTTGGAGTGTTTTATACGGTATAGCGAACTGTTTCGCCGTAGAATTAATACTTTTTTTATCAAAGATAACTTGTTGACATGCTCTATTTATTAAATCTTTGGATGTACTCCCTCTATTAGTCTTTCTTTTATATGTTCGCATGGTCCTGAAACAATGATTTTTGAATAAAATTTCAAAAATACCGACTTCATTTTATGTGTGGAATACCCATAATACAATGGGGCAGGTTGACCAAGTGGTCAACCAACCCCGGTATACATTAGTCTACTAGCCCCGAACCACTTTTTAACTTTTAAGCACATGCCATAACCTCAAAACTGCGACAAAATCAAATAGAATAATACGTAAAAGAAAGAACATGAATCGAACATTCGTTTGTGAAAGCTTTGACAGTCAATAACCATGAATAAACAGGCATTATTACAAGTAATATTACATGAGAAATAATTACTTACGTGTGTTGTTTTTCAATATTACGTTCCTTCTCTCAAACGACGTGCGTGCGCGACGCCGCGTTCCCGACGACTGAGCGGGGGGAGATGACGGACTCTTGTGTCTCACTAGTTAGCTCAAAGCTATTGCCTCGGACGAGTTTTTGATAATTAGTCAACCTACCCCTATAGTCAACTAGCCCCGGTCTCCCCTACTCTAGAATTTAGTTTTCTGTGCATAATTGGTGCGTATATTCTTTACGTGAAGTTTGTATTTATTTGGTTAAGTGATAAACAACGTGCTTTCTTTGTTGAATGTCGCGAGGAGCATACTATTCAACAGATGGCAAGCGATAAGACCGCTCGCAATGGACATTAGCAAAATACCATGAATTACAGTTATGCTTGCACTCGCCATCCTGGGACATAAGAAGTTATCTTTCAATATGTCCAGTAGTTACTCTAGCTACAATATCCTTCAAACCGGAAGACATCAGTGCATTTCCATAAAATACTGCGAATTAATATGAATCCAACCACAATTTTACGCTAAGTCTACTATTTATTTTTGGAGTATCCAATAGGACACTTGGCTACTCCAATAGCGCATTATGCGACATGACTGGGTGACTCTTGCTTCAACCTTGCGGCCTATAAAGCGAAGTCATGTTGCATACACGGTTCGTTAGTTTAAAACCATATACGTTCTCCATGGCTAACTAGCAAATACCAGCACTTCTGCTTCGTAAAAGTAGTTGTCTGCATTTTTTGTAGTAAAATTTTACAGGCTTGTGAATATGAAAATTGTAATGGAAACTAGGAAAATGAAATTGACATGAAATTGTTGCTGTGAGCTTACTAGCAAATACTATACTTGCACTTCTGCTTCGTAGAAGTAGTTGTCTGCAATTTTTTCTAGTAAAATTTTACAGGCTTGTGAATATGAAAATTGTAATGGAAACTAGGAAAATGAAATTGACATGAAATTGAATGATATGAAATTTTCTATCAAATTAAATTAATGGAATATTCACATTACATTACTAGAAGTTTAAAAATAGAACGAGCACTTCAACTTTTTGATTTTTTTTTTTGTAGAAATTACTTTGAAACTAAATAGAATATGTTTTTAGTCTGTGAGCTGTAGACCGGTTCAGATATCTATACTAATATTATAAAGAGGAAATATGCGATTGTTTGTTTGCACTGAATAGGCTCTGAATACTGAACCGATTTTTAAAATTATTTCATCTTTTGAATCCTACATCATTCCTCATAGTTAATAGAGAAAGTGTATCTGCACCGGGGCGGACAGGGTCGGGCCCATAGTCTTAAATAAAATAATATCTTTATTGGATTTAGGAAAAATAGTAGATATCAGAACAAAGTAATGAAAAATATATGTAAATATTTTCTACTTAATTAACACACAGAATATAGAAAGACTGCTAGCGAAAACGACGCCGGGTTGTAGTTTTAGTGACCACAAACACAATGCAACTAAAAATTCGCAAAGAAATGCGACATGCCTTTGGTATTTTTTTGAAATATCAACTTGGTTGAGTGGTATATCCATAAGTTTTGCTAATATAATATTCGATATTTCGACCCTTGGGTACGACAGGGTCTTTAAAGTAAAAGGGTGTACAAAAATATTTTAGAAAAAAAAACTATGTAGCTACCACCCAAATATGAAGTACAAATAAAAATGTTTTTTTTATTGGTTTTTTTTAGTAACATTGTGTCTGAAGCCTCTAAAACTACCACCCGGCTTCGTTTTGGCCAGCAGTCTTGATATACACTGTATTTATCATATAAGTATGAGTATATATCAATACTATTTTTAAACAGAACTACACTTTCTGTTTCTAATTAAAATATTAAAACAAGAAGCAAATGTACGCAAAACCTAACAATCTTATTCTATATCTACTTAGAAAAGACTAATTCGTTCTAATAAATTAACAAGTCTATTAATTAGCAAACACGTTCAAACAACCGTCAAAGACAAAGAATGCTCGTTGGTTGAATCCAATAAAAGTAAAGATAAGCCTATTGTTTTCTTTTAATACAGAGTAGACTATATCGGAGTCATTCGATTGGGAAGCTTCCCCGGTCCATTAGGCTAATAGCGGAGCAGTGAGACGGCAAAAGAGATTAAGCAGTGCTCACTCATCGCTTTCGTTACAGCTATTAATTGATAACTGTTCTCTGTAGATTACGTTCGAAATTCAATAGGAGTTTTAAAGTTAAAATTGTATGTCTTCGCACTTTTTGCTAAAGGATTTTGCTGGTGCTTCGCGATTGTTATCGGGTTTATTATTTTCAATGAGTGTTATTTGAAATTGGTTATTCATGGGTTATTTTATTTTCTATTAACGTGATGTCGAGGAAAGGTATTAATATAAGGTTATATATATGTTATTACAATTGATAAAATAATAGCTACACCAGTTTGGTAAGACTTTGGGATTTTTAGAAAGTAATTAGTCAGGAATTTGATTTTTAACTAAAAATGTCGTAGGCTTAATAATGAGGGTTCAATGAATAAAAATATTAAATAAGTATAAGAGGAAAAATAATATTGTAATAAAGTCGAATAATCAGTATATTTTGGTTTTAAAACGAATGATTCTCAACGAAATCACCTTATTTAAGCCAACTAAAATCATACAATTTGGACTCGACCAAAACAGCAGCAAAATGTTATACCAACAATATTATTGAGCAATTCATAACATCGAACAGTAGACATTGGAAGCCTTCGAGACATTACATCATTTCCCCCAAAAGCTTGTTCAACAAAATTGGTTTGTGTGGAAGATGAAGCCGAATACACGACGAGAATCACAAATATCGGCAACGGTCTATAAGGCACCGATTTTATTGCCAAACGGAGCCAAGAGATACCGCAACACTATTGAGCCGTAATTTTTCATGGTAAGATATTGTTACTGTTGCCCACGCTTGCCCAGATACCGGCCATTTGTATAATAAGTCGATAGAGATCCTCGTTCAACCCCCAATAAGACGCAGGAATTTGTTCGGGTTCACGACATTCGCGCGAGCGTATTTGGTACGGATATTTTTCTCATTTACTAGGAGCCGAATTAAAATTTTGAAAAATTATATCACGTAAACGGAACTCTGGTCCCAGGAGTACTCTCTTCTAAGACGCAAAACGTGATCCAATTTACAATGCCTTCTAATATTTCAGATTTGTTACGATCAACTTTATTACAAATTGGAATCGTCTCGATGTATCCCTCGAGATTGGGACGGCGACCTTTCATCTTTGATTCGACCATCGGTTATGATAAGATATCCCTTTTCAAAGAACTTTTCGGCTTAACAAATAGTAAATAATTCGTAAAGGATATATAAGGGAAAATAGCAATCTAAGAGCTTTTTGATCAATTAGATTACATGATATTTATTTATCATAAGAATTTCTTTCTTTCATCGAAACTCTACTTGGAAAGAGGATCCATTAAGTACCCATGGGTCTCAGAAAGTCGCTTAATGCAGTTCGTTTCCCAGAGATATGTAAAGGAATTCTTTGGGGACGACAATGTTCAGAAAAGGGCTTATTTTGGGCAAACATAATTATTTTGAAACAAAATTATTTTTCAAAATTACCAGTATCTTTTTCAAGTATACGGAATACATAGTAACAAAGGTTGAAATTTATTTAAAATGCTAAAAAATATTTAGAAAAGTACTCGAACGCTCCTCATAAAGGGTTAAAAGGCATTGCAGACGCCCTCTAGATGACTCGTCTGCTACCAATATTGCAAAACGATAAATGCTTATTATTGGATTACTTATACCACATAGTCTGTACAACGAAGGATAATACTTCTGAGCCCTATCTTTTATCTCATTCTTCGATATGGAGGAAAGCATTTTATTTATTATCTTTTTAATCTATTTTATGGGAGGTAAATGACTACGAGTGTCCCTTAGAGACTAATCGAACGAGTGATTTTATTTATTACTTACTTCGATCTCAGTTTATAGGGGTTAAATTGAACATTATTATGTATCTGTATCAGGCTTTATAAGTCCCACTGCATTGCACGGGTTTCCCCGAGAGAGTACGATTGAGAGTGGTTGTGGATAGTCCATCACGCTAGCCTAGTGCGTGTTGGTGGACTTTACATACAAATACTTAAAAATTCACTCCCGATGATTTCCTTCACCGTTAAAGTTGAACGTAGAACCTTATTATAATACCAATAATTTTGCGAATATAATTCCTAACCTAGTGCGTGGTGGCCTGTTGGTAAACGGACTAGACGCGGCTGCCAACATGTTCACGGTGGTCGCGGGTTCGAATCCCAGGGCACACCTCTGACTTTTCGGAGTCATGTGTGTATTGATAATCAATCACCACGCACTAAAACGGTGAAGGAAAACATCGTGAGGAAACCTGCATACCATAGCGATTCATAAGAATTTCTATGGTATGTAAGTCCGCCAACCCGCACTAGGCCAGCGTGGTGGACTATATGGCCTAACCACTCTCAATCGTATTCTCGATTGTAGAGTAGGCCCGTGCCCTGCAGTGGGACGTATATGGGCTGATACAGAATTCCTAACCAACAAAGAGACAAAGAAATCCCCGCATATTCTATAATAAGTGAGCTAATTCACTCCCACGTTAATATTGCAAGCAGCGTAATTTATCAAGGGACCGCTACTAAATTTGAGCCGGTGGCGTCAATCCCTTTCATGAAACATGCATCGGTCTGCCGCACTTCATTGTGCCGCCGACATTGCTGCGGAAGGGTTTCATGTGTTTTAAAATGTCAATGTGGCCTGATTTTACAGATATTTACGGCGTGCCATTGCTCGGAAAAAGGAGTTCGAATTTTAAAATACTCTGGGTAATGCGTTAATGTTACTGTATTTTTTTAAATATTGCACCTGTAAATTAAATAGAAGTTTAATATGATATAGAAATTAGCTACGGCTATATGTCGTCGGTAGCTTTGCCACGCTCTTAGTCAAGTCATCTACGAATGTTTGTAATTTTGCTGCGGACAGTATTAGGTTTTTACTAAAATTAAATACCTCATTTTTCACCAGATTTTAATCATGTTTTAAGGAACTACATTTATAGTCTTACCATGCACTCCTAAAATAGATAATCTGTATCAGCCCATATACGTCCCACTGCAGGGCACGGGCTTACTCTACAATCGAGAGTACGATTGAGAGTGGTTAGGCCATATAGTCCATCACGCTAATAAAATAGATCGGGTTTATTTAAGCGCATTCTATATATAATTACGATTAACAGTATTTACGGTTACTTAAAAATAAGTTGATATAATAAGGGTTTAAGTTCAGACTGCAATATTAAAATTAGGAGCTTAAGAACATTAGCATCATTATGAATATAAATTGTTCTATTAATTATCTCTTTAAGATTGTATTGAATATCAAACGGATGCTAATTATGAAATATTCTCCCTATGAACACGTATTATGTATGTTCCATTGAGCCGCAGTTTAGGAAATTCCTATTTCACACATATAGTACATACATACATAAAATCACGCTTTTTTCCCAGAAGGGGTAGGCAGAGGTGCCAGGACACCCACATTTTGCCTTGTATGTTTCATTCCACGATGTGATAGGTGGCGAGCCTATCGCCATATTAGGCACAAATTCCTGAGTCTAGGCTGATAATGAATAGAAAAATCCAATATCACCCGACCCGGGATTCGAACCCGAGACAAATAGGCCACCGAGGCAGTCACACATATAGTATATTATTCATATTAAAGATTTCTATTGATTTCTTATAAGGTAATTTTTTTACTGTTACCTAAGAACCAGAAATCCTGACTAGTTTTACAGACGACATGGGGCAACGTCGAGAGTTTTTGAAGTGAAAACTTCTTTAGCGGCGTTGAGCACTTTTTCTGTAATGGGTATAAAATCTTAAACTCGCGTCAGGACACGTGACCTGATCGAAAAAGCGTAAGACGGATGGAGAGTAGACAGCTGTCAGTTAGCTGTCAGTTTATAAAGCTTTGATGAATTGCCAATGATTTTGAGTGGAGATTTCAACATAAACTTCGCAGACGATAAAAATCAACTATTAATTGAATTTTTAAATAATGAATTTGGTTTAACTATGTCGAATGATCGCAATCTTAGCACAACGAAATACAAAACTACTATTGATGCGGTCTTTATTAGACATTTAAATAGGTTCGAATCAAAACTGTTCGTTTCTTACTTCAGCTACCATAAACCTATGGTATCAGTTTTAGAGATTGGCGATGATAGTTCTGGTAATGATGATGGTGAAAAAGTCGTTGAAATTATGGATGAAAGTTGATTTTTCGGAGAGATAAACTTTTTAATGTAAAATAATTGTAATAGTTTTAAAGTGTTAAATTTTTAATGTAATATAAATTGTCATGTTTGTGTACGATGGCGCAATAAATGAATATTGTATTCTACCACATAAATGATAGTACTTTTATACTGATAAAGCAATCGGTGCAAAATTATTCCCTAACCATTTCAAAATATCAAACATGCTCAACGTTAATAATCAAGTTTTCACTTCTGCCGGCACTCCCGGAGTGCAACCCGTCTTTTTTTTCTTATTCGAAAGCTTTTCTACTACAAATTACATGTTTGCTATGTCGTCATTGAAATTCCATTACACGTCATTAGAACGTAGTTTCCCGTATGTGAATTTGAATCGTGCGGCGACTAGGCTGTGCTATTTGTCACCTCTAATGAAAGGGTCGTTTAATACGATTAACCTTTATCAACAGAGTTTCTAGACGTATATTGCATTCGTGGTTTGTTTAGAACTACACATTGCAAGAGCAAAATAAACATTTTATTTTGATTTTGTCATGCTAAAAAGAAGAATGTCATAAGGAAAAAATTACTTCGTTTCGTACATAATTTTCTTCCCAATAATTGAAATGGTAAATCAGTGATTTAGGTATATATTTAAATTGGGCGGTGTAAAATCATGATAATACGCAAGTTTAGCTTGTCATTGTGTCAGAAGCTTACTTTGATTACTTTGATATATCAAATGCTTCTTATACAAATGTAAGTCGCTAGATTACCAAGTCGTCTTTTAAGTCTTTGCAATTTAGAAAAAAATAGATGGTACGCTAATATAGAAAGAAGGGATGCTTCCAAAAAGCCCATGAGGAGAATTGTGTTCAAAAGAGGACTTTCTGCGGCTGAAGAGTAAGAAAAAATGTTACGCATTAATTAAAAAACTTGTACATCCAATTATACACTGTGTTTCATAGTTTTATGCGGAAGTTAAGAGCAGATCTAATACTCATTTTGTATTTTTATCCGGTATACTTCAAGTGCTTGAATCACTAGAGTGTGTTGCGAGCAAACAAAGTAAAGTTCCATTGTTTGTTGATACTACCAACATTTCCTCACAAATCTGCATTCGAATACCTTTTGGGATGTTTTCCGGGCGCTATGAGAGTACTACCGTGAGAAACAAGTAGTTCATACTACCCTCTTTCTGATGCAAATAATTTCGACGAAACTTTTCTACTTTAGGTACCTTTGTGTATGGTGTAATGGTTTGGAATTTTCAGTTACTTTACGGTTTTGGAATGAATTTATAATTGTTTTTGTTGGCGACATTTCTGTTGGAATATCTGCAATGGCTTTGACTATTATTTATTTTTTGTAATTTTTATATGCTGATTTGCCTTTTTGGTTACAAAAAATCATACTAAAATAGTATTGATGTAGTCCTATAAACCCACTATGTGCAAATGACTTTTGACGCATTTACAATTTTAGTAGGCGTAGATGTTAGGAAGGAGTAGATGTTGGGAAGGCGTAGTTTCGTTGTTTTAGGACATTGAGGTATTATACTAGAGCGGACATCGGGAACAAAATCTGTGCGTATGGTGCGTGCACACGGGTACACATTGAAGTCAGAGGGAAGATATGTTACTTCGTAGGCGTGACAGAGACAGAAATAGAATGTACACTTCATTTTTTTACAAATATTTTGTTTGCAGTGTCCCCTCTATAATATTATCTCAATGTTTTAGGATCAGGATTTTGTATGTGGCAGTTGGCTGTTATTTATTTATTTATATCAAGACTGCTACCGAAAAAGAAGCCGGGTGATAAACTCTAGTGCCTATATACACAATGCAAATAAAAATTTCGCAATATAACTCGATTTTTTTATGTGTTTTAAATTATTGTAGTTGGGTGGTAAATTCATAATTTTAAATAAAATAAAAATATTAAGAACAAACTATGTATTAACCAACCAAATACAATAGAAAGAAAAGAATGTTAAAAAAATATGGTAGCGTTTTTTTGCAACAGTTTTAGTTGCATTGTGTTTGTAGTCAATAAAACTATTACCACCTGGCATCGTTTTCAGTAGCAATCTTGATATACCCTGTAATGTAGTTATGCCGATTAGACTAAAATGGTCTCTATATTGCAAATGTAAATGGGACATAATACATAATACTTTTCGAATCCATTAATTCTTTGGCAGGAACAAAAATGAAACGTGAAACTTCGCAAATCATAAGGTAAGGTCAACGAAATCTTAATCGTTTTGTTTTTGTGATTAATCTTACTTTTCCTTATGGAAGCTTTTTATATTCATTTCTCTAGAGAGTTTCTTTCAATTAGTTTATCACCGCCCTTAAAATATTTTGCAATTATTTCAAAAGCTGTTTATGTGGAATGAAAAGACCATCCAATTCGAGACAACATTAACTTTTTGCTATAAAATTTAAATCAATTTTTTTAAATATTTGCAGAACAGAGTGTATAATATAATATTGTGTGTTCAACTTGCTCCCCTCCTCTCCATTCCTAACCAGAACCACGCGTGCTGGCTTGCGAAGCCATAGCTTGACGGTCCACACCATCCCGGCGTGAACCAAACGGTTCTCAAATTCGTTTTTGTGCCGCACCGTCAGGCTGTGGAATTGTTTGCCGGCACGCGTGTTCCCTCCTTCCTACAATCCTGGGTCCTTCCGCCGTGGTGTGACGAGGCACCTTAGCAGGCCGGCATAATTGTTTCCATTGGCATGGGACTGCCGTCCGATGCCAATGGATACTCTGCCTGGGCGGCATTGGCACTTTCCATCAGGTGCAATGCCGCCACTATGCCAGGCCACCATAAAAAAAAAGTTTTTATGCATATATTCACGGAACGATACGTAAAAATGTTGAGTATTTATTAAACCAGGTTCTACCATATATTTAAGTAAATCTCATACTATGTACCGTTGTAATTCTACATTTGGATATTCATCCAATATTATGATACAGGGTATATCTAGATAGTACACTGCTACCGAAAAATAATTCCAGTGGTAGTTTCAGTGAAGTGACTTCATACATAATGCGACTAAAACTTTTGCAAAAAAGTGACATATATTGTTTCAAATTTTTATTTATGTGGTTGTATATTTGTGTGGTTAAAACATAACATAATAATAATTAACAGCCTTTTTGGTTTTAAAGACGCTTTAGTTCGCAAGGTTTAAATTATTTTTATTTTAGCAAAAACTATGGATTTACCGCCCAAACACAATGATGTTAAATAACACATAAAAAAAATATTGTCGCGTTAATTTGCGAAATGTTTATAAGCGTTGTGCCTGTAATGTATAAAATGACTCTGAATTTTCGACGTCATGTGTGTATTGATAGTCAATTACAACGTACTAAAACGGTGAAGGAAAACATGGTGAGGAAACTTGCATACCATAGCGATTTATACGAATTTCTATGGTGTGTAAGTCCGCCAACCCGCACTAGGCCAGCGTGGTGGACTATATGGCCTAACTATTCTCAATCGTACTTGATTGCAGAGGAGCCTCGTGCCCTGCAATTGGACGTATGTATATGGGCTGATACAATACAATAATTCCTTTCCACACGCTCCGAGTAGAAACACACTGCTGTAGAGGACACGTTACATTTGTGTTCGTATTGGGATCGAAATGGCCGCTTTACGTTTCGTAGTAATTATCTTGTCCTCAGCAATACCTAGGTTTTATGGTCATATATGTATGTGGTGGCCTGTTGGTAAACGGACTAGACGCGATTGTCAACATGTTCACGGTGGTCGCGAGTTTGAATCCCAGGGCACACCTCTGACTTTTCGGAGTCATGTGTGTATTGATAGTCAATCACCACGCACTAAAACGGTGAAGGAAAACATCGTGAGCAAACCTGCATACCATAGCGATTTATTTAAAAAAAAAAATATGGTATGTAAGTCCGCCAACCCGCACTAGGCCAGCGTGATGGACTATATGGCCTAACCACACTCAATCATACTCTCGATTGCAGAGTAGGCCCGTGCCCTGCAGTGGGACGTATATGGGCTGATACTGATACTGATGGTCTACATATACCGGGTATATCAAGACTGCTACCGAAAACGAAGCCAGATAGTAGTTTTAGTGACTATAAATACAATGCAACCAAAAAATTTGCAAAGAAACGCGACTATATTTTTTTAAGATTTTTTAAAGTTCGTCATTTTTGAGCGGTAAATCCATGTTTTTAGCTGAAACAATGATTTAAATTCTTTTATACCTTAGAGACTTAAAAGTAAAATGGTATACACTATTATTTTAGGATAAAAATGTATTTACCACCCAAATACGAACATGGGAAAAAATAACAAAAAAAAAAATTCGGCGCTATTTTTTTGCAACTTTTTCTATTAGACTGTGTCTGAAGTCGCTTAAACTGCCACTCGGCTTCGTTTTCGGTAGCAGTCTTGATTTACCCTGTATGAAATAAGATACAGTGAAATAAAATGACATGAGCGAACCAAACACCAAATTAAACAATTTATTTGCGTATAATAATTTGAAGCGCAAAGACCCGAAACGCGGCCGAAACTTTTAATTACAAACGAAATACTCCTTAATTACGTGACAGAATGCGAAAGTTGACGGCGAATATGAATGTACGGTTATAGAAATAGCGGACGGCAGTGGCCAACAATGGTCGTAATTCGAGCGGCGACCGCGCGAGCCGCACCGGACGTGAGACCGAATACGTAATGACATCCTATGGCCACATTTGTAATTTTATTACCACCAAGCTATTCTTGTTATGGTAATTCTAATGGCTCAGTTTGAGTGTGCAAGGTGTGCAAATTTTAGTAATTACTAATGAGATTAAATTTAAATTAATTTTGCTAGTTTGTATTTCTATTACATTGCAATTCTACAAGTCTTTCCTTTATGAATTCATCGATATTTTTAGTGATTACTAATGAGATTAAATTCGAATTAATTTTGCTAGTTTGTATTTATATTACAGTCGTTGATCTACGAGTCTTTTCTTTCTGAATTCATCGCTATTTTTGATATCTATTAAACGGTTCCTTTGATGCCCAGTTAATAGAGCAATTCATACAGTTCAGAAGAATCTTATCTCATTTTACCTTATTTAATTACCTTACCAGGAACCTGTTAAAGAAAACTTCAGGATCCTTTTGTAACTGACAGCAAGTCGGTATGAAAACTATAATAATAAACATACCAGCTTACTCGGCAGTAAATTTATTCTAAAGGACAGATTATAATGGAGTAATTAATAATAAATCGAAAACTGCCTCACATATTCCTTTGTTTTATTCATATTATGAAACTAAACCAATAATTCATATTTTCACAAATAGCGGTCAATTTATATAACTTACGGCCGATGCCAATAATCAATCGAGAAAAATTAGATTGAAGTCAATCTGTTTTTTTGTCAATTGTTTTCTACTTTTCGATTGGTCTCCTGTCATGTTGCCATAGTTTATTCACTACTGAGATTGATTATTGGCAATATAGTATCAGAAAAACGATTGAGCTGTCAATCTAAAACGGCAAATTTTGGATTGGGTTTGTTTATTGGCAGCGGCTGTAAAACGCTCACCAACGGCTAATCGACGAAATTTTTCGCTTCACTGTAAATGAGAAAGGAAATTTTCAAACTAACTTTCCAACAGGATCTACTGAAGTTGGGTGTGAATATATAACAGTTTCTAATTAAATGTATTACCACCAGCTTACTAACGTGGCGCGTTCCGAAACGAGTTTCCAAGAACATGATTGAATTTTAAATTAACTTAATTGCAAAGTTCATGAAAATGCTTAGCTTCTGAACGTTACTTGGGCGTGTGCAGTGCGAATCCGAGTAGCAAGGGCGCCGTAAATTTCCAACAAAATCAACTGCGGAGTCTCTCAGGTGAAACATTACAGCCATTAAACGAATGAGATCTCAGCGAATTAGGCCGATCGAACTGCCTCGGAGACGAATTATACGAGTCGATCGGTACTCCCGGCTTCCGAACAGCTCTCAAAGAATTCAAACATTTCCGTGTTGCTGAACTAAGACTGATGCAATTTGTAAGCTTCAACATAGCTAACTTCTCTTCCAGATTAATGGCGCGAGAACATCTAATGATGCCCAAATTCGTGGACTACTATTTTTGAGGTGAATCGTAGTGGAGTACCGGAAAGTCCATTATGGCAGCCTCGACGTAAAAGTTTGCAAAATTTCGAGCATGTTTCGAATAATGAACAAGTCGTAATAGAATAAGTTTTGTATCTTATGTTTTACATATTTTTTCGCGCAAATAGGTAATGAAATCTCTTAGCGAGTGATGGAAAAATGAATATTTTGTTTTGTATAATTTTTTTCATATTATAACTGTGAGTATATTTAGAAACTTTTTGATACTACTAAGGTTTAGTTATTACACATTCAAATGTTATTTATTGAAGTATATACATATAGGTGAAATTGTTAGTGTTAGTATTAATTATTTTATTATGAATAGAAACAACTTGTTCAAAAAATGAATATTGCTAAGCACTAAGCTTGTTTTCCGTTATAACATCATATCTATTCACTTTATTAACGTGGTGTTTCTAAAAGCTACAAAGAATTTTAAATATCCAATACAAAGAACGCAAAGGCTACGACACGATATTTTAATTATTGCGCACTCCTTTTAATTTCTTTAAAGCGTGCAGCACCAACACCATTTTTGTCGAAAGGAAACATTTTTATAATTCCAATTAATTCGCTTTAAAAAGCAATTAAGCCGTTTTGTCAGGTGGGAGCGCAGGAATCGTTTAAATTTTCAGTTTATGCTCTAAAGAACGTTATTAAATTCCAAGAGATTTTCGGGTCAGTTGCGTTACAGTAAAACGAATGAATATTTAAATACAAAATGATCGAGCCGTCAGATAATACGTTTTGGCAGCGTAGATTTACGCTTTGAAAAATATTTTTTGTGAGTTGTTTTCAATGTCACTAGTGAAGCGGAAGATGAACCAGTCACCCTGGGGATTTATCTGCTAAAATATCCGAATGGACGTGTGCGGCCCGCCCGCGTTTGTTGTGTCGGATATATTTTTTTAAATGGAATATTAATCAATTTTATCACGATGGTGTTTATGTTACGTTGATGTAACGAATGTGTTATCGTTATGTTTTAACAAAGTTTTATATTTACCAAATAACAGCTTAATTTAAATCCGATTAAAAACCTTATACATGGTTTTGTGTGCATTGGAGTTTCTCATAAGCGTCCTCTAAGAAATCTAACTACTAACTTGCAAAGTTTATGCAAAGTCATTCAATATTAGAGACGATTGAACTTGATTAGATTTTATTTACGACTTTAACAAATCAAAGTCCACTGCTTTGCATGGAATTCCTCTCAATCATGAGTTCTATAGACAAGGTCTAGGCTATAGTTTATAACCTGGCTCAGTGTGGATTAGCGAACCTCAAATACCACAGAAGTTCTGATCTCTGTACCATGATTGTTTCCTTATGATGTTTCCCTTCAATGTAATATTGGTAATTGATTATTAATACATACATTTTCTGGCACTGACAGCAATTTATAATGCCTTCTCATGTTCATCAGTATCAGTTGATAATTACTTCCACGAATTCAATTATTATGCATCAAAGAGAGCTAATGAGTCGTTACCGGGGGTGAGAGGTGAAATTTTAATGTAACATAGCGCAAGGAGTGTAATTACCACCTACCACTTACTTGGTCTCCGTAACAGCCTCTCAAGACTTAATTAGCCCTGAATTATTCCCAAATGGGTTCATTAGACGCTGAATTGCGATCCGAACATTATGCCCAGTTGACCGTCGTTGAAAAGTTACGTGGTTTTAAATTATTAATTTATTCTGTTGATTATGACGAAAATATATTTAATTATTACGAATAAATTTGATTTATTTGTTAGTTTTATGATTACAGCTATTTGATATGTCACGAAATTCAGAGAATTATATTGTTATCTGCCGTCAAATTAGAAGAAGGTTATGTATTCCATTCTGTACATACTACGTTTTCCCTTTTTTATGTTCTCTGTGTGTTGTCGCATACCGTCGCATACACTCTTTTTGATAAGTATATTTCAATTGCATTTGGCTGAGTATAGGTCCAAATTACATCTATTTTGCTTTTATTCATTGTTGATTTAGTCGAAATTTTTATTCATTATCATTATAATCTAGGTGATTTCAACTTATAGACTAAACACCACAGTTCATAATTACAAATCACAACTATACTTGCTAAATTAGTCTATTATATCGTCATAGCACTTGGAAATACGTATTGCACAATCATGTGTGCTTAATAAAGCCAGCTACATGTATCGAGTTTAATAACTTCCATAAGTGACGCCTTACAAGTACGTAAAGCGGGTCATACCAAGACGTGTGACTTACGTAACTTCACACCTATGTACCAGTAAGGGTAGACTGATAATATCGCAGTAACACTACCTATAATTTGCTGTTCATATTTGTGTGCTCGAAAGGCCTATCGCTATGCAACACAAATTTCATTTTAGGAAAATGTATAAAAGAGTTTTCATGTCAAAAAATCACGCAAAATAGGTTTATATGTTTTACATCCTTGGAATTGAACCCTGACCCTCCCGTCTTACAACCTTTCCACGCTTTTAGAACACCAAATAGACGAATAACAAATATTTACATAATGAACATGAACACTTGTAATATAACTATTTCTAAATATTAAATGAGATTTAATCAAAGAGCCATTACAAACTCGTATAAAATCAAAGTGAAATTTCAATAACTTACGATATAAACCTCAGCCCAAAAGTATCAATATCGTATTCAGAAACCGTACCTCCGCGCGGCTTCCATATTGTTTAACAGATACACGCATAAAGGATAGGGTTGGCAAACTAAAATTTTATTACCCACCCGCCTTTCAAAGGTGGTATTATGCAGGCATCGATGTGGGTTCGGCGACACTTGCCCCCGATACCTTAACCGCTTAAAGATTACTATTTACATACATAATGCTGGGTTAATGGTTTCTGTCGCGTGGTAACCTTATGTCGCGTAATCAAGGGCTAAATTAGATGCGCGGCGCGGTACACAAGCATTTTGGGCGAGGTCAAATGACAAAAGTCGTTTGTGTTGAAAGCGCGACGGGTGACGTGACTGCTAGTACTAGACTGGACATTATATTAATATCAAACGCTGACCCTCTTATTCATAGATAGTATTTAACCGTATTTTATTTATAGAATGTTTGGTCTTTTTCGTTGAAACTGTATTCAAATAAAAAAGCAAGGAGCAAAAAATTCGATCACTAAAATAGTTTTAAGAACATTACTTTTCAATTGATACTAGCATCATATTTTTTTTAATGCAATCTATGTTGAGACGAGCTTGTCGTTCGCCTGATGATAAGCGATACAACCGCTCATGAACAGTGGCGTAACCAAACAACACCTTGAATTATCTCGCCGGTCGACGTAATTAGGTTGGCCTGATCGTAGCCTCAGATATATATACGGCCTTATTCATAGACAGATTATAAATCTAATTAGAAGAGATTCAACTGTCTTTTGTTTCACTTTAGGTACTAAATAATATATTGTATAACAGAGTATTGATTACCAGACAATACTTATACATTGTAACTGTATCAAATTGGCCAGCAGATATTATTTTCTGTTTTTTTATTAAATATTATACATAAGGACGGCAAAGAGAATATGCAATTAAATTTATAAACTTTTCTCTGCATTCATACCGCCTTCTTTTAATCCTTCAAACAGAACGCGAGTAACCAATTATACACTTTGGTATAATAATGTCGAGTGATGAGAGATTATCACATGTCACTAGTCCATATTTTATATGAATGCGCAGTACCTTCACTCAGGTGCAGAACTGCCATATTGCCGAGCCCGTATAAAAAAATAACAAAAATGTCTAGTTTGCGAATTCATATTGGTCCATTTAGCTGCCGTCAACAATGAGTGACGGTTTTTTTCAAATCGAAAACGAGTATTGCATTGCTGGACTTAAATGCGGACCTATATCAGTTTCTGGCTCTGTCACTAAACTAATGGGTAGAATGACTAGAAACAAATCACTACCAAATACGTCTCGTTGCAAAGTAATTTATCAGGATAAAAAGCGTAGTGACCGCCGCACAACGATGACCGTGCACAAGTGTGACAAATTGAAAGAGTTCAAGCTTTTACTTACCTTTACGAGATTTAATAGACTTTAGGTTAGGTTTTGTTAATGTTCTTTTGAAGTACTTGTGGAATTATCGTTATTTTATTTTAATTGAACAAAAAGAAAAAATATACAAATCAGGCTGCCTAATAGAAAGTAGCTAAATCATTTTCTACGCCCCCGGAAACCAAGGCGTGAGCATATCAAGCATGTTCGTGAAATGCAAAAATTTAAGAAGCTTTATCAATTTGTGATGCTGAAAATATAAGACGCATGCTTTTTATATCCTGGGTTGGGCAAAGTGATTTTGAATTTTTCTATTCAATATCAGCCCAGAGTCAGGAATTTGTGCCCGATATGACAATAGGCTCGCCACCTATCACATCACATCGTGGGACGGAACATACAAGGCGAAATGTGGGTGCCCTGACACCTCTGCCTACCCCTTCTGGGAAAAAGGCGTGAGTTTATGTATGTATGTATGTATGTTTTTTATAGCATTGAATGGTGTAACGAAAAGGCAAAAAAAGCAGAACCAAGGAACACCATGAATTATAAAGCAATACTTGGCATTTCACTGTGCTGGCAACTTAAGAGATGTTTATGCAATTGAAATCCTCCGTGGCCGCCGGCTGTTTAACGAGAGGCCGGCGGCTACGGCGAACCGAAACAAATAGTTATGTGAACCACAGGTATTTCTAAGACCGTAAGTCTATCGTAGTTCGTGATACCCACACACACAAGACTCAATCTTAGTATGTGACTGTTGGGTGTATTTAGTATTGAACTTACCATGAAAATTTTTCCTTTATAAAATTTTACAATTGCGCCAAAAAACACGAACTTCCCACTATTAAAATATTAATAACAGTTCATTTATCAGTAGTAGGTATCAATTCCACCGTCGGAACATCGTAATTGGTTTGAATTTCGATACGAATAATAAAATAAATATTTTTTCGTGCGCGTTTTGCTTTCTGACAATAATTGGATCGAGGATTCTCTATAATGGGAATTCAAACACTTCAATAATTAAATATCTCGACGATATTAAAAGTTTCACACGAAAACGTTTGTATTTTACATTATTTAAACATCTTTATTATATTACGGTAGTTGCTGTTATTTAGTTACAAATTGTTACTATTATTGGTAGAATCTTAAGGTACTCAGATATATGATTCTTTATTAATTTTAAACGACAAGTCAGCATGGCAGTTTTCTGGTGATGTAGTATATATTGATATGTTTTTTGATACGCGGTGAAATAAGAGTAAAAATAATAAAGTAAATTATATTAAAAACAGAATGAAAAAAATATATTTTTCCTTTCAATGTCACAGTTTTCTATCACTTTTCTCGCTTCTTCTGTGCTTGAGAATAAATTATTTGTTTTTTTTTTTCAGACATGAGGCGATGAAGCTCATATTGTAAGTCATTTTACACTACACGCACAAAAATATAATACACAACGGACCAATTATGTTTTATTAAAAATGACACCTATACATATTACACGACGTTTAAAAGCTGTCCCACGCGAATACATGCTTATTTGTTAACTAAATTTAATTACATCTCTAAATGGAACAGATCATACAGAAAGTTCGAGACGAAAAGACATAACGTTGCGCTATCCAAATATGTGTGCGACAAAAGAGAAGAATACATACTCTCCCTTACTTCTCACGTCATACCCCGACTGCCATGCTAACTCGTCGCCTACAGTAAATTACATTAAAGGTTCTTTCAATCACTTGATAATTATTATAGCCCATTTCTAGGGTGAGAGTTTCTCGCCTCGAACATACGATTATCGTAATATAAAAAGTTACATCGTGTAATCTAATTTGTTAGAACATGATAATATATGGCCGTTACGTCATGCGATAATGAAATACGGTTCTCACCGAAACTCTATCTGTATAAATGGTGCTTTATTTGTGCTATAATGTTACAGTTTACGATTTCATAAAGAAGCCGTAATATTTATACTTTTCATTTGTGTCTACATTGTGTTACGCTTATTCAAATATTTACCACATAAACCAAATTAAAAAATACCATTTTGTTACATTTAATTAATGTTACTTTAAAATTCAATTATACATTAAAAACGGCCAGTTTGAATGTTTATAAAGGTCGGTTAATTAACGCGAAAATATTCAGGCATATTTACTCTGTATAGTGATCGTTATGAGGCCCGCTAATGAAGTTAGAGTTTAGTAATTTAGCTCAGGACGGGCGGTCTAGCTGACGTTCAATGTTTGCTAATGTCGAAAAGTTGGGAATATAATTAGGGTTATGAAAAGGCGAGTTTGTTCGAAAGTCTCTCACCTTTCTGTTCTCTATAAGACTTTGTAATTTCGGTGGTGTGTTTTTGGTGTTTTTTCTTTGTTGATGTTGAGTCTAGGATTGTAGGTTTAATTGCAGTTTAAAGATTGAGAGACTTTGCACCCGTTTTTAGATTAAGCTTACTTTGTGTGAGATTTAAGTCAATTCAAGAGAATAGGGTGTTTTTCTATAAGTGAGAAAAAATCTAAAAACAATAAATCTGTATAGCATTACCAGAATATGTTAACTTAAATTTACAATTTCATATTTCATTTTAATCAGCCCAGAGTCAGGAATTTGTGCCCGATATGGCCATAGGCTCGCCACCTATCACATCATGGGACGGAACATACAAAGGCGGAATGTGGATATCCTGGCACCTCTGCCTACCCCTTCTGGAAAAAAAGGCGTGAGTTTATGTATGTATGTATGTGCAATATCATAGAATAATGCTTATAATTCGTTTTAAATAAAAAAAGTATTTGGTGTCCAAATATTTGAAACTATAGGCCCCAAGAGTAGTAAAACAATATAAAGTGCCTATCTACTTTAAACAGATGAAGAAAAACATACTATGACAACACAAAAATCCGATGATGAAAATCGTAATGCTTCTCTATCAGACGTATAAGTAACCCTTATATCTTATAAATATTTGCCATTTAGAAAATTATTCTATACAATCTAATATCATGCTGCTCTAGTTTGTTCGTTCGCTTCAGCCACAGAAATTCCACAGCTCAACATAGGTCAATGATCTCCACATCGATCTGTTCGAAGCGGCCTTCATTCAGCAACTTATTGCATCCTTAACCAGGTAGTCCTTTCACCTTGTAGGTGGGCGAGCGACACTGCGCTAGACTTTATGTAATCTCTATTCCAGAACCTTTCGGCCCCAATGGCAATCAGTGCTATTGCGTGTGCGTAGATGCGATGAGTCCTGTTGGTAACGATATATGTAAATTTTACCATATTTACATTGGTCGCGGGTTCAAATCCCAGGGCACACCTCTGACTTTTCGGAGTTACGTGTGTATTGATAATCGACCACCAAGCAATATAACGGCGAAGGAAAACATCGTCAGATAACCTGCATATCATAGCATTTCAGAGGATTTTTATGGTATCTAAAAGTCCGTCAAACCGCAGTAGGCCAGCGTGGTGTACTATACGGTCTAACCTTTCTCAATGGTACTCTCCATTGTAGAGGAGGCCCGTACCTTGCAGTGGTACGTATATGGCAGAAACACACACAGCTTCAAAATGGCAAGGGTCCATACATAATTTTTATTTACATTAAAATTAAATGTCTTAAGATGAAAAAAATCTCGTTAGCCTGAGGGTTAATTTCTAATTCAATATGTGTAATAATTGTTGTTAAAGAAACGGGAAAAATTGATATTCACATCAGAATTTTTGTGTTTATACACCTACGTCACACTACGAGTAAAATGGCTGACCGTGCTATGAAGTATTGTGTTGTCAGGAATATCATTTTATAATAAATAAAAAGTATAATAATACACCCGTTCTATTAGTATCTTGTGTTTTTATTTATATTAGCCTAAAAAGTATATATTTACACGTATCATTAATAATTACAGTTGATCTGCCGCAGTCTCAGTTGACAATTACCTTCAGTTCTCAACATATTTACTATAAATCAATCCAAGCATTAAAATAAGATCGATGATCATAACAAACATAACATATCACACACAGTAAATATAAAAGTCCGTAACAATGCACGGATCACACGACGCAGTATCAGGCTCCTTATTCCTCAATATTTTTTGACTCAGTCCGGATTAAATATTTATCGTCGTTATTTAAGACCTCTGCAGATAAATCTACATAAAATAGTATTATTTAGCTTAATTATTACTAAAATATATGTTACAATAAAGTGTGTACATAGTACTTGCCGGTGACTGTGTTTCCTGAAGAAATAACAAACACAAAATTTTTTCTTCACTTTTTTAATTTGGCACTTCACAACAACTACATCGCAAAACAATGGAGTCAATCAAGGAGTCTCTAGTCCAGCTTAGCACCATCTTCAATCAAAAGTTTGCTGAATTTGAAGAGCGGCAGCAGAAGATTTCTTCACCATCCACATCTAACACATTGTCTGCGCTTGAAGCCGAGTTTTCCTCTTTTAAAAGTTTCACTCTCCAGGCTCTTCGTACTCTGCAGACCCAATTACAGCTACTCTCATCAGACAATGACCGCCTCGAAATGCACACACGGAGGAAAATACTGCTGTTGCACGGAGTCCCTGAAGATCCAAAGGAAGATATCCCGGCAGCCATTGTAGATGTTCTCGTGCAACGCTTTAAATTCCCCAGCTTCAGTAGTGTGGACATTGCTCGCTGTCACAGAATGGGAAAATCTAGTGCTGACCGACCCAGGCCTATTTTGTTTAAGTTACGTGATTCATCTCTGCGTAACCAGATCTGGGCTGCCAAAACAAAATTAAAGAGTTCTGGAATAACTCTATCAGAATTCCTTACAAAGGCGAGACATGACGCTTTCATGGCGGCGCGGGAGCGTTTTGGCGTCACAAAATGCTGGACCCACGATGGCTACGTCTTCGTGTTGAGCCCTGACGGCAAGCGGCATCGCATCACTTCTGCGGCTGAATTGGATGGCCTCGTAACGAGGTGTGTTCCTGCGGCACCCATTCGCAAGAAAACTGAAGCCACTGCCAGGGATCCAATAGCTGCTACCAAGCCAAGGCGTGCGGCCGCAGCTAATAGAAAATAGGTGCACCGACGATTGTACCATAACATATTAATAATATGTGCCGCCCCAAGCGGGTAATTTTTTCGATATTATCACTACCCTTCGTTATTATACAATTTGTTATGTTTATTCTTAGGTTATGTTTTCACGTCAACCTGACAGCGGATGTCTAGCTGTCATAAGTTGTTAACTTTACGTTTTATTACTCCATTTATTTCATTTCTTTAATGTTTTATTTTAATTTTAACCTTCTTTAATTAAATTTATTGTTTTCTTGTTTATACATAGGTAAGGGGTTTATTTTCATTTACAATATTATTGTCATTATTATTTTCCTGTTTTTACTTTTTTGATTATAGTATAGTTTTATTTTTGTTGCGATGGGTAGTGGTAATAATTATTATTTAATGTGATTAGATTCTTAGTTTGTAAAGTTTAGTTATTTTTTATCATATTCCCTCTCTTTTCGGAAACCGGCAGGTGAAGTGGACTTATATACATATATAACAGTATTTTATAATTTTTATTAGGTTTTTATTATATTTTATAGTATATATATATATGTTTATATATTAGTAATGAATAATATTTTTGATCGCAGTGATAGCAGTGAGTTCCTATCTTTTGGTTCGACAAGTGATTATAATAGCAGCGAGGATAGTTTTGCGAGTATCCCTTCTCTTTCAGAAACATTGGATTCTCATTTTTCTGACGTTCCTAGGAATTTGAATGTAGTTCACATTAATGCGCAGAGCATTCCGGCTCATTTCTCCGATATGCTGATGTCTTTTGACGTTAAGGATATTCATGCTATATTAGTCTCCGAGTCGTGGCTTAAACCTTCTCTTCCTTCTATTTCATATGCTATACCCGGCTTCAATCTGATTCGCAATGACAGGATTGGGAGTAGCGGTGGAGGCGTGGCAATTTATTTGCGAGCACATATTCCCTTCTCCGTTATTAGTGTTTCTACTCAACCGCCCCTGCCCAATGTCGGCGAGCACCTCTTCATTGAAGTCGTACTTGCGCATACTAAGGTACTACTCGGAGTCTTTTATAGCCCTTCCCTACGTTTTAATTATTTTGCTTCATTTGAGAAGACTTTAGAAGATCTTATGCCCTCATACAATCACACCATTATTATGGGTGATTTCAATACGTGCCTTCTCAAACAAGATCATCGTTCCACTTCTCTTGAACGCATTGTGAAGTCGAGCAACATGCATATTCTTCCCCTTACTGCGACCCATCATTTTCCAAACTCGACTCCTTCTTTACTTGACCTAATCCTAGTTTCATCACTAGTGCATGTCGCCAAGCACGGTCAATGCCTAGCTGATTGTTTTTCCTATCACCATCTTATCTTTGTCTCTTACAAACTTCGGCCTCCTAAATTGAAACCCACGGTCATTCTGCAGCGCAATTTCAGTGGTATCAATAAAGAGGCTTTCTTAAGGGATGCGAATGTTCTAGATTGGGCACCTGTGATGATGGCTGACTCTGTAGACGATAAAGTCACATTATTCAACAGCATTGTCACCCAGTTGTATGATATTCATGCCCCTTTGAGAACTGTTAAAATTAAACACCTGCCTGCACCTTGGATTAATAAGGAAATAAAAGAGCTTCAAAAGAAAAAGTCTGCAGCCAAAACTAAATATAAGTTAAATCCAACTGAGGCTAGTAGAGCTCACTATGTTAAGTTGAGAAATCGCTGCAATTTGGTGTGTAGGGACGCTCAAAGACGCCATATTCATGATTCAGTTCAAGTTGAGGATCCAGCTAAAGTCTGGAAGTTCCTCAGGTCATTAGGAGTTGGAAAGCCTCGCCAAGAGTGTTCCTCTAACAAGTTAGACATTAATCAAATGAATCTGCACTTTTCTTCTACGCCTAATATAGACGGCGTTGTTAAAGCTTCTACTATCAATTCTCTCTCGAATGCTTCCGCTCCTGACCTTCCTTCTTTTGTGTTTCGTCAATTCACTGCTTGTGATGTTCGGAGGAGCATCCTCTCAATAGCGTCTAATGCTGTTGGGATGGACAGTATAGGCCGCAAAATGCTTCTTCCTATCATTGATATTGTTCTCCCTATCCTGTGTCATATTTTAAACTTTTCTATTTCCAATGCTGTGTTTCCTTCTCTATGGAAGGAAGCACAGATTATTCCTTTACCTAAAAAACCGAACCCTAAAGCCTTTTCCGAGTACCGTCCCATATCCATTCTTCCTTTCTTATCTAAAGTCCTCGAGCGTCTAGTTTATAATCAATTACACTCATTCCTTACCCGAAATGACCTTCTTAATCCCTTCCAATCTGGCTTTCGTCCAAGACATAGCACAGTCACTGCACTTGTCAAAATCACCGACGACTTTCGCCTCGGGATGGAAAACGGGCAGTTGACTGTGCTTACGCTCCTAGATTTCAGTAACGCTTTTAACACAGTTGACTTTGATATTCTTCTTGCTGTACTGCGCTCCTTCAACATATCTCCAAGCGTCATTGACTGGTTTCAAAGTTACCTGTATGGCCGCCGTCAATGTGTCCGCCTAGGGGAAATGACTTCCTCGTGGTGTAGCACTTCTGCCGGTGTACCTCAGGGTGGCGTCTTATCTCCTCTCTTATTTTCAGTTTTTATTAACTCCATATCTTGTAATCTTTCATCATCCTACCACCTTTATGCAGACGATCTTCAACTCTATTGTCAATTTCCTCTCACTCATCTGGATGATGCTATTCACCTTATGAATAGTGATCTCGAGAAAATTAACAAATGGAGTAAAGCTTACGGCCTCAAATTAAATCCTAATAAAACCCAAGCTATTATTGTGGGGAGCCCAAGAACCATCTGTAAGGTCGACTGGACACTTTTGCCTCGCGTGTTGCTTGATGGGGTTACCATCCCATTCAGTGACACCGTGAAAAACCTTGGCGTAATCATCGACCGCACTTTGTCTTGGGGGCCTCAGATGATGGCTGTCAGTCGCAAAATATTTGCGACTGCGGGATCTTTGCGTAGGTTGCGGAACTTCCTTCCGACTGCCACTAAAATTGCGCTTGCACAGTCTCTTTTGCTTCCTATCCTCGACTATGCCGACATCAGCTATCTCGATCTTACCGAGGCCCAGCTAGATAAACTTGAGCGCCTTCAAAATTTTTGTATTAGGTTTATATTTGGACTTCGTAAATATGACCATGTTTCCGAATTCCGTACTAAGCTCAAGTGGCTTCCTATACGACATCGCCGGAATGTTCATATTCTGTCTCTTCTCTACAGTATCCTGTTTAATCCCTCAGCTCCGCGCTATCTTCAGGACCGTTTTAGTTTCCTCTATACTGCAAATTCTCATTCCCTTAGGTCGTCAGAGAATCTGATGTTGAAGTTCCCGGTACACAAGACATCATTCTACGATCGCTCCTTTACTGTAGAAGCAGTGCGATTGTGGAATGCATTGCCTCTCAGTATAAAACGATCACCCTCCTTGGAAACTTTTAAATCGAGAGTGAAAGCACACTTTCTGGGAAGCTAAAACTGTGTCCATACTTTACTATTAATATATTTTTATTATTATTATATTGTATGTATGTTGTTTTGGTGTATGTTTTTTCATTGCATCGTTATATATATTATTATTATTATTTTGAATATGTATTTATGTATTGTTTATGTAAGTTTATCTTTTAGTGTCATAAAAGCACCGTCAATGTTTACCACTTATCTCCTCTTCTTGCACGGTTGTCTGGAAGAGATCGCTATTAGCGATAAGACCGCCGTTTTTTAACACTTATTTGTTTTTCTCTTTTTATTTTTGTAAATACTTTGTGGTGTTTTAAATAAAGAGTTTTTATTATTATTATTATTATTATTATCAACAATTCACGCAACGGAAACGTCAAAAGTCTATCTTTTTTTTTGCTGGGTTATCTATGTCAATCGTCAATCGATTGCTTTAAGTATGAGTCTTCTGGCCAGGCTCATATCATACTTTGAATTTACTTATTATTTAATACAGAAAAAATATTATGTGTTGTTACTATTTAAGCAAATAAAATATCAATGAAGTATAATTATTTACAAAATTAAAATAACTGACAAATTGCGGGAGTTTGCCAATATTATATTGAATGACAAAGTTATCTTGAATAACAGTACTTTACTAGATAGCAAACTATTTAAGTCGAATAAATATAAAATGGCAACACTTAGCCAATAATAGTTTATAAATCCGGAATTACTCAATTGGCTTTCCATTTTAAAGGTTTTTTTTCACCCGCTTTGTATAATTCATATGATTATTTGAAAAAATGTACAAAAATATTGGAAATTGTTTTGTATATATGCCACTTTAAGACGCTCAAATTAAGATCAATCATAAATTCGCCATTGTTCTTTAAATATTTATACTGCTCATTAAATTTACCGTATCAACCCTAAAAGTTGATAAATTTCATATTTATTATCGCATAAAGCCTGGCTTCTAATTATCTCGACAGACAAAAACTCCTTTACAAAAGCCATTTTATTCCCGTAAAGCTAAGATGTAAAGATGTTCCAAATAGCTCATCAAATATTTATTACGACGCTCTGATTGAGTAAAGTAATCCGACCAGTTCCCCCAATTCGTACGCGATCGTTATCTAAGCCGAAGACATTAAGCGGCTGAGTATATGCTCATGAGCGGGACGGGAGCGGGTGACAATAATTTAAGACATATTTTTTATCGCAATGAATAATATTTTATGGTTAGACGAGCATGCTGTTTGTCTAATGGTAAGCGATACAACAGTAACCAAACTAAACACCTTGAATTACAGTGCAATGCATGGTATTCCACTGCACTCACTATCCTGAGATATATGATGTTAAGTCTTAATATGTCCAGTAGTTACCCTGGCTATAATATCTTTCAAACCAGAATACCACAGTGCGTTCATACTGCTGCAGGTGGCCTCTTTCATATAAGGCTGCCACCCGTAAAATAGATACATAAAATCAGTTGTTTTAGAATGGGTAGGTTGAGGTGCATCCAGGACAACCACGTTTTGCCGTGAATGTTCTGTCCCACGATGTTATAGGGGGCAAGCCTATTACCGTATCCGGCACAAATTCCTGACTCCGGTCTAATTAATAGAAAAATCCAATATCACTTCGCCCGACCCGAGATTCGAACCCAAGATGATACCAATTCAGTCTAGATCTACCAATCTATTAAATAAATAACAATTAATAAATCATCGAACAGCCACACACAAAGCCCTGTGCTCACACTAAGATCGAGTCTTGTGTCGTGGAATCAGAAACTACAAGAGACTTTTCGGTCTCACAAAAATCCCGATATAAAATTAAAACGCGTGGATCACGTAAATAATAATTATTGAACCCGGATCTCATAGTCGGTCAACCTAAATGTGTTTCTAACATTATACAGACGACTCACGTTAATTCGAAATTCGAGGAACTCTTAAAATATTACGAATTATTGAGTGTTTGAAATATCAAAAGGTTCGAAATTTGTGAGAGAAAATAATTAAGACATCGAATTATTAAGTGTTGATGAATTATTATTTATTAACTGCTATTCAATAACAACGACAAAAGTTTAGAGGTACATTCGTGTACATACATGTATTCATAATGTGAATTAATTAATCTATCGAAAGAACTATGGTCTACTGGTTTGTCTGTTTCTCTGTGTGACTTTGAAATGTCGAGTGTTGGAAGCCGTTGAGTTCGAATTACCGCGTCGTTTTGTTATAAAGCAATGATTTTTCGTTCGAATTACCAAGTGCATAAAAATGTACTGATTTAGTTCGAAATATAAAGAGATTTTGTAGGGAACTCGTGATAACTTTGAATTACAGAGAGGTTCGAATTATCGCAGGTTTGAATTAATGAGAGTCGACTATAATTTAAAAATATGTAGCAAAAAAAATATTGATGATATTTCACTGTGTTGTTACTATGTCAGCACGTTACAATGTTATATATTTTATTTTCCTCCTTTATCCGATTTCTAGTGAATTTCGAGATTAAATAGTTCGCAGAATTTGCTTTGCTCGTTTATCAGACGCCAAACATTCCAAGAAATGATCCAACACTCGCCGCTTTTTTCTTGGAACTTATAAACCGCACCAAATAATTGTAGCCAGGAACCCATTGTACACAATACTATTACGTTACTACATTTTCAAACTCTACTTACTAAACAGGCAATTTAATTACTTCCAGGTGTTATTAGAGTTGTATAGGAATCGAATTCAAAAGGAGTCTTTTGAATTTTTACATCAAAGTTTAACGGGAAAACATTCCCGGATATGCTTTCACCTTTACCGGAATGGTCTATACTATGGGATGCGCCCTGGGAAATCATATGTGAAAGGATATACGGAGCGGACTAGGCAGCTTGCCTACGCGCTTCATTTATAAGTGAATGAACTAGTATGTTTTCGCTTAATCGAATTACCTGGTGTTGCTAGCGCTCGCCCGTAAAAACGTATTAGATTATGTTAATGCATTTTAATGTTGTTCTTAGAAGCATTTTAGCAGAATTGGTATAACAAGGAGTTTTATCATCAAGTTAAAAACTTCAGCTTATCTACAACAAAACTCCTTGTTATACCAATTCTGCTAAAATGCTTCTAAGAACAACATTAAAATGCATTAACATAATCTAATACGTTTTTACGGGCGAGCGCTAGCAACACCAGGTAATTCGATTAAGCGAAAACATACTAGTTCATTCACTTATAAATGAAGCGCGTAGGCAAGCTGCCTAGTCCGCTCCGTATATCCTTTCACATATGATTTCCCAGGGCGCATCCCATAGTATAGACCATTCCGGTAAAGGTGAAAGCATATCCGGGAATGTTTTCCCGTTAAACTTTGATGTAAAAATTCAAAAGACTCCTTTTGAATTCGATTCCTATACAACTCTAATAACACCTGGAAGTAATTAAATTGCCTGTTTAGTAAGTAGAGTTTGAAAATGTAGTAACGTAATAGTATTGTGTACAATGGGTTCCTGGCTACAATTATTTGGTGCGGTTTATAAGTTCCAAGAAAAAAGCGGCGAGTGTTGGATCATTTCTTGGAATGTTTGGCGTCTGATAAACGAGCAAAGCAAATTCTGCGAACTATTTAATCTCGAAATTCACTAGAAATCGGATAAAGGAGGAAAATAAAATATATAACATTGTAACGTGCTGACATAGTAACAACACAGTGAAATATCATCAATATTTTTTTTGCTACATATTTTTATCACGCTGGCTTAGTGCTGTTTGGCGGACTTTACATACTATAGAAATTCTTACCAATTGCCATGGTATGCAGGTTTCCTTTTAATGTTTTCCTTCACCGTTACAGTGCGTAAATTAGTTCATTTTTAATACAGCTCAATTGATCGGGATCATTCGTGGTGATACCATTGAATCACTATCATAATTATGATTAGCTTTACTGCTTTCAAAAAGTTTACATATGATTGATCACCGTCCGTAATCTCATTAGTTCTCTATTTTTTCTTTTGAAAAACCCATTCCAGAATTTAATAATCCTTCTAACTAATGCCGATACACATACGACTGCCTCAGTGGCGTACTCGTACAACAATTCGTTTACAAAACTGCGCTTTCGGGTTCGAACCAGAGTCGCGTGAGAATGATGTTGGATTTTTCTATTATCAGCACGGCGTCAAGAATTTGTGCCCGATACCGATACTGATATTCATGGCGATAGACTATCAGTTTATGAGACGGAACATACATGGTGAAATGTGGGTGTTCTTGATGTCTGCTTACCCCTTCTGGGAAAAAGGCATTTATGTATGTATGTGATACATACGGTGTATAAAAAATGAATTCTTACCGGCTGAATTAATCCATTCGAGGGTATGTCACCAAAAAAGCACGTTTATTTTAATAATATTGTAAAAAAGCAGCTGAATTGAAATCAATTTTAGGTTATTGGACCGAAGGTTGATTTTATTGCGTTCCAAGCGAAAATTAAATTTCGCAGAAGGTATTCCAACCTGAGACAGTGTAAAAAATAAAAGACCCACGGATTGTTCGAATAGGATAAGTAAATCGGTTCTCGGAAATTAAATCTTTTTAGCGAAACCATTTGCTGAAAACTTTATATTGTTTAAATTATAAAATTATTCAAAATTCATTATATTTAATATAATTTACGGAGGCTTAAATACTGAATTTAAGTAAATGAAATGATATTATGCCTTTAAAATTAACGCGATAATAATGAAAATGAGCTGAATATCTGCTATTAAAATTGGAATTTATAATTTTACAATGTATGCATAATATATTATTTGAAGGCATATTATGTACTATATTGATAATTAAACTGTTTTCCAATGAAGTTATCAACGATAAGAAAGAAAATTGCTATGCTTCAGCAAATGTAATAATATAAACCTTGATGAGGGTGTAAACCGGATTTTTATGTGAAAAGTAAAAAATGTACGATAGATCTATTTCTAGCAGTGGAGCTGTGAAGACTAAGGGTGATACTGGTTATAATTAATGCAATAAGAGCATAATAGATATAATGAATATTCAGTTAAATACAATAATAACTGTTTAAGGTAGTAAATTTTAAGTTAGATTATGTAAAATAAAATGAAAATTGAAGGTAAATAGTTGAACATTGATAGATTGAATATCTATACAATTACAAAGGCAAACTCTGGGACCGAATTTTCATAGAAATATACCCGAATCAAATGAGGTGGGTGAACCTTAGGACCTCACTACATCCATTCCCTTTCCATTCATTATTTATCATAGAAACATGAAGGCTAAAAATAATACAAAATTATCTTAAAAGGTATACAGGGATAATAAAAGTAAATGAACGTAGGCAGTGACAAAGATATATTGTATCTAAAATAAGCTTTAGGCACACCTATTTTAAAATGTTAAAAGATTTGCAATCATGATCATGACTTCAAATTTAAATGAACGGATTATATAATTATTTTACGAAATAATAGTAAACATTGAATGGGAAATGACAAATTTCTTTACATCATTGGGCCCTGATTTTGTCATTTAGTTGTGAAAGGTAATTTAGTTTCATTTAAGGGTAACAATTTTACAATATCAATAATTAATTAATAAAGTGTTGATGTTGGTGTAAAGGAGTTCAAACTCAAAAGTGGGGATCTATGGCGTTTGGTAAATTCATAGACAATTTCCTATTTGTCTTGGAGCGCACGCAAAACCGTCAAGTAAACTCATTCAAAATTTCATTAAAATATTGGTACTTCAATTTAATGAATTTTATCGAGTGATCGTCTGTTTGGGGTGGTTTATTTTGTTCATGGTCAGGGATTATCTAAGGGTTGGGTGGGCGGTGTTTGAAGCGGTTGGTACGGCTTATGAAATGGTTTGTTCTGTGATAACAGGATAATCGGATTTTAGGGGAACTGTATTCGTGGTTTTGAAAGTATATTTGTTCACAACCTAACCAATATGTTTCTTTGTGGGATAATGAACTACTTATTATTAATTTCGTTTTGTGATAGTTAACATACATATTTCGGACCGAAAACACTAAATACTTATACTGTAACCATTAACACATCGATTAGAATTTAGATAAAATATTTAGGCATCGAAATAGTATGAACTAAGTTTCGTGTATCTTAAGGAAAGATTTTATTGTTTGATAGGCTATAATAATAAGCTCTGAATATACTGAACATTTGAAAAAATATTTCGCCATTAGAGCTCTTCATTATTATCCTTGATGAACATAGGCGATAAGATAATTATATTTTTAATAGTGCAGGTTTAATAGTCAAGTTTAGTAGTAAATGCACTTGATATGTCGAGTTAAATATGATATCCGTTAACAGCCACTGCCAATAAACAATCCCAATCCAAAATTTTTCGTTTGAGATTGACAGCTGTAATAGTCACTATTTACGGTTAATATGTGTAACATTGTTGTAGAATACAATTATTAATATTTATCGGCTCGTTTGCTATACACCACGTCTTCACAGCCCGTTCCGTCCTCCACGTCTATGATCTATCTCCTTCTATATCTATCTCACTCACCCTTGGTTCGCGTAGTGTATAGTTCGAGACGACAGATGCTAAGAGTATGAATTTATCAATGCACTACAACAGCTCAATCTTTTTTCTGATACTTTATTGCCATAATCAATCTCAGTAGTGAAAAAACTATGGCAACATAACAAGAGACCAATCGAAAAGTAGAAAACAATCCAGATTGATTTCAATCTAATTTTTTCGATTGATTATTGGCATCGGCCGTAAATCAGTAGAATAAAGCATAAGTTGTCAAAGAAACAACTAACAAAACCATATATTTACATCCCAATAGGTACATAAAATTCTCCTTGAATATTTACCCAAAAATGTTTGAAAGCCAACGGTTTTCCGATGAAGTAGTGAGCTCCAACCTCCATTCAGCGTTCGTAGATATGCGAGTGTAATATACTGCACGGTTATCCGGCCGTCCCGTTACATGCAGCAGAGATGAATAACCTCAATACACTTCAGTTGACGATATCGTCTACTCTACATTCATGCGATGGCTAGTGAGTTACTTCTATTTGTCTTCGTTTGCACTCGATCCTTGCGTTGAATGTGTTCTTGTTATCTTTGAAAATGAAGTTTATATATTTTGATGGATGGAGTAACATTTACAGAGGTTTGTCTGTGTTTGGGTTTTGGTGTATGGAAACGTCTAATAGATATTATTACTAAGTAGACTTTAAATACCCAGCTATAAGATCTTGTTATCTTAGAAAATGAAATTTATATTTTGATGGATGTATGAATACAGCTAATAGTCAGTGTACTACTAATTAATAGACTGCAATTACGCAGCCATATGATAGACTAAATATAAATATCTACGATTAATTAATATTTTAAACAAATTTAAGAAGTATCGCGAAATATGTTTTAAACATCATTGTAACTAAGCGTTGCAAAAGCGTATTCTAAGTTTTATAATTATCTTGATAATAAGAATTGTTGTCTTGTTAATTAATGTTTTTGTATTTCTTGTTAATGGCAAAACATTCTGTTAATTGAAGATTCGTGAGAACTTGTGGGAGACTACATAAAATAAAAACGTCCTATTGACAAAGTAAGTAATATATTCAGGTCTAGGTGTTTGTGAGTCCGAAAAGTCTCTCTGTCTCTATTAGTATCAGCCCATATATGTCCCAATGCAGGGCACGGCCCTCTTCAATAATCGAGAGTACGAAGATTGAGAGTGGTTAGGCCATACAGTCCACCACGCTGGCTTAATGCGAAATGGCGGGTTTTACATACCATAGAAAGCCTTACAAATTGGCTATGGTATGCAGGTTTCCTCACGATGTTTTCCTGGTGATTGTGTTTGTGTGGTGATTGACTATCAATATACACATGAATCCGAAAAGTCAGAGATGTGCCTTGGAATTTGAACCTGCGACCACCTTGAGCATGTTGGCAGCTGCGTCTAGTCTGGTTACCAACAGGCCACCACGCACTCAATATTAAAAGTCTCTCGTAGTTCCTGATACTCACAACATAAGACTCGATCTTAGTGTGGGGACATGTGACCGCTGGATGTATTAATTTATAAATTTACTGTCGATCAACTATGATAATGTTATTTATTCTGCAGTTAAAAAATCTTAAAATAATCGTCGATCTATTTACATCATCGTTTTCGTAAAACTATTTAGTTAAGTGCCTTAAGCTCGAATAAGGTAGGGAGGGGTAAATCAGGGTCGCTAGTTTTACAGCATGGCGCAGATGTTGCGGCCCCGCTTCTCTAACAATAATTATACACACCTCGTATCGGCATACCGACTTAAGCCTCTCGATGTCTCTTCTGTGAAGAATGTTTAAGCTGAGATGAGCATCCGAGATAGACACGTTGCCCTGTATTCTGTTGCTAGTCTCGGAGTCGTTGTATAGGCAAGCATAAAGTCCCCACATTTGCACCCAGCGAACCCGATCATCCTTTAAATCTTCGTTTAAGCTAGGTAAGGGTTTACATGGTGGAATTCTTAGGATTTTTGAATATTGGCTCAAAACCGATATTCCTTTTATGTCTTGCAAGTGGACCTTTATTTAAGTACAGGTATAAATCCAAATATATATAATAGGTATAAATAACCCAAATCCGCGATAAATAATAGTTTTATTTCAATCTGTAACTTTGCGTAAATCTAAGAAACCATTAAGTACGGGTATAATTAATAATTAGGAATTAGTACTTTAGAGAAATAACCATTTCCCAGATTCATGATGTTGATTTCCTGCTACCTAATTCTCACAGAGGAACACTTAATTTGCCTCGAAATCTATTTACATTACCGAAATACTGAAATCATTGTACCTAAACACTCGAACAAGATACATGATGGTTTTCGCTGAACACGCTACACCTGCGATAACGGTAAAGATGAATGGCTTTCATCCATTGAACGTTCAGCTCGACAACTCGTTCATCACTTACAAAGAATTGAATACGTCACCGTGCACGAATATCGCGCAACCAACAGTGATTGAACGTCAGTGTGATTGTTGTTTAGATGTTGACTTGCTGATTCTGTGGTTTTACCCCTGTGTGTGTTTGTTTGTGTATGGTACTGCCATTGACATAAATATATGTATGGGGCGGAAAGCGCGTAGTGTTCCGACGTAAGTGGTGCGCGCGCCAGTACATCTCTAGTGGAGCGTGCTGAAATAAGTCTTAACTCGCAACGATTTTGAAATTATTTGCTTATTTGACAGAAAGTTAAATAAAAATAAAGATTATATTTTTATGACCGTTTAGACGAAATCTATTAAACTCAGTTCATTTAATATTTATCTTACCGCGATTGTCAAGCTCATCTTTTTGAAACTTTAAATGTACTGAAGAGCCTTTAAGTGATTTTTAAATCAATGGTTACTGCAGTCTGTTTCCGGCAGGGAGGCAGTATTGTGTAGGTGTTGTTGCAGCAACATTTTTTTTTGATTATTTTTCCGACCCAAATATCGACCAATAGAATTGCACCATTCGACGTCACGTGGTACAACCTACATGGTATTATACTGATAATTTTTTGAAAATTTTCTCTGGTAGTTGCTATATATAAAAAACAAAACATGATCCAGTCAAATTAACCACACGTCAAACTGACAGGTTGAATTCAATTGTGAAAATTGGAGATTTTGCATGAAAATGAGTTTGAAATTAAAATTTGGGACGGAAAAATAATCCCCCGAATACCACACGAACTTCAAAATTATCTGGCATTTCCCTCAAGGTTCCCTGCAAACAAATAAAGTCGTCAAGTTTTGACTCCTTCATTTGTTTGCAACGAACCTATCGGGAAATACCCGATAATTTTGAAGCTCTTGTGGTATTATAAGTGATTATTTTTCCGACCCAAATATCGACCAATAGAATTACACCATTCGACGTCACGTGGTACAACCTACATGGTATTATACTGATAATTTTTTGAAAATTTTCTCTGGTAGTTGCTATATATAAAAAACAAAACATGATCCAGTCAAATTAACCACACGTCAAACTGACAGGTTGAATTCAATTGTGAAAATTGGAGATTTTGCATGAAAATGAGATTGAAATTAAAATTTGGGACGGAAAAATAATCCCCCGAATACCACACGAGCTTCAAAATTATCTGGCATTTCCCTCAAGGTTCCCTGCAAACAAATAAAGTCGTCAAGTTTTGACTCCTTCATTTGTTTGCAACGAACCTATCGGGAAATACCCGATAATTTTGAAGTTCTTGTGGTATTATAAGTGAATATTTTTAATTACCCTTATCTTTCTACGTTTTATCGCACCGGTATTACTTTTATGCATATTGCAGAAAGGTTTAATTTTATCTACAGTCGAGACACCCTTGAAAATCATTTGTGGAGTTGTCACTTACATGGGTCTCTTTAACATTATATTATGCTTAAATGCAAAGACGGAGTGTTTAATATCACGCTATGTATCAGCCCACATAGCCCGCTGAAGGAAATGGGCCTCCTCTACTATCGAGAGGGGTTAGGCCATATTACAGTAACTGGCGGTCTCTACATACAATAAATAGTAATGTTACCATAATAAGCAATTTTCCTTACGATGTTTTCTTTCATCTTTATAGTAAACTAATAATTATCAAGGGATAAAAGATTTAAATATTTAAGCACGAATTATATTATGCGAATTTGCGAGAGCACAAAATTGAAAAAGAAAATTTAATGAAAAGCTTTAAAAAGGTAGTGAATTAAAAAATAAAGTGTAGATTATTGAGAGCTGGCTGCTATAAGATAAGACTGCAACTTTCCTCCTAAAACCGGGACTTAAGGTAATCTGCTGCCAATTTTATTTTCGGAATGCACGAAGCAAGCGCGAGAGAGGATTTTCCATACTTTTGTAGTAAAAATAGTTAACGGAGTTTGGATAGGAAACTAAAATTCGTGGGATTATATTTTTAAATTTGCGCAATAATAAAGATTGCAGGAAGATGCTGAATATAATATGTAGATTGCTTCTAAAAATTGCCGTACAAATATATGGGGAAGACTTAGCACTGAACTCTATTTGGCTGGGGTTGATAATGATGAATAAAACATACATACATGTGTATTATTCGGTATTATTAATATATGATGAATAATTACAGTGAAAAAAGACTGAGCTTCGGTTTGGAATTCTGGGTGTAAAACTTATTGTATTGTCAGCAAAAAGAGAGAATCTGCAAATATTGTGGTTAAAGACCCTTACTCGTAATTCAATTCTTTTATGTCAAAAATCTAGGTCTTGAGAAGTCTGGATCAATCGATTATCCATTGTTTTATAGTCGCTACTTAATTGTGTAGGATGAAGTGTCACGTTCAAACTTATTTGAGCTGGCGTAGGAACCGTGTAAAAAGTATATTATTATATTTTTTGTATTTTTTACCTAAAACGCCGAGTTATTGCTCAAATTTGACAGTTTCCGTGGCGCAGTTTGTTAGATACCGCCTATGAAACATAAGGTCGCGGATTCGAACCTCGAACTTCTGGGTGTTTGTGAGACCGAAAAGTCTCTCGTAGTTCTTGATTCGAGACGAGACTCAATCTTAGCGTGGACAGGTGGTCAGGACTGAGTATGTGGCAGTTGGGTGTATTTATTTAAATACCATAATGACCCTGTTGGAACGACAATCTAACAATTGAAATTAAATTTGTATTAATTGTATTTGGCCGCATGTAAAACCGCTTGCACGTCAATTAAATTAATTTCATTATTACGGAATGTATTAAAAGGCTGGTTAAACAATTAATACAATGCCATGCTTTGTGTAAATCGTCTATGGGGCGCGCAAATAATTGGATGCGAGCTTTACTCAGAAATAGTTTGAATATTTTACGTTGAATATTGTTGTGAGGTATTGTAATCGCTTGTGTATTGATTTGGTAAATATAAATATATAAGGTATGTATACTCACATACATAGTCCTGACTCCACACTAAGATCAAGTCTTGTGTTACGGGTATCAGGAACTACTAGAGTATTTTCAGTCTCACTAACACAGACCTGAAACAATATTCGAAAACCTATAGATTAAACAAATATTTGTTGAGCGGGATCCAACCCGTGGTTCACTTTTCACAGCTGGTATATAACCAAGTGAGGTACGAAGGCTGTCAAATGTTCGGTGTCATTTAAATACGTGCCACTGTTTATCCTGGCTTATAAAAGTTCCAGTGGCGGGTGTGGGGACAGTCTCCAAATTGCAAACTACATATTCTTGAGAAAAAAAAAAAAAATATATATATATGTTGCTATGAACGTAATGAATTACAAAAGCACTCTAAAAACCCTAAAAAGTCGTGGGATACAATAAAATCCATTGTTTATACTAAAAAGGATAAAATATTACCTAATGAACTTCTGAACATTGATGCCACACCACATAGATCTATTGAACTTGTAAATCAACACTTCGCTAACTTAGGGTCTACCTATGCAAACAAGATCTTAAACGATAATAACATTAATATAATTAACTCTCAAACTGAATTCAAAACACATGTAACACTTAATTTCATGGCCATGTTAGAAACCGACGACAAAGAAATTCAAGCTATAATCTTAGGTCTTAAACATGATAGTGCAATCGGTTGGGACGGTATATCTAACACTCTGTTGAAGAAGTGTAGTAACTATATCATACCAATTATAACTCACATAACTAACCTTTGTATTAATACCGGTGTTTTTCCTGAATTATTTAAAATAGCCATAATTCATCCAATACATAAGGGTGGAGCAAGAGACTGTGTCAATAACTATCGCCCTATCTCGGTTCTACCAGCTCTCTCTAAAGTCCTTGAAAAGGTTATGAATAAGAGACTCCTTTCATTTTTAGAGAAATATGACATCCTTTCACCTAATCAATACGGTTTTAGGGCTGGTAAATCTACTTCTGATGCCGTTACTGCCTTAGCAAATCACATTGCTAAAAACCTTGATATGAAAAACAAGTGTATAGGTATATTTTTAGACTTGGCCAAGGCATTCGACACGGTCTCTGTTCCACTGCTTCTGAAGAAGATGAATAATGTTGGAATACGCGGAAACGCTTTTACACTTTACTAAAGCTATCTTACTCATAGGGTTCAAAGGGTTAAAATAGGCGATATAATAAGCAACGACGAATTAGTCTCATACGGTGTACCACAAGGTAGTGTTCTTGGTCCTAGCCTCTTCTTGATGTATATAAACGATTTATGTAACCTCAAAATTCCTAATTGCAATATATTTTCTTTTGCTGATGACACAGCATTAGTTTTCTATGGCCAAACTTGGGAAGAGGCTAGAATCAAGGCGGAATGTGGATTACACCATACAATGCTATGGCTTCGTAGTAATTTATTTACGCTCAATACATTAAAAACGAAATACTTAACCTTTGGCATTTACCGAAACCAAATTCCGGAAAGTGGGTTTAGTGTCAAGGCACATTCATGCCATAATTATAACTTTATTACACTGGACTCGTCATGTGATTGTCCTATCTTGGAAAGAGATACAGAAATTAAATATCTTGGTGTTGTTCTTGACCAAACCATTACGTGGATTCCACAAATTGATAGGATAGCTGTAAGGCTTCGTAAACTGATATTCATATTCAAAACATTACGCCACGTTGCAGACCCGAAGCTTCTTAAAACAGTATACTATGCAATGGCATAATCTATCTTGGCTTATTGTGTGAGAGTTTGGGGCGGTGCTAAAAAAACTCACCTAATCAAAGTAGAAAGAGCCCAACGATTGCTCCTTAAAGTTATTCACTTTAAACACTACAGATTTCCCACTGAACAATTATATTCGCTATGTGATGTGCTTACAGTAAGATCATTGTTCATAGTGGATATTATACTTAATCAGCACAAAAGTCTCACTTATGTTCCCCAACAACTCAAGAAACGAAGACATTACAAAGTGTGTCCTACTATTCCCCATAGAACTAGTTTTATTCGCAAATTCCCATTATTTCTTGGTCCATTTATATATAATAAAATTAACGAACATTTAAATATAGTCTCACTCAACAAACACGAATGTAAAAGCAAAGTAACGGTTTGGCTAAAAACTAAGACTTATGACTACGTCGAAAATTTATTCGCAACTATTAAATGAACTGAAGTTGTAATAATACAGATACAATATAACTCTCATAAAATGCATTATAAAATTATACGAATATACAAATTTCTTATATAAAATAATTGCATGCAAAATCACTATTTACACCTATACCTCCTCCTTTCATCATAATTAACCGAGTCTAATCACGCATAGCAATATATGTATTCTAATATATGTGTGTGTGTATGTATATATAATAATAATAATAATAATAATATCCTTTATTGCACACACACATATTTTATGGGATAGTACATATTACACTTACAGTTAAAGACAAAATATTGTAGGTACAAAGGGCGGTCTTATCGCTTTAAGCGATCTCTTCCAGACAACCTTGTGATGGATAGAAATGCAATAATTAATAATAGTGGCGGTAGTGCAAAATATACAATGATTATAGTAATAATTACATACACATACATACATATAACATATACTATATACTATAAGATATCAACATATAAAAGAAATATATATATATATATATAAATATGTATATTTATATATATATATATGTGTGTAAAATGTGTATATTAATGAGTATGTTGTATGTATGTACGGCTCGCACGGTTGCCTATCCTTTGTTACAGTGAGCGGGAGCTGCTCTCCCTCCGCGCCTCCGGCTTTTTATGTAAACTCTAGGATCGATAGCCAAAAGACTACGTAGAGTCGGGTGTCCCGAGTCGGTTTTGGGACACAGTCAACCTAACTGATCCATAAAGTGGGTACACCAATTTCCTTCTGAAGATATGGTTTCGGACGTTAAAAAGCAACTAAACATAAGCAAATCAATTCAACCTTTCTAATTTATGGATCTATCACAGATGCGGCAATGTGGCAGCGCACATAAATTTACCGATTAATCACATTGCCCGATCATCATGTAGCCATATTCATAATGCCCGGGCAATGTGATAAATAGGTGAGTTTAGATTGTAATTAATCACTTTGCCCGATATGGCTGAGCATTATTCATACTGCCCGGGCATTATGAATACTGCCCGCATTAATCGCTTGGCCCATAACATATATACTTGTCTGTACCGGCTTTTTATTGTTATAAAACGCTACGATACATTGCTGGAGACGAAAACATTTATCTCATTTACTGAAACTAAAGCTGGGACTGAAACTGTAGGTGGAAGTAGTAACTCCTTTGGTTACCTCTTCGGAAATATATATGTTGGTTTATACATATAGGTATGGTTTCATAGACATATTTTTTTTTAGGTATCTAATGTTTTGTCCCTTTCTAAAGGCTTTTGAATTCAGATCGAGTGAAGAAGACAAAACAGTCGATAACTAGAATAATAATGCCTACGAATAATACCTATACAATATGAATAGTATGCATAGAAATTACTTTTCAATCATCTATTGAATGCTTTGAATGTCCCTGATATGTACGTAATAATGCAATCTGTTACATCTTGGAGTAATATACCAGAATAGGTACACCTTTGACGAAAGCCGAGTCAATCTACTCCCATATCTATCCTACACTATTAGAATCAATACCTCTGAGGTTAACGCACATACAAGCGTAATGCTATTTGCTAAGTTTTTAGGACCCCATTGAATTGTAATACTCAGCAAAGCTTACAATAAATGTATGTAGACTAGATATTAATAGGATATCATGTGTTCGACATATCGTAATATAGCCGTTGTCTGGGTTGCCATAATCAGTATTCTATGCTGGCAACATTGACGGGGAGACGCATTCATCAAACGTCGACTACAGTGCAAAAGGGCGTGAGTTTCTAAACCTATAACATTACTACTTTAAAACTATCTCTGGTGGTTGTAAAATATTTTATTGTATAGTGCGAAAATAGTTTAACGCTGGTTTATTTCACGATATCAAAGTCTGCCAAAAATAGCCAACAATTGAGATTGAATATATACTGCGTTTGTCCGGGATAGCATTACATGTAAAGAAAACGGGGCGTACTTTTGCTAGTGCTAGTTTGCTTATCCAACTGTTAACTCCGACCAAAATTAATGTAAAGTTTAACGTAAGCATATGGTATGCCTTGATTTGATATATATATATATATATACTGGGTATCTCAAGACTGCTACCGAAAACGAAGCCGGGTGATAGTTTTAGAGACTACAAACACAATGCAACTAAAAATTTCGCATAGAAACGCGACAATTATTTTATATGATTTTTTAAATATCGTCATTTTTGGGTAGTAATTCCATAGTTTTTGCTAAAATAATAATTTAAACTCTTTTACACCTTAGATTATTTATAAATAAAAGGGTATACACTATTATTTTAGGGAAAAATGTATTTACCACCCAAATATGGTCATAGGAAAAAAATAACAAAAATAAAAATTGTCGCTTTTTTTGCAACTTTTTCTATTGCATTGTGTCTGAAGTAGCTTAGACTACCACCCGGTTTCGTTTTCGATAGCAGTCTTGATATACCCTGTATATATATATATATATATATATATATATATATATATATATATATATATATATATATATATATATATATATATATATATATATATATATATATATATATATATATATTACCATTAATAGTATTTATCGTAAAAGAAGAGTGCTAGTCAAAATTTGATATTAACATCTAGATAATTATGTTCGAAAAAGGAAAGCAACCTATGAACATAGTGTATAATTAAATTCATTTACCTTTGCTAACGAAGAATAAAAATACAATTTTCGGCTTGTTTTACATTTTTTAACACATCACTCACTCATAATAGCAACGTATTGTTATAATGAACATAAAAGGCCAAGTAAATACTCAGCTCGGTATCTCAAACCGTTTCTTTAACAAAGTGATGCTCGTAAAAAGTAAAAGTACTCGAGATATAACTTCCCTAAAAAGACATCAAAGAGGCACTTACACATAACACAATACCTAGCATCAGATGAAATGTTACAAGCATTATATATGAATTGGGCTCTCATGTTGTATGCCGCTGTCATTACAACATTTGTAGTGTTTTGTTACTGCATAAATCTTGCACATGGGAAATGATTAATGGCTGCGTCTATGAATATTAGTTTGGTATCAACCCATATAATTACGTCCCACTGCAGGGCAAGGTCCTCAATTATCGAGAGTACCATTGAGAGATGTTAGGCCATATAAATTAGCACGCAGGCCTAGTGTGGGTTGACGGGTTTTAAAAAACATATAAATTCTTACAAATTGCTATGGTATGTAGGTTTTTTTACAACGCTTTCTTACTCTGTTATTGTAGGATTTTAAAAGTGAAGGAGAGGAATAAACACGGACTGGAAGCAGAAAGGAATATAGGACCTCCGGCAATCTCACTTACACGCGGCAAATTTATCGTTTTCTGTCAGTTTTTTTGTGAAATAATGAAATCCGGCTTGACGTTTTAAATCCACCGTAGTTCAAAGCAATAACAATGCATGCCATTTAGAAATATACATGTAGTAAGGATGAGCGATACAATATAACTAGGCGAGTAATACAAAATGTTGCCAATATGTTTTGCTTCTATTCTCGGATATTTGAAACCGGCTAATGCTCGTTCCATGTACGCAATGTCTGCGAGTTTCATTTGAATAAGTAGACGATCAAAGCAATGAATTAAGATTTATTGTACATGTTTTACAGTGTACTGTATTTAATGAAGTTGTTTACGGAAACTTCAGACTTTAGTACCTATGTAATATTTATGAAAAGAGCAGTCTTTAATTCGAGAATTCATAGCGTAAATGTACACTTAAACTGCTTTACTTTAAGCTAACGGATAATCTATTTATATTTATGTATGAAAGTAATAATTATATACGGTGCTTAGTCTATCATTTTTTTCCGATGCAATTATGTGGGCGTGTTCATTTGCTTTAAAAAATGTATGAAAATAAGGAAAGCGAGAATATATTTTTTAGTGAAAGAGGAATGAACTATAGTTGACTGATAATAAATCCATGACAAATAACTACTGTTACAAGTACGAAGATAAATAATATAAAGAATAACCACAAATATCTCAAAATTGAATATATCTACACCAATTCATGATAATATCTTTGTTTAAATCACAATACCAAAAAAGTCTCAATAAGAGTTTGTTCAGACACCTTAGAACATTATTGCAAACCATAAAATTAATTTTATTGATAGGATATGATATGATAGGCTCGCCACCTATCAATAGGCTCGCCACCTATCAATAGGCTCGCCACCTATCACATCGTGGGAGGGAACATACAAGGCGAAATGTGGGTGCCCTGACACCTCTGCCTACCCCTTCTGGGAGAAAGGCGTGAGTTTATGTATGTATGTATGACATTAATTTTATTGTAAAACAGAACCCAGTCGCGCCAAAGACCTCTTTTGACCCCCCGTTCTAACTTTCAAAGGAAATTACCTGTTATTCATACACTTTTGTTCTGTAGTAGGCAAAGAGTTTATTTCCCATGGCGATGCGGTATTATGAACGTAATGAAAGATCTCGACGTCTTTGATTAAAGTGCGGTTTTAAGAAACGTTTGGCTGAATTAATTCCGGTATTTAAATAATTTAATGAGGTTTTTTTAATTTATGAACGGTGTAAATTGTAAGGCACTATGTGAATTTGTTTACGTAATTTCAATAGTTACCACCAAAATATGTGTTTTTATGTGTGTGGTGTGTCTGTTTACAAGTTACAATAACAAGTGTAATCTGAGCTTTTAAGGTAAATTCCTGGTAGCTCATTGAACTTTTTTTTATTTATCGATTTATATCATGAGAAAACAATTAGATATTTCCGTATTTTGTTTGTTCATTTATAGCCTATCTTTGGATTTTTTCAATCATGTGGATATTTTTAACAATATGGAAATGCTGTCATTATGTTATATTTTGTGATATCAGTTTGCGATCAATAAATATATTACAGATTTAGAACGCTTTATTGAACACAATATAGAAAAATAGGTAAACTTAGATATTATAATATTATTCTGAATGTAATATTTTTTAATGCTGGGGTATTAGACCAAATGAGGCGACATAATATCACGTATTTGATACACGACGTTTATAATCCTAAAACCAAGATAAATCTTCACTTTAAGCCTTGATTAATGCTCGCCGTTTATTTTCATTTGAAAAGGGATCTACACAACAAAAATGTTATTTAGTACCATTTGTGCTTTACTGAAAATTTTGTCTTTATTTAATACCCATTTTGTTAATATACCTATATATATATATATATATAAATACACGCAACAGTCACATACATAGTCCTGACCCCACACTAAGATCGAGTCTTGTGCCGTGGGTATCAGGAACTACGGGAGATTTTTCGGTCTCACAAACACCTAGACCGTAGTTAAATATCCATTGAAGACAAATATTTTTTTACGTGCAGGGTTTGGACCCACAACCTCTTATTTCACAGTTGGCGTCTCACCAACTGCGCCAGTGACACTGTCAATATATGTCTTAGGCACACTTGCACAAACTAATTTTGTCAATACCTTGCCTTTGAAAATGTCATCGCAATACATTAGAGACGTATTTAACCTTACGAATGTATGGGATTGACAGTTTCAATGTCAAAAGTATTGGCAAAGTTAGTTTGTGCAACTGAGCCTTAGTTTCCCATATTCGCCTTTTCTTCATATTTGCTAGACACCTACACATGCTCCGTATGATGTTTTTGAAATTATGTGAGTTACGCCTGTACAAATTTGAAAAGCATGAAACGTCAAACAGTGCCTATTACTTTACTTTTGAATAGTAATGATAGTATTACATACATATTCTTCTGGTATGCAAGAACTCGTGTGTATCATACTTTCTAAATTCCATGCAATTTGTTCATTGCATCTAAATACTTTATATTGTTTATATCAAAATTATTATAATATTTACATATTTTAAAGTTGAGATACTTAAAGCCACCACACTGTATTGTTATGACTTACTATCACTTGTCAGTGTTAGTCACTCACGCTGTTCACAAACATTACATTCGGTGCAACTGATAAACACTAAAAGTCGGTAACACAGTTCAAACTTGGAATTGCCAACAATGAATAAATTACAAGCTCATTTGAAACAACGGCCTGTGATTCAACAATAGCCTTTTTCCCATTTGAATTCAATTAAATCGCGGCAAGCATTCGGTTTGCGTCAATGTAGGGGCCATCACAAACATAGTGAAAATAAATCTTTTAAAGCAATTCAAACTCAATTACTAGGGTTTATTTTCGCCTAATGGGAAAAGGTTCTCTTTGTTACCAGCTGATTTAATTCGTTTGTATTTGGACATTGGATACTATTGACATTATGGCGACTGATGCGGGACAAAAAATGAATTGTTCGTTTTGTATTACATCCCAAATTCAATTGCGTAACGGGATCGAAAATTAATAGAATTTGGAAAGTACTTTATCTGCTTCTCATGTACTTTACTGTCTAGCTTTTACTCTTTCGGTTAAGTGGAATTACATTTTATATTTATTCTATAAAAGCTCACTTTTCTTAGAATAAATATATTTTCATTAAAACTATTTTCGTAAAATTCAAGTTAAATTTAACTGCCATTTCTCTGATTAGTTTGATTACAATGATTGTGTTTAGATATACAATGCAATGTAATGTAATGTCTAGATATACAAAATCTGCCCAGTATTTAACACCGAAGCATGTATTTTGGCAAATCGATCAACGAAAAATGTTTAACCTGTGGTAAGTAGTGAACAATTCGGCAAAATGAGACGACAGAGAGAAAATATAAATAATTTCCTATCATGACGAAGAAATATCGCTCAGACTGAACAAAGTAATTTTAGATTGAAAAAACCGCGTCCTGATGAGTTCTTGATGAACCAAAGCCTTCCTTTTTACTTTGAGTAAGATTATTGTTCGGAATGTTTTTTCTATATTCCTTCTTGGAAAAGAAAACATTTAATGTTGAGTGTCTGTCGCTAAACATAATAATTAACGTTAATATATTTTTCTCTGAACTTATTTTTCAATCAAAGTAATTAATGTTTATGAAGTAATGTGATTCACGTAAAAATTCCTAGAAATGATTTTTTGTCAAAGAATTATTCTTATTAGAAAATGTCTGTAAATAAAATAAGAATCACAAATGTAAATAGGTAAGTATGTTTATTGTTAATCATAAAATCCTAATATTTTATATAATCAATTACTTGTACTAAGTCTCTCATACGTATGTGACAGGCTGTCTGGGTAAGTACCACGGCAATGTCTATTTCTCCCGCCTCACAGCAGTTTCAATGCACTAATGTTTACACTCGTCATTTATACAGTCAAGTTCCAGTTTCCCGAGTTTCGATAATTCCGATTCCGATACCGAAATAAACTTTGAAGCACATGTATCCCGATTATGCTGTATTAAGGTTGGGCACCACGTAAAAATCAGATAAACCCCGTCCCACTTTTTTCAGCGGTAAAACCTAGGAATGAAAACGTAAGACCGGGATATACTCTTAAGCTAGATCGTTATTTCGTGCCTAAAACCCATCCTATAAATTTTGTGTAAAGCTCGAGGTAGTCGTAACTTGGATGGTAAAATGGAAGGTGAGACCTGCGGTACTGAAGTGGCGCTATTAGTATTTGAATTATATTTATCTATATTTCAAAATAAAATAGGCATCTTTTTATTTTTATATTATTTGCCTGATGGTAAGCAATAAGACCGCTCGTGGATAGTCGCATAACCAAACAACACTTTGAATTACAAAGCAATACTGTTAATCCACTGCGCTCGCCGTTCTGAGATATAAGATGTTATGTCACAATATCTCTACTTTGGCTACAATGATTGGCGGGAAAAATATACATTTCGGTGACACCAGCTACCAAGGCAGCCTCTCTATATAACAGACCTTCCATCACTACCAAGAAAAATATTCAAATGTAAATATTTAAATTAAGGTAAGTATGTTAATTTATTTAGTGTTCTGTTTATTCGACAGCCTCCGTGGCGCAGAAAGTTATACGCTGGCTGTGAAACGGGAGACCGCGGGCTCGATCCCCGCGTCAAGATAAATGTTTGTCTGAACCACAAGTATATCTGTAGGGTCTGTGTGTTTGTGAGACCAAATATATCGCAGTTCCTGATATTCGCGACACAAGACTCGATCTTTGTGGCAGGACTATGCATGTGACTATTGGGTGTATTTATTTGTTTATTTAGTTGGTTACTAGTTTAGTTACCAACTAAATTTTAGTTGGTATATATGAGAATATACAGAAATAACGTGGAATAAAAGTACAATTTTTTTTTTTTTATATATACAGGGAGCGCAAAAAAATGGCGCACTTGCTCAGATGGGTACAAGGGCATAATATTAATATCGTAATAAAAAAATAATATTTGGAAAATACCTATCCGTTTTGAAGTTATGACCGTTTAAAGTTTTAAGTTTAATCACCACTTTTTCGCATAAAACCAGTTGGAATGGATGAAGAACAAGATTTAAACACATACGTATTTTTTCGTTTCGTCGTTAATTGAACGGTTAACGAATTATACCACGAAAACCATTTTTAACAGCATCAAAACTTCCTTAGACTTCGCTTTAACCGTTGTTTACACATGGGTAAGGTCATGAACTCTTAGTTGTATAATTTATCCTTCTCTAATTTCAAAACAGGATATTTTTTGTTTCATTTCAAATAAATAAATCAGTTAAACAGGGACGTACTTAGATTTAAGCGTCAATAAATTAACAACATAATAACTTTAGGTGCAGTTGCATCGTGTATGGATTGACTATTTTGTTTGTCATTATTTTCCTTAGTGTCACAAATCCAAACTGAAAGACACCAAGAAATCACACTGGTCATCGCTTAAATCATGTAAGATTGCGAATTTAATTATAATTAGAAAAGTTTTGGTAATACCTACATAACATTTAAATTTTCTAAATAATTAATATTCATTGAAAAAATAATCTGATGACACTGATTAATAAAAAATAAGATTTTTAAAATGATGGCCCAATTCGGCCCTATTAGTCAAAGGAAGCCGCCGGTCATAGTGTACTTCGTCGGATCCAACGCGGCTCGATTATTCTTCCTTTGAGGTTGCCGCCGCCCTTTGTGAGCGCGAGCCGAAAGGCGGCGATTTCTTTGTCGGTAACTTTTAGCATTTTGCAAAAGAAGACCGACATCTTGAGGTGTGTTCACACTACACACTTGATATAACTTAATTTGATTAAGTACCTACTCCGATATAAAAGTTACTTTAAAAAAAAGATCTTATTGGACTGATAGAATGGTCCTTACTTGCTCAAGAGCTTATAATATTATTTAAATATGTCATCAACCGATCCAGTCAGTTACAAATTGCCTATTTACTTTTGCTTATTATTGTATTTAACATTACTTTAATGTGTTTTGAAAATAATGTTACTTTAAAGTGATAAAATTTCTTCTAAATTCTTATACCTAGAGAAATGTCGTCTACCATTATAGCATAGAATTTGCATATGAGACTTCTGTGAGATAAAATTAGTGAAATCAATAAACACTAAGCACTAATTTACTGCACTGGAGACCCCGTGCCCTGCAGTGGCACGTATATGAACTGATACAGTACTAATACTAATTGTTCACATGAATTATTATGAACTCAAATAGGAAAGCTTTGTATCTAATGTGAACAGGCCTTTATCTTTCAAAAATCAAAATAATAATTTATTTTTTATTAGTTGAATTCGGATTGCGATCGCGTGTGCATGTATTAGTCGTGTGCATATTATTGTAAATTCGTTTTCAGTTATTTTGAGTAAATTTTATTAATTTCATTATGCTTTGAACATTACCCAATTTGATAGCTTTTGATGTAACTTGTGTTATGTGAAATGTAAAAGAAAAAGTGATTTGTGCTACCAAACTGTGACAGTGTTTTCGTGCGGGTTTTGGCGGATCCTGCGCTTCCATCCTTGCCTATCAAGGTCATTACGGTTTACATTACAAGGTCAGTTAACTATTTTAGTGGTCATTAATGACAACTAACCAGCCCATATGGGTCACCGACGGCCTCCGTGGCGCAGTTGGTAAGAACTGCCTGTGAAATGAGAGACCGCGGGTTCGGTTTCTGCCCCGAGACAATTTCCATGAACCATAATTATTTTTCTAATACCCGCGACACAAGATTTGTATCTTAGTGTGGGGTTAGTACCCATGTATGTGACTGTTGACACTTGACAGTATTAATTTAATATCTTTTTTATGTACCCTGAGCGTTATGTATACAATCGCACGACTTATAAGTAAATAATGAGCTCTGCTTATTTATTGTTGAGTGTCTACCGTTCAGTTGCAAGGTTCAATCACTTTAGCCGCTTAGCGTAATGTGTTAAGGGTTAGCATATGTAACGTTAGTTTTTTTTTTCTCGGCATCTTTCTTAATATTCGCTAGCGCCATGCAAATCTGTCTTAATTAAGATGCCTTCACCATATACTATATTGTATATTTATTGTATATTGGCAGGTGCGCCGTTTTCTTGTCCACCCTGTATAATGGCCTGGCATAGTGGCGGCATTGCACCTGATGGAAAGTGCCGATGCCGCCCAGGCAGAGTATCCATTGGCATCGGACGGCAGTCCCATGCCAATGGAAACAATTATGCCGGCCTGCTTAGGTCCCTCTTCACACCACGGCGGAAGGACCCAGGATTGTAGGAAGGAGGGAACACGTGCGCCGGCAAACAATTCCACAGCCTGACGGTGCGGCACAGAAACGAATTAGAGAACCGTTTGGTTCGCGCCGGGATGGTGTGGACCGTCAAGCTATGGCTTCGCAAGCCAGCACGCGTGGTTCTGGTTAGGAATGGAGAACAAATAGCGACCTTATCCCCCTAGGATAAATAATTTAGACAACCATAAGATGGATATAAGAAAAAAGACTGAAATGTCTTGTTATAAAAAAAATAATAGTTCAAATAAAATGTGGCTCAAATTATCATTTGAAATATCGCGTTCAAGCAATCTTGGTATTTGTATTTCATAATACTAGACAGTTTTCTAGAAAGCCGTAAAGTTTTTATAGATTTGATATATTAGAAGATTCCGTGGGTTAGTACAGAAAGGCAGGATTCTGCGAAAATCTGTAGTACGTAATAGTTTGCAATTGATCCATATTCATATGAAGGCTAATTTCCAGGAACCAATATGCTTAAATAGTACTTGATTCAAGTTTTGGAATTCATTTCAAACGATGACATTTGAATTTAAAATTGTAAACTGCTTCTATACGAAAACGTTCTTTTCTTCTACTCTAAATTATAACACGAAAATAAACTCAAAATTGATTGATCAAAATATTACTTCTGTTTAAATCTGAATTCGCATATATTAATGTAGCTACAAGTTCTCTTACTATGAACCAAATGGCAAAACGAACGAATATTTATTTATTATTTATCCTTTTCCGCACCATACATTCAACTAGTTACATTAAAGAAATGAGGTAATGAAAAAATACAAAAGGTGGCATTATCGTCCTGAGCAATCTCTAGGCAACCTTGGAATGATAATAATAGTAGAGCGAGAAGGTAGTCTAAAGAGTAAACTATTCGCGAAGGGTTTAAAATATATAAATACATAATAACACTCTATGAATATATAATACACATACTTACAATAGATACATATAATGTTATACACAAAAACAAATATTAGAAGTACTAAATTTTACCACAAGACGCGAATGTATAGTCAGCAACATAAGTCGCTGAATACTTCACATTTTTTGATAACCTTTTTATGAATTAAAATTTGTACGTACTACTCTATAGTAAAATATAACCAAGTAAAGTCATCTAGGCCGAGAAGTGCCATACGATATAGAAAATAATTATTATTTTGGATGATAAGATAATTACAAATCCCGTGAATCTGTAGCGACTTATGTTGCTGAGTGTACCAATAACTGCTTCTCTTCAAATATTTAGTCACAATTATTCCCATTCGATATCAATTGTTCACCGTACTTCAGCTACTCCACTTGTTAAGCTGATTTTGTATACTTGTTATATAAATTTACTACATTAAACAATTCCTGCGAAATAAACAAGGAATAGCACAAACGAACCATTGATTGTAAACTTGTAGCCGTTAGTCTAATCTGGCTACTAGTTGAGTAAATCCTAAAACTTTGCCTGCATTCACTGCGAGTTGTGATTTAGTCGATATTGTTGTATAACTTAATTATGTTTGGTATGGATGTATTGGTGGAAATTGAACTATAATTTTGAGTGTTTATGGAAAACTAGTGGGCAAAACTATTTCTGATTACGTCTGAAACTGGCAGAAGAACTTAATGGATTTCTACTAGATAAAAACTAGGCATATGTTGTAGTGTTTAATGTTTTTTTGAATACCCAAGAGTTGCAAACAGTGACACAATTCACTGTGCATTTATGTCCGTTCAAATATGTAGTAGAGGAGCCGATTGTATTTATGTATATATTGTATGAGTGCACGTATTTTGAAATCATATTAGATGTTTCGAAATTTGGAAATAATAACTTCCCTCTTAATCGTGCTCTCAATCATTGAGAAGGCCTGCGCCGTGCAGTGGCACGTACATGGGCTGATACTGACACCGTTTTTGAAACTTTCGGTTGGATGACAGATTTATAAACACTACAATTGTTAGTGAATTGTTAGAGGCTGATGATTATGGTGATAAACTTTCAAGTGTTATCGCCAATATTCTCATCAAAACCATTATTTAATAGTTTGACATAATAACCATAATCGATCGAAACTAAAAGTATTCAGCTATTATATCAGCAATTACATCGTTTGATGTCCAAACTAACTTCGGTCGTAACACTTTTTATTACTTCAAAACTCTATAGATTTAGAGAGAAAGATTAGAAAACTTGGTCTAATCCTTAAAACAATGAAGTGTTTTTTTCTTAGATTATGGCGCTTTTTGGCCGTTATAATATTTTTAAAAGTCGTTTTAGGAAAATCGTGTTTAATCTTTTATCAGCTTAATTGGATTCGTTGGGAAAGGTTTGCGTATAATCAAGTTTCTCCAAAGCCCATTACCATGATGCTTGTTAATTTTTTAAAAGTTAATTTCGACGATAAAAGTTACTTGTTATTGTATAACGAGAGTTATTGTAATTGAAGGGTTTTGTGTATTCAGTTTTGTTGTTTACAAAAGAGATTGCTTTTAGGTAGAACTAATGTAAATTTTACAAATATTATAAATCTAAATCCAGCTTCAACAAACACATTGTACAACTCATTACAGTCAAATACATTTAACAACTTAAGTGTTCAATATTGCACGATATCATGTTTTATTTTACAAAATTAGGTATACTTCATCCTCTTTTTTATAAAAGTATATTATTAGTATCAAAAAAGGTATAAACAATCTCTTATATTTCTTGATAATGTTTCTGTGTTTGTATGACTGTATATACCGGGTATCTCAAGACTGCTACCGAAAACGAAGCCGGGTGGTAGTTTTAGTGACTACAAACACAATGCAACTAAAAATTTCGCAAAGAAACGCGACAGTAACTATTTGTGATTTTTTAAATATCGTCATTTTTGGGTGGTAAATCCATAGTTTTTGCTAAAATAATAATTTAAACTCTTTTATACCTTAGATTATTTATAAATAAAAGGGTATACATTATTATTTTAGGAAAAAATGCATTTACCACCCAAATATGGTCATAGGAAAAAAAATTCAAAAAAAAAATTGTCGCTTTTTTTTGCTACTTTTTCTGTTGCATTGTGTCTGAAGTCGCTTAAACTACCACCCAGCTTCGTTTTCGGTAGCAGTCTTGATATACCATGTATATGTATTATAAGTAGGGGAGACCGGGTACAAAAGTAACGGCGGGTCGAAAGTAACAAATCTTCTGTACGTATATCCAACCGTCAAACACCGCGTCGATGTCGTAAGTTCACAGCGGGGCGGTACCCCCCTCGCTTGCATTCAGTTGCCACCCGCGCCTCGCGCTGTTAGGTTGTGTGAGAAGACATTTTGTGATTTCACAAACCAAACGTAAGTATTTTATCGTTTTCTTATTTAGTGTTTTCGTAGTCTTTTAAAGATGATACCAATCTGAATGTTTGCATGTTAATTCTTGATTAGATTGATTACACAGTATTTTAATTCATTTTTGTCTAGCACGTTTCTTTTTAAGGTTATCTTTGATATTTTAACAGAAATGTGGTCGGGTACAAAAGTAACATAGCCCTATGGGTACACAAGTAACATGTTACTTTTGTGATTTGTTAACTTTTTTTGCTTATCATTGTAATGTGTGTATTCATGTTAACAGGATGCCGCGACAGCGCATCAGAACTACCACACGAGGAACCACTGACACGGAAGTATACCGAAAAGCGGCTGAAGAGCATTCAAGAAATGGTACAAAAATTAGAGCCTTGTCAAAAAAATATAATGTTTGTCATGTAACATTATACAGATATATAAAAAAAATCGAAGCAGGAAATACTAGCGCCGTAGTAGGTTATCGTTGCGTCAATAGCGTTTTCAATAATGACGAGGAAAAATGTCTACGGGACTATTTGATCGAGTGCTCTGGAGTTTATTTTGGGTTATCTCCACTTGAAATTCGTAAACTGGCATATGAGTTGGCGGTAAAAAATTTCCTGAAAAGTGGCATGATACTCAAATGGACACGCCTGAAAAAAACGCAATTGAGGAAGAATACCTAGAAAGAAATAAAGTTAAGAGAACGGTTTTACCACCTGATACTGGAAATGGCAAGAAAAAGTTGATATCTACGAAAGGAAAGGGAAAAGGAAAAAGAACAAAGAAGGCAGCTGAAGAGAAGGAAAACATATCAGATGACGATGATTGCTATTGCCTCGTTTGTTTAGAAACCTTTGGCAATAGCCGGCCAAATGAACAGTGGGTTAAATGCCTCTCGTGCAAAATGTGGTCACATGCCGAATGTGTCCATGATGATGCCAATTATATATGTCACAATTGTGAGTCTGATTAAAATAAGGCTGATTATAAAAATGATTGCTTAAAGTTTAAAAAATACTGATGTCATTACTAGAAGAAGAAATTATAAGTTGTATTGTTTTCTTAAAAAAAATTTTTTTTAAGTTTTTGAGCATTTTAAATGCAAGTTCTTTGAATACAAAGTCCTAAAATAAATAATATGTTAATTTAATATGTTATATTGTTTTCTTTACGAACCCTTTTGGGCTGTTACTTTTGACCCACAATGTGTTACTTTCGACCTGCCTACGTGGTCGGAAGTAACAACTTCCCATTTTTTTTCGAGTCTCTGTGATTCATATCAAATGAACAATAAAAAGCAAAATTGAGATACCGATGTAAAGACCATAAATGGAATGTTTAAATGCTTATATTCATTTCTATAAAATAATCACACCTAACAAGAAACCAAAGTAAAAGTACAAAATGTTACTTTTGTACCCGGTCTCCCCTACATATGTATGTATTATGTATTATAAGTCAATCATTTGAAACCTATTAATAGCCTTAATTTAGTGGAAGTACAATAATATGTAACTTTTATTTGTAACACCGTTGGTGTTTATAGTAAAGTAAAATTAACTTGCTTATTTCAAAGGATTTTTCTATGTATCAAATGTAATAAAATGAAATTGGTTTATTGATCATGTAGGCATTTAAATAGCTCTTATGAGAACCCAATACATAGTACTTATTCTTTTATTACAAAATATTTTATTATTATATCATAAATTAAATATATTTAAATAGCTTCGGTGAGAGTTATAAAGATAAGGTTATTGCAAAAACTAAAAATTTCCATTGAAAGAACACAACCGATCGGGTCATCTGCAGTAAATTGATCACAGCCACCTAGAAAGAATTGCAGGTGCATTGCACCATTTGAAGTTTGTTGAGCCTTCAGCGCACAAACTACTGCTCGTTTGTACGCTGAAGGCATATTTCCGCATTACGCACACAGCTATAGTTTACAATGGAAGTACTGACACTATACATTATTTCACATGAATGTGTTTTGTTATATAAGCAAATCTACATATACATGTTTCAATGAATAAAGAATTGAATAACAGATTCAATATTTGATAATGCGTCAAAACTTTGTGTCAATTGGGAAACAAAAAGTTGATTCGGAATTAGTTCGTGACTCCTTAGAACAGTGAAACTATTTGCCAATTTACTTATAGAAGTTGTGAGAAGGCCATTAGGCAAGTGAATGTAACTAAGGCTATAAGGGAGTTCTGGTTATCACGTCAAGAGAGATGAAATTCTATTTAGGACTTTACTGCCCATAGGTTTCAGTACATATTAATATTTTTATGTTTTATGATAACGCTACTTTAATGTACCTAGTGATAAACTCAAGTTTAGACAAAATATCCATCGAAATAAATAAATAAAGGTTATGTCTCGCGCATCGATACAATTATCTATTTTAATATTACTGCCTCAGTGGCACAGTTGTGATGCGCATGGTATGATTACAAAGCTGAGGACTCGGGTTCGACACCTGGGGCGGGCATGGTGCTAATATTTTTTTCTATTCATTATTTATTTATTTATTATTACACTTTATTGTACACATAAAACAAATGAAAAAATACACAATGAAAAACACTTAACCTATGTGTAAAGTACAATCGGCGGTCTTATCATTATCAGCCCGTAGTCAGGAATTTGGGACCGATGTGGCGATATTTTGCCGGCCCATCAAATCGGGAGGTGAGTGAGAAGAATAAAGGATAGGAAGAGGTATTCGTAACCGTTTTTCTAAAGTTGACAAATGTCTTCATATTCTCAATAAATTTATAAGATTATTTCCATCCCTATTATATAAATAACCTGTGACCCAAATAATCAAAACGGAACCGAACTCGAATACCAGTAAATATACATTATCAAACTAAAATAGGAATACAGATTGATAATAAAATAGCTCCAACTTGACCCGAAACTAACAGATTCGTATGCAGAGTGGGGTATATTTATGGAAATTTATGTCAGCGACCCGATGTAAAACTTTCACAAGTCCCAAATCGTATTTAGAGCTGTCGGGAGTCGGCGACAGAGATCCACAGATAGAAAAACTAGTTTATATTGGGAAATTTTATGTGGAAACTTTGACGTGGCCACATCAAACGTGTTATTTATCCCTATCCGTACATGATCAAGTTCGCAGTCGTATTTGCGTTCGGAACGTTACTTAATTGGGTTGTGGGCCTAGTTTGTTTTTATGTTTTAGATTCCTATTCGTCCTTTTTATGGGTATTTTATTCTGTATACATAATGTATTTGTATTTAAAATTTAGAGTTATTTTTCCTATTTATAAAACGATAACAACAAGTATGTATCTAGTTAGTCTAGTTGATTGGTTGTAAAAATCAAATCTTCTTTTAAATTCAATGATATATATCAATTAATGTTTCAAATTACTTTCTTTAAGTACTTTGTACCTTGGAGAGGGAGAGGGGAGGGGTGGCTCATAGAAACAAAAATAAAAAAATATATAAGATCTACAAAGAATCTAAAAATAAATCTCAAATATACATTTCTCTATAGTAAACAACACAGACAATAGTCGAGACAATCTTTTCTTTTGAAACATCAATCCGTTTGAAATAAGTAGTGATTGATACTCAAAGCTCTCTTTGTTATTTGTTTTGATACTACATGTATCAAATTTAAATTGGTCATATTTTATTCAATATATATTCGAATGTCCATTAAATTGCCTTTTGAATACATTGACATATATTCTACCGATAGACAAGACATGTCATAGAAATTATTTGTCCCAGCTCAATAGCGACATCTACTTCATTGACTTGATATCATACAAATTATGGCCAAAGAAAAACGTGTCACGAATAGATAAGACAATTCATATTAATCGTAACTCTTCGTTATATGATGTCTACATATTAATACCGACAACTAAAATATAATATAAAATAATAGTTTCTTTTACATAAAATAATATGGTTTCTTTTATTTACCGGATTTATAAACATGGCGCCTGGTGAGCACATTATTTGTGAATAATACACAAGAAATTAAATTATAAATAAATATTTTTTTGTGTTCAGGATTTAATTAATAGAAACACTCTAGAAATAAAATATTTTTACTAAATATATACATAGGTAATCAAAAATATGAAATAACAAGCGACAATATCACCTGCCTTGCCTGGCCGAGGAAACCTTTTAATTTAAATAATAATAAAAATATTAATTTAAATGCTTTTAATTTTTTATCTTATATAAATACTTCAGTATCCGTTACAAATCTGCGTCGATATTGTCGACTCTGCGCATACAAATACTCGTTAGTCTTTGACATGCATGGCCGCCCGTCATCAACCGCTGTCACATGTCACAATTGTTGATAATAAATTAGATTAAATGTGTTTTTAATATAATAAGTTAAACTCACTGGTGAAAAGTCACACCTTGACTTTTACTTATGTTTTTTGAATTGTTCGAGCAGTATTTTAATGCACACGACGGCATTTTGTCGAATAAAACTTCGCACTGATACGTGTCTAGTTCCAGCAAGCGCTTGACATAGACTAAATGAGTTGGAGCGCCTGGACTCCAACTCGTGTTACAAACTATTTGCTTGAGGTGTCTTCTCTAGTACGTAGTACATTATAACTCAATGTTTGAATATGACACGTTTGATATATCAAATAATATATATCAATTGCATTTATAAGCTACATTTGACTCTAGAATACTTCAAAGGAATTATTCATTAGGTAGTATAAATCATTATATTAATATTAGTCAAAGCCGAGCCACGAGTGTTCATTATGGACGACACAGAAATAGAATACGCCAAGCGCGTGTATAAATATAGAACTTTGAATTATTAAAGATGGCGGTTTCAATAATAATAGCTAAATTCAACACGGAATTCCTTTGAAGGTAGTGAATTGTTATAGTTGCTGTTAGGTCTCTCATATGTGAAAGGTTGTCTGGATAGGTAACACCGCAATCTGTAGTTTTTCCAACAAATAGCAGTGTAAATGCACTGCTGTGTTTCGTTTTTAAGTTTTTTTAAGCATAGCTTTATAAGTCAATGTGTTTGGTTTTGCTACTTGGTCGTATCGCTTACCTTCAGGCGAACGACATGATCGTCTCGCCATTCACACCAATAAAAAAAATACCCACAAGACTCGATCTGAGTGTGGGGTCTGCATAAATATGAATAAATAATATTATTCATAAAATTCATTTCCAAATTACTTTATCAAACACCTCGTATAATTAATAAAAAAATAATATTTACCGGAGGAAAATAAAGAAAATATTGCTAAATACCAGAGGCCACTAATTACTAGTTACAGTATTCTTCTTTTAAACTGTATCTGTATCAGCCCATATACGTTCCACTGCAGGGCACGAGCCTCCTCTACAATCCAGAGTACGATTGAGAGTGGTTAGACCGTATAGTCCACCACGCTGGCCTAGTGCGGGTTGGCGGACTTATATACCATAGAAATTCTTATAAATCGCTATGATATGCAGGTTTCCTCACGTTCTTTTCCTCTACCGTTTAAGTGCATGGTGATTGACTATCAATACACAAATGACTTCGAAAATTCAAAGGTGCACCCTGGAATTCGAATCCGCAACCACCGTGAACATGTTGGCAGCCGTGTGTAGTCCGTTTACCAACAGGCTACCACGCACTTTAACTTAACTTAACTTTTGTTTTAAACTGCACTGCGCTAATCTAGGTTTATATTGCAGCATTAATTTACATGAATATTCCACCAATAAACACTTTTACGCGACTAATTTACAGAGTTGTTTACATGAATTCTTTAATGCACAACAGTGTTATGTTGTATTTGGAATATAAACCGAACGATGAATAATTAATGTTCAAATCTCTAGTGTCCACTTCAATTTATCGGTTGTCGGTATAACGCGTGCATTTGTTACAACAGTGATGGATTAGCTGAACGTATTGGCGATATGAGCGACGCATGTGATCGTGTTAAATGTTTTCACACAATAAATATTTATGGTGGTTATATGACTTGGTAAAGTTCGCGGGACGTCCCTGGATGCAGGCTGCCTCCAGGTCACTGTGGAAATCATTGGGGGAGGCCTATGTCCAGCAGTGGACTTCCTTTGGCTGATGGATGGATGGATGATGAAATAAATTAAAGAATGGATAGGAAAATATGAGAAATATGGGGCAGCATGAGATGTACTAAATAAAGACCAACTTGATTATATATCTGCCATCCCATGCATGTGCTACTGGCAGATGTAGTCATTTTTTATGATTAAAATAGTTCATATTTGATTCCACACTAGTCAGTCCTCGGTGGTAAACATTAGATATAATTTAACCCCTTTTGGTGATCTCTAAGTGCATAGCTAGTTCCAACCAATAAGATTCGGGGACAGAGTCCAATTCATTTATTCACGATGAATTTTGTTTGATCGAACAAGCAAATCAATCATTTCATCAAAGCCATTAATAGAAAAAAAAAAAAAACATTTATATAAAATAAAAAAATACTACAGTGAATGACTAGCATACCGTTCACCTGATGGTAAGCGATACGACCCCTCATGAACATTAGCATAACCAAACAACCCCTTGAATTAAGGAAAGCTTAGCATTCCATTGCCCTCGCTATCCTGATACGTAAGAACTTAAGTCTCAATATGTCAAGGAGTATATTTTATTGGGCCCAATTCAAAATTTTATTTAATAGATTGAATAATATGTGTAAATAAATTTGTAGTATTATAGCCTTGCCAAGCCTCTAAGCTCGGTGCCTGTGAGCTGTCGGTCCTGGCTTACAAGAGATGCACTGATGTGGGCGGGATATCCATGCATGCTTGTTGATTCTCGCCTGATAAATCCCTGCAGAATGTTCTTGTTCCTAACACGTTCCACAAAATCGATGGAGCACTCAATATCCTGTGTAGTGAACGATAGAATAGTTAAGCTAACGGGAACGGGATTTCCTTAAGCAAACAACCTTGTTCTCTTAATTAACGCTTTTAAAAGTGAAGAAAAATATGTATGTCAGTGTCGTACTTGTACTGCGACACGGTTACTAAAGTTGAGGACTCCGGTTCGAATCCCCGGAAAAGTGATGTAGGATTTTTCTGTTCATTGCGAGTATCAGCCCGGAGTTAGAAATTTGGACCCGATATGGCGATAGGCCCGCCTTCTATTAAAACGTGGGATGGAACACACAAAGTAAAATATAGATGTCTTGGTAGCATCACTGCATGCGTCTTCTGGGAAAAGCGCGTACATTTCTGTAATATGAGTATGTAAAATAATATCTGTAATTTGAAATCCATTCAAATTACAGGTAGTTTTTTCAACAACATACGTCTAATATTAGATAAATCGATATAATTAGGCCAGAGCGACATATTTGCGAGAGTTTCTATGATGAGTTTTCTACAAAAGTGTTATGTGATCGCTATTCGACCGAGTACGAAGCCCCTGCTACCTGCCTAGCATATGTAAACGAATGGTATCCACAAATACAGTATAGATTGAGGTCCAAAATTTCAGAGGGAAGCCGGTGTCTGTTGTCATACTTATATGTATCGGCTATACAATGCGGTGCATTCAATATGACCACCGCACCACATAACAACCGCATTTACAGGTTAACGCGTAATTTTCATCGATGTAGCCCCCATAGATTCAGATATTTTTAAAGGAACATTTTATATTCTCACTTAGCTTTCAAATAGAACATTTTCACTTGTAATATTAAATTCTACAGGAACAAAATTATTCACAACTATCGCACTGCACTTTAATATCATGTCCCCACTCTACAAACAGACCTAATATACTCATCAATTCACGCTGAATTAAATTAGGATTTCCACCGAGCTCGTATATTTACAGTGGTGAGAAAACATGGATTAGCACAAGTAATTACAAGCAGACAGCGTCAGATACATAATTAGACCGCAACATACCCCTGAAGCAACGTTCGAACATAACCGCATTACCACAGAGCGAGGATGAACAGTAGGGCACTCTCGCACGAAGTGATTCATCGCGCTTTGATACTGACGCACGACTTCGGTTCGTTTGTCGGGTCGATTGTTGAACGATTGGAATGATTGTGATGTGAGAAGCGATGTTGTATTATTCATGTTCTTTTATTTTATCCGGCTTCAGAAAAAAGAGGTTCTCAAAGCTACTGGTTTTTTTTTTTAATTAAATATATTGTCCCACTGGTGGGAATAGTCTAACAACTCTTTCCACCTGTCCCTATTTCCTGCTGTTGATGTCCATACGCTAGATACAGAAGTGGTTGTTGTCGCGTAATCTTTTTCGAAGTATGCCTAGTCGTCTCTTACCGTCCGTTGACGTTCACTGCGTGGTAATTATTGCCAGTTAAGCAACGAGGAACTGCGAAGTAAATAGGGCACTGAATGAACTGAATTCATCGTGCTTTGATAATAATGCACAACTTGGTTAAGTTTGCCAGTGGATTTTTTTTTCTGTAAATTAACGTTATTTATATTATTTTTAGAGTAAATAGTACTTATCCTATCTTATATTATATTCTATTCTATTAATTTTCATACTCATATATGCCAGAGTAATATGATCTGACTAGAAAAACATAATAATGTAGTAAAAAATTATCTGTGTCTAATAATAGTGAGTTTAAGTCAGGTTTTCAATAGAGTTAATGCAATATAATATACATTTATTATAAACTTCCGAGAGATAATGATTTTCTTTATTTATTAAAACAAATTTAAAAGTAAATGAATAAAATTTGCTATTTTACTGCTTCTCTTCCCACGTATAACCGAGTCATCGTCATATCGCCATACTGATCATTTCGTGTACTTTGCATTTCATCATTAATTTCGTCCACGATCTCTCTAATGAACGCTGTTGCTCAAAGCAGAATACTATTTATCATTATAATGCTACATTTAGTGAAATTATTACGTTTAAATCACAGAGTATTTGAAGTGAATTCTTCATTTCATGTGTATTGCGCATTCCTTTCACACGTCATGTGTAAACAAAATGTGATTTTAGTGGTGTAGACATAGTTATTTAATTGGCTTGGCAGAATAAATAGGTTGTGTTTTTGTGGAACTGAAGACTTCGTATTGAAGTAAATAAATAAACTAACATGAAATAAGCCCGAATTAGGCCTCCTAAAGTGACTATTGAAAGTGAACATCAACCGATTTTCCGTAACCTTAATTAGCTAGTAGTTTTCATATTATTTAAATAACACTTATTTTTCGCATAATATGCGATATAATAAGATATCTATTATATTCCAAAGTATTTACTTAAGTATTGGATTTTAAAATTCTGCAAAAACTGTAGATACATAAATCGACAAACACTTAAGAAAATCGAAAATGTCAATGTTGTTAGGTACAGACCGCTTAGGTTAGCAGACTCTATGCAATATACATTTTGTCCTGGGTTTTATCGAAGAATATACATATATATTTTATAGAAATATTTTTAGTAAATGCTAGATAGAATGTCTGCATGGTTATAACGAGACTTTGTCGAAAAACGTTATTTGATTTAGAAAAGTAAAATGATATTTTAAAATATGATGAATATCATGTTATATCCATAATGATTTAATTAAGTTTCTTAACACACATAACTAATTATTAAAAGTAAGTTTCAATTAAAATATAATTCATTTCTCTGAAAATTAAATATTTACTTGATTTGAATAATTATAAATACAAGAATTATATGATTTATGCGGTTCGAGTATGTTTATATGATAACTTTCTTACGATAACCTATTTAAAACGATGAATGAGCGTCCAATAATAGCTATGTCGTATTAACAGCAAAGTATATTAACGGATTTTAGAAAATTAAAAAAATACTTAAACAGAAATCTAAGAATAAAAATATTGTATTGCGGTAAGAAAAAAAAAGATACAAATATTTTAAACTTATTAAAATGAATGTTATAAGGAACCTATTTGTACGTGACTACGTCCACGAATACTAAAATGAACAGAAAATCTATTCATTTTACTTTTTTTCTTAAACACTCAATCCGTTAAACAATTAAATATCCACATTACATTCCTCTTTAATTCTATACTTCTACCACGTTGCGTAAAGCGAAGTACTATTATACAATAATGGAATCAATGGTAAATTTCACGCAGAATTCACCCCAAGCCCGTAGTTAAGTTATGGTTACAAGCGAAATCCCGCTGTAATGGGCAAATGATCTGCTACAACGCAAACGCTATGAACGCCACCAGCGCTACGGCGTAGCGCGTAGCACAAAATCCCACTTGTATTAGAATGCTACACACATTGGCCATTGATTGCCAATTTATTGACTGCCGTAGTCCTTTATCTAAAACTAGGGTTGCGATGTTTCTAATATTATCCGCGATATTACCTAAATTTATAAAAAAAATAAAACAAGCGAAGTTCCTGTTTTACTTACAATAATGTTAATGGATTGATTGTGACGGCAAGAAATAAACTGTAAAATTTATGTTGATTTTTTTTATAAAAAGCATTTTAAAAATGTATAGTTTTGAACAACGCAACCCTACATACTAAAGGCAAGAGCGGATCAAAGCTTTGACAAAAAGACAAATGGTGACCATTTCCTAATCCTTCCTTATTGAGCACTGACGGTTTCGGCTAATGTTGTCGAACAAAAAAATATACGTTCCAGTTGGATGAGCGAATTCACGCGGGCTTTTTGGGATATTCAATTAGTTTCCTTTTTGTGCGCCCTTACTTTCGTAAGGCGTAATGTTTCATACATTTACGACTGGCAATGAAAGTTCAATTTCGATAAAACTGTTATGCGGCGTTTACATTAATGTGAGTATATGTCGAAGTATATCTGCTTTTTTTATGTACAGCCTTTAATACAAAATATTATTTAGTATTTACGTAGAGGCATATAGCGATTAATTTTTTATGTATACATCAAAATATATGAATGAATATATTTCTAGGAGATTGAAATAAAACTATTATTTACGGAATTTACAGCTTTGGTGGTCACAGATTGCACTGAAGTATTACTTTTTTAATTATTTTAATTCATTCAATTCACAGTGACTGCTTTGCATCTGGTAGTAAAACGAATGACCTCCAAGTACATTTTCACCGAAAATTTTACTTCTGAATTTTTCGCGTTCGGTACACATGATATTTTTTTGTATTTCATTCAATATTCTTTTGAATAGAACTACCTTGCTCCTTTGAGAATTTATCCATTAGGTTATTAGTATTAGGTCTCGAAAAGTAAGCAGTGAATTTTTTATTCAATCTTATTGAAATAATATCGAGAGAAAATATATAAACAATTTTCATTTTGCTTCATAATATTCGCTTTTTTTACTTTATTAGTGGTAAAGGTAGAGTACTGTATTGTATATTTATTGTTAATTAGGCTTTATTGTAGTACATATTATTCAATGTACAAAGGATTAAGGGTAACAGTAATTCAAATGTAGGGAAATTATATACTTTAAATTTACTTTGTAGGTTTGTGTTGTTTGTACAGTTATAGGCAACTTCTGCTGTTTTAATAATATTATTTATATTGAAAACGCACTATTAAATTCGAAATTTAAAAAATCATAACTCTCACCCACAGGAGTAATATGTGCTCTCACCCAAAGCCTTCATATGAACGCGCAACGAGAAGCACTGACCAAAAATAATAATAAAAAACAAAAGAGTAAAACCACCGTTGAGGTAGAATTTGTAGGTGCAAAATAGCAACATCGCTGTAAAAGTTAACCCTGGACTAACTCCTAGACCGTGGTTCACCCTGTTCCTACTTTTAACAACAAAAATACAATTCGAAAATGTTGCTTAATTTGTGTTCCGTAAAAGTAGTTGGAAACTCGTTTGCTCAAATTCCACGACCAATTTCGGCCGGGCTAATGTGGTACGAAGTTTTTTTTTCTTTCTTCCAACAATTTACAAGTGGCGCAGGTTTCATGTGGAGTTACGGCGTAATGGTGCCACTAAATTGTTTTATTACCTACAACGTTGATATTAAAATTTCAAACAACTTCATATCCGCTTTGACTGCAGCTTTATTTACGCTATAACTTTTTAATATTTTTTGTAATTAATATGACGTCGAAATGAAGCTTGGAGCTTTTTTAGTATTATTATTTATCACTAGAATAAGACATAATCAATGTTTTTAAAATGTAACGAAATTTGTTTTTTTATATATACGCATACATAAACTCACGTCTTTTTTCTGAGAAGGGCTACCCCTTCTATGGCGCCATGTGATAGAGGGCTAGCCTGTCGCCATATCAGGCACTAATTCCTAACTCCAAGCTTATAATGAATAGAAAAATTCAGTATCACATTGCCCGACCCGGTATTCGAACAAAAGACCTCAGTAATGTAATCTTACCCTACTATAACTGCGCCACTGAGTCTGTTTTTATCAGTTTCAATATTTATTTACAATGTATTTTATCGTATCACGAAAATACGGTACCCCAATTGAGATACAAACTCCAACGTACACGAATTAGCGATTAAACTTACTTCACGCAGATGTTCTTTGCACAAAGCGCTTGTTAACTCTTCACACATATTTTAACAAAACTTTTAATTAACATTTAATTAAAACACTACTTACGGCGGGCGCTTTGAACGTACCACAAATTCCGAATACAAATTTATTACATAAAATTAAATTATAAATCACATCCGCAAAGCCAACTGAGTGCGGCTTGAAAAAGTTCCAGCCTTTGCAATGGAACTGGCCGAGTCATTAACGACGAGTGACAACGGTCTTTCTGTGAGGCGTCTAATTGCATTGCTGGCCGATTGTGGCCATGTAATTATAGCTGGGGGACGTTGCGGAGCTAATAAGTATAATGACTTCTAAAGCGGTCCACAACAAATGTAGTTTTGCACGTGACGGTCTCATTTCTTTAGCTTTTAATTGGCTGCGGCTGCCTCACCTTTATGAGGAAATAGTGGTTGTTTTTTGTTACGCTTGTTTACTGTTATATTGCTCCGTGATTGTGGCGATGTAATTGGGAAGTAACAATAACAATCTATATATCGTTTATGTTTGTTCAAAGTTGGAAGAATGTTGTTACACGTGAGGTGATTATTTCTGTCTGGGTGTTAATTGGCGGCGGTTTATTTAAGCCCTGAGGAAATTGTTGGGTGTATTTTTTTTATGTTTGTTTACAGTTTTACGAGTGTAAGGTGTTGTTGTGGGAATGTGTACGTTTACAGTTGTCGACTTAATTACAATGTCATAATTTGGAATTATTGCCAAGTTGCTCACTTGTATTATGTTCTTAATTGTTTATCTTTTCCGTTTTAAAGTATTGTTTGCTTATGAAAAGAGTAATTTTTATTTTGATTTGTTTGTTAATAACAATCGTGGAAATGTATGAGTTATTCAGATATCTTAATTTTTTAAATTTAGTTGAATAATCACTATACTGTATTTCGTGAATTAAACTGTGGTTCAAGTAGGCTGATTTAAATTTGTGGTCACCCGAGAGATCAAATATCGACACTGTAAGCTAGAGAGTACGGCTCTTATTACCTCGAACAGTGCTACTTACTTCGGAGTGTCGGTAAAGAATGTAACATGTATGCGATTTTGATAGTAAGGCTAGTCTTCGCATTAGTTAAAAACAGTAACAGCTAATCAATACCTTGCAATCCACTAATCTCCAAGCCCGAAATAGCATAACTCTAAGTAAAACTTCAAACTTCTGCTACCAAAATTCTACATAGTTAAAGTAATCCTATCCCTGATATATCCAAGACCCAGAAATGTTAGATAACCGCTCCCATTCATGTTCGGATAGTTAACACTTCAAAATTCAGACAGTTTGAACAAGTTCAACGGAAACTATGCGCAGTTTCGTACGGTACCATCAGATGTCGTAATTCTAGCTCGGAGCACCAAGTGCTCTCGTGTTGCATAAAGGATTACTTTGCGGACCTCTGCTACACATATTGTGTGGGATTTAAAAGGTTTAGTATTCTTTCCGTGATATTTCCATAGCTCAACTTTGTACGGTCGGAAATTGTTGGCGTGCCATTTGGAAATTTAAATGTTTTTATTACAGTTAAAGTTTGGCAGGTGGATTTATATTTTGGCTGTCGTGCAGACGGGCGAATATCAGATCAATTTATTATAAAAATCTATTCCAAGTTAGTTGCTTTATGATTTGGCAAATTTCCTTATTTACATAATGGCACGGAAAAGTGACTGCAATGCACCAGATACGGTGCAAACGTAGTAGACAAAACTCCGATCAAATATAACTTCGAAGGTAATAATCACCTAGATGAAATTAGAAATACACAGGCTGCATATAAACTTTAACACTATTAAGTAAGTCGCTTTGATTGGATTTTCAGTACCGTTTACGGTGGTTGATATTTGAGTGGTCATTACTAGTCCACCACCAATCCATCTGAAATTATATTCGGTTGGTTCACCACCATCCGATTTTTCTCATTTTTACTTTTCTGATTTAATTTTTTTTTTTATTACTATCCTTTGATTGATTCTCCAGTTGAGCCTAGCATCAAATCTACCACATTACCTTAAAATACTTTCTAGATTATTATTCCCCGCGATGTTATTCATATCCATTTTAGTAAATTTATGTGTCTGAAGTCTTTGCTAGCGGCTCGGACTCTCGGGAGACATCATTCTACTCTCGGCTAGAAATGTATGGAAGATTACATTATTATAATGAAATATTTACGTACGTTTTGAGAAATGGTCTAGGTTTTGCTTTTGCTTTGAGCTGATGCTTATGCGCGATGACAGTATTTATGTTTTGTTGGTGAAATTAAAATTGATGGCTTAAAACCTTACCGCCGGCTTTTTTATGTCAGTCAAATAAAGGTAGGGTTGTATAATATTATTTATTGTTTTTAGCGTGCTACGATTGTTTAATAGTAATTTATTATACACGATTTTTTAAATTCCCAATCCATCTACTAGTCAAAGCCACGACCAGCCATGTTTTCATTACTATGTTGTCTTATATTAATCTATTTCTCCTTCTTTCTTTATAATATAAAATACTTTATACTCAAACAATTTTTGATAAAATTTTGTCGTCCTACGTTTTCCATTTCAACCCTAACTTCGTGAATGGCGATAAAAATAATGCATACCAACTAAACCCAATGTACCGTTACAATGCTATCAAGATTTAAACATAAAACAACAATAAACGCATATAGACTTTTAAACTGTTTACTTAAAACCTTTTGGCTTTTAAGAACTTTTTATTCAATAAAAAAGTCTAATATACTCGCATATAAATGTGTATATACATATACATTTTATATGACATATTCGGTGAACTTTTAGTATAAGTGATTTGTATTTTTCTTTGAGCGACTTGTTAAACATTCATAAAGATGTTTTCGTTTTAATTTCTACAGTGACTTCAAAAAAATGCTGACGCTTTTCTCAGAAACTTGATCACAAAGGGAGTTGAAAATTGGCGACAGCTATTTTCAGAACTGTAGTGACGTTATAAATGGTATGACTGGACACAGCCAAAAATAGAAACTGATATTTTCAACGTTGACAATAAATTTGTAATGCATAAATCTTATAATAGGTAGTCGCTGGATGCAGGCCGCTTTATGTATCTATTTCAGAGGTGGACTTCCTGTGGTTGAAGAGAGAGAGGGAAAGAAAGAGAGAGAGAGAGGGAGAATAAGTAAATATAATTTCGATTATACAAATCAGAACAATAAAAATCATTCAGTGACAAAGCATCGTGTATCTTGGGTTTCAATTTTGTAAAAAGCTTCCAACAAAGCAGAGATGCTACAGACACGATTAATGTTTTACGTTTTGAGCACAAAGGAAGGCTTTTATTGAATTCATCACAGACGTCGCTAAATCGATATGCCATCAGGATTCGCCTATTTTTTATTAAAATCGAAAGAAAATTGTGATCAAATTTTTCCGTTTCATTTGCCAATAGATGCCTTCATTATCTTGGAAGCTCGTTCACCTTAACTGCTTTTTGATTTTACGACCTGTGTTATTTATCGTCGTTATTTGGATAACTAATTGGGTCGATCTTTCTTTTTGTTGCCAGGAAAGTTATTTTCTTAGTTAACGACTCTGAGAAAATTATGTGATGCGATAAGTGAGTTATACGGAGTTATTTCGGGTTTCATTACGCTGAGTGTTGTGAAAGGGATCGATCAATCCTAAGGTCTACTTATTTTTAGGATTGGAAGAGGTAGATTAATTACGGTAATAATCTTATAAATATGTTATATAATTTTACGTGTGGCAAGTTCCTTATATAAGAGAGGCCGCCTGGATGGGTACCACCGCAATGTCTATTTCTCTCGCTAAAAAGAAGTTTAAATGCACTGTTGTGTTTCAGTTAAAAGGGAATTGTAGCCAGAGTAACTACTGTATATATTGAGACTTTACATCTTATGTCTTAGGATGGCGAGCGCAGCGGAATGCCAAGCATTGCTTTGTAATTCAAGTGTTGTTTGCTTTTGCTACTGTTCGTACTGTTCGGTCGTATCGCTTACCATCAGGCGAAAAATTGTGGATTAAGGACAAAGAGTAGAAGAAGTTTCGATTGTAATTATTATAGATATTGATAGCACTAAGCCAGCGTGGTGGACTATGGCCTATGCGTCATCAGGCGAATTTTCTGTTGCTAAGAAGCCCCGTACTCAGTATAGTCATTAGTAAGTAATGAGTATACTACACTCACGTATTTACCCATTACGCACTGCTATCGTTCTTTCAACAACTTTACCTTTATTTAATAAATTCGTAAAATACATTTTCTCATTTATTATTACGTTTTGTAAAAAAAAAAAAATATGTACGCATTGAGAAACAAAAAATGATAGTCTTTTCAGGAAAATTCTTCGGATAATTTTAAATCCAGATGAAAGAAACCGTCCGCTGATAAACTAAAATTATTGCAATTTAAATTATTATTCAATTAGCTAATAGCAACCGGCTATAAAGGAGGCCTTTTTGCGGGATGTAGGCATTTAAAAAAAGAAATATGTACTCATTTTATTTAATGAGACTTGGGACTTGGAAACCAATTGGAAGAAAGTAATTTAGAAAATGGGCACCAAGTGTACAATACGATTCGTGCACCTGCTCGGATACACTTTATCGCCGTTGTACAACATTAATTAATTAAATTTGAATATGTTTTTGAATTTTTTTGATGTGGTGCTTTATTATTCTTTTTTAATTTAAGTAATAAAGTATGAACGCTGGCTTAGAAGGGAAAGTCATTAATTTATTCATAAGGATTAGTGTGCTGTTTAGTTAACAGCTTATCATATGTGATTGTATTCCTTGATAATTAAACAAGAAATCGCTGTTAAGCATAATTGAGTATTCATAGCAAGAAATAAGTTTTTTTTAAATTGGCTCTCTACATTGTACTTTTGCAGTCACTTTGGTGGCAGGTTCAAAAATCCTTTCAATGAAATCTCCAGCTACTGCAAACAAGATATACGTGGCAGAGCGCAGAAATATTCTATTCCCATAATATTTTATACCACCACTAGAATCAAAGCAAAATAGTCATGAAATAATGCCAATCACCTGCCTCGACAGCTTTATATCAACTTCACGGGACAGTTATTCCGTGCAGAGATTCGGCCGCTCTCTACTGACTACTGCGAATGAAATGTGACGTACTGTGTCAAATTTGGAGAGGCCCAGAATAGCTCTTCCGGTATGAAGGCTCGCTTCTTCCTGTACTAAACTAGAAAACGTAGGTTTTGTTTTGCGAGATCGGATTTTTTCAGATCTGAAATGGGAGTGTTTCTGTGTTTTATAGGATGTGGATAGTTGTATGGTAAAGTTTCAAATATAGCTCTTTAAAGGAACAAAATGGCAATTTTAATAAATTAGGATTAACTTAATTAGATATAGGCTCGGTACAAAGTATTTTGGCAGTACCTGACTCTGAGCAAGCCAGAATGTTTTACGGTTTAGTTAGAAAAATAGGATTATATAATTATTAGTAGACGGTTTGTATTAGGGAACGATATATCTCCTTGATTATGGTGACACTAGCTATCTTGATCTCACCGAAGCCCAATTCGATAAACTTGAGCGTCTTCAGAATTTTTGTATACGGTTCATTTTTGGACTTCGCAAATATGACCATGTCTCTGAATTTCGCACTAAACTCAAGTGGCTATCAATGCGTCTTCGCCGGAATACTCGTACCCTCTCTCTTCTTTATTCTATTTTGTTTCTTCCCAACACACCTTGTTATCTAAAAAATCGCTTTAATTTTCTTAGCAATACACACACACGTTCACTAAGATCGTCAGAGAATCTGACATTGGAAATTCCCAAGCACAATACTGCTTTTCTTGCGAACTCGTTCACTGTGAACGCTGCTCGCTTGTGGAATCAATTGCCGCTGTCTATTCGTCAAGCTAAATCCCTGCCTATTTTTAAAAGACTCGTGAAGGAACATTGCTTGTCAATTTGATATATATATTTTTTTTCTTTTTCCCCCTCTTTTTTTTTCTATTGTTGTTACATTGCACATCCTTGTATTGTTTATATGTATATATTTAGTATATATATATATATATTATAAATATGTATGTATTATATATTTATAGTATGTTAGGTAGTAGTCTTTGAATGTTTATTTTTGTTTGTACATGGTAGACCATTCGATTTTTACTCATGATTTACTTTATGACATGTCTACCCCCGTTTTTCTACTTCTGTATAATCCATTCCATCCAAAGGTTGTCTGGAAGACATCGCCGAAGGCGATAAGACCGCCGATTGTACTTTACATATAGGTTAAGTGTTTTTCTTTGTGTATTTTTTTTTCATTTGTTTTATTTGTACAATAAAGTGTAATAATAATAGTACCGATTATTATATCCTCAACCGGAATAGTACCAAGAAACTTAAAGCAAAGTCTAGAAATATTAAAAATACCTCCATATGTTGTACATATTTTACAAAAAGCCATAATTTTAAACACGTGTCGCATTACTCGAAAGTTTCTGTCATCATCATCAGTATCATCCACATTAACTATAATTTAACCTGATGTGCTTGGCTACGGCCCGTATATCAGGTGTATTTGCCCTTTTATGGAGATAAATCAATATAAATTAAAAATAATAATAATAATAACCTATGATTCGGTGCCCCACACATGGCTCATGAGGGTGTTAAATTTGTATAAAATTAATACAAATTTATGCAACTTCCTTGGGTCTTGTATGGGGCAGTGGACCACTGTCCTGAGATATCCAGGTGGTACGGTTCCTCCTGATTGTGATGAGCCGATTAGAATCAAGCGGGGTATATTCCAGGGCGACAGTCTGAGTCCACTGTGGTTTTGCATGGCCCTGAATCCCCTCAGCACTCTGTTGTTGGATTCAGGGTTAGGCTACCGTCTGCGGAGAGGGTCTGAGCCTATTTCTCACTTGCTCTATATGGATGACCTCAAGTTATTTGCATCGAAACAAACCGAATTGATTGAGTTGTTAAAAATAACTGAAAGATTTAGCAATTCAATCAATATGGAGTTTGGTGTAGATAAATGTGCGGTTATCCATGTGAAGCGAGGGGAGGTTGCGGTCTCTGATGACATACATGTCTCAGAGACTGTAAGACTCAGATCCCTCTCCGTGACGGAAACCTACAAATATTTGGGTATGCCTGAGGCTCTAGGTATCATGGGTGCAGATGTAAACGATCGTTGAAAGAGCGTTTTTTTAGCCGCCTGACAAAAGTACTTAACAGTTTTTTGTCAGGTGGAAACAAGATTCGCGCTTTTAACGGTTGGGTTATGCCTGTACTCATGTACTCTTTCGGCATACTCAAATGGACTCAGACCGAATTGGACGCCCTGGATCGTAAAGTCCGAACTCTCCTAACTGCACATCGTATGCATCATCCACGTTCGTCAGTGATGAGATTGTACATCCCGCGTAGATGTGGGGGCCGAGGCATTCTTAATGCTAAGGACCTACATAATCGCGAGGTGTGCAATCTCAGGGATTATTTCCTTCACAGTGACGTGGATATGCATAGGGTTGTAGTTATGGTAGATAAAGGATTTACCCCGCTGTCTTTGGCGATTGAGAACTGGCGGAAACCTCTGGTGGTAGGCATTGGGGATCGCGAGGACATATGGAAGAGCAAGGAGCTGCACGGTCGGTTCTATCGAGCCCTTCATGGGCCTGATGTGGACCGACTAGCGTCTGTGTCTTGGCTGCGCTTCAGTAACCTCTTTGGGGAAACCGAGGGTTTTGTCTTTGCAATTATGGACGAAGTTATTAAGACGAACAACTATAGGAAATACATCCTGAAGGACGGTACGGTCGACATCTGTCGGGCATGCCACCGTCCTGGCGAGTCCATCAGGCATGTTATCTCCGGTTGTTCGTATCTTGCTAACGGCGAGTATTTGCATAGACACAACCTAGTAGCCAAGATCATACATCAGCAAATTGCTCTTCGATATGGACTGGTGACTTCTGAAGTGCCATATTACCAGTATGTTCCTCAACCAGTTCTTGAAAATGGTCATGCAACGTTGTATTGGGATCGATCTATTATCACAGACAGGACTATCCTATCCAATAAGCCTGACATTGTGATAATAGATCGATTGGCGCGCCGGGCTATACTTGTTGACGTCACCATCCCGCATGACGATAACCTTGTCAAAGCTGAAAAAGACAAAATGTCTAAATATTTCGATTTGGCACACGAGGTTACCGACATGTGGGATGTCGACTCAACAATTATTGTCCCAATTGTCGTTTCTGCCCATGGGTTGATACCAAAGAGCCTCGACCAACATCTACAGAGGCTCTCAATCGGCTGTTGGGTCAGGAGTCAGATTCAGAAGGCAGTATTGCTTGACACGGCACGTATTGTGAGGCGGTTCCTCACTTTGGGCTCCTAACCACCGGTGGCTTGGGTCTCGAGCCTCGCCATCGTTGGATAACTTTTTATATTTATATATGTATTTTGTTTTTTACTATATATATAAAAATGTAAAAAAAAAGATTTAAAATAAAGAGAAATAATAATAATAAAGAGAAAAAAAAAGGAGCAATATATTGAATGACATTTTGAAGTCTTCTTGGTGGAACCTAAATCTATAGATATCACAGCATCACATTCCTTTTCTAGGCCGCGACGCTATAAGTACATAAATACCAAAACTTTAAAATATATTGTGTATTTATATTTCCTGTTAGTATTGACATTACAAGCCACATAAAAATGTTATAATAACCAAGCATGTCCGAAGTAATGGAAGTATTTACGAATTCCGGCGGAAAGCTGAATTGATAGTAAAAGTTTCATCAAAACCTCTTCACGTTTTGTGCTTGGTGCGCGTACATTCATAACTTAGACGGATACAAGTGTTGTAAAATATGACGTATTTTGTTATAGATTAATTTTTGTGGTTTTTTATTTATTAGATAGCAAACATAAATGTATAATTTTAGTTTAATTTCTCGATGGCGTAGTTGTACTACGGTACGGTTACAAGCACAGGTTACAAAGCTGAAGAATTGAGTTCAAATCCAAGTCAGGCAAAGTGTTATAGGATTTTTCTATTTATTATCAGTCCTAAGTCAGAAATTTGTGCCCGATTGGCGATAGGTTCGTCTCCTATCATATCGTGAGACGGCACATACATGGCGAAATGTGAGTGTCCTGGCACTTCTGCCTGTCTTTTTTGGGATAAAGGCGTGAGTGTATGTATGTATATATGTTTATTTTACAAGTATGCCATTCACCTCACAGTAAGCAATACCACCGCTCATGGACAGTGGCAAAACCAAACAACATCATGAATTAAAAAGAATTGCTTGTAATTTTAATGCGCTTGCCATCCTAAAATATAGGATGTTAAGTCTCCATCTGTTCATTAGTTACTCTGGCTGCATTATTCTTTAAACCAGATACCAGCAGTGCATTTACACTCTTGTTAGGTGGGAAGTTAGATACTGTTAGTTGGCTTGGTGAAAATGAACAAAATCATGTTAGTGATCATTGTAGTTTAGAGTACATATGATCTACGGAGTGAGAGATATCCAGTCCAAAATATCATTATATTACCGTCAAATATCAATTGACTATAGTAGATGGCATCTAGAAACGTGGATAACAGTATGGAAATATATTAAAATATCACATTATTCCGCCCAGTTCAACTTTAAGAGACACAAATAGTAGGTAGATATAATCTGAAAGTAGGCTGATAATACAAAAAACTGATTCAAGGAAAACCTTTACAAAAAGTAACAATATCTCTAATCTATTTTGCGATAACCGTTATTCAAATTTTAATAAACGAAAAATACAACCTACATTTGTAAGGATAATTATATCTACAATCAGCTCGGCGGTGCGTTGTTATTTTTTCATTTACTAAATTGAATTTGCATATTTATGGCCGCTAACAACGATCTGTCGGCTGACAATGCTCGCAAACAAGTGTTATTTGGAATACGTATCAAACATTTTATTACTGTTAATTGGGTTTACTATGTATTTATGAGGTTTAAATCATATTTTGTTATTTGGCTGTTTAACTACATATTAAAACTACAGTTTTAGTTTTACAGACAACCTTTGTATGGATAGAAGAAAAGGAAAAGAAGAAAGAAGAGAGATCTTACGTATTTCTCAGGATGGCGAACGCAGTGGTATATCATGCATTGCTACTGTCCGTAAGTAGTCGTATTACTTACCATCAGGTGAATGATATGCTCGTCTCTTGCGCCCCTCATTTCTATCACCATTCATAGCAACAACAAAAAAGTAAAAATTATTTCGTCACAAAATGAAAGACTTTATAAAGAATTCGTGGAACCAATCTTTGTTAGAAACAACGCCCACATTGTATTAAAGAATTGTGTTAAAAATATATTTCATCGAAATATAGATTCTCTTTGTTTTCAATAATTTTAAGTTCATTATTATTTAAAAAAAATAATAGTAAACAAAAACTACTCGAACAAAATTTTATTATATTATTTTATTTCATCAATTATTTTATTTTATTTTTGTAACGAATTGCTTAGAACTTTGGTAATAAGTACCTAAACAAAACAATGTGTATTATTCGTTCTCACAAACACCCATACCCGAGACAAATATTAGTAGGCCGATGCGGTGTTCAAACCCGCGGCCTCCATTTCACAGGAAGCATCTAACCGACTGTGCATAGGAGACTGTCCCATTAACAATATATTTTTCTTTAGTAATTATCAGAGCCGGTGCAGCAAAAGCAGTCTTCTAATTTACCTGGCGACGGCACGGAAGCGGCGCATTCCGGATCGATTTTTAATAAAAACCCGTAATTACTTTTTGTGCTCACGTGCAAAGCTGCTATATAAACTTGCATTCTATTTCGGCACTAATTTTGTTCTGTTTTTTTCTGGCTTGTTCGGCGACTTAATTACATTTTTAATTTTCCTATACTATATTATTAATTGCAAGCTGGGGCTCAGAATAGATTAAAATTTCGTTTCATATTCACATCTTTATTAGTCTACACATTAAATATAGTTATGCAAACATACATACATACCTACATGTACTTACGCCTTTTTCCTAATAGGGATAGGCAGAGGTGCCAGGACACCCACATTTGGCCTTGTATGTTCCGTTTCACGATGTGATTGGGGGCGAGCATATCGCCATATTGGGCACAAATTTCTGACCGCGGGCTGATAATGAATAGAAAAATCCAATATCACTGCGCGACCAGGGATTCGACCCTGAGACCTCAGCTTTGTAACCATACTATACCTACGCAACCGAGGCAGTCTACATACATTATAAATAAACAATCAAATGATACACGTTTCTTTTATCGCGAGTTTATCGATGATACAGGCTATCATAATATGTACAAAACTACAATTACGAGAAAAAGCGAGATAGTGATAATTATAATAATTTAATACAACACAGTTTTTGTGTTACTATAAAAAACTTAAGCTTTTCGTCACTTAGATATTACCTATAAAAAAGAGTTAAGTAAAATAAAGAGCTCTTATTAATTACCAGAGCGAACAAAAGTATTAAAACTGAGTAATTAAGTGATACTTACACACAAAGTAAATTCTACTTCATCTCTATAAAGGAAAAGAGCGACCGTTGAAAAAAATAGGTAGTAAAAAGCCGAATAATTCTTTTGCTTTCCGGACGTTAATTAAAATGGCGGTGTTAATGAACTTGAGCTCACTATTTTCTAAAATAAAACATTTCATTTGAAACAGCGTAAAATTACCTTTGACGAGAAAAATACAATCGAATGGTTTTCCATTAAAACCGAATAATTATAAAATATCATCTCTACGTTTGTTAAAAACAGCTATAATCTACATGGCGTTATGTATTCAGTAATTCAAGTGTATGGGCATACAAGTCTAGGTATTGTAAAAAACTGCCCAGGTATTTCTAAGGAATTAGGTTGCAAGTATCTAGATTTAAACTATGACCTGACTACACCCACCGTTGCCGAGGGTCATAATGTAGGTCGACTAATAATGGCCATTCTAAACGGCCAATTTTAGTGAAATAGGCCACTCTTAGAATGCTCGGATACATTTCAAAAGAATTAATAGAATGGGCTGACGGCATGCATACTACATTGTTTCAATAAGATTCAGAAGCGAAGCTGGTAATTAGCGATTCAGGGTGGGACTAGACAATTATATGGTATGTTATTGGAAATGTAAAAGTTGAGACACTGAGAGAAGCGCATTGGGTGAGGTGAGGCAATGTTAGTTGACATACAAAAGGGGCTGACGTCAATGATAGGAGCAAGAATATCTACCAAAGAAAATTGTAAACGAAAGATGATTATATCACTAGAACAATCATTTAAAAAGAAACAAACCTTTAGATGCTATTAATAGAAATGAAAAAAATAGATCGAGGTTAATTCAACAACACTGAATCCTCCAAAGGTACTACTCCATTTCAACATTAAATATAGATTCGTTCCGTGCAAATAATCGCGAAAAACAATTCCGTTCCGGAGCTAATATTTACTTTTGCCGATAAAAAAGCCATAACACTAATGCGGACCGTTAAAAATTCTGTAGCTTTGTAATATTACCCGGGGTAGATCAAAAAGCAAGGTCGTTTACCCGGAGTTTTTAAATTACCATGAAAGCTGCGGCCAGATAAAAACCAATATCGTTAAGTTTTACGATCGGTCATGATTGCTGATAGCCGAGCGGTGAATACGAAACATCCATTGATCAGATAAACAACCGTTTCCACGAGAGCATACATTTTAAATTTGTCATTATCGTAATTAAATATTTGCTTTTGTAGCGGGTTACATTTTGCGGTGCTTTTTGTGAATACGTAAATAGAAACAAAATCACAATTAATATTACGGTTTCGCGAAATGTTTTCGAACATACCGGATAGTGCTATTAGGCATCGGATTCCTGTTACCAATAGTATTTAATAATTGTTCGGTTGGATTCCTATAATATCGTTTTATCTTATACGCAAGCCTTTTAAAGGGAAAACCTATGGGAAAACTTTTTTTGGAAATACTAGATTCGTTTTGAAATGTCATTAAATATAGTGATTAGTGGAACGAGGTTAGCGTGTTGATTTAATTAACGGAACTAACAAGTTCGTTAGTAAAATATAAGCCGTGTTTTTAAAAGTCATATTAGGGTTGCCATAAACTAGTGCTACAAAAAATTAAATAATAAATAAATAAATACACTCAACAGTCACATTAATAGTCTCAAGGCTCTTCCATACTAAGACCTAGTCTTGTATCGTGGGAATCAGAGACTATGAGAGACTTTTCGGTCTCACAAACACCTAGACCCGAGACAAATACATATTGGCCACACAAACATTAAACAAAAACAATCTCAAAATATGACTGGAAGTGTATATTTTTTCTACATGTTTGAAACAAACGCAGGAAGAAAAAGATGCTCGTTTGACTTCTAAAGGGTTCAAAAGCAAAAAGTTTGAAGTTGCCCGAGGGTAAACATACTCGTACCTCCTCATACCGCAATATAATGTCTTGGGCAATATTTCTTAAGCGGTCCATTTTTCTCGCTTATCCTGTACATTCGCATTAATTATCATTTCCTTAAAGTTTTTGGTCTAGTAAATTAAATATAATTAACATGAGGTTTAAGTAATATTACTCTTTTTTGACCTACTTAGTTTTATTGGTTCAATATATATTTAGTACAGATAGTTTGGTTTATAGCTTTATACACTGCGTTAATGATTTATTAATGATTATTACAAATTAATAATATCACGTCAATTTTAAAAACCAATTAATTAAATAGTTACCTTTGTATCTAGTAGACCATTTCATAAGCAGCCTATTAAAAATATGTCAGCAAACACTGAAAAGAGTGATTATAATTTATAGCCCTATTGCATCTATTTTTCAAAGTGACTAGAATTGACGACTACAATGCTATACATTTGAGACTCCAAATAAGCCTACAGTTACTTCAAGTCACTGAAACTGGCCTAAATGTATGTAATTTACTGTTATAAAAACCCACTCAATAAAATGATACTCCCTCTAGTATATTTTTTATATCGGCTCGATTTCAGCCGGCGATAGTCGGGCCATGTATCTGGCCAGATTCAAATAGCATCGAATGGGAATGAAATGCTCGTGGAATCGGCAATCTTTTTTTCATACATGAAATTAACAGGTAAGCTCGTGAACCGTGAGTTGTATATAAAAGTGGAATTTATTTGAATGTGAATCTGCAATGGGTGTAACTGTAAATAATGTCGACGTGTGTAAATGTTAAGTTTTTTTTTTATTACGTGCCCAGAATCGGTACGCCGGTTCTCGATATATTTTCATTTGCCTGTATAATATCATTTTTTGTTTCCAAGAAAACCTCGGATCGGGTTGAGATTTCAATTAATTGCTTCGATCGAACTAACGGAAAATGTATTTATTAATTTTGTGGCATACGTCGAGGAATATAAAAATATATTTTTTAACAAAAATACACGTAGGTATACATAATAAAAGTGTATACGTATATATGGGTGTTGCCAGTACTGCTAGGTTAAGTTATAATCGGCTAAAATATTTTTTCTCATCCCGTAAATTGGAAATAGAATTTAAATTAGGAATTTCGAATGCTAGAAACGGTTATGCAACGACCTTTGCCTGTGTTATCTTCCAATTAAGCCAGAAGCCATGTTTCGCTGAAATCGTTAATTGCACCTTTTGCTTTATTGGAAATTCTAAGTCTATGCTACGTCGACTTCGAGTTTATTGCTTAATGGTTTCAGTGAGGTGGTTAATATACCGTAGAATTTAAATTTTGTGGAACGATTTTATATATTATTCTTCGTGGGAGGGCTATGCGCGTTGTGGAGTTGTCTGGTTTGAATACAATTGTGACGGATTTCAAATTCATCGCAGTGCCGCCAAGCAGCAGTGTTAATGCACTGTTGTGTTCTCGTTTGAAAGACATTGTAGCCAGAGTAACTACTGGATATATTGAGACATAACATCTCACGCTTCAGCATAGCAAGCGCAGTGGAGTGCAAAACATTGCTTTGTAGTTGTTTGGTTTCGTTTGACATTGCTACTGTCCATTAGTGGTCGTATCACTTACCATTAGACAAATGACATGCTCGTCTTGCCATAAATAGAAAATAAAATACAGATGAAGCCTGTTTCATTTATATACCTATCGGGATTGGATTACTGTTTCAAAATGACTTAGGCTATTGTAGACATGTTCTTAAATAAATTGCAAGTCCATGCTATTATCGATTTAAAGTCAGAAAAAGTCGGATTGTTCGGGCTGATTGAGAGCCATAATGGGAGATAAATATGTTCCTCAATATAATATAAAAAATGTTACTCAATATAATAATTACAGTGAAATTATTTTCCAGGATTTAAAGAACACATTGAGAACAAGAATTACTAAGAATGCGATATCATTATAAGTATTTTCCGCCTAATATGAAGATACATCAATGGCAACAATAACTTGAGTGGTGGGTGTTAGCCTTCTGACAATAACACACCTTTTTCGATATTCCCCTGAATGTTCAGGGTGAATGTACGGAAACAAATTCGCATCGCCAGCGCAATCACGTCCATCTGAGTTGTATTTCGCATTTTTATTACACTCATCAATTTTTATTCTATTGCCATCGATTTGTTATGCGTACATTATTCTATAGGTTATTTACAGTCTATTATTATTATTATTTAGGTTATTTAAGTTCGATAGGCTCCATGGTGCAGTCGGTTAGACACCGCCTGTGAAACAAGAGGCCGCGGGTTTGATCCCCGCACCGAGAGAAATGTTTGTGCGGCCCACAAATATAATAAAATATAGTTCCTGATACTCACGACACAAGACTCGATCTTAGTGTGAGGTCAAGACTATGTATGTGACTGTTCGGTGTTATTTAGATTTTATTTATTTTATTTCCTTTCGGTGTTATTCCTAGTGCGTGTTGGCGGAGTTTACATAACATAGAAAATCTTACAAATCGCTATGGTATGTAAGTTTTCTCACAATGTTTTCCTTCACCGTTATAATGCGTGGTGATTGACTATCAATACACACATGACTCCGAAAAATCAGAGGATTGTACTAGGATTCGAACCTGCAAACATTTTCAACATCTAGGAAGCCGCGTCTGGTCCGTTTACCAATAGACCCATCTAAAAGGCAGCGTCAGCCTGGTGGACTAAGGCATCAACGCTTCTCTAACTTCTTCTAACTAATAATAATACGCCGTAAAGGTAAATCTTCAGGCACAACATTTTCAATAAGTATTTCGAAAGTATTTACAGAATTTGTATTTGCTCTATCCTATTTAACTTTCCCTGACTCCCAGTAGAGGGCGTTGTCGACGTGAATCGATGTTGTAACAACACACTAACAAAACAACGTCCGGAAACAGCCGGGTCCCTTTAATTTCCGGTTGCACTTGCGTCTTGTTTATTTCATCTTTCATCAAATTTCTTTAGTGGGGTCAAGGGGGCACATTTATGCCCTGTCACTTTGGTCTGACCTCGGAATATTTTACAGAAGATATTTTCATAGATATTGATTTTAGTTGCTGTTGATAGAATTTGTCTTTTGTTTTGTGCCATGATTTTTGATTCGTAGTTCTATGATAGGTGTGAGTTTATAGCCTGGGTTAATCAATGAGTTGAAAGATGATGTTTCTTTATTATATATGTACTAATAGCACATATTTTAGCATTGTTATGTTATTGATTAAACAACTAATACAAGTCTGATATAAAATTTCAAGCCATAAAATGATTTACCGTGATTTAATAACGATATTGTAAAAGGCAACAATAAAAACTACAAGTAATAAAGCGACTTACGGTTCGTTTGAAAACAAGAAACCTATATTTTATTGCCAGTAATTATTTTAAACCTTTATTGGATTCGAACCACGAATAATTCAACGTATTTCTAAAAAAACGTTTTACTAACCAAGGTACGTCCAACGAAGTATTTTTATTGGTAGTAGGTAGTCTTAATATATTACTAATAGTAGGTAGGTACCACCACAATGTCTATTTATCCCGCCAAACAGCAGTGTAAATGTACTGTTGTATTTCGGTTTGAAGGACATTGTAGCCAGAGTAACTACTGGACATATTGAAACTAAACATCCCATGTCTTAGGATAGCGAGCGCAGTGGATTGCCAAGCATTGTAAACTATAGTATACGATGAGTTATTTATTTATTTCTTTTCATTCCGTCATTATTTGCATAGTTCGACGGAATTCAGTTGCTCATTAGCGAAAGATTTAGTGATTGGGACGCAAAGGTAAAGATTCCCAGCGTTCAAACAAAGAGGTTGTATACAGTAGCACTCCAATTGGGACTCATTAGCGGCGCTTTGAGTCGACTTGTTTGACATCAGCATTTCAATTCGCTCCCATTTGACACTCAAGATGAAGACTCGTAAGCCCACCAAAGAAAGCGTAATAAGTTTCCTTTTGGAAATAAGAAATCTTAAGCAACTTCCAGGTAATGCGAATTTGAATACGGAAATAATGTTTTATTAATGACTCTTATTATAAATTATACTTATTATAAGGAACGATGCGAGCGAAATATTAATATTAATTTTATAATGATGGAGAGGATTTGTTTTGGCGGTTTTATCCAAGGCGTGGGTAGATTGATTGCTGGGTTAGAGTAATTGGTTTGCTTTCGGAGATAGATCGTGTATCATAAATTGTTATTTCAATGCCAAGTTACCTCGTGATGGTTTCATTTATTATTCGTAGATGTGTATATTTTTTCCGCTGGGTTTTTATCCAGTTATTTTTCTTTGGTCAAGAAGGTTTTACTAGATTGGGATAAAATTGTTATTTCACTTTGAAATATTATAGTCCGCGTACCGTTTAATAAAAACCACGTTTCATGATCTTAATATCACAACTGTGATGCATTTATACGTTTGCTGATATTCAGTAATCCGGTAAGCTTTTTGGACAAACATGCACCAATATATGATACATCACAAATTCTTGTGGAAAACCTCTTTTGACTTGTGTTAAATTTTTAAACACTGACACTCGCCCCGATCGCCGAAGAGCTCACGCGAGCCGAGCCAAATGCCCTGTTTACACGCTTCTATCTGTGGACACTTGCTGAAGTTTTCATCCTTCGTATTTTTCATCCATACGTAAATATTTAACCTTACGCCTTTTCCTAGAAGGGGTAGGCAGAATTGCTACCAGGACACCCACGTTTCGCCTTTTGTTTTTCGTCCCACGATATCTGACTCTGAGCTTACAATGAAAAGAAAAATGTGAGTGTGACATTCACTTTACTAGGCTAGAGATGCTGAGGGCATTACAAGTATACCGTCATACAACTGCGCCACCGAGGCTGTGGCTATTTCTTGCGATGACCTGAAATAAACAACAAGCAACTTCTGACGGTACGATTGACGTCATAAAACACTCAACCAAATTACTGCAACCTGGGTGTTCCATTGGCAAGTTCCGGTTCCGTTTCAGCACTGTAATAACAGACCCGATTGAAAATAAAGTGGTCCACCGTTCATTGTAAATACTGGTTCCGATAGACTAAAGAACTGAATGTAATGTTCGCAATATTCACTATTATTTAACCAAAAATATTTTTTTGTGCGTATTTTATGACTTCGTTAAAAGAGTATAAATAAAATGTTTTTAATCTCTCTTTTTTTTCTGAGGTTGTGTTTTTAACTGCAGAAGTCTGACATATGAGCGAACAGATCATCTGATGATTAGTGATCTCCCTCCATGAAAAAGTATAATGTTTAGATTACGGCTATGTTGCCAGCCCATCAAATCGGGAGGAAAATGGGAAAGAAAAAGGATGGGTAAAGGGCTATTGGGGAAACCGCTAACTCACTCATCAAACGAAACGCAACTGTCACTTCACATTGATCTCATATGAGACCGAGGAACTATCCCGAATATGCCTGCCCAGTCATGCTGAGTCATGTTTGACAACAGCGTGGCTCAACCACTTCTTAAGACGAACATTTTATATAAGTTTTGCTCATGTATCACGGCAAAATACGACGGAAACGAAATAATATTAATTTTAAATAGCACATTTAGTCATATATTTTCATTTCCTTTTGAGCATATTGAATATGCTAGTTTTATGAAACCCAATCCGCTGACTTTAGTGATAAATACCTTGAATAAAAATAACAAATTCTTAAGTCCGTAATGCATGACATTACGGACTAATTTCATTCGTATTGTATATTTGTTATTTCCTCCTCCAGCTATGCTAGATTAACACAAAGTGGTTTTTAATTGCCTTGTATCGGTTGCAGATGGTTGCATCAATTTGTGCCTAATCCCGAATCGTACAGATAATTGGATTTCTGGTACAATTACGAAGCAAGATTACTAAAGCCACCACTGATTGACACTGGAACCTAATCCCGAACATTCTAATTTTGTGACACACATTTGTTATGCATAGCGAGCTTAACATAATCCATCCATCCATCCATCCATCAGCCAAAGGAAGTCCACTGCTGAACATAGGCCTCCCCCAATGATTTCCACAGAGACCTGTTGGAGGCAGCCTGTGTCCAGCGACGTCCCGCGACCTTTACCAGGTCGTCGGACCATCTTGTGGGTGGACGTCCTACGCTGCGCTTTCCGCTACGCGGACATATAACATAATCACTTGAATTTAATGATAATAAAATCAGTATTAATTCATCGCATCATTTAGTAACATAGCCCAACAAAGGAGCAAGTTGAAGTAGTGTTGGACCCGTCACATTAGTCAGAGAATCGATAACCGTTGGGGTAAACGTGTTCTCGAGTTATGACCACGCGTCAACAAGCGTAGTGTAGTACGCCCTCCAACCAGGTGAAGCGACGATATTTGGAAGACGACAGATTCAAAGTTGATAAAATGGTAAAGGGATATGTCTTGATGCTAGTGTAGTCAGCCTGGGTAGCGATCATAAACACGATGGTTAATTAAAAGTTAATAATATCTAGTTTTAAGTCAATTGGCATAATTGTTTTGGCTAGCGAGTGATCTTTTGTCTGTGACAATCTTCTTAAATCCGCATAAAAATTTCATTGCGACAGACACTACTTATGTAAAAAGTATTAACCTGTTATGTACTAGGTTAGCCGCTCAGTTGGTTTGAAATAAGTATTGCAAACCAACTTAGCACACTAAAATATAAATAGATACATCTAATACAATAAACAGTACAAGCGAATGCCTCATTAATACATCCATAAATACCGTTCAGCAAACCGAATCACCTATAAATTTGCATTCAATTTTGCCAAGCATCGTTTGCGCGGCCGTTAAATGCTTATCGTCTCAGAATGTCCATAAACAAGAAATCCATAACAATAAGCTATGATATTAAGCAGCCAATAATCCACGTGATAGCCATTAGAACAGTGTGTCACGTGCAGGTTTGATCACGTAAACAAGTACAGTTTGTGTTGGCTCTAACCACCCAGTCTTGCCTAATTACTAATTGCGTTTGCATTGCAGACCTACATTATATTTTATTGGGGATGTGGTTATGTTACTGGAAATAGTCGCGGTAATAACCCTAGTAAACTTAGTATTGAGGACATTGAATTGAACCAAAGTATATGAGTAGTTCGTGACGTTTATATTATGTATATATCAAACATTAAAAAGAGGCAGTTGATAGAATGTATTTCAAATTACTACGAATACTATGAGTTTGTATTTTTATGAGATGTAGCTTTAAGGTAATTTGGAGAAAGATGACTTCTTGTGATTACACTTTAAATATCTTCATTATCTCGAAGGGAAATATAAATTTGCTTGCTCCAAGTATCGACGTTAAATAATAATAGCTGCCATTACACAATGTCACAACTTAAAATTTCTTTAACTGACTTAATTACTTGTGTGAAAAAATAAACAATATCGATTTATTTCTTTATTTATTTTTTGTACCATTTTTGGTATGTTTCTTTGAAAAGAAGGTAAAATATTACATTTTATAAACCTGACAGCTTCTGTACGTGGCAAGTGCGAAATTGACAGCTCAGGGTAAAAATTTGTAGTGAATATAAGCTCGTATTTTCTTTACAGTTTTCAGTAACATTAAACGAAAAACTTATATTGAAAAAATGAAATCCTACCTGTCTGTTATGTTTTCACGCCCTAATTGCAGCAGCAATTTCTGTTTGTTTGGATAGATATTGATGGGACCATTTCGTAAGACAAACTTTTAGGTGAGAATTTCAAAATCTAATGAAAGGCGAAGGCGAAACCCAAAATAGCGAGACACTTAGTTCTGGCCGAAGCCGTAATCACTACGAAACTATGCTTAAGTTATCTGGAGCATCTAGAGAGTCTATCGCCTTTTCGGTATACGTGCCCGAAAAGGCGATAAACTTGCCTTTTAGCATATTTTAAGACGGAAATAAGTTCGCCAAATTGATGATAAAATGCTCTTATAATACCTTACCTTCTTGTAATAATATGGGCGTGGGGCATACGTAATCAAAGTTGTAACTCGTGTATATTTTTGTAATTTGGACCCCAATACATAACAGAAAACTTGAAATAACCTACTACACGTTACATATTCATGAAATTCCTTTAAAACGAATTCAGCCGAAATTCATTAACTCGATTATATTAAACGTGATCGGATAGCTTCCCATTGATTCCTGTTAATTTTCCTCGAAAAAGATTTCTGAATGAAAAAGGTAAGGGAATAGAATCCGGTATTTTCTTCTTGGCGCCTTTAATCTCTTTATGTGTCTTCGTGGATACCGTTTTGTTTTCCTTGTTCTGGTTTTTTGATGTCGATTTCTTAGGCAAGCTTTTCCGAGCCTTTTAGTCAATAGTTTTACGTTAATTAATTGGAATCAGTTCGGACTAATGTAAGTAATCTATCGGGTTTTTGGTTTTTACTTACACGAATAATATATTTTCGTCGAACAAAGTTACTCATTTTAAGATAAGACCTATTTGTTCCTTAGAACATTATATTTGATACAAAATTAGATTAAAAAATATACTTAGCATTTACATAGATCCTTGTGACCAGAAGATCGACGTCTTGTGTCTTGGTTATCATAATTTTCCTTTACTCTAACACAGACTTCAAAAATGTTTGTCTTGGTGTGGGAATCAAACCCGCGACTTCTTTGCCGTAGCTGGCGTCAAACAAAGTGCGCTAACATATCAGTCGATGAAGATGGTAGAACATGTTTACAAAGGCGACAGTTTTAGGCAAATGGGTCGTACCAACTGCATCATTCACAATGCGGGTGGCCCGCCGCTGCAGTCCATCAAAGGATTCGATCAAGTTTTGGGGGAACCGTATCCAAGAAGTACTAAATACCCGGCCGCATCTGCGCTTTGTATACGGGACAAAGTTGTCGAAGCGTGAAAAACCAACTGAATTTAGTTCAATATGATTTATTAGATTCAGATAGCGACTGATATATACACCAAGAATGTTTAGATTATTCCACATTGAGATAACTCTAGAGATTCTGACAGCCTCCGTGGCGCAGTTGGTTAGACGCCGCCTGTGAAACGAGAGGCCGCGGTTTCGATCCCCACACCGAGAGAAATGTTTGTGCGGCCCATAAATATTTCTTCCGAGTCCCAGACTGTTTGTGAGACCGAAAAGTCTCCCGTAGTTCCTGATACCCATGACACAGACTGGATCTTAGTATGGGGTCAGGACTATGTATGTCACTGTTGGGTGTTATTTATTTATTTATAGCTTCGAGAATGTGTGAACAATATGGAAGTAAGCATTTATTAAATAATAAATAACAAAAATGTAAATCCTTGCTTTATAAAATACATTCGTAGCAGCTCATATACGTCCCACTGCAGGGTATAGCGCTTCTCTACAATCGAAAGTGTAATTCAGAGTGGTTGAGCCACATAGTCCACCACGCTGGCCTGATGCGGATTGACGGGACTTTACATACCGTAGAAATTGGAACAAATGTTACGTTAAAGTGCGTAAAATACTTTAAAAAATCCAAATAATACGTCGGTAGTGATATAAAATTTCCTCTTATCTTTCCAAAATAAAGTAAATTAAAACAAGGCACTCTGCAACATACAACTCGCACATTTAAATGCCTGCAATGTGATGTAACTATCTTCCATTTCGGTCTTCCTTCATATCAGCTGTTGAAAACTCGTGTCTGTATTGAAATCCTTAATCTATTTTTCTTAGTATAACTGCCAGCACCATCGTACAGCACTCATAAAAATAATCCGTTACAATAATTTATCATAAGATAATATTATATGTAACAATAAAACAAATTTCCTTTATTTTCTTTCCTTCTATGTAAAGAGATTGATGCTAAAAATACAAAATAAAGTACATAGAAGTGGCTCAAGATATCTAATCCATTATGAAGATTAAACCAGTTACATTAAACTCGAAGTCTAATTCATAAAACATCCATGAAAGATTCTCTGTACAGAAACTTATCTGATATTAGAAATGCTTAAAATAGACCTCTATTACTTTGATCCTGGTTCTTATAAACTGAGATAAGGGTACGGTAAAAAAAGGATTCTCGGCAAAAAATAGCTAAATTGAGACCATTCCGTATGTCCCAGGACTTAATTTACTTTGTAGAAAAAGGGTGTAGCTTATTTCTTCTCGACAAGAGTTAATTAAACCGACTATGCTCCGAATATTTTTATTACATGGTAATTCCTGTTTATGTCCTACGGGAAGTAGTTAATTTTACACACCTCAGATAACGTGATTTTACTGTGGCAGTTAAGTTTATGAGTAATAAAATTATTTGTTTCGGTAACTGTCGGCTGGGTGATGGTATAGCGTTTAATTACTCGATATTATATTTTCTACGAGTTATTGTTATCGAGCTACTTTGGGGAGAATGTGGAGTTACGGCTTTAAAAATATACTCTCCTTAAGTTAGGCAACGACTTTTTTGTGCTGGTCCCCTGGCACTGCAGAGATCCATTAGCAGCGGTAGCCGCTTACCATCAGGCGACGCCACAGAAGTTTACCCTTGACAAAATACAAAATTAAGGAAAACATTTTTTGTTCGATGATAACAGTATAGTTTATCGTCATTAGTGATTTTCGGCCACATAAATAATATTACTTACATTACAATTAATATACTTACATGTTACCTCCAATACGGTGAAAATGTAAGTTGTAATGTGAAAAAAATTTTGATTGATATACTCTAAAGTATAGTAAGATAGAAGAAATTGAAAATCGTCATCTAACCTCTCTTATTTCACAACTAATTGCTTCCAAACCGTAATATCGTATCCATAATCCCATTCAATTTTTAAATGAATTAAAATTATTGATTATATGATTAACTTATTACAGAAGTAGATAGCCTTCCTTGGCGTGGTTGGTTACACATCAGTTGTGAATTAGTCGGCCGCGGTTTCGATTCCAATGCCGAGACAAATGTTTGAGTGACACTCATATTTGATTCAGGTTCCGTTGTTGTGAGACCGAAAAGTCTATTTTTACTCTCTGATTCCGAAAACATTGTAAAAGCAAGACGCGTGTGAATGTTGGTATTATTAATTAATTATATTACTTTTATATTATTAAAAATTATATTCCCAGATTTATAAGAATTTCGGTGGTGTGTATGTAAGTCCACTAACCCACATTAGCGTGGTGGACTATATGACCTATCCACTCTCAATCGCACTCTCGTTTGTAGAGTAGGCTCGTGCCCTGCAGTGGGACATATATGGGCTGATCCAGATATTCCAGATACGGATGGCTTAGTGGTAGTATTTAAGGGTTAAGCAAAAACAAAGATTTAAAAGTTAAGCAGTAACCCTGAATTCCAACATCGTTGCGGCGAATCCAGACGGAGTTGGCGCGACGCCTTTATTGCAAGAATTGATTCATGAAGCCTGCGAGTAAAGTTATAAAAACGAATGAACGTTCAATAACTCAGGATTAGGTAATGGATGATTTGTCTAAAAAATGAATATTTCATTTAGTATAAGATTGAAATATATTTGTGACGTCTTTTCCGTTTAAGATTTCATGTATTAGATGTTATATATCTCCTAAAAGTTTATAGAAGAGTATCTTTTGTATTATCAGTGGTTACAAATATTAATTTCTACTAACTGTAAAAATAATATATAAAATGCAAAATATGAAATCGAATATAAAATAAACAAAACATATTTAAATACTTACCCTGAAAATGATTCGAATCTTCATCCACATATTATTAATAAGTATTCATATTCATGAATTCGCTGTTTAATTTACTTTTGATATGTGTTTTAACATTAATATCATTTTTCGTCGCAAAAAACATTCGTTACAGACATAATGTTATTTTAATTTATTATCATTCTGTATCAGCCCATATACATCCCACTGCAGGACACGGGCCTCCTCTATAATCGACAGTACGATTGAGAGTGGTTAGGCCATATAGTCCACCACGCTGGCCTAGTATTATTCAACTTAAATTCATACATAGTTTGGATTTAAATTTATATTTATTTATGTTTATTTATTTATTGATCTGCTGAATTATAACACCATATTTTGGGTATTCATAATGCCCAAACATTCCACTACCTCACGTTCAGTGTATTGCAAACCTCAACATATCATGAATAGTAATTAAGCGTTGAATATAATGTTACCTACCGCATATTTGGAGTATAATGCATAACTGCAAATATCGGCGTACCATTGCTCGGTATAAAATGCCCACATTTTATGGTAACATTTCGCGAGTTGTGGTTTCTAACCGGCAAACAGGTGTGTCTCTGTTTTAATCTCCTAATGGCTGGCCCGTACCGGAGTTGCCCTCGCACATTGTAAATACGTAACTAGAAAAGCCGTGTAGTTTCCTTATGATGCTCCTAATGGGGCAATAATAATACCAACTCAACTTTGTATAATATTTATAAACTGAAGTGGGTCAGGCCCTTATTATGAACGGTTATTTTGTGGCTTATTTGGACACGTTGAGGTGTCGTTGACATTGTGAATTGGAGCGAAAATAATTGTTTTTAATTGTCTTTCGTGTGGGTTGTTACCAGTTTGTTTACCTTGGAGTTCACTTCTTGCTTCTGTGTTTTAATGAAACGTATATGCTATCAAGTAATAATTATACATTTGGATGATTCTATTTGTGCAGTACCTAAACTCAAGATTGGTGCTAAATCAATTAATTAAAACAACATCCTCACTAAATTGTTACACACATACATAAATACGTAAACTCACGCCTATATCCCAAGAAGGGGTAGGCAGAGGTGCCAGGAAACCCACATTTCGCCTTGTACGTTCCGTCCCACAATGTGATAGGTGGCGAGCCTATCGCCAGATCGGGCACAAACTCCTGACTCTGGACTGATAATGGATAGAAAAATCCAATATCATTTTGCCCAGCCCGGGATTCGAACCCGAGACCTCAGCTTTGTAACCGTACCTTAGTACAACTACGTCACCGAGGCAGTACTAAATTGTTACATGGTTGAAAATCTGAAAACGGGACACGAAAAACTTCAAACGAGAAACAACATGGAATATGTACAACAAAATACAAAGCAGTATTACTGTCACAGTTTATAAAATACATTGCTGGTTTTCAAACGTACCATTTTGGTCTTGGGTGCACTTTAATGTCAATAGTAGAGTTGCAAAGCCCTCAGGCGGGTAGTGTAGTGACAACTTGTGGAAAGGAATCTAAAAGGTCTAAGGAACGTGGAACTAAAGTAACGCTAAACGAATTTTAGAGCGTCGACCGTCTCAAGCAAACATGTTTTCAGTGTTCACTTTGGTCTTTATTTCATCGTATTTTTCGATGCAAACGACAATGCTGTGTTTATTTTTCTTGTTATTACTTTTTTCGTGTCTTCGTTTGATGATAATACGGCATTGAATATGACATATTACCTATGAATAGTTCGCATTAATAGGTAAAGTAATGTATATTAAAATTTCTGAACGATCTTCGGCCTATTCCTTAAGGTCTTGTGTGGTATATGATGATAATAAACCATAATGGATAGTACAGTATATTATACTCCGAATGACTTATTATACATGCTAAGCAAATAGATATTCCATATATACCGACAAATAGATTTTTAAGTTTTTTTAAGTTTAAGTTTCGGTTTTTTTAATTCGTTCTGTATTTATTGTTAAATAATACTCCATACTAAAAGAAATGCATTCAATTGAACATAGAAACACAAAAAAAATTGCCACAGCTTCAACAAATACGACGATGTTAATTAGGTACAACAGCTCTATGAAGGAGAATTGCAATATACAAGCTGAGACAGAAAGCCGGATGACGACTTGTAATACAGAGATGGCGGTGATTGGACATGGCGAGACGAAGATCGGGATTTACTGCACCCATAGAGATACGTACATTGGTTTACAGTGATTGTATACTAAAATAAATTGCATTAGTATTTTCAGTGAAATAATGTATACTGTATATTAAGTACCTAGTCCTAAAATAGATGAAGAATGTGCTCCTTAATTTACATTATTACGAAACAACCCATGTCAGGTAATTTAATAACATTCAATCAACTGACTGCTGTAGGTATTACAATTAAATTTGCTGTAGTTTAAGGTACGATTCCAGCTCCTACCACAATAAGTGTTTGAAAACAAAATTAGTCAAACATAGGTGCTTATGTGAAAACACACATCCAGCACTTAACTTTGGAAATAATATGGTATATCCAGAACAAATTTAGATCCATTATGTCGGTGCAATTCTAAACTCATAGTGAATTTTATCCGGTGCACTCTGTGTGCACGCTAAAACGTTTGTAATTAAAAAAGGTGAGTGTTCGCCTCTAACTGCACCGCACTACAATTACTTTGCCAAGAGTGGAACTCCTGGCGCAATATGCATTTTCTGCTGAGCGGTTCAGTAGGCACGCAACGGAATGTAAACAATACGTTTTACATTGATGATTGAGTGAGCAGATATTTCCGTAGCAGATGATTATTGGAATGGTGGCGTGCTGTTTATTGTTACTGCTTTATTTGTCTCAGTAGCTTGTAATATAGGTAGTGGCGTGAGATCACGAGTTAGATTTTGTGACGTGATCTTTATTATCTTTAAAGGTTCGTGATCTTTATTGCATCAGTGGTGATAGGTCTCTAATATGTGAAAGGTTTTGCTACTGATTAAGAGCGGTCGTATCGCTTACTATTAGGAGAATGGCATTCAACGATAAAAAAAATAGTTTACTATATTAGGATAGATTATTAGAGAATTATTAAGGAGAGATATTGTTTAAAAGTGTTGAAATACTTGTGGCTTACCACCGGTTAAAAATTCTTTTTTTAAATTGAACGACGTAGTATTGAAAACCGTCACTTTTTTCTATACATCACAATCAAAAACAAATTAATAAAGAATAGTACATCGACGTTTTAAATATTTAAAAAAATAGTAGATATGCGAACTATATGGAGTTTCAAAACGTAGTTGAACTGACAGTTGGACATGTAACAACAAACGAAACTGAAGCAAAAAAATATCGAGATGAATGTGCCGCGCCTGGCTTTGCTAAAACTGGACTACACGTATAGTTCAAACTTCAGGTCGCGACAATATGAGTTGTACGCTCATATTTCGTAAAACTGAGCCATGTGAACATGTCAAAAACTTGTGTCTAAACTTGTGGAGTAAACATTAGTGCCAACGGTTGTTTAGCAATTAACGTGTGGAGTTATGTTTCGTGAGTTCATGTTAAGGAACACAAATATTCAAGTATTTAGTACGTCAATGTTGGTTTTTACGCCTTTAATATTAAAAACGAAGGTCCTGGTGGTAGGTCTCTCATATCTCAGGATGGCGAGCTTAGTGGAATGCCCAGCATTGCTTTTTAATTCAAGGTGCTGTTTGGTTTTACTACTGTTCATGAGCGGTCGCATCGCAATAAAAAGAAGCAGTCATACAGAAAATTTACCTAGTCTGTTCATAAATTCTGTCACATGTTTAATATAAAATAATTGAAACAAGTTTATTCATTATGTAACCATTTATATACCAAAATATCACCCAGTAGGATTTCACAAAGTATCATTCATTAGACCTAAAAGGATTTATTCATCATCACAGGAACTCCGTTACTGAACAAATCCTTAAGAGCGTTTATACCCTTTGCGCGCTTTTTGGCTTAAAAACAGGACTTTTCAAATGAGTTAATATCCACCAATAAACAATTTAAAGGAAAAATAATTATTACTAATTTTAGAAAAGGTTGTCATCTAGGGATTTTGGTGGAAAACATTATAGATTGATGGATAATTTGTGAGTACTATAAGGATTACTGAACACAAGTTTAGTTATTTAGGCTTTAAATGGCAATTTAGAAGCTTAAGATATCCGAAACCACTAAATATAAGATGAAAATAAAAATATTATCAGACTAATAAGACCCTTATGGAGGGATTTTGCTGAGAAAAATAATCTTTTTGTGTTTAGTTCCTGAAAAATAAAAATTTAAACAATGCGAAATTATTCAGAAACTCTCGTCAAGAACATATTTTTTTTCACCAACTTATCGTACATAATTTTTTATAGCAATTGCATATTATAATAGAAGAACATCTTATCAATAAATTACCATTTTTATATTTCAACAAAATTAGTTTTCATGTTTTCTACAAATATTTTAAAAACCACTATAAAACACGCTGTCCGACGTGGCTTAAATCAGACCGCCGCAAGGCCTTCTAGAGGGAGGACGTATCGCTCGTCAATCCGGCCTAGCTGCAGTCGATTTTTGCCGTGCGTAGTAGAAATAGCCACGCGCGGACTGCGATTACCACATCTTAGTACTTTGGTAGTAAAATATTTAATTATTTTTATTACCTACAATGATTTTGTAGTGAGTATAAATTATGTTTCAGGTAATATAATGGGATGTAATTCCGAGGCTAAATTATGTTATGTATTTAATATAAAATTAAATATATTTCGTAATTGTAAGGGGTTGTAAGGCCCCTAACACTATTTATGTGTTCGAACACGAAATGATTAATAAAACGTCCGTAGTATCTACTGATTTGAATGCAACTTAACAATGTAATAATAACGAAAATATGATTAGTATCTAAATTTGTATTATTCTTTGCTTGCACAGTATCATAAAAATATTTTATTTGCATACTGTTACAATAAGTAAGTGTAACAGTATGCAAATAAAATATTTTTATGATATTATATTAAAGTTACATTTCAATTGAATATTTGAAGCGCACGGATCAAAGTTGTTTGAGCCGATTGTGTAGCGAGCCGACGCGGCAGCTCTACGCACACAGCTTTGGTCGCTTATGTGTGCGTGAAATTAACGAAGAAATACCTATAGTTGACTTTGCGCGCAAGGTGTATACGCTCTTAACTTATTAATAATATTGAACCCTTACATCACAGACTTGTTACTATGAAACGTATACAAATGTATGCAACATAAAGTAATCGGTATTGCTAAGTCACTAGGATCTTCAAGCCCACTAATGGAGAGTCCCTAAACGCCTTAAGTTGTCTTACGGCTTTGAGATGGCAAGCCAGGGGGTTACTCTGTAAAAACGATACGAACTTCGAATATTCGAATGTTCGACGTCCGGAGTAAGACATGAGATCTCCACTTCTAACAATCAATACTATTCTCTATTATATTTATAATTTTCTTCGAACTTAGTCTATGGTTGCGACGTACGATAGAGGATTTCAACATTTTGTGGAGTAGCACATTATTGAAGTTTTACGTACCGCGTCTGAATATTCGAAGTTCGTATCGTTTTATAGAGTAAACCCTCTTGCTTCGACCTAAGTGGTCCGCACCGAACGGTCTGCAAGTTGGTTGCGTGCCAAATATTATCGTCGGTGAATTTAGTGTTCTGTTTGCTGTAAATTGGCATGTTGAAGGGTCTAGCATTGTTTTGCTATTGACTGACACTTTAGTAATAGCGTAGTTGTATTCCATTTTGGTATAAGTTAAGATCCTATTTCTACTTTTGTTTATAGTTGATATACTTGTATGAAATAAGTTTTTGTTTGCGGATGTAAGTGATCGTTCACTGACGACATATTTTTACAATAATGTACAGTTATTTAATGCTATAGTAGCACATTAACATTATGTATCCATTAATGAGTGGAGACAAATATTGGAAAACATATTTATTTATTTATTTTATTTTTTATTTAATCTTTATTGTACACATACAAAAAAAACATAACAATATAAAGAAATAACATCTATAAAAAGTACAAAAGGCGGTCTTATCGCTAATAAGCGATCTCTACCTGACAACCTTTGGATGGATATAAAAGAAGGAAAAAGAAAGGGCAGTGTAAAACAAAGATAAGTTAAGCTCCAATAGATCTAAATTATAAAACCGATAATCATAAAAAATACATATAAATGACATAATAAATACACATACGTCATATAATATATACATAAATACATACATACCATTTTAAATAATTACATAAACATCTATAATAATTTATAATTATACTACAAATTAAAAATATATCCGAAAAGAGGAAATAATACCATGCTTTATCTGTTTGGTGAGAAAGGTAGTGTGCTTTCACCAGCTTTTTGAAAGATGACAAGGTTTGTTTATTTATTTATTATTATTTATTTAATTCTTTATTGTACACAATAAAAAGGAATAACAGTTTAGAGATAATACAAAACAACAAAGTACAAATGGCGGTCTTATCGCTCTAGGGCAATTTCTACCAGACAACCATGGGATGGATATATGAGCAGGAAAAAAGATAGGGCAGTGTAAAATAAAGATAACGAAAGCATGGAGACATAAATAAATTCATAAAAAACATATAAATCCAATATACATATATACATACCACATATATATACATATTATATATACATACATAAGTATTATACATATACATACTTATATACATTTATAGACGAATAAACATACGTACATACATATATACAACAAACGTACATACTTACATACGTACATACTTAAATGTATATTTTTGATAAAGATAATTGTAATACACACATAACTCAGAATAGAGAGAGGTATATTACAGGCAGCGATAGAGTAGGATTTGAACATGCAATTGACGTCTCGGCAGTCGCTTCATCTCTTTCAACATAATATTAAGAACTTGGAATGAGATGCTTATCCACCTATTACGCTTTATCATAGAGAAGCTCAATTATACCCGCAAATGTTATCTTGCATTTAAGCATTTAATTATGTGACTGAATTCACATAATTAAATGCTTAAAAAAGTATTGCGAGAAACCGGCCTACAATACAGCCTACATTAACAAAAAAAAAACTTCCGTCCTGCACTAGGCCAGCAGATTGGACTACGGGCTTAATACCACTGTACTGTCGATGAGGTCAATGTCCTGCAGTAATATATCTAAAATTGAATTATTTTGATATAGGTACGCTTTTCAATATTTATAATTTACAATCATTTTTTATAGCTCGTGTTATGTTCAGGTATTTATGTATTGATAAATAATTTAAAGAAACACATCAGTTGATGTCCAGTTTCGCACCCATCCCCTCGATCTGACGTCAGTTTTTGTAATAATGGTGAAGGTGGCTCCCACACTTATATTTAATTAACATATTATTTGATCTACATTTACCTGCAAGATTAATAATATTATGTTCAACACAGCTAGCCTACTATCAATACTCGAATTCACTTAATTTCATTAAACGCTACCGCTGTCTAATACAGTATATTATAATCGTGTGATTTATTAAATACACCCAATAGTCACAAAAACTAAATCAACATATATTTTGTTTAAATAGTCTTTCATAAAATCTTTTGAATCTTTAATTTCTGCTACCACCACTTCGGAACGTGTTGTAGCTGTGAAGGAAAAACGGCGCAAGAAACTCCCTCAGCAACATGAACTGTCTTATTTATTTTTTTCTTTTCTAGGCATATAAAATTAAAATGGTTCTTCATAAGTCACAATGATATCACATATTTCTAACCCACATTACAATTCTTCGTGTCAGAAACTAACAGTTACTTTTAGTCAAAAACACCCACAATCGAAACAAATATTAGTTTCTATATAAAGTATGAATTATCACAGTCGATGCTGCAATAGTAGGATAATTTCGACATGTACAAAACAGCCGAAATAGCTCAGTCTGGCAGAGCATAAGGTCCTTGCGGTCTTATCGGTCCCTGGTTCAAATCCAGGTTTCGGCACCTGGCAACAACCGGCTAAAATGTGTGGTAAATTTTTGTTTTTGGTATTTCTTATCTTGTTGTAGGGCAACGTTTTGTAAAATATTATTTATTTATCACTACTTTCCAAAATTGGTAAAATAAAAAAAAAAAATATAATTACCCGCTATTATTTGTTAATGATAGAATATTGATACCGTGGATAGGTATTGTAGTAATATATAAAGTTAAGGGTTTTTTTGTTTGTTGTTCCAATCTCATAAACTACCAATACGAATTGAGAAATTGTTTTTGTGTTGTATCCAACAACAAACACAAGTCATCATGGTTTATCAAGTAATGCTATAGGCTATATATCACGCTATGATCAATAGGAGGGAAGCAGTGGTGAAAAATCTAGCAAATAAGAGGAATTTTTATTCGTTTTTTGTGATCCAATTGGTCAATGTTCTAAATTGAGTCGGAATTGAACATTTTGGTTGCCATTTTGAAAAGTGTAAGTGTTTTTTAAGTAAATCAATTAAAATTAATGTTAGTTCCTTACATTATAAAGCCCTTCCCAATATTATGGTATCATATAATATTTGCTATGATTTCTTGTCTCGTTATGGGTAAAAACCAGTGGGTTTCTAACATTGCACTCCAAGCCAATAATAGGATAATAAAATAACGAATAAAAGGATAGTAATAGGATAATAAATTTCCTTTATAATTAATATTACTAGTGCCTTTTGAAATCTGTTTGGAAAGTAGTAAAACCCCCTGGTGGTAGGTTTCTGATATGCGAGAGGCCGCTGGGGTAGGCACCACTGCAATGTCTATTTCTCCCGCCAAACAGCAGTGTAAATGCACTGTTGTATTCCGGTTTGAAGGACATTATAGCTAGAGTAAATACTGTCCAGTATGATATTAGATCTCAATATGGACATATTGAATTTAATATCATATGCCCCTGAGACAGGCAGCATGGCGAGCGCAGTGGAATGCCAAGCATTTTTTTGTAATTTGTGGTGTTTGGTATTGCTACTGTCTATGAATGATCGTATTGCTTTCCATCAGTTATACGGCATGCCAGTTTCGCCCTTCATTGCAATAAAAATAGCCAATAAAATAATACAATATCGCTTACTATATTTGCCTATTACAGTTCAGGGATAAATGTAGTACAGACATCGGGTTGGAGTTCCAAACTCAATTTCCGTAGCGATTCCAGATTAATACGGGCGTGGTCTAATGCTCCGACTCGGGTCTAACCATTCCAAATTGTCTACAAGCCAACCTACCTATTGCCTTTATAACTAGCTGTATTATTAGTTTCACATTTGAAATTAATATTTAGTAATGTTTTGTGTGGGTTATGGGGCCAAATAAATTCTTATTATAATTTTAATTCATTACTCAACTAAATAATAACAATAACACTTCTCAGTTTTATTCCCCTTAGTTTCATTCCTACCTTCAAATTCGTCTTGCATTAACTCTTCTTACGTTCAAGTTTACACAAAATTATAGCTTGAAATTAATAATTGGTGAACATACATAAAAAAAGATTCCGATGAATTAAGAACTTCCTATTTTGTTTGAAATCGATTAGAAATGATACAAAAACAAAACTTAAACGTCCATAAACATTTCAGAATGTTTATTACAATTACACTGATTTTGGTGAAACATTTTAAAGTTACTTGTTATACATATACGTATTGTTAGGATCTATCAGATTAAATTTATTTAGTTGGCAACCTCCTTTGTCGGTTGTTCCTCTAAGAGCGGAGTTGATTTTTACATCACCTAGGTAACGGTTTGTTAGTGGGTTACGAATTTTACACATTTGGTAATTGATTGTTTCCTTTTGAATTCGTTTATAAATTAGATACATTTCCTTAGTCTGTGATTTGTGTAAACTTAAGTTAAATATACGAAGGGTATTTGTGATTTTGTTCTTTCCCACTTCTGTTCTCTAAAAGTATGTATTATAAGCATTGAGGTATACAACTGGAGGGGACATCAAGACCAAATAGTTTGGAACATTCGCAAGAGTACATGTACCGTTAGGCTGTCAGTCGTCCCTGACGTTTCAGCGAAGACGGACCTAATTAGGTGTAAATATAATTGGTCCATAAATGCCGTATTGCGTGCTAAAAATGTGCAAAAACCATTCCAGAACAATAGGAAGAAAAGATGGAGTTTCATTCCATAGGTAAATCAACCATTATTTAAATAAAGAAGCACGAAATTAAATTTAAGAAATTATTTACCGGAGTCGTTTTGACAACCGCCATTTTTGAAAGAAATTATAGATTAATAATAATGTAGTGACAGATAGGTAAAAATTGAAGTTTTTGTATAGGGATAGTGGATATTGTATGTGATGATAGGATATATATTTTTAAAAAATCTAATTTATTTCTAATAGAAAAGTATGGTATATTTGGACATTTTAATTATGGTTTCCGTTAACTTTATACATTTAAATAATTGGTTAATTTTATATATATTGTTTTTATGATTTTTTCTCAAATAAAATAAAACTTTAAATTCAATATAAGAATTTATAGGTTCTATCAGGCCTGTTTTGAAAATATAAAGATATGGTCAGTATTAAAAATTATGAAAACAACGAGCAAACAGATCACCAAATAGTAAGTGATATGTGTTGCGAGCCCACTAAATCTGGAGGAGAGCGGGAATGAAAAAGGAAGGTAAGGGGAAAGGGGCGGTCATCTGATAATCTCACTCACCGAAACACAACAGCAGAGCTGTCACTTCACATCGATAGCCCTTGAGACAGTGGTACCGGCCCGGGCGAGCCTGCCCATTACATATATTTTTTTAAGTTATTAATGCGATTTCTCTCGAAATCAATATCAAAGAGTCCGTTTGATAAGTTTGTGGTTATACTGTTCAAATAAAGTCACTTAGTTATTTTACTAAATAAATTTATTTTACCCAAAATTGCGACAATATTAATATATAAGAAATCAATAAAAATGATTTGATTAAATTATCCTTTTTTATTTGACATCACGCGTATATAGATATAGGGAGAAATTTCTGAAGTGTCGCATCTGCAACAATGCCGACTTAATCTATACTTCGTTGTCATATTGAAATGAGCACAATTTTTCTTCTACGTGTCCGCTCCAGTTGTATACCTCAATGATTATAAGTAAGTTTATGGGCATGTAAAGTATGTTGAAATAAAATGTATCAAATATTTTATTTTTTCCTGTAACAACGACATGTCTTCGTTTATTAAGTAATTATTACTATCACGATACGTTTTAATTTATGGATAAATGATTTACCCGAATATCTTGGACAACTTTTTACTTACGAAAGAAACATGCGTAAGCCAATACTTTTCTACCCATTACTGAATGTATATTGGTCCCGACAAACCATTACGACTCTTTCTCATAACGTGGGTAAATGTATATATAAAATAAATAAAAAGTAGTTCAGTTCAGTTTTTTGTTTATGGCAAACAGTGCCGATGTCGACAATTCTGCCAATGTCAAATGTGCTATGAGTACCCGTGTGTTTTGGTCAGTTTTGGTAGGCTGCGAGTACGAAGTAAAGATTGGTTTATTTCATTTGATTATCAATTGATTGCAAGTAATAAATCGACATTAAACTAAATGTATTAAATAACGGCAACGTGGTTAGTACATTGATACAAAAGGACACGCAAATAAGGCAAAATGAATATGAGTAAAAAATAAAGTTAATATAAGGTAATGAAAAATATAAATAATTAAAACAATTGTATAAAATAAATTGTAAAATAATTAAAACTATTTAATAAAATATTTTGTATTCCACCCTAAACATTTCTGACGTTTCAGGTTCACAGTCTGATGGCATTAGTCCGTATGAATTTCAGCATTGTTTCGAGGAGTTCATTAGAGAAGTGTGTTAGCAAAGAAGGAAAATTAATGGGGACGGGAATATTAAGAGAAATTATATCTTTGTAAAAATCTAGTGCCGAATTGTTCCTGGGGCAATTGAAGAATATGTGTTCCAGAGAACCTTCATCTAAGCCACATTCACATAAAGACGAATCCCGAACCCGAATTTTGTTCAGGAACACAGGAGATGAACAGTGACCAATACGAATTCGACAGATTGTCGATATAACCAGCTTTGAAAGTTTTTTATATTTATAGAACCAGGGTTTCGGCGGTATCACTGGCTGTATGGCGTAATAATGTTTGCCTACTCTTTTAGATGAATTATTCCACTGGTTCTGCCACGAAATCATCAGAGTCCTCCGGGAAAGGCTCAGTAGATCGTAGGGATGGAGTATAAAATGTTTTAGATCAGCCGATTCAGAGAAAGTTGCGTTTTTCGCCAATCTATCGGCATACTCATTCCCAAGTATATCACAGTGACTTGGGATCCATGCCAATTGAACAATTTTACCCATTTTTGCACAACAAAATAGACATTTTTTTATTTGGAGGAGTAAGGAACTGTGTAATTTACTTTTAAAGGGATTTTGTATTAGGGCTTTAAGAGAGCTCAGTGAGTCTGTGAATACAATACCCTTTGTAATGTTATGGGTTTGGATGTAAAGACAAGCTTCTAGGATGCCAATGCATTCACCAGTAAATACCGAGGATTCTCTAGGGCATTTAAATTGCAATATGATCTTAGAATTTTGGTAATATACTGCAACACCAGTATATTCAGTTTGAGAAAATTTTGATGTATCAGTGTAAAATTTATGAAAATTGGACCAATGCTCGCCAACACAAGCATTAAAAGTTCTGTCAGCTGAAACGGAGTCTTTGAAGACTCCAATGTCAAAAAGAATATTTGGTCTGAAACATAAAATTTCAAATTCTGTGTTGAAGATTGGAAGTCTATGAGATGTACACACAGGAGTTTCAAAATTTTTAAAAGAACGATAGGCCTGAACAAGTAGCGGTACTTCTTTATGGGTCCAGTAAGTAGACCTGTTGCAAGCGATGTCTAATTTGTCGATTTTTCTAAACAGGGGGTGGTTATTTTTGCCGCAAATTTTGCTCCAGAACCGATTGGCAAGATATTGTCTCCGTACAGGTAAGGGAGGTTCGGAAAATTCAACTTGCATTGCATTCAGCGGTGAGGACCTCATACAGCCAGAAATGATCCGAAGACATTTAGCCTGAACCTTGTCTAGTCCTGATAGAGCTAGTTTGTTGCATGGGGATATTAGAAACATGCCATAGTCCATAATGCTTCGCACCAAAGCGTTGTATACCAGCTTCATTGTGAAGGGATGTGCGCCCCACCAGACGCCAGCTAAGACCTTTAACATAGGGACTACCCGTTCGCATTTTTTGATCAAATAATTAATATGGTTTACTCCAGTTAATTTCGAGTCTAAATAAACGCCTAAAAATTTAACTTTGGGTACAATTGGGATATTGTGACCTTCGATGTTAATTTCGAATGAAGGAAGTTGTTTTTTACGGGTAAATACCACTACGGAGCTTTTTGGTGCTGACAGGCTCAATCCATGTCTCAATAGCCAATGATTCAGAGAGTTTAAGGAGAGAGAAAGGGATGTGCCTGCATCATAAATTGAGGAACTGGATACATACAAAGCCAAATCGTCAGCATATTGCAAAATATGGCAGTTGTAGTTTAAGCATGTGTCGATATCAGCTGTGTAAAGGTTGTAAAGTATTGGGCTGAGTACTGAACCTTGAGGCAACCCTTTCCACGTCAGCCTTTGTTCAAACTCTACACCTTGGGATCTTATGGTCAGGGATCTCGACATAAGCATTGAGCATATGCACTGAATCAACCTTGCCGGGAATCTCAGCTCTTGCATTTTCTGCCTGAGAAGAGGAAGGAGGACGTTATCATATGCAGAAGATATGTCTAAGAATGAAGCCACAACTGATTTATTTTTGGACAGGGCTAATCGAATATCCGTCACCAGGGTTCCAATGCTATCCGCCGTACCAAGTCCCTTCCGGAAACCAAATTGGGAGTTAGGGAGAATATTTCTCGACTCTGTTATCCACTCTAACCGGTTTTTTATTAGGTGTTCGAAAGTTTTTGCCATTGTAGATGATAGAGCGATGGGCCTAAAATTATTCGGGTCATCTGCATGTTTTCCGGGTTTTAAAACTGGGATTATTATTTGCGTCTTCCAGGGATTCGGTACTAGCCCATTTACAAAGCAAAAATTTATAAGGTCCAGAAAGTACTTTTTTGTATTTTTACCAGAGTGGACTAAAAAAGAATAAGGTAAGCCATCAATACCCGGAGCGGAATCTCGTACACTGCCAAGAACCAAGTCTAGTTCTTCTGCAGTGAATGGGACATCATGTGGATCATCTGATGTGACAATCGGGCCGATGTATGTTTCTGATAGCGACGGTACATATGGAGGAGCAATCTTTCCGAAGAAGAGTTCAGCAACATCACGGGAGATAGGAGAGGAGACCGTTGGAGAACATCCAGACCGGAATCTATTAATAGATTTCCAAACTACAGTGCATGGAGTTGAAGGCGACAAAGAACTACAAAAGTTAGTCCACCCCACGCGTTTCTTCCGTCTCAGGATTCGTTGAGTCTTTGCGAATATTTGTTTGTAACTTAATAAATTCTGTGCGCTCATGTCCTGATTGTATCTCTTCTCTGCCGATTTTCTTTCCCTGATAGCCATGGTGCATTCACTGTCCCACCACGGTGGGGATGGTATTTTTTGTCTGCTGCTGTTTCTAATAGGGAAGCAAGAATCTGCACAGGATGTTAGGGCTTCCACTAATTGCTCGTAACAGAAGTTCACATGGGAGGGGTTAATATCAGTTAAATTTGGATCATTAATTATAGGTAAGGATACAATTTTTTCGTCTAGTAAACGTGCAAATTTTGACCAATCTGGATCTGATAGGTTATATTTTAGAAGGGGGGGAAGGGATTTTGCCAAATAGGTTCTTTGGGTTAAGGTAATAATAATTGGATAATGATCACTCCCATGCGACAAGTCTGTACACTGCCAGCATGCAGATGCTGCGATATCAGGTGAACAAAAGGAGATATCGACACAACTTTTTTGCTGTCCCGGTAAGATTCGGCGAGTGGAACAACCATTGTTGAGCACGCAGAGACCGAGTTCATCCAAAATATCAACTAAGCCTGATCCGAAAGAATCGCAGCGATCAGAACCCCATCTGTAATGATGGCAGTTAAAATCACCCATGACTAGTAGTGGTCGATCTGGATGTTGAAGTGTATCCCTGATAATAGGGAGAAAAGCTGAATCAGGATGGGAGATATAAATAGACATTACACTTATACCCTCCACTCTGCCAGCGACAATGTTTATGTCTCCTATCAAGGGGTTGATGGGGGACGTAACGAAAGGGATTTGATTATTAACTAACAATGCAGAACCTCCATAGCCATCAGGCCTGTCGCATCTAAAAATGTTGTAGTGTGGTATACGGAAGCTGAGATTTGGAAGTAACCAAGTCTCAGCCAAGGCGCAAGTTAAAGGTTTGTATTTATTAATAAGGAAGGTGAGGTCGTGCTTCTTATGAGACACGCTCCTCACATTCCACTGAAGGAATACTATTGGCGTAGCCATTTTTAAAATTGATTAATGTATTAATTAATTGTTGGGCAACGTTGGACGGTTGATGTGAAGTCGAGGGTGAAGGATTTTGAAAGGAATTCAAGGTTAAAAGAGATGTTAAAAGTTGGATTATGGTATCAACAGTGTTAGTATTAGAGTGAGCAGTATTTATAGCACAGCCATTATGCTGTGACGGTGGGGGTGGGTTAGTAATAGACCGGTGTGTGACTTTATCATAGGATGGGGAAAGAGGAATATGGGATTTGGGTTGTCTGAAAACTGTTTTGCGATAGGAGAGGGGAGTTTGGGGAGATTTCAGAGTATCAGCATAACTACGTGAAGCTGCTGGGATGCATTTGCTTGCTTCTGCGTATGAAATCGTTTTTTCAGCCATCGTAGTTTTAATAGCTCTCTGTCTACTATATTCCGGACATGCCTTGCTGTTTGCAAAGTGTTGTCCAGAACACAGCACACAGAAAGCCTCCTTTTCAGATATGTCGCAACCATTCCCTGGGTGGTCACGGCCACATTTACTGCAACGAGGCTTAGATCTACAAACATTCTCTATGTGGCCAAATCTGCAACAATTCCTGCACTGTATTGTTGGATAGATATATTGTTCTACAGGCAAAGAAGTGTAGCAGCAGAACACTCGCTTAGGCAGGATCTGACCGTCGAATGTTAGAACGCATGTCTCTGTTGGTATCCACTCAGTAGTCCCGTCTCTAAGCACTCTTCTATTAATGCGTCTAATCTTAAGGATGTGGCCACATCCAGGTGGAACAGTAATGTATTGTTTAACCGACTCTTCCGACATGTCCACAGGGACTCCAGACACGACGCCCATTCTAGTCACATGAAATGTTGGGATGGAGGCAGCGAACTTGTGTTTTGCTAAAAGGTTGTTGGAGAGAAAAGCGTTTGCATCCTGTTGAGTACTAAACTCAACAGAGACTCGATTTCGTCCAACTCTCTTGACTCCGTCTTTCACTACATTGTGTATATTGTTTTTGAAGAGGAAAAGGCCAAAAGTGACAGGGTGTAAAGTGGTACCAGAATTAGGTTGTGTTTCAATCCTCGAAACGTGAACAACGAAAGGGCCCCGGTCTACTGTGTTGTATTTAGTTCGCCCAACCTGGCTTTTCGAATGCTTCGATGGACGTATATCGGAAGGTCTATTGTCTTCTGCCGGTCGTTTGTTAGTGCTGCCTGTTGAGGGAATAGTGTCCGATTCCATTAGGCTGCAAGCAACTTCAGCGAATTGGGAAAGGGGATTGGGATTTTCCTGTAGAACAGGGGGGGAAGAGAAGGTTGGAGAAAACGGTGGAGTTACATCGGGAGGGTCGGGGGGGTCGGGGGGTTTATTATTATTCATGTTAACCTAAAAAACTAAAACACGAAACTACACTAAAACACTTGTTAGTACCGAATAAATATCTAATATTTACAGACACAGACGCTTCACAAAAACAATCACAATAGGTTACAGTATTTAATACAATAAAAAATAACAAAATATAAAGAAAATAATTCTGACACACGTGTTGCTCACAGACACACCGCGGCGAGAATCCTAAATAAAAAGTAATCGATGTTGTGTTTCTATTTCTACTTTATTAAAATTACTTCTACCCTTATATATGTATATTGCTATGGGCTTATTTAAAATATTACCAATAATTTTCTTTAACATTTCGACTTTATATAAGGTTGCAATGATAGCTAAATTAGCCAAATATAGTGCCCGTGCCTCACCCTGTAGTGGAACGTGTATGGGTTGATAAAATACAGTACAGTACAAAAGTTATTATAGACAAACTATTCACAACCTAAAACCAACACCCAACACCAGACGAATATACATGCCCAAATTACAGTAGTGAAAACTAGTTAATATAAGTTTCTCAATACAGTACAAAACCGAGTTTCCCATACATAAATATTTAACACATGACTACGTTAAGATACATAATGTCGAAGTTCTGTGTAATACAGAGATGAGCAAATAGATTTCCGCTGCCTTGTTGACCACTCAAGTGGTCATAACAAGAGGTCTATAGACTTATCTAAAGGGCCTATTGGAATAGTTGGACGAGTATATTGGACGATAATACAATTTATCTGTAAACAAGGGAGATAAGCATAATATATTGTTATTGGTGAAGGTTAGTGAACATTCAAGTTTGCTTCTTGAGGATTGAAATGCTGTATTTTATTGAATTTTCCGTACATTGTTAGGTAAAACATCTTCATTATGTTCGTGAATTTTCATCTTTGTTTCTATATATTATAAGATGAAATTTTTACTTTGTACTTGTTATTCATTTGGAACTTTACTATTTTTTGTTACCTGTTGCTATGAGAGCTTTTTACAATGAAGTATCGTCATCAATTTCATGCACTTATATATATAATCTTGACTAGTCACAATTTATATTTCCAAGACATTCAATTCTTTTTGTATTTCTTATTGACAAAAATACATATAGACAGTCTTAAATAATTTCTACTATTATTTAACAATATAATATGTATAAATTAATTTGAAATCACTAACTTGTTAATTGCATTATTTTACCATACGTTATTTTACATAACAAAAATCTTTACAGTAATGAAATTTGTAGTAATAACAAAACATAATATAACGACCCGTTTAATAGCAGAAATTGTATTGTATTTCAATGTAATCTGCTCTACGTTCAGCACACTTCCCCAAGACTTAACGCATTAAGTCCTCAGCGTTGCTTGAGCTGCAGACGAGTGATTTTGTCCCGTTTCCAGCTATTTCAGCATCAGCTGCATTAGCTGAAAATCCTCCTGGGCCCGCGTATCCCTCGCTGAATGGAACTGAGATTAGATGTTGCTGGATACGCCAAGAATAAATAACTAAATACTCATATAGGTTGTACATTGCTAAGTTCATTATTATTTGTATCATAATTAACGGGAATCCATTAGAAAACGAAAAAAAAACTTTAGGTCGGTGTCCACCGGTATTCGGACTACATGTGTATCAAATTTAATAGGATATGAAATGCATTGTCAACTTTGTATCAATAGTTATTCTATGCGAGAGACTTCATTAAGGGCAATCAAGACTGCTACCGAGAATGAAGTCGGGTGATACTTTTAGTGACTTCAGACAAAATGCAACTAAAATTATTGCATTTTTTCCCTTCTCTTATTTAGGTGGTAAACACATACTTTTTTCTAAAATAACAGCGTAAACCCTTTTATTTTTAAATACGCAAGAGCTTAAATTATTATTTTAGCAGAAGCTATGGATTTACCAGCCAAAACAATAGTATATAAAAAATCATAAAAAAATTACGCGTTTTTTTATTTTAATTACATTATGTTTTTAGTCACTAAGACTATCACCTGGCTTTGTTTTCGGTAGCAGTCTTGATATGCTCTGTATAATTCTTAGACTAAATTAATTTTTCAAGCATATGTATATTACCTCCATTACTCGTATCGGATTATTTATATTCAAGTGAACGTTGATATTCAACGTACTATTGTATGTTCTGCATTGCGCAACGTACCTGCAAAATTGTACCATATACTGTGAATGTCACAAGGCAGTACAAAACGACCACACATGCATTGTATTAGTTACGTTCTACCGATTTCCTTTGAATTTGCTTTTGTCTTGTCACATCCATCGGCGATATAGAGGTGGTCGTTGCCGCAAACACTGGCGATGCTTTTGTAGTACACAGGGCCGTCTATTCACACTTAATACGAATACAATGCGATGTATTCTCGGACGATTTATCCGCTTTGTTATCCGATCTCCGACGTTGCCAAATGAAAACTTTTCAAACGTTTAACCTTTTTCCACAAAATTTATCTCGTTACGATGCCAATTTGCAAACTGGACGCAAATGTTAGCCCAATCTTTCCAACTTCACATTTTGAGTTTATAATTTATTTGGCCTGTTGTGAAATTGAATTTTGTGAATCTTTTGATACTGTTCGACGGGGAGAATTTACTCGTGTTCTATTCATTGCTTTCGTTAAATAATATTGGCTCAGTAATATTTGATGTTTGTCTTGCCGATATTGTTTTAAGAGGATATTAATATGAAAACAATATTTGAAATGTATAATGTTTATCTCCGGCTTATTGTTATTTGTCTTGATGTTATTATACATAAAAAAGTAATGGTTTATGTTTCCCTCATTTTTGTATAGGATTTTTTGATTCAGCTATCGTTATACCTAACCTTAATATTGTCTAAAAATAATTAATAATTTACAAAAACTATGATAATTCATGAGACCGTCCTCCAAATACTTAGTTAAGCAATATGATGGTCTACCACACAAATTTAGTACCTTTATCAAATATTGATACTAAAATAGTTGCTACAAACCAGTTAAACGAATCAAATAGCTTTCAAACATAGTAAAAATCAAAATCCAATGCTCCAAATGCCAAATCTAAACATTTGCAAAGTAAACAAAAATGCCGCGCATCCAAACATTTCACGTCGTCTCGTTGAATTTACTTGATTTAGCTCTCCTATATTTGTTTTATATTAGGTAGTTTGTGCCTGATGCGTATGCTTTATGGACCGTGAACCGAGATATCACCGAACGCCTCTGAGCCCGCATCACTTTTCATATAAACAGACACATAATTTAGGAAAAGTAGTGGCTTCGTGTGAACGTAATAAACTGTCTAGATACTGTTCATAAACTGACTTATTTCACAGCGATGTCGGTTTTTTCCCGTAATATTGAAATAATAGAATTCTATGTTGTGTTTTCTTCATCTTGTGTGTATTTGCTTGACTAACTGTCAATATTTTCCTTATTTTTTGCGTTACTGGCTATATTTTTGCGGGATAAATGGGCTATGTTTTGAATTTCGGATGGTTTATTTTTGTATGTTGCTTGATATTTTTTCGTGGAAAGTCACTTTTTTGAGTTCAAACGAGTAAATGATATTGTATTCAACTTCATAGCAAAATAATTGGGAGACTTCTAAGCTGTAAAAAAATGGGCAATAATTTTGTTTGAAGAAAATCTAACGTCGCTTAACTTTGCCGAATTAAGTCAATATAATGAAATCTGTCAACTGGCTAGAAATGAACTTAACACTGTGGTTCAGGCAGAACATGTCAAATAAGTCGCGTCTGGCATAACATAAACTAATTGGACGCCTATCGAAACATGACGGGCTGTATCATCCTTTCGCCGTGAAACGCAACAATGGGATTAAATAGAACATCCATTGGCAATACGCAAGAGCGGCTAAATGACGCGACCGCTGACGCCACACTCACTGTTTGTACGTCAATTTAACTAACAATCCAATTAGCTCCCGGCACAGAAACAGAATACTAATTGTTCGCATTCGGCAACACGAAACTGACGACTTGCATCTACCTACGCCTATCCGAGAGCCCACAATGCAGTTTTACGCGAAACTACAGCTATGTTATATAACCCGATGAGATTTATCCTGATTTTATCTCTTTCCGTAAAAGGCTGAATTTTTAGTTTCCCTATTTCAGGAATTCCCCGCCTGGGCGAAGGGCAGTCGTAAAATTACGAAGGTTTCGCCCAACGATTTCTACACCTCTATTATCGGCCCTATATTTTTCGACTCAGCTGAGATTATGTACCGACAAGACTATATCATTTTCAAGCAAGGTTTAACCGAATGGGATTTCAACACGGAAATGTTTCCTTGAGTTTTTAGCGGTTTAATAAAATCCACAGTCATTTTAAATTTCATTATTGATTTAGTGAATGTTTTATCATGATTATATTATCATAATTTTATGTAAGAATTCCTGATGATAAGCAAGTAATATGATCCAAAAGTCTTTCTACCCCAGTGGGTATAACCGCAGCTTCTATTTCATAAACATCGTCAATGTAAAAACTCGTACTGATCCCTTGCTACGTCCATAGTAAATAAACGACCGAATTATGTCACAATTAAAGTAGAAAATTAGAAGTAGCAAAGGTGAAGTGGATGCTGGATGGGACAAGCCGAAGAAAGGGTGAAATGGCGCAATGTGGAGGAGGCACATGTCCAGCTGTGGACAACAATATAGGCTTATGATGATGAAGGTGAAATGGGTCCTAGTTCAGTCAATATAAACGTAGAAAAAAGATTAAAATAAAAGATAAAACAAACGCTATTTTACCATAAATCAACACGTAAATGTATGTATGTATTATAAACCAAAACAGCAATATATTTTGAAAGTTTCATAGCACTTTTGTTACGTTAAATAATCAGCATTACCGTGCAGCACCTAATTTGAAGGGGACCGTGCAAACGTTATTACCCCAGTGCCAATTATGAGTTTGTACAGTTTCCATAGTCAAATTGCCTACGTTTTCATAACGACAACAATTTACCTTTGGCAGTGTTCTGTTTCCACCCGTTTTCTATTCCCCACCAACTTTGTACAAATCGTACTGTTTGAATTTAAGTTATAGTTTTTGATGTTATAGGTTATGATTTCATATAATACTAGCATGTTTATACATAGTATTATATGTACTAACTGGAAAATCTTACTAAATAATAATAAAGGCATTTTTCGAACACTTATCTTATTTTGCAATAGAAGCTAAGTTAATCAGCGGTTTTTTTTTGTAACTGATGATTAATATGAAGAGGTATATAGAAAACAGTTTCGGAGTATTTTAATTGCTACCAAGTTTTTATTCTAAGCCGTGCTTGACTTGAGATTCACACCTTATTTAAACCGCAATAAAATAAAATAAAATATTTAAATACATATTTAAACCGTAGCATAGTGTTGAAAAAGAAAGTACATAATTAAGGTAAATTGCATAGTGTAATATATTCATAGCTAAAAACAAATACATTTTATTAATCTTTACTGATATTTAAATTATAATTATTCAAGACTCGTTAACAATATACTTAAATACACGAATAAGCTCATTATTCCTCATGTTTAAAACCAACATAAAATATAATATGAGGGTACTAGCCTCGTTTGATAATTTTATGTGTATGAATAATGTAATAGTTGTTTTTGGCAAGGTTGGTGCTGTATAAATTGAAGTGCGCTGAGTGAATTATTTTTGTTCGGAGTATTTTTATTGAATTGACAACTTCAACGAATTGGAAAGACTCCGTATTAGGCGAGAGGCCGTGACCACCAAGACAAACTATGTTTGCTTAAGTATTTGTTTCGAATCTGTATGTAGTGTGACTGAAGAATCCTATTCAAATTTTTGATTGACTATACGAATATTTGTATGTTAGCTGGAGTCATGACTTTTTGTGTGATCTGTTGTGCATCTACTGTATCAGCCTATATACGTCCCACTGCAGAGCATGGACCTACTCTACAATTGAGTATACGATTGAGAGTGGTTAGGCCATATAGTCCACCACGCGGGCCTAGTGCGGATTAGCTGGAGTCATGACTTTTTGTGTGATATGTTGTGCATCTTAAAAAATATTATTCTATACTTAATATATATAGGTACCTAGATAATATAGAGGCGGACATAATACTTGGCACTATTTTAACCAGTCAACATCTTATTGCTGTAGAGAGGTAACATTGCAAACAATAAAACAAAAGTTACAAACCTGAATATATATTTTTTTCTTTTTTATTTACTCCACATAAATCCACACTCTGAGGTACATTAGAGGCCTATAAATAAGAGTGAACGAGAGAAAAACTACAACATGTAAAGTCTGAGGCTCGTAAAGCCGGAAGTCCGGCGTCCGCCGCATCCGGCACTGTCTGCTACTGAAAGCCTTTTAGTTCAATTTAGCGTAAAAAAGAGACCAACCAGCTCATTCCTGTGTTTTATGCCGCTGAGTAAATTGCCTTTGAGTACGCGTGTACGTTATAATGGCCAATAAAATATTTGGTACAATTTTTACATTGTTGCGATATGAAAATATTCAATGGTCTGTGTAATTGAGACTAGTATGGTTTTGTAGTGAATAGTTTAGTTAATAATATATGAACTACTAGATCAAAAGAATCAATATTATTACACCTTTGACAATATATTAACCCCGGATTACCCGTGAATAACGAAAGTGAATCATGTTTTTATAGAATATGAAAATGTCTCTGACAATAAATAAACTACTAGGTCCAGAAAATTAATGATTAAACTACCTTTGACGATACATTAACCCCAGATTGCCCGTAAATTACGAAGGTGAAATATGTTTTTTATAGAATATGAAAATGTCTATTAGACATAATCACATATAAGTAGTGTAGTATAATAATAAGACGTAGACAGACTTAAATTGCCTATAAGTGTAGCAATTTAATGTGGAAAGCGATGAAACAATGAGGAAACAAATAGGTAATCGGATACCTCCCTTCAGTAATAGCATACCTAGGCTCAATTTCCACAACGATCCGATTAAGTAGTAATTTACTAAGGTAAGGCATTTAACTAAATTGTCAATTTCAATTGAAAATTCCACAGAAATTCTGTTCATTTCCTTTGAAGACAAATGGACGCAAATAAGACAAATTCCTTCGTTACTGAAGCTTTGTACAAAGGCGAAACTCTAATAGTTATATTGATCCGTTTGGAATTTGTAACGCCAAATTGTAGTACGCACTGTCAATATTAGAATATTAAATAATAAACACCCCCAATATTCATTAACCCCACACTAAGATCAAGTCTTGTGTCGTGGGTACCAGAAACTATGAGAGAGATTTCAGTTTTACAAATAACATAAGCTGAAACTGTAAATCGCGCAAACATTAGTCTTGATGTGGGTATCGAACCTGTAGCCTCTCAATTCAAAGCCCGCGGTTAACGAACTGCTCCACGGATGCAGTAAAAAAGTTTTTAAAAGAACTGGGAACCAAACCAAATAAAACATTAAATTACAAAGCGATGCTGGGCATCCCACTGCGCTCGCCATTCTGAGACATAAGATTAGTTAAGTGCAATATTTATTCTTTCTATAATGTATTTTAAACCGAAACACAACAGTATATTTACACAGGTGTTTGTCGTAAGAAATAGAGGTATTAACAAAGAAAAAAATAGCGGGAGAAATATTGTGATGGTGTCCATCCAGGCCGCCTACCACCAGTTAATCTAGGCTTTCTCTACACTTCCTTGTGCAGGCTATATTTTTATACGTTTAGTCTCATAATTAGTCTCTTATTCTTGGTAAAATTTTTACACGCCGTTCTGTTTATAAGCTTGGAGCACGCTCTTGTTTCTGTCTGATGACGTTGTAAAGGCTGTCTGAAGCTAACAGCTATTATGGCAAGCATTTTACCCCGACTTTTTCCTTGAATCTTGCTTTTAAAAGGACGCGAAACTATTTCCTCTGTAAAATTCTATGTGACTTATACACTGCCTCGGTGGCGTAGTTGTACTACGGTACGGTTACAAAGCTGAGGTCTCGGGTTCGAATCCCGGGTTGGGCAAAGTGATATTGGATTTTTCTATTCATTATCAGCCCAGAGTCAGGAATTTGTGCCCGATATGGCGATAGGCTCGCCACCTATCACATTGTGGGACGGAACATACAAGGCGAAATGTGGGTGCCCTGGTACCTCTGCCTACCCCTTCTGGGAAAAAGGCGTGAGTTTATGTATGTATGTATGTATGTATGACTTATACACATAGCCTCTGGAAAGTTACAAACGAATAAAATAATTAATATGTTTTTTATATCTTCTTCGTCAACATTTTTTATATCCAATTAATTATACATTTTGTTTGTCTTATTTTGGAATTAGTTTCGTTCTTTCACTGACAATAAAGGGTATTGAGTATATAAAATAGCAAATATATAATTGAAAACAAAATATTTACGTGTTCTGAAAAAGTAACTCGCATAATTTCGTCATATGAATTTCAAATAAAATCTTCAATAATTCAACCTTGTCATACTCCATTTCGTCACACCGATGAACCGAAAATATATAAACACCAGAATCTCCCCTATTATTTTTTATGACAAAAAAGATAAAATCGAAGATAGCTGCGTTTTATACGCGACATAATTTCGTACGCACCCCGTCGCGTAACAATTACTTACCAACGCATAATAATAGGAACATAAGGAAAAACGTTCCGAAGAACTATACGGAGTGATAATGAGATTTCCACAATCGTTATTACAATAATAGTTTCTGCATTGTTTGCTGATAGTTCCGAATGTTATTATTTGGAGAGGAAGTATATGAGAGAAAAGAAATTAAAAGTTATAAGGCGAGTACTTACTCGCATGATCGGATGAGGGATAAAAAGGCCAATGACGTAAGCATATTCTTCGCGAAATGAGGGTTTCCAAAGAATTTTGATTTGTTGTAATATTTGTTATTCAATCTATAAATGATAAGGAATTTTAGGTTATATTTTATTTATTGCGTGGGTTTTGGTAAAATGGGAAACGTTTCTTATGATTTTTTGTTTGAATTACACTTTAAGGTAATATTTAGGCATTTATCATTTTTTACTAGACATATACATAATACATATAATGTACTTTTTATAAACTTGTACCTACATCTAAATTGAATCCTTTGTCACGTATATTAAGTAATTTAAAATAATATTTTTTCCTTTTACTTTTTTCTTTTTTGTTCTCATTGTACTCTTAGGATTATAATCTTATGGTAAACGGATATTGAAATATTTCATACATAGATGAGGTATAAGTAAATTTTCTCAGGAAAAATCCCTTGATTATTGAGGAAATATCTCTTGTTCTAAAAATTACGCCCGACCTGGTATGTCGACGATTTTTATGTAAATTTCTTTGCTAGAATCAAAACTTAGAAGGGTATAGTTTCCAACTTTACGTAAAACCTTAGTAAAATCTTTGGATGTTTTAAAAATAAAACCACCTGTTCTATCTTTGAAATAACTTAAAGAACATAAACTCTTTAAAACTAGCTTGATCGGTAGATAGTTGTTATAACTAGCTTTTGAACATATTCTTATTTCAGTTTTAAAAGTGAAATTAATTTATAATAATAATTATATACGAATGTAGATGTTCTAAATTCGAATTTAATTTATAAACATTTTTCTGATAATGCTTACAAAACAAAAACTTGCAAGGTGTTTCGATTTTTCTCATAAGAAATATATTAATAATTTCTAAATTGTGAGGAATGAGTAATGGATTCTTTCAAAAGGAGGTCCGTTGAGCCACTTTTGCAGTAAATAAAACTGTTTACAGACTACACTTGAAACAATTAGTCCGCCCCACATTCGCAACCTCGGAAAGCTAAGTGCTTAGTCACTGAGTTAATAGGTTGTCGAGTTAAGGCGTCTGTCCATTATATACTATGATTATATCAAGAACATAAAAAATATGGAGACTTCTAGAATAAAATATACACGCTGTGGTAATGGTATGCAACGGAGCAGAAATTGCTGTGGGTTTGGTTTACAATCTATAATCTTTGTTTGGTTGGACGCACAAATTTCAAGAACTGTTTCGAATTGAAATTTTATTTTGGTGTTTCTATTTTTTGGTCAAGGAAGGCTACAGGCTGTATACTTATAACTAAGATCCCTCTATGATCAACACGAGTTATGCATAAGTGACAAATTTTGCAAAAATTGTTTCGCCATCAAAAAGAATATGCATCTGGGATAAGCCGGGCAGGGCTAGTAACGTTCATAACACGGTCATAGTATGATACCTAATAGTGAGCGCATGCCTTTATAGTTTGAGGTTCAATCCGATATACCCATATCTGATTAAATACTGATATGATTAGCGTCATCGAATTTCGGTAACTATTAATACTGATGCATTACCAATTTCAATAATTAAGCGTTGAAAAACTAAATTAAGGTTTGTGTGACCGCAAAACCATTAATATATTAAACCGCAAATATTAGTGTTGGTAGCCTGTGTACATAAAGGGTGGCAAACAAATATCTTGCCAATCGTGTTTTGTATTAACAATAGACGCAAATGAAGTCCATATTTAATATTATTTCTATAGTGGCTTTAATCAAACTACATTATAATTTATTTCAGAATAGAAAGTCCATGAAATGTTAGTGACATGATTAATTAAGTTACTTATAACTATTTAATAGTTTTTTAGATTTACGCGAATGTTATTCATTGAAATAAAACGATTAATTACGGATTTTATCGCGATTTGGTTTAATTTTTACATTTATCTTCCTGAAGTTTCGATTACTTTACAGCTTTTGTGGTCACGGGCTGGACTGAGGTTTTAGTCATCCGGTCAGTGATTGTTACAATAGGGTATTTGACTCCTATTTTTTTATTGTATTTATCAAAATAATACAAAAAATCGATAATAGTCAAAACTATCCTTACTTAACAATTATTAAATTAAAAAGTTAACTGGTTCTTGCGTTCCGGTCTCTGCATCTTTTGGGTTCCGATTTAATTAAATGCAGAATTGGATGGGACGCTTGCCTTTATGATGGACGGAAAACCTGGTTAAGGTTGCAGGATGTCACTGAATGCAGGCTGTTTCCAAGAGGTCGATGTGAAGATCCTTGGGGGAGGCCTATGCTCAGCAGTGGACTCCCTGTGGCTGAGATGATGATGATGATAATTTGAATTGGATCCCATGCTTGCGCAAGCTTCACTATAAGTAGCACTTATTACTTTATTGTACGTACTTACTATTACTTATAATTATGTAATCAAATAAAACACTTTTCTCTTATGTCTATAACTTGTTCCACCCACCACTTTTATGCAGGACAGCTACAGCGGTCCGCAATCATTTTCAGAATACTTTTTGTTATTTTTATTGAATGGAAATAATAAGCGACACACCACAATACTGCCATAATTTTGTGGGCGCCTTTATAATGGAAGAGAGAGAAAGAGACAAAGTGTGAGAATTAGTAATCTTACGGAGTGAGTGAATAAGATCTCTGATTCTAGGTTTTAGCTAGTATGCTAGTGTAGGTTACACATCTATGTAAGGGTATTAGTTCGGCTAAAATATCTGAAAGGGTATCGGACTGGAGGGCCAATGATATCGTTGTAACTTTTTCGGCTTTTCTTGAGCTCTTGGTATGAGAATTTAAGAATTTTCCTCTCGTCACGTAGTGGTATACATATTTATCAAAACCCAGACTAATCCCATACCTATTCTAGTGCGTAGGTCTACGTGATATCACGATATTTGTAGTGTAACAGACCGGAAAAAAATAAACAACTGTTTCAACACTAAAATCAATGTTGTAACTTATTCCACAAGAAATTTTTAGCGTACTATACCAGAATCCAGAAACCATAAAATTAAATTCTTGATATTAATGTAACGTGTAACGTCATCAAAAGCCTTAAATGCATTATGCATGGCGCCTAATACCGCAAGCGGCGGTAAAGTCTTGCGTGCGCCGTAATGTGATAATATCAGTGCAGCGGGTATTACAAACACATTAACTCGGAAAATATATGGAGTTGTTGGGTAATTCATTAAATACTACCAAATATAAACACTTCATTAAGTGCAGATATTACTACTGGACGTGCTTCGTGAGTATGAGAGATTTGAAGCTCCCAAGTAGGTAGGTTATTAGTTATGAGTTTTTACTCTCAGCTATCAAAATGCGAAAAAGTACAACCCCCGTCATACTGAGTATGGTAGTGAGTTACTCGGCTACTAACATTTTTTTTTTTTTATTTAACTTTATATACAAATATGTACATAGGCGGACTTAATGCCAGAGGCATTCTCTACCAGTCTACCTTGAGATGGTGCTGAGATTACAGAGGTAGGGGTACATATGTTTATTTGATTAATGATGTTGTTTTATTCCTATATAAATACATAATATTTATACACAAATATATGAATAAGTATATACTTACATACTATGTAAAACTATATGTTCAAATATACATGATTACTATAATATATATACACATAAATAAATATATAACAATACATACGATGACACACTACTGTGATGATTCAGCCACTCTATCCAGCAGCAAATCTCGAACCTTCTTTTTAAACACGAAACGGTTCATGGACGTCCTGATTTCGAGAGGGAGCGCATTCCAAAGAAGAATAGATTGTATGAAGAAGGAAGAATGTAGGAAATTAGAATGATGGGGGGGACACTTTAAAAGAAGGTTATTTGAGGAGCGAAGATTACGCTCATGACTAGCGCCAAGAAACTGGAAGTGGGTAATGAAATAAGAAGGTGGTGTAGGAGACGTTACAATACTGAAAAGAGTTGTAAGGGCACGCAAATTTCGCCGTTGACGAATTGGTAACCATTTCAGTTCAGTGCGATGTGAAGATACATGGTCATATTTGCGAAGGTTAAATATGAATCGAATGCAGTTATTGAGAAGACGGTCCAGTTTGTTAAGAAGATCTGCATTCAGGTCGAAATAGCACACATCACCATAGTCGATCAGTGGGAAGATTAAGGTCTGCACAAGCATCAATTTCGTCTTAGAGGAAAGAAAGTTTTTAAGGCGATATAGAACACGAAGGGCACCGGTGACTCTTTGGCAAACAGAGGAAACTTGCACTTGCCAGTTAAGTACGTTATATACAATAAGTCCAGATGACGACCACGATATAATTGTGCCGTCAAATGTAAGTGGTGGTACAGACGAAAAATCAATGCGATTTATCAGGCGCTGGCTGCCTATGATTATGGCCTGGCACTTATTAGGGTTAACCGTTATCCCAAACCTAGCAGACCAGCCCCTAATGTACTCTAAGTCGGTGTTCACTTTTTCAATAGCTGTGGACAAACAATCCACACTTGCATGGGCATAAAGCTGTAGATCGTCGGCATATAGATGATACGCACATGAAAGGTCTTTGGTTATGAGATTAATGAAAATTGAAAACAATAATGGAGAAAGTATTCCGCCTTGAGGAACGCCAGAATCAAGTGCACACCAGTTCGACGAAGACTCGCCTAACCGCACTGATTGTTGTCGACCTCGAAGATACGAAGAGAGCCAGTCTAGTGCTCCGGAAGAAATCATTAGACGGGACAGGATGGAAAGGAGGATATCGTGACTGACCGCATTGAAGGCATTAGAAAAGTCAGTCAAAGTGAGTACGGTGACCTTCATGTCCTCCATACCAGCCCTGATGTCGCCAGTCACTTTGAGGAGTGCGGTGATAGTACTGTGTCATAACATGACGTGGTGGTTGCGGGTTCAAATATCAGGCCACATTTCTGACTTTTCGGAGTAATGTACGTATTGATTATAGTCAATCATAACGCACTATAAAGGTGACAGAAAACATAATGATTAAATTTATACATATACCATAGCGATTCGTAGGAATTTATAATATGGTATGTAAAGTCCGCCAATCCGCACGGGTTGAGTGGGGTATTTTTTTGTGTTTTTGGTACTGGCACGGCACAATGACTGCAATGCAAATGCCGCTAAATCAGCATGGCAGTCCAATGACATTCAATAAAATTATGCCGGTCTGCTAATACAAGTATGCCGGCCTAGTAACTGGACTGTATGGCCTAACTTTTAACGTTATTGAAAGTTGTAGAACCACGCTGATGTCAGTCATAGAATCTGATGATGGATTTGAAGCGACAGAAGCGCTGTCACGTTTCATTCGGTGAGTGAGATTTTCGGATTCCCAATACCTTTTTCTCTTTCCATTTTTTTTCCTATCACGTACTGACGGGCCGTTAACACATCCAAGGTCCAAACATTGTGGATATTTATGGGTGGAGGTTGTCACTTGCCATTAGCTCGTTTGGTGGACCTATATAATACATTATTTATATAGTATAATAGTATTATTTATAATAACTTGGGAATTCCATGAGCAATTATTTTGCCATATGGAAACTATGTTTGTGACTAATACTACCCTTGTTCCGGGGATTTGAGTCCCAGGGAAGCGGCAGTAATTAATGATAAATATATTACCTTTGGGTATAATAGAGCCCTACCTAAATGAGTAATAACTTATTTGGAAATAACCATTTTTTAATGGCAATGTCCTTGAATACTTTTGGTCGTCTATTTTACTATGCAAAAGTGAAACGTTGATCAGGTGAAAAACGGAGTTATACTCATAGAATCTTCGAAACATCAGAGATACTGTAACTCCATTCTATCTGACAATAAATTAAGACAATCAACATTATCACAAACAGTCGTGAACCGATATAGAGCAAGAACCCTTGGCCGCCAGACTTTCGTCATTTTATAAAAACTGAATGTTTGTCTGCGCATACCTCTGCCATAGGGATCACACAATCAGCTCCTATGCAACAAACATAAATATTAGGGTTTCTTTTATAGATTATAGTACGGAATCCTTCTTGTGCGAGTCCAACTCACACTTGGACGGTTTTTTCTTTCTAGAATGAATGCAAAAGTTGTGTAAAATTAAATTGTCACAAAAAATAACACGCTGAATAATCTTTTAAGTTTGTATGATTTCAAGAAAATTATGTAAAGTTTCTTGGTAAGAGGCAAAGAATAAAATTGCTAATACTTCATTATTAAGTAATTTAAGAATTAGAAGTTGTTCTGCTCACACAAATCGCGTAACTATAGACTAACTTTCTTGATCGTTCCATTAAAGGTAAATTACTTTGAACCGATTTCGGTAAAGTAATTGAAATTCTTTGAACTTTGTATAATTTCTTTCGTGTTTATTCCTCATTAGAAACAAAAGTCAAAAAGTAAAGTATATTTAATTTCAACAATGGATTACAAAAACTAAAGGTGAGCATTTACACTAACATGGAAATTCGAATTAAAATTTTAAACGATATTGGCCACTAATGAATTTAATATCCTTAATTATATTCCATTGGCTAAATGAATAACAATGTTCGCGTGATAATTGTAATAACAATTTAATATTGTGAAGTACAATAAAAATAGATACTGTTTTCCAGGTGAAAAGATTATGAATATTTCTATACTTCGACACATATTTTTATAACCTCATCATGCCTTTTCTTCAGATTAGTATACTCCTACCTACCATTTTTATTGTTTAAAACTAAGCATAAAGTTGTAGATATTATTATTTATCATAACCATTCATACAACATCAAGAAAGATCTCATCATACTCTCAAGCAAAAAATATTTTAGTTGCTCTGTCTATATAAATAGTTTGTGACATTAGAAAACCCTGCTTATTCCTTTGGAGTCACCGAGTTTTGTTGTACCACTAGCACTTATGTCTACCTCTTCAAGTGTACAGACTTCAGCATTATATTAGTCCATAAGAACTTACATTTAAGACCCCAAACCGCAACTAGCAAACAAGAATGATAAACTACCAAGCGTTCAGATAAAACTTGCAATATAAATGTATATTTGGCTTAATGTGCAGAACGTTAGTTATTTGCTTTATCGTTTCCATCAAGGCACATGTGAAAATGTGCTTGGGGACGTGCAGGCGATCCTGAGCTCGGGAAACCGGCTTATCGCATTACGCCGCGCCAGGGCTGCCGACTTGAAAAATAACTTTTATCAGTATTTTACGACAGTTTCTAACAAATAGCTAGAAGCTGAATATTTTGAATTATAAAGTTGCCTGATTGGTTTATAGCGATGTGTGCAAAAATTAATTGTAACGTAATTTATATTTCTCCAGCCAAAAAGCAGTGTAAATGCATCGTTGTGTTCGGGCTTAAAGGTCATTTTAGCCAGAGTAACTACTGGACATAGTGAGAATTAACATCATATCAAAACGAAATGATTATTGCAGACGTCAATTTATTTCATTAATTATATTTTAGTCCGAGTATAGTTTTGTGAATTTTAATTATAGTAACACAAATTTGTTACTATTATATATTTTTATTCTTTATACTCGTATTATTCTTTGTAAAAAAATTGTTTCTTATTCAATAATACCTATATTTTTACGTACGAAATATTTCGGAATCTTTCTCAAATATCTTATAGCAACTAGTTGATAGTGCTTAAATACAGTCAGCATTTTAAAACACGTGACATCCCTGCAAAGACTGCTTTCAGAATAACTGTATTCTCCGCGAACGTTGTGCAAGAATCGCTCTATCTGTTTACATTTTTGATCAATACGCAAGATTATACAATCGATTTTGGCTAAGTTCCTCTCGCGGAAACTACAAACAACAATCAGATGAAATCGCAGTTGTTCCACTAGACTCTGCACTTGGATGGATTAATCGTAATGCTGTTTTGTATTGGTTTTTTGTACTATTTATGTACATGTACTATATTTGTACATTACATGGAAAAGGAGTTAAATTGTATGTTATATATCCGCTCTTAACATATTGAGCGTTTTCTGAATTGTAGTGCAAATATGAAATCTTTTAATATTGTATAGTCTAGAATTGAATCCCAAATATGGTTTGAATTACGAATGAAATATGAACATTAGGCAGTCAGGACTTTATATAATTTTTATAAATAATATTTTGATCCACAGAACTGTTGAAATAAAATTATTATTTACGGATTTTATCGCGGATTTGGTTTAATTCTACAAAACTGTTGTTGTTTTAAATACAGGGTGTGCCTAGTTTAAAAAGGTCTGGCCCATTGTTTTTATTCGACTACAATTGTATCTATTTTTAATTTTAGCTATAAACTTTATTTAATAAAAAGTAAAACGCATTTTTGTATAAATAAAAACATCAATAAAACATAAAATGCGAATACTTTTTTCATTTAAAAATAAAAACAAAATCCGCTACTCAGCCTTAACTTCAACCATTACAATAATGCTAGATATTGGTTTTTCATGTCATACGAAAGTATACCATCAAAGCAACGATTGCACAAGCATACACAAAGCGGGGACTAAGTTTCGTAATTATTATTAGAAGCGCAGTGAACGTTACTGACGATTTTAGAGTTTCTGCTTTCAGCTCGAAATTACTTTCAGTACTTCGCTATGCATTTTAACGATTACATTTATACTGAGTATATTAAAACTTTATAAGCTGGTTTAGTTGCTTGCAACTTCATTTATTTATTTATCAAGCTTCATATACAAAAAGTACACAAGGCGTACTTAATTTCTGTGGCGTTATCTTCCAATCGACCTGTAGGTAATACAGAGATGAGCTGAAGTAATTGAACGAATACTTAATTTAAAGATAAGGAGAAAATACGAGTAATCAAAAAAATATTTAAAAAAATATTATTATTCCTATTAGAATCATATACCTATACAAGAGACTATTGATAGGATTCTGTAACTTCTTTGAGTTCATAGCTATATCAGAATTTTGATGTATAGTAGAAATTAGTTTAGTTGGATGCAGCGACTATGTACGCTTCACGTGTATAGAGGAAACTTGTATTACTTCAGCGATGTTTTGTTTTATTTCAATCTCCCAATTGGATGGCCTGGCAACTCATCCATCATCCAAATATTGTATATGTTCACGGGCGGCAGTGTTCACTTACATATGATATAAAAAAGTCCTACACTCTGTCGTTTCTTGGATATATTTATTTGAATTTTAATCAGTATCGCTCAAATAGAGAATTTTATCAAGAGATAGCAACAACCGTTTTCGCATATATATGAAGGGATGCAAGTAATTTCATAAATTTGTATCTGTGAGTACATTTGTGAGCTACCAAATTCCTGATTCAAAATCCATATTAATTAGATTATTATTTACATGCGTTTTCTCTCGGGTCTGGGTGATTGTGAGACCGAAAAGTCTCTCGTAGTTCCTGATACCCACGACACAAGACTCGATCTTAATGTGGGGTCAGGACTATGTATGTGACTGTTGGGTGTTATTATTATTATTATTATAGTTCTTTTGACATCTCACTTGTGTTATAATCATTCGTATGTATATCTATGAAAATCTGCTAATGGAAGAGAAACTACCATACAACTAACGAATGCGCATAATTTAAGCAAATATCGATTTTCAAACTCCATAATCCAAGTCAGTTAGTATGCAATTCAAACATAGAACTCACCACTGACAAGTCTCAGTTCCCACAGTTCTAAATTGTTTAATCCTTATCACCCGGAGCCTTCTGTTCCGGTAACAAGCAAATCCTTCTTAAGGTTCGTACAAATGGGCGAGCATTACCGTACCTGAACTTGTACGACATAGGTATGTGTGTAGATATATCTGTCGTACCTAATTTCGTAAACAGCAATAGTTGGAGCCATTCAGCGGTCCCCGATAAATACTTTAGATAGTTATCGCAAAAGTTACGCCATTTTGGCTTGTCCTTTTGCCGTAGTAATACTCTATGGCTCAGTGGACTTAAAGTGTGCAGGTAATTTTAAACTTGCATACCACGTAAAGTTTACTAAAGCCCGGGGAAGTTTATGTAATCGCTGATAGTTTTCTCTTTTTTATTGTTCAACACTAGTAGTTCCCGTATGTTGTAAGTTGGTTTGCGGATTAAAACTTCTTTCTCCCGCCAAATAGCAGTGTAAATGCCAAGTAAATGTAAATCCAGAGTAACTACTGACGTAATGAAACTTCATATGGTATGTATAAAGATGGCGAGTGCAATGGAATGCCATACATTGCTTTGTAATGCATGACTTTATTTTGTTTTCCTACTGTCCATCAGCTGTCATCACTTCGCGAATGGCAAGCTCGTCTCACTAAAAAGCGCAATAAAAAAAAATGGACGCTTGTTGTCATCATTGTAAAATAAGGGTGGGTAAATTAGGTCTGTCATTAACAGAGAATACCTCAGTTCACCCTGTGACCACGAAAGCTGTAATCACAACTTCAGTAAATAAAAACATGGAAATATAATTCAAATTCGTGATAAAACCTGTAAGGAAAACTTTTATTTCTATGCGTAATAATCGCTTTCAATCTAAGAAACCATTATAGAAAATCTATTTATACCTAACAACCTGATATTTTATTTAAACTAGAATATAATATAATGTTTGTTGGAGAAAGTATGCAGTGCAACGACATTATGAAAAAATATGAGCATCCCCTAACGCGGTGTGTAAGAGCTTATTCTCTTTGGATATAAATCGTGTAGTTTTGAAAACAAATTGTCATATGTATATATTTTAATTCGAGTTCGAGGATGTGATTATTATTAATTAGTGCCTGTTCAAATCAAAATATCAATTACTTCCTTTAAGTAATAGTTTCAAGGCAATCCTGACAAGTGACAATTGGAATCACTAAATTAAATTTTGAAAAGGCGTCGGTTATTATGGCTCACTCCGAAAAAATGAGTTTTAAAAATACGCCATACGCTTCAGTTTCTTTGTGCTATTTAAAACAAAACAAAATAAAAACTTTTTTCGGCGATACATAAATTTATCTATCGTTTACGTAACCAAATTCTCACAAAAACAATGTAACGAGCAGCGTTGAATACATTTAAATGCATAAGCATATAACAAGTTAAAACCTCATCAGTAGCTTCGCAAGCAATTTTGCCAATCCAAAGTTAAACTATGATTCACATCGGAGAAACATTGGTAATTATTCTGCCAGCTTGAACTTCTCTTACACGTTTTGCAAATATTGAAAATGCTTAGTCTTGGTGCAGCGCGCCGTTCCGACTCAGAAGCAATTACGAACCGAGCAAAATATTAATTCGCACTTTTTGCCTTTCCGATAAATTAAAAATATCTCTAATGCGTTTTTTACAACAGACGGGAATGCCCTTAATAACGTTGAAAGTGTTTATCATCTTTCATAATGAACAACGTGGAAATATTGTTGATATTTTGATAAATAGATTAGCGTAGTATTATGTATAAAAATTATTAAAAGAGGTATATGCCGGTCTAAATATGATCACATATTTTACTTTAACTCCACACTTTGATTAAAATTTTGTGTTGTGGGTGTGAAAAACTACTGAATAGTTTTTGGTCTCACGAAACCCAGACTGGAAAAAAACAATCAAAAGGATATTTTTTAAAGCCAGCTTCTGAACCAAAAGCTCTACTATGGAGACTGTCAATCGAATTAATGCGGTAAAGAGGTATATTTAATAATCTATTGAATATGCTGATAGCCTAATTTAAAATATTTTTCATCCACATTATAAGACTCGGGTAATATATGCTATACACAAAGGAATTCATAGATAGTATTAAAAAATATTTTGCGATCAAATGTTTTGTCCCTTTCCAAACGTTTTTTTATCCATTTCGACCGAAGAAGTCAAAAAATCGATAGTGCTCGAAATTTAAAGATCTATCTATGAATTATTGCGAAATTAATTTACTTTAAAAACAAACAACTATAACGTCTAAATTATAAATACATCTAATGATTTATATAACGCAATATCCATGAATCCCCTCAATTACTACGAAACTGTTTAACAGCGTTCATACATTACTTGAATGATACCTTGAGGTAGTGTTTGCCAGACAAAAATGTTTTTGCTTTCAATATAAACGTATGTTATGTATAGAAAACACGGTGCAAATTGTTGGAAATGTCCCAAAGGGCGCGTTGAGAGCATGTTTTGTTGATGCCGTGTTACCTGGCGTCTTACCGCCAAATAAACGCTCGCTTAGAGTGGTTTGTCAATACGAGTCGGAAAGCTTTTACTTAGACGCCATTCGCTGGCGAAATATACGTAAATGCTTTGTGTTCGACTCGGATATTCGAGTCTTGTTAACCAAGTGAAATGACTGGCAGACAGTTTACCTCCGTGTGATTTTCTTTAAAGAGTTATTTGTCTGGTTATTTATATATATTTGCACTTTATTGTAAACACAAAAAATAATAATAACGAAACTCACAAACATAAAAAGTACAGTTTTAACGCACAAAGGCAATATCTTACAGACAACCATGGGATGGATTTAAGAAAAGGATTAACAGAAGGCTTTTTAGAGTAAGGGATAAAAGCTGACACTGATTAGTATGTTATATATACATAATTTGATCAACTATAAATAATCAACATATGAAATAATAATGAACATAAATACATATACCACTAACATAATAAATATGTACATACATATATGTATACAGGGTATATCAAGACTGCTACAGAAAACGAAGCTGGGTGGTAGTTTCATATATATTTTTTTTTCATTGATGCCAATAGTCTAGCTCGACCGTAGTGATAGTACTGATTTGTAGGATATTAAAGTGAAGTAATAGAAATTTGTAGTCATGTGTGTATTGATAGTCAATCACCACGCAATAAAAGGCTGAAGGAAAACATCGTTAGGAAGCCTGCGTACCATAGCGATGTATAAAAATTTCTATGATATGTAAGTCCGCCAACCCGCACTAGGCCAGCGTAGTTGACTATATGGCCTAACTACGTTCAATCGTGCTCTCGATTGTACAGGAGGCCTGTGCTCTGCAGTGGGATGTATATGGGTTGATAGCAGGAATAGAAATTGCTATTGCAGCCATTGCAGCTATTGTAACCCTTTGTTTTGAGGTTAGAGTTTCAGTAATTCTAATGCTATCCTCTTTATTCTAATAACAATGGCTTGCAATGCACCGACACACTTTAAGTCATCTAGCTGATTATAGCTAATTAATATCTTCTTTTACTTTTGAGACTTGTCTACCCCCGTTTTCCTACTTCCATTCACTCCAATCCATCCAAAGGTTGTCTGGAAGATATCGCCGACTGCGATAAGACCGCCCATTGTACTGTAAATATAGGTTAAGATTTTTGTTGTACATTTTTTATTTTATTTTGTGTATAATAAAGTTTTTGTGTACAATAAAAATTTAGTACAATAAAGTGTAAGAAAATAAAAAAAAAACTAATAAATAATTTTGTTATCTTTGGTAATAAAATAGTAGACGCTCCTAATTATTTTCAAATCTACTCAAAACGATCTAATAATTTAATGCCCAAGAATTTTCTATTAGTTTTCGAAAAAAATTCTTCGCATTAACTTAGAAGTTAATTTAGTTATTTTGTTCCTTTCAACTAAGAATTCTTTGTTGTAAATCTTTGCGCTGCTATTCTGTTTCTAGATTTAAGATCCCTCAGATTTGTAAAATTACCATGTAAAATTATTTCCATAAATATTTAAAAAGTACACGTTTCGAAAAATATATATGTGTCCTGAAAACTCTGGTACTATGACATCAACACATCTAATCCAAACTGTCTTGCACAAACGGACAGCTGTCATCTCTTCTTACATTATATATGTTCGGCCGAAGGAGAAGTGCAATGTAACTAATTTATAAAGTATTTTTATAGCAATGAATGGCGAGACGAACATACCCTACGCCTGGTGGTGAACGATACAACAGCTCAGGGACAGTAGCAATACTAAACAACACCGTAATAACCGTGAATTACAAAGCAATGCTTGGCATGCCACTGCACTTGTAGAGTTCACTATTCGGTATAGGTTATAATATAAAGGAAACACAGTTTGATTTCCGACAGACACACTATTCGTACGGCGCACCAGCAGCAAGTGTCCGGTGAGTGCAGGCACTGCACTCACCGCACCCCCACCACTACCGCTCGCCCCACTAGTAGATGTGTCATCATTTACTTATATGTTACATCTACCTTTTACAAAATTAAAAAAAAGTAGAATTAGTTTTTATAGTCAAATATTAAAATGTTCAACATCATTTAGATTCAGTCATTCTTTTATCTACCACCCGGTTCGGAAAGCTGTTTTCACTAGAGAAGAACGGGCAAGAAACTCTAGTGTTGCTCTTTTCACAACTCTTTTTTTTTTACAAATTAGTTTATCAAAACAATCATCGAACAATATTGAATTCAAACGCTATGTGTGTTATATAATATTAAACACATCACTTATTTATTTTCGACACTTGCTTCGTCATCGGTGGTGTCGTTATTTGAAGAATTATCATCACCATTTGTGCAGACTACTCACTTTCCTTCAACCCTCTTGGAATGTACTATATTTCTACGTAACCGTTCTTATAATATTTTATTTTATTTTATTCGGAAAACAAACAGTTATATATCTAGGTAATATACAATATTAAAATTACAATTAACAATTAACATGTTTTTACATTTTATAAAGCTTATTACTACTATATGGTCGACAACTTGTTTTTCTTCACTGTATATTAAACATATACCTTCTCTCCAATATCAATATTAGATTCCGTTGCTTGCCTCTTTCTATCTGTGTATTCGTTAGAGTATCCCTGTCTCTTGCTTCTAGGTCAGTAAACTAAACATCAACAACGGAAGGCAACTTATCTCTAAACTGACGCCCGTAGTTGTTTCAATATATCACGGTTCTGCTTCTCAACTTTCCCATTTTGTTGAGGCCAATAAGGAATGCTATGGTCCAACCGAATTCCAAATTCTTTGCAACAACTTCAAATTCGGTATGAACAAACTGCCAACTATTGTCAGCGGTAATACCTATGCGAGCCTAAACGAGGAAAATCTCTTTATCATGAATCGATGAAGCAGAATCGAGACATAAATATATAAACTCATGCCTATTTCCCACAAGGGGTAGGCAGAGGTGCCAGGACACCCACATTTCGCCTTGTATGTTCCGTCCCACAATTTGATAGGTGGCGAGCCTATCGCCATATCGGGCACAAATTCCTGACCTTGGGCTGATAATAAATAGGAAAATCCAATATCACTTGCCCAACCCAGGATTCGAACCCGAGACCTCAGCTTTGTAACCATACCTTAGTACAACTACGCCGAGGCAGAATCGATGTTCTTAGTAATTTTGATTTCTTTATATCTACTAAGATAATCTATAATAGTAAAAGATAATGGCTGATAGGTAAAGGTACGAGATAGTCTATGGCTGCATCAACCCAGGGTTGATTGGCAGTTTTCTTCTGCGCATGAGATTAGGAGAATTTGGAGCGGAAACCAGAGTGCAACCCTTGCAAGCTCATATATAATGTTCAGCATCTCTATCAATTTTGGGCCTAGGCACTTTTAGAACGTAGTCTTATTTTCATAGCTACAATGCCTGGATGGTCTTCATGAGCAGCTGTTAGAAAGTTTGATTCAACATGATGGGATAACAATTTTATTCTCATGTAATAGTAAATTGCCTTGAGAACGAAGTTCCTGCACAAAGACCTTATAAGCGTTAGCACTCTGGTTCCAGCTATTATATATTCCGTTTCTGACTAACTTTAGCTCTAAAGGCTCCCTCGCAAACTATTCTTGACTCATGCAAGGTAACTCTGCTACAGGTCGATATTGGTCAACAACAAGTTCGAATAATTATTAACATCAAAAGCTGTGGTGACTTATCACCCACAGTCTTGACACAGTATAGACCACTTTGAAATTATTTTTATTTTAGTTATTTACCCACTTTGTACAAATTAATAGTACAGGCAGACTCAATGCCTAAGGGCAATATGTAATTATATGACTGTAAGCGCAAAACATTTTTTTGCACACGGCTTAGAGTCAGGTCCAAATATCACCTCTAATCGCTTGTGATCACTGACAAGTTCAAAACTATCTTTCCCAAATAGGTATGTATCAAAATGTTCCACCACCCAAACCAACGCAAGGGCTTTCTCAGTCTGACAATACCGATTCTCACGGTCTGTCAGATTTTTTATTGCTGTATGCAACAATTTGAGGCCCGTTAGTGCCATTTTGGACGAGCACAGCTCTTAAACCGACTGGACTAGCATTGGCGAAGGCTTGGGTACAGTCAAGCGGATCGTAGTAGCCTAAGGTCTTAATTTGAGTCATAGCGCTTTTCGACCCCTCAAACGCCTATTTTGTTTATTGCGCCAATAAAATGATATTTACACCTTTGCTTTGTTTTAGTCTTTGAAGTTAGCGCAAAGGTTCTGTCCAAGTAGCTAAGTTAGGGATCCATTTTCCTACGTAATTACTTAGCCCTAAAAAGCTTGACACTTACATATTTGTCTAAAAGGCTTAGGTCCCTCGGAAGATAGCTGATGACCAAGAAAATCTATTTGATTTACTCGAATGCACATTTTGTATCGTTTAACAAAACTTTGTAGTCTTGTGCAAGGCTCGGCCTCATTGCTACCATAAACGACTATATCACCAATAAAGTTGGCGACTCCTGTACAAGGCAACAGGATACTTTCTAATTTATTTATTTTTTATATTTAATATTCGAGACACACGAGTTTCACAAAATAACGCGTTTGTACCTAAACAGGCAGAGATAGTCCCCGGCTACAAGTGAATGTATTTTAGTATATTTGGTACACCAACAGCACAGTATACATAATATTCTTAAGTAAATTAACCATTGGTCTAATACACACGTACACGTGCCAATAACAGGCGAACACAACATACATTTAGACATTTATAAAATGTCGTGATATGTCTACTGTCCTCACTTAGCTCTAGCTGGTGGACAGTTTTTTTTTTTTCAATTTAAGAGAAAATGATAGAATTTCTGAAATTTGGAATAAACTGTTCCATATTGTGCAAGGATAGTTCTCCATAATGATAGCTCTATTTGCTCTCCTTATGTCTACGCAGATGCGTACATCACCATCTGCTTTTAAGACCGATACTAAGGGAGAGATCCAGTCAGGCTGGCCATTAATTGGCTTTATAATATCTGACTCAATAAGTTCTTAAGTTTTCTTATTAATTTTAGACTCAAGAGGAACAGGGTCTTTACGACAAGGCTGAGCAGCTGATTTGATTGATTTATCTAAAAAGATATGAATCTGAACATCTTTAAATTTTGGAAACTAATCCAACTTTTAGAAAGCCAAAGGACGTGGCAGTATAATATGTTCCTAGCAAATTCCCATGACCATCTTTAACTACATAAAAGGTGGCTTCGGCTCGGGGGTAGTTGCTGCCAATTGTAATGATTCAAAAGATCCTAGTACAATTAAAGTATTACATGCATTAGCATGAATCTCTTGTTTGGAGATTTCACTTGATTTTCAACTAGGACCCTATTGTTCTTGAGAACTTGCCATGTAACATCATTAGTAATATTGCATTTACGACCGGAATCTCTTACCATCTCAACTTTGACACCCCCCTAGCGTACATTTAATAGTGTCGTCATAACGTCCACGGGACTCGATATTTCAAGATTTTTTTTTTTTTTGAACCCTCCATTATATTAACCGTTAGGTATTTACTTGATTTCGACAAACCAAAATTATTAATTTGTCGATTCACTCCTCTAGAGCGTTGGTTTCGGAAATAATTTGTCAAGAGTCACATCATCGGTAAGGGTTAGAATTGTTTCCCTTAATTTGGCTGACTTACATTTCTCTGTGACTTGAACAATCACGTGTTCGTTAGGGGCAGTGAATTGACATTTAGAGCCCTGGTGTCTAGCTCTATGAGAATATTGTCATTATTTTTCCTCCACTTCCTTATTTGATGAGCCTAAACAAGTGACGCTCATAAATACCACTTTTTTATTTTTTTATTATTATTATTAATTTTTATTTTTTTGGAGGAAAAGTATTCGTTTAGCTAAACTTTAGCATGTTGACAGCGACGATAAATACATCGTTGTCATTATACTAGTATTATTATTACTAGTAGTTTCTACATATGCACCATATGCACCAGGAATATTATAATATATTTCTTGTAGGGTTGACCCGCCCATATGCAGGAGCAAGGCCTTTGTCCCCTTTTACACTAGTAGTGCACACTCCCATTTTTCCAGCATAGACCAATTGAAGCTGAGTCGCTGTCACAGTCAAAAGACTCCAAAGGTGGTGTTTGCGACATATTTATGGTCTACCCAGAAGGCTGGAGTAATTTCCTTTTAGGTACTGTTCCGAATAAATCGAACTACCTCTTGATCTTATTGTATTTAACTTAAGGCCATTTAGCCTGTTCTTTATACAATGTAAGATCATTTAGGTACTGTTTGCATAAGCAAACTACCTCTGACAACAATGTTAACTTTGATTATTGACAGACTAAAAAGTATATATTTGAACATCGACATCGAGATAACTAACGAATGCTATCCAATGTTCAATATTTGCGTTTAACCAATAAAAGAAAATGTGGGTAGATAATAATTAATCATAAAAATCGAAGAATATTTCACACTGTATCAAGTCCATTACAATATCTTGATTTAAACATTCTTACAATCATAAATAATAGCTGTTTATAGTTATTTCCAGAAAATCGTTTTATTGCTTTAAGTTTAAATATATCTTGTTGAGCAAAACCCACATTCTAATCTGTCTTTGCCAATAATCAAAGCATTTAGTCATTGATGTGCTACATATTTAGGTACCAATCAAAGTAACTAAATCAGTTCCGTTTTGCAATAACAAGTGCCTTGTTATAGATGCAATTTAACAACTTAAGTCAGTTACGACGATTCAATGCCCATAAATACTTTAAAGATGCTAATAAAACGCAGAAACAATTATGTAGGGCACGAATATTAACAAAACTGATTTGCTACCGATTTACCTCTAAGCTCATGCTTAGTTTTTAAATTGTTTGGTGCATACCTTTATAACCTTAATTTCTGGATGGCAGGGTCGCCACATGTAGAGTTCACTATTCGGTATAGGTTATAATATAAAGGAAACACAGTTTGATTTCCGACAGACACACTATTCGTACGGCGCACCAGCAGCAAGTGTCCGGTGAGTGCAGGCACTGCACTCACCGCACCCCCACCACTACCGCTCGCCCCACTAGTAGATGTGTCATCATTTACTTATATGTTACAGCACTCACCATCTTGACACATAAGATTTTAAGTCCTCTAAACTGGAATACAATAGCGCGTTTACACTGTTTGGTGGGAGAAATAGACATCTCACATATGAGTACCACCATTAATATTGATAAAGTACCTTCCAACCACAATAAATACTATTTAATTCCAACTAAATAGTACACAAACGTATACAGGATACTTAACATGTGCAAAATCCCGAACGTTCACAATTTCCACTCAATTAAATTACACGCCGGACGAAGTCGGCACAGGCGGATTTAATCGCAAGACATTTCGGTTTGCTTTCATGTGTAATTTCCTCTGGCCGGACCAATGATTTCGCCCAAATAATATGTTTTGTTTTAGATTTTCTTTTGTATTTGGAGATTCGTGGAACTGTATTTCTTAAAAAAAATTGAGCGATTATGTGTTTGTTTAGACTTTTAGAGTGTCCCCGACGCTTAGGCGTGTGTTTTAAATTGATAAAAATAAAATCAGTAAATTTCAGAATTACAAACTCTAGAACAAAAAACTGCTTATATAAACGAAATAGTTCTCAATGTTAAGATTTATTAAGAAAAATGATAAATAAATAATTATAAATGAAAAAACTAAGAGTTAAGCTTGCCAATAATAATCACCATTTTTCAAAGCCTTGCCGTAGAAATATAACGTAGTAATAATTGTTGTACCACAAATATTTTGCTTATAAAATTACAACAACTTAATATTGAACTGCTGTAATTTAAAACAAACGTATTTTTTGTAATAATCACTGTATTCTAAACTGGTTTGAAATGAGCAACAGTAGAGTTTTTTGCCCGTTCTGCTAAACCGGGTGGTAGAATAGAAAAGAATGACCGAATCTAAATGATGTTGAACATTTTAATGGATCAATCTATTACTTTGTTTTATTTCATTTTCTAACAAAAGAATAAGCTTTCCTTTCAATCAACTTCAGAATGATCTCTATAAGAACGTGGTAATGTTCGCATTTACCTCACACATTTTCACGGTGAGGTAAAAGGGTGTTAAGAGCAAATATGGCAGCTTACGTAGCATAATATACTAAGCGTATAGCTTAAACTCGAGTTTTGGTGCAAGTTACTTATATTAGCTTTCCTTTAAGGCAGATTAAACCTCAGTAATACGTGATATACTATGTCTAACGATACGACCGCCATTTTTACTGCGACATAATATAAGGTTTTATTGTTAACTTCATTTAGTACAATAAATAATTAATTATATATTTTGGATACTTTGCCTTTAAAAAAATTTAGATAGGAATGTGTATTTTTTATTGCATAGATAGCAATATTGTAAAGACAATAGCAATAGTGATTTATATTATATTAGGTTCTACTTGATGTTACTTTATTTAATCGTTAATTGGATATTTTTGTTACCTTTGTGGTTTATTTTGTTAGGATTTGACGACGCGGCTATCTATTTTATCTCGTTAACTCAATTATTATGTTTGACCGGTCCAAATTCAATACCCTGAAGTTTATTTTAAATTAAATATTCTTGTCTCGTCTTCTTTGTTAATTTCAATGAAGTCATTCCTCTCAGGATAAAAGGGTACAATCAAATATAAATACTTAAGTTTACAATTATTGCTCGGCAAATACAAGTTTAAGTTATAAATTAATATTAAACACTTTGAAATGTCAACAAGTTGTCATCAGAAGGAAATAAGTCAATGTTTAGAACTCCAAGAGGTATTAGGGAGCACACTTTACTGATTGTTTCTTCAAACGTTCTGTAAACCGACGCAGTTCGGTGGTCTAAGAGACGTTAACAAGTCAGGTTTGGGCCTTTGTTATTGGTACGACGTGAAACAAATTTTTTCTTCGATATTTCCAATACTCTGATATATATCAGATAGATGAGGCATCTTAGCAGGCCGGCATAATTGTTTCCATTGGCATCGGACGGCAGTCCCATGGCAATGGATATTCTACCTGGGCGGCATTTGCGCTCACCATCAGGCACAATGTGGCCACATGCTGGGCCAGAATAAAAAAAAAATGGAACGAAAACCTTTGATATAGATTAAAGTATGTTTTTTTTACGGTACAAAGGCATGCAAAGGCATTTGCAAACTAATGTGATACAGGATTACCATAATATGAGTATTAGAATAGATGATTATTGGATCATGTAGTGCACGATGTTTTCAGGTTTTTTTTTATTTGAAATGAATGGCAAGAAGAGCATGCCGTTTGCCTGATGGTAAGCGATACGACCGCTCGTTGACAGTAGAAAAACCAAAGAATAGTTTGAATTACAAAGCAATGCTTAGCAAACGACTGCGCTCGCTATACTGAGACATAAGATGCAAGTTTCATACATCCAATGTAAAAATACCACAATGCATTTACACTGCTGTTTGGCTGGAGAAACAGACATTGCGGCGATACCCAGGCGGCCTCTCACATATGGGAGACCTACCACCAGTTTCAGTGGAGTTACTGAATTTGACAAAGCGGCTGAATGGAGATGGATGAGAAAATACGAGAATAGAATTTGATTACGTGCAGTTGAAGAATCGATATTCTACCAGTAGACTGAACGAAGTGAATTATATGTTCTATCCTAAACAAGACTTAAGTCAACAAAGAGGTCAGAGCACCAATCGATTTCTTGACAAGCTGGTAACAAGTGAATAAATAAATCATGTTTCGCATTTACTCATGCAAAGTCGATTTGATTCCAAACCGTACTAAGCTATGCACAGCTCATGTTATTCCGTTTTAAAAGAATAGGAAATTTTCAATTGCGGGAGAAAAGTGCACTTCCCTCACAAACGTTTGATTGTGACGTCAGACACCCGAGGTCGATTTCCGCATCGGGACAACATTTATATCGGGCTCAGTCTTTGTCTCGGATCTGCTCTTGTATTGTCTGAATGTGCTGTGCTTAGTATTTTGCATACCCCGACTTTATGGAAGTTAAGTCTTGTTGGATATTATCATTACTTTCTACAACACAAAGGAGTTAATTTATTAGCAGTCGTAGTTATTTCATTCATCATCCATCCATCCATCAGCCAAAGGAAGTCCACTGCTGAACATAGGCCACCCCCAATGATTATTATATTATTAGTTATTTCATTGGTGAAATGTTATGCGGTTCGAAAGCCTGGAATTTATAAAGGAATAATATAGCTGTGTGTTGCAATATAAAACTAGTAACAAATTGGAATGAAATCATCTTTCAAAGTGTTTAAAATTTTCTGTTCATCAACGATGCTTATCAAATATCTAAATACCTTGAAAAACTTATTGTTATTTTGTGCTTTGTGTTCTAGGCCAATAACAATAAAATGTAGTGAAAGTACCTACTTCTAAAAACCATTTTCCCAAATAGAACTCCTCTAGAACCAGAAGTCAATGTATTTTTCTGTTAACATAATTATTGTAATCTTATAGTCACCAATCAAGAATAAGCATCAGAGAAGAACAAAAGGGAGGTAAACCAAATTTCAGCGCTAATTAAATTCATATAATGATTGTACTTCCCGTGGGTTTTTTATGACTTGATTTGTCTTTCATTTTATTAACCCTGGTTGCAATTTCGCTCCGTCGCTTATAATTGCAACTTTTCCTTCTTTAATTTACGTCCTGCAGACACCCCCGAACTAATTATTAGCTTTCCTTCAAGACATTACAGATTTTAGCCACGTAACGTGGACACTTCTGCCTCGGTATGCGAAGTCACGTCTCTCAAACGCAGTTGTTCATGTCCTACTTACCAAGTAAGTTAGAAACTCTTCATATTATATAGAATATAGATACAAGGATTAATCGTGTCGATAAAAGTATATTTGTATCTCTTTTTTTTATTGGTAGTAAAAAAAGGTCTCTCATATGTGAAAGGCCGCTTGGGTAGGCACCATCGCAAAGTGTTTCTCGCGCATAACTGCAGTGTTAGTTCACTATTCCGATTTGAAGGAAATTATAGCCCGCGTAGCTACTGGATACATTTTTATTTTTAGTTTTAGCAATACTTACAGACTAATACAAAAAAATATATAGAACTTAAGTATAATATAACAATATTGCTAATAACAAGTCTCCACACAAAGTTAACAATTTAGAGCGCCGATTTTAAAAAAGAAAAGTGAATAACAAATTAAATTGAAAACGATAACTATATAATAACAGAAAATGTAAAAAATAGTTGAACTGTATGAAGATAACACAACAGCAACAAGATTTAACAATAAAACAATTTCAATATTATAACGATAAAAAATAGAAGAACACGATTTTAATACTTAACTACAAGCTGTATTGTGCCTACACTCATATATATTGAGACTTAACAATTTTTTGTCTCAGGATGGAGAGCGCTGTGGAAAGCCAAGCATTGATTTGTAAGTCATGGTGCTGTTTGTTTTTACTACTGTCCATGCGCTGACGTATCGTATACCATTAGGCGAATGTCATGCTCGTCTCGTCATTCATAGATATATAAAAAACTTTGTGTAACTTTTTCTAATATAATATACGATCAGTTCATTAGTAAATAGTTTTCCCTATATCCGCAGTAGCACAATACAAAATTACGACCAACAAAGAACGTAATCCTCATAAATAACAACAAAGAAAAAATGCGTCAGTTCATGCAGTTAATAAATCTGTCGGCGTCGGCGCCCCTTTGTAGTTGTAACTGAATTCGCGATACATTTTGTCCTTAGTGATAGTGGAATAATTAGCCACGCTAGTTGACGGATGTCTTGTAAGAGCAGTTTTTTGTTAACGTCCTTGATGTTATGAAGAAACGCATTCCTGTGATTCTAGAGTAGGAATTTGAATCAAATTCAAAAGGTCTTTCGAATGATCTTAATACAAAACTGTCAAGAAAGAAACAGTGCATGAAATTCTATTAGCATCATTTTGTTATTTTGGGAACTTGAAGATATTAATAGTTAGTCTAGACAGACTGACCTCAAAATCAGGTTGAAGTGGGGAGACGATCACATTATTTAGGAAGCTCTTGGTATATGAATATGGTGATTAAGAACACATAATAGAAACTCATCTAGATTTAGGAAATCGACCAGCAGATTTCATGTCATCTTTACTGGATGTTAGGAACGATTGACTTATATCCAAATGTTTATATTAACACTATAGGTTGATTAGTGGATTGTAAAAAGAGGTTCCTATAATCTACAGAGGAAATACACTTAAAATAGTACTTATATCTTTTTTAAATTGGTTTAAAGGCCATGGGAACTAGATTAAATAAATTCCCATCTAATATTTGGAGATAAGATCGTTCCTTTAATTTAATTAATCGCCGTATAGACAATAAGCTACATAATATAGCGTTAAATTAATATAATACGTTTCACATTGTCTTTCTGAAAGAATAATGCGACAATAAAAATAAAATTAACTACTTGTAAGAGTATACATTTTATTTCATTCTAAAGTAGTTATTATATTGCATTTAAAGAATAACAAACTAATTACAGATTCATTAAGGCTCTTTCCGTTTTCTTTTCTCAAGAGATTCCATTTTCATTACCTAGTGCTCGTGTGTAATGAACTGCCTCAGCATTCACTCTTTAATCACGTTATTAAGTAATTTCAACTTTATAACTATTTATATAAAGGTGGAAGTTGCTTGCACAAACTCTTGATTTTCAAGGCGTAAGTTTATATCAAAAGCCCCGTTCAGTGTGATCCTTATTTTAAAGTCTGGAGGTGATTACAATATAAAAAGGTTTAAGTAAAAGTGCGCGCAAACTAACGCATACTATATTATGAAAATTATGAGCAATTTAGAAGAAATTATGATTTGTAACTTTGCATAAATTAATTATAGTTTATTGAATTATATTTTGTCTCTTCTTAAAAGAGTCTTAGAATATCAACTATATATTATAAGATGTGAAGCCTAAAACAATTCAGATTTATGGGTTTTTCGTAGTTTAAAAAGCATAAATCAAGTGCATCTTGATAAATAAAATTTTATTTATCAAGTCATCCATTACGAAAAATGCAAGATAAAGTTTAATTTAATTTAAATTTTGTGCAAATATTCCCTAGTGCTCAGAAAAAGATATCAGTGACATAATGAGTTTATTGTGATGAAAAATTGTTCTTCTAACAAAGAGAGCACTGGCTTAATGATCATAAGCTGAAAGTTATGAATATTCATACAAGAAAAAGTATTCTTGCTAATGCATGACTTACCGTGGAACACAAAGTGAATAAAAACTGCAATTTTTCTTTGTCGCCTTTATAAAGTATTCTCTCTTTACATTGAATGTATGTATGAAATTAATTAAATTATATTCTCATTTCAATTTCATTGTTTTGTTGAAGTATATCATAAATGATATAATGTTTGCGAACATGAGATATTACACTTAAAAGTGCGAAGTATCTAGCTACAATGAGAAACACATCTCTTCTCAAGTATCAAAGGGTGTTTGCATTCACGTCACTTTGGCATGACTACACTAAATTAGCATGAAACAACAGACACCAGTTTCACCTGATCCCTCCCCCCTCCCGGAACAGTAAGATTACACGTTGTCGAAGGCGATCGTGACGTAGATTGAGGAAGGTCATGTAACACTGGTTCTTAGTAACTAGTTGTTCGTTAGGGATAGGCATCCGGCTTCCTTATCACGGCGCATCCGGCTCTGAAGCCGTTTTGTTTCTTTGAGAATGTAGTCGACCCGGATGTTCAATTTTAAACGTGCGTGGTAAAAGATTAGCTCGATTGACTTTGTGGGCTTTGTATGAAGGAAATTGAGAAGAATGGAATTATATTTTATACGCTAATTAAATGGCTTTAATTAGCGCTAATTTTAGACACCGCCTTTTGTTTGTTATGAATGTTTCTAATTATGAGTGATTGATGTCAGCAGTAAATGAGAAATAAATTCTATTTTGAGGGGTATTAATAATTATTTACGTATACAAGTCGTTTGCAAAACATCATTGTATAAACATTCAATTTTTGAGGGAATATACATTTAACTTATCAATTTGTATCTGTATCAGTCCATATACTTCCCACTGCAGGGCACGGGCCTACTCTGCGATCGTAAGTACGATTGAGAGTGGTTAGGCCATATGGTCCACCACGCTGGCCTAGTGCGGGTTGGCTTATCAATTGACAATAGATTTCCTTCTTGCAAAATAACAGAAGATTATATGAACGATATATTATCTAATCCGGTAGCTAAATATACATTGGAATGAAGGCTGTCAATCGAATGTCGAGTGAAACACAACTTCCCTTTAAACCTGCAAAATAAATGGATACGTATAATGTTGGCTTGCGGCGCTTGTCACCGACAACATACATATATAAGTTGATAGCAGATGTGTCTGCAGGTCTTATGAAGTATTTCAAGGTTTTAAATAAGGAGTCATGGGGTATGACACAAACTTAATTATTATAATATCATTTGCGTGAACCATTGCTTATGGGCTTTGAGGTGAATCATTTTAGAGTTTATCTACTGTTATTTGATTTTAACATCACAGTGAAGCTAATATTTCGATAGGATGAGACATCGGGAATACTCTGCTATTGGTGTAACGAGGTAACCTTTTATTTTATTCCCTTAGGGAAAGTAACAGCCAAATAAAATTAATAATAAGTTTCCATATATACAGAAGTAACAGAATCCATAAAACATCACAGTTGGTTGACTAACTACCCACTAATTACCCATTAATTATTGTTCGGTTACAAAAGAATGTCAGATATAAAATTTAAGCTGTTTACCTCGAAATCTATATCTCTACCTTTCCAATTTATATATCAATAAAATGAGAAACATAGGTCAGCAACCATCAAAAATAGAGTACACAATATTTCGCAAAATATAATTCAAACTGACGGTGCATTACAAGAAAATGCTGAAATTCACTGATTTGTCAATAAATCGAATGAAACATTTCGATTTGACGTTTGATGTGTCGGCGAAAATTTAATAAATTTCCACTTGCGCACTGGAATATGAAACTTAAAAACGTTTACTCTCAAAGACGTATTTTTTTGTAAAAATTGTAATATATATCAATACTGAATGCTATAATGACTCCAAATGCTAACGATCTTATTCATGTTTAGCTTAAAAACCTATTTTAATTATCCAATATATTAATAAAAAAAACTATTTTTTACGGATTTTATCGCGTACGTGGTTAAAATTTTAAAATTTTGATTAAAACATTTGATATCTAAAGTTGGTATATATATGTTATGGGCCAAGTGATTAATGCGAGCAGTATTCATAATGCCCAGGCAGTATGAATATTGCCGAGCCATATCGGGCAAAGTATTGTATCAGCCCAAATACGTCCCACTGCAGGGCACGGGCCTCCTCTACAATCGTAAGTACGATTAAGAGTGGTTAGGCCATATAGTCCACCACGCTGGCCTAGTGCGGGTTGGCAGACTTACATACCACAGAAATTTATATAAATCGCTATGGTATCCAGGTTTCCTCACGCTGTTTTCCATCGCCGTTTTATACAATCGGGCAAAGTGATTAATTACAATCTAAAGTAAACTCACCTATTTATCACATTGCCCGGGCATTATAATAATAATAATAATAATTCTTTATTTTTCAGACAACAAAAATCCATGGGTTTAGTAACATCTGACAAATTCTTAAGATCTAATGTTAGTAGCACACGGTAAACACAGCAAAAGTCTGAGTATGATCAAGAGACTAGTTGATCATTCTCCATACAAAATGTCTCATAATAGGCGACATGACTGTCTCCGACACAGCTTTCAGAATGATGTTGCGACTAGCCCGCATCCTTTCTACCAGTGATACAGTCTGTTTTCGAAGGATTGCATAAAAACCATCTGTATGATTTTGTGCAAACATCTCCGAGGCACTACAGAAACGAGGTAGTCGCATCAACATACGAAATATATTATTATATTGTACTCGCAGGGCATCTAGCGATCTTTTGGTATAGCTGGTCCATAGACTCCCCGTGTAGAAACATTGACAGTATGCTTTAAAGAGTGTAATTTTTACTTGATCTGAACAACGAAAGAATCTACGTGCCAACATATTACCTCGGACCGCCAACGCTCTGCGCTCTCTCTCCATGTCTACATCGTCCTTGAGGTCATCGACAAGATAGTGCCCCAGATATTTAAATTTTCTTACTTTTTCAATGCCTTCCCCATTTAGGACGAGATCAGGTGAACTATCAGTAAGTTTGCCGTTGACCCCAAAGACCATGTATTTGGTCTTTTTTACATTATACAGTAAGCCATGTGCCCCCGCGTATCCTTCACATACTTTTATCATTTTCCTTAAAGCCCCTGGGGTTGGACTTAGCAGGACCATGTCATCAGCATAACTGATATTATTGACACTCACGCCGTTCAGTCTACAACCAACATACATGCTGCTGAGCTGAACTATAAGATCATCTATGTACAAGTTAAAAAGTCTAGGCGAAGATAGGCCTCCCTGTCTCACTCCACACTCCAACTTGTAGGCCTCTGAGAGTGTATTATGAATATGGCTACATGATGATCGGGCAGTGTGATTAATAGGTGATTTTTACGTGGTGCGCTGCCGCATTGTCGCATCTGCGATAAACCCATAAATTAGAAAGGTTGAATTGATCTGCTTATGTTAAGTTGTTTTTTAACGTCCGAAATAATATCTTGAGAAGAAAATTAGTGTACCCACTTTATGGATCAGTTAGGTCGACTGTGCCCCAAAACCGACTCGGAACACCCCGACTTCACGTAGTCTTTTGGCTACCGACCCTAGAGTGTTTATAAAAAGCCGGAGGCGCGGAGGGAGAGCAGCCCCCGCCCGCTGTAACGAAGGATAGGCAACTGTGCGAGCCGCAGTGGCTGAGCCTGGTCGCCGGAGGCGACCAGCAAGCCGAAGCTGTGAAGGTGAGCATGGGTGCCTATCTTTTGTTACGCAAGGGCGAAGGGGCTGAACTTCCCGTAGCACCGGAGACGATGCAGAAGCTAATTTGTATTGACAACAAGTGTTTTAAGGGTTAGGTTGCTATAATAGATATTTCTCAGGAATGGTGCGTCACCTTTTCATGGGAGTGGTACTAGGGGAGGTGCGACACTCCCCCTCCTCCTCCACTCCTCCCAAGGACATTGGACACAAATGCTGCCCTATTCTACATTCTACCACTTCGGTTCATTTTGATTCGATTTACATCACTGCCCAATAGGCACTTGGCATTATTCATAATGACCGGGCAATGTGATAAATTGATTAGTTGCAATCACATTGCCCGCTCTTATTGGGCATTCTTCATATTGCCCTGGCATTATGAATAATGCCAAATTAATCACATGGCCCATAACATATAGACTGACTATGTAAATATTTATACTAGACAGTTTTATCTTAGTAATAACATAACTGCAATGATCCTGGTGTTAAGTGTAGTTTAAAACTGAAAAGAGGAAATTTTTAGTTGTTTGCAAAATGAAAAACGCACTGAAAAGACGGGAACGACTAGAGACAATATTTCTACCAATGGAATCTTTAATAAATCTGTCAATAAATATATGTATAATCAATCTATTACTCATTGGTGTGTGGTGGAGTTTGGAAATACAAATAAATCTTTAATATATCTATTTGATACGCTTTTTTTAGATATGTTTTCCTAATATAAACCTTATTCCTAATATAAAGTATTCATACTCGTAATCTAATAGTATTAACACGTCCAAGATAATTAAATGTGAAGATAAAAAAATCTGCCCCTTATATTTTGAGAACAGCATGACAACAACGCATTGGGACGCCAGAAGATCGTAAACGATCATTAAAGTCAGTGGATATAAAAATGTTACAATAAGCCAATTTTATTAACTCACCTTATTTCTACCCAAATCATGATTTTAAACTTCGTCTAACTTTATCCGACGATTGAAAAATTCCCAAGTGAACAGAAGCAAATACGTCAACATCCCATTACTAATATTACCGTACTTCGCATACGATCTCTGTGAGCGCATCGCAGACAATAAGTTTCCGCTTGTAAATCGCAGCATTCGAGCGACGTGACAACCTCTCAGATGATATCACTATATTAGACCTCTCCAGACTGTGATGCCTCGCCAGGCAAGCTCCGCATTGCATTCAAATGAACCCGACATTTGCTAAAACGTTTGCGACATCAATGTCACGGTAGATTGCGAGCACCTTACAATACATTCGAATGAATATAGAAAACTCTGATTGAATACGTTCAGGTGACTTTGCAAATACGTATTCCTTTTACACGGATTAGAATATATTTTTAGTACGAAAGGAGAAATAAAATCAAACGTTGTAAGACCATTACAATAAAAGCGAATGTCTCCAAAAGATATTGGACATTAAAACCCATGTTCACGACATTTCGTACATTCTCGTAATGTCTAAACAAAAGCCATCGGAACGACGCGAGGCATGAACGGAGTTTAGCTATTATCGGGCGAACTTGCCGAAAAACTTCGCCACTTGGGTAATAACAGTTGGGCATAAAATATTAAAACTGTTTAGTAATAACATTTGGAACTACGATCACGACTCATTACTAAAGTGAGTTTGGAAGTTCTAGCAAACAATTATTGTAGCGTCAACGTTCCATTACTAAGAATGTATCAAAGCCATGTCAAATCAAAGCCTAGTAGGTAGTTGACACCTATCAATTTGTCAATTTAAAACATTACAGGTTCGTATGCTGGTGTAAACAGCCTAATTAATTTTGACATCGTGTTGACTGTTAATTAATTTATATTCAGTGAACTGATTTGAAATGAACGAGAGCGTGTGTAGAACGTAATTGTGTTTTGTAAAATAATGATGTCAATTACCATCGTGCTACTAATTTATCGATATTTTGATCATGAATCACTAATTGTGTTTCAAACCATTGTGTCTAATTATCTATCGTCCGATTATTTAAGATAATTATTACTTGAAATTATGTCTACACAAATTTAATTTTGCTTCATAATGTTAGTTACCTTACATAATGTAGTATTTTATAGTTTTATTCTGAATAAATATATATTCCTATTATTATCTTTATACAAAATATTATTTTCATCTATGATCATATAGTGTACATATCGACTAGAAATCTCTTCCGTAAGTTTATGGAACAAGAAAAATATGTTTACGATCTTTTGTTAGAACTTGAACGAGATCGTTAAAAACAGAAATTTAAAAATTAATTAAATTTTTTCGACACTAAAGTTAAGATCTTTTAATAAGATGAACAAAAAATATTTTCAGCTTTCTTCCAATGAAACCATTAATCTTCTTTCACTTGCGGTGACATCTTTCTTATGAAAGGATCACAGCTTAAATGTTATTTTTTTGTCATTTTATTCTCGTAGGTCAATTACATTATTTATATCAAGTTTCATAATAACATTTTCAATAGCCTATCTTATTTAATAGCATCTTGTAAATTTTTTGAACAAGGTATTGTTATTTTTTTATTGGAGATTGTATCCTTTATTTTTTAGACTCCTCTCTTACTTTCCTTTTCTTCTATCCATCCAAAGGTTGTCTTTAAGAAATCGCCTACAGCGATAAGACCGCCATCTGTACTTTGTGTTCATTTGTATTGCTAATTAGATACTCAGTCAAAATGAGATATAGTTGTTTTATTATAGACTAAAAATATTTTACCAATTATTTAAGACATAACACAGGCATTTGCTTATAAAATTATTCAAATGAGTATAAAATAACTATAAACTAAACTAACTTACCTACGTATAAGATGAGGCTTGATAGAAAATTATGATAAACTTAATAATCTTGATACAGTCTGCATTTACATAAAATATTCAACTCAAAACATTTCAACAATGGATGTCTGAAAACTTAGGTGAATGATGTATCTTTGAAGTATTAAGTGTAATGCGAACAACGCTGCCTCAGTATTTATATAAAGTTAAGCGTTGAAACGTAGACTTGAAAGGAGTCTGCATATCTCCTTGTTATAATATTACATTACCATTACGACCTACTGAGAAATGTTACTAGCTTTTGGCCACGATCAATAGAGTTAAAAAAATAAAGACTGTCTGGGTTGAGGCCACAGCAATGTGAGTCCGAATTCCAGTAGACTAAAATTAATTTTGGCCAGCGTGGTGGTCTATATAGCTTAACCACTCTCAATAGTATTCTTGGCTATAAAGGAGGCCAATGCCCTGAAGTGGGACGTATATTGGCTGATACACAATTTTACATTGTTGGTCTGTGAAAATTTAGATTAAATGGATTAAACGCGGATCGACTGCAATTCACATCCATTTCTGGCTGTGACGTAAGGAAATTGGTTCCGAAGATTTTATCTTTGTGTTTGTTGGTACAATTACGTTACACAACTACTACTAGTGGTAGGTCTCTCATATGTGAGAGGCTGCCTGGGTGGGTACCACCGCAATGTCTATTTCTCCCGTCAAACAGCAGTTTAAATGCACTGTTGTGTTTCGGATTGAAGGACATTGTAGCCAGAGTAACTACTGGACATATTGAGACTTAACATCTTGTGTCTCAGAATGGCGAGCGCAGTAGAGTGCCAAGCATTGCTTTGTAATTCAAGGTGTTGTTTGGTTTTGCTATTGTTCATGAGCGGTTGCATCGCTTACCATCAGGCGAACGGCATGCTCGTCTCGCCATTCATTGAAATAAAAAAATAAATAAACACAAACTTCCTCTTTATTGGCGAATAATGCTTTAAAAGCCTCATCTCTAACTATAGGTCTGTTGAATTCAGTTTTATCATTACCATCTTGGTTACTGAGCGTGGTGCTGCAAAACTTAAATTGCCCTGAATGACTAGTTCAATTTTCATATTTTCTGCATCGACTTTACGAGATCGTATCACTAGATGTATCATTTACGCTCTGAAGCAAAGCTGTCGTGGTAGTAACCTTCAGTATTATTAAACTACTTAATTAGATTCATCAGTATGTATGTATGTATGTATTTGTATACATATGTATGTATTTATGTATCAGCCCTTATGCGTTTCACTAAAGGCATGAGCCTCCTCTATAATAAAGAGTACGATTGAGTAAAAAGTGGCCTATTGGTAACGGATCAGACGCGGTTGCCAATATGTTCACGGTGGTCGCGGGTTTAAATTTTAGGGCACACCTTTGACTTTTTGGAGATATGTGTATATTAAAAGCTAATCATTACGCACTTTAACGGAGAAGGACAACATCGTGAGGAAAACTACATACCACAGCGATTTTCAAGAATTTGTATGATATGTAAAGTCCACTAAACCGCACTTGGTCTGCTTGGTGAAATATATAGCCCAACCTTTCTCAATCGTACTCTTTTGTTTCATCAGTAGTTAAATAATATAATTGTTATACTGCCTACACAAAACGAGTATTATTACCCAACGAAATCAGTAGTACTATCCAAATAGATTATCTTCATACAAGGCAGGTTATCTCTTACCAGTCAATATAGATCAGATTTTTTTCGTAATAGGTAATATTTCCTTCAAAAGATATGCTTGTAAAGTGCGTGAGTGCTTCACAGAAGCCTCAGAAATTCTGACAAGTCATACTGACTTGCAAATACAAGTAGCGGTGCTTTTATCAAAATAGTAAAAGCCCTAGTGAACCCACTCTTTTGATGTTCTCATATCGTGTTTCCACGCCATGAACAAGCCAGCCAATGTTTGCTCACCGTTCGTAGTAAAAGATTGCGATTCAAACATGTATACAGTACACAATGTTTTAACAGTATGTTTGGAAATAAACGTGTAAAACATTATTAAATTATCGAATAAAAACATTGTTTTTTGGCTAATCAGCGGAAAAATTAACAAAATTCATGGTGGTGTTGGTTGAGACGATGTGAAAATAGAGGTTATATTTGATACTTTCGCTGAGACAAATGTTTGAGTGACACACATGTACATATTATATTTCGACTTGGGTTTGAGTATCGCGGTACGTGAAAGCCTCACATTGATTATTTTATTTATGTTAAAAGAATATCTATTTTAGTAAATTCAGGACATTGTGTAACTGTCTCTGTATCAGCTCATGTACGTCCCACTGCTAGGCACGGGCCTCTTCTACACTCGTAAGTGACATTAAGAGGAGTTTGGCCATATAGTCCACCAAACTGGTCTATAGTATTTCTTTTACAAATCGCTAGGATTTACAAGTTTCTTTAAGATGTATTTCTTCGCCGTTATAGTGCGTGGTGTTTGGTTATCAGTATACATATGCCTTCAAAAAGTCAGAGATGTGGCTAGGGATTTGAACCCGCGATTACCATTTTGGCAGCCGCGTCATGTCCATTACCGGCAGGCCACTACCCACTTTTCAGCAACTCTAGGGCATTTTTATATATTTTGTTAATTAAAAATGTGGGAATGAAAATATGAAAACTTTAATAGCAGACATTCTTAAAACATCGGAAAAAATAAACAATCACAGAACGGTCGAATCAATGACTTGCAAAATTACAAGCGGAAATGTTTTTACTTGAAAAACTTGGAGTATGATTCGAAAAAATATTCTGCTGTTTTAAATTGAGTCCATTGTTCTCTGCGATACTGAACAATTAATTAATTTTGTATTAAGCGAACAGAGGAAAAAATGCACGAGTAATGTTTTCCGATCGACTTGAAGACACAAGACAAAGAATACCCAGAGAAAAGAGATTTCCTTTACAATTCGTAATAAATTTTCGATCATCCCGTCAATGTCTGAAGTAATCGAGCTGTCTTAAACAGATTGCATGATTGATGACTCAAGTGGCTAATTGAAGTTAATTAACGATCAGTTTCAATGTTCCCCTTACACTTGTTTTTCCAGTTGGAAATCGGAACTTCCTTAATTCGTTTTATTGATTTACAAGATCGAACAGAGTGGTATTGGAGTGGACTTTGAACTAAAGTATTTTTTATCTGGATGTACTTTATATATCTTTATATATAGGTATATTCTTTATCTTTATTAAGTGCGTGGTGGCCTGTTGGTAAACGGACTAGACGCGGCTGCCAACATGTTCTCGGTGGTCGCGGGTTCGAATCCCAGGGCACACCTCTGACTTTTCGGAGTCATGTGTGTATTGATAGTCAATCACCACGCACTAAAACGGTGAAGGAAAACATCGTGAGGAAACCTGCATACCATAGCGATTCATAAGAATTTCTATGGTATGTAAGTCCGCCAACCCGCACTAGGCCAGCGTGGTGGACTATATGACCTAACCACTCTCAATCGTATTCTCGATTGTAGAGTATGCCCGTGCCCTGCAGTGGGACGTATATGGGCTGATACAGATATTCTTTATCTTTATATGCGGACTTTATAGGTATACCATATAAATTCATACTAATTTCCATGGTATGCAGGTTTTTTCGCGATATTTTGCCTTCACCGTTATAGGGCGTGGTGATTGACACATGACTCCGAAAAGTCAGAGGTGTGCCCTGGGATTCGAATTTGCAACTACCGTGAAAATTTTGGCAGTCGCGTCTGGTCCATTTACCAACAGGCCAACTACCGCGCACCTAAGTTTTTATAACTATGTTAAAAGTAATAAAGATTCCAGTCCTAAAATTGAAGTAATAATTCTAAATTAAGTAGTAATAAGGATAAGTAGAAGAGAAAAATATATTACTGGCTAATAAATCGCTGCTTAAAAACGAAAGGGCCACAAAACAAAATTGTCCAAAATTACTTTTATTCAAAAAATGGGGCTAAAATCACCTTTATTTTCATATTGCACAAAGACACTAGTCAAAATCGACTTATAAATGACTTATTTACACATACGCCCTTTTGGCATTTTGACCAAAAATTCAAAAAAACTAAATAAAAATTTTCAATCTGGCCTCCTGAACAAAACTAAATTTTGATTTGTGGCACTTTAGTTTTAAAGCAGCGAAATGTATCCTATCTTGCGAGTATGCAGAGTAAGAATATACACAGGTAATAAAGTTCATCTTCCGGCTATTCATTCATATTTAGTCTGCATGCGTTGTATTTGAAAATATTATGAACGGGTATTACGCGTAGAATATAACCTAGATAAATCACTATAATTGGTTTACTATCAGTGCCTCAGTAAGTAAAGCGAAATTGTACAACACAACTTTTTCGTATAATGTGCGAGAAAGTTTTATAGGTCTGAACTTGTTAGTAATTCTCTGATGTATGAGCGTGAGTTATAGCAATGTATTCGTAATTATTCTTGGAAGTTATCAAAATGTTTATTCTGCTGAATTAATCCTGTTTTTATTTTTATTATATTATCATTTTATTGCAAGAAATGGTAAGACGAGAATTTCCTTGGCCTGATGGTAGGCGATACGACCGCTCATATATAGTAGTAAAACCAAACTGAACCATACATTACAAATCAATGCTTGGCATTCCTCTTCGTTCGCCATCCTGAGACATGAGATGTTAAGTCTCAATAGGTCCAGTAGTTACTCTGGATACAATGTTTTTCAAACCGCAATTTCACAGTGCTTACACTGCTGTTTGGCGGGAGAAATTAAAATTGCGGTGGTACCCAGGCGACCTCTTACATATGAGAAACCTCCCACCTTTAATTGTTGGAAATGTAAAAGTATCTTGTAATGTCATTGTTAGCTTTCATTTACTATAGGTTTCACTCGGTTAATGATTTTTCCGGATGTCCAATACACCTTTCCTCTTCCAATCTTTTTTCCTTCCCAAGCCACGCCCAATTTGATGGCCCAGCAACATGATCCAACCGTTGTGGATGTTCAAGAGCGGTAGTGATCACTTACCATCAGGTGAACTGCCTGATCCTTAGCTGAACACATGCAAGAAAAAAAAAAACATTTCAAATCACATAATTTTGAATTGTATAACATAGTCAAATTCCAAGTGTAAAAAAAAAACAATAGTTACACGGATAGTTCGGATTTCTGAGTCCAAATTGAGATACAGGTCTTATGTCGTGGAAATTAGTACCTATGTGAGACCTCTCGGAAAGGGGACCAAACCTAAAGTCTCTCATTTCACAACCAGCCCTCAAAATAGACATTGCATTTTGATTCTAAAATAACCCCACTAAATCCAGAAAAAATTCCATCACAACATTATTTTTTTCCACATTTTTCGCCTATTATACTTAGTAGTCTACAAAGCATATAATACCTTTGCCACATTACCTCCCTGATAAAGAACAGTAGCAGCATTTTAAACGATACTAGACGTAGGCACAACATTCCTTTTTATTCTAATCTCGTTGAATCACCGCGCTGCAGCGAGTAACATAAAGAAACGAGATAAAGGTAACACTGCAACTGTCTCGCGTATTGTTATTGTAAAAATAGAAATATTAGAACTTAAGCTTTCATTTGTTTTGTAAGCTAGAGGAAGTTTTGCTGAGGTATTATTTGAAATAAGTAATGTAAATGCACTTTTCTGTATTCCTATTTGTAAGATATTATGGTCCAAATAACTACTGGACATACTGAGACTAACATCTTATGTCTCAGGATGGCGAGCGCATTGGAATGAAAAGCATAGGTATATAACTCATAGTGTTGTTTGGTTTTGCTACTGTTCACGAGCAATCGTATTATTTACCATCAGACGAATGGCATGCTTTTCTCGCCATTCATTGCAATAAATAAATAATAATGATGGTCTAGATACATTGGTAATTGCTTTTTTATAGTTCACTCTCTATCGGGGAATTCAGAACTTTACTGGCTATGTGAAGTTTCTTGAGCCATGTCTGAATTTGCATCCCAGTGTTGTAGTTGTAGTTGAGAGCAAAACATCTCCTATTATACATATTAGGCATTTTACATATTAGGCATATTTTACACTAACGTTGTAACTCATGAATGTGCAGTACTGACGCAAAGAGCGCTATGTGTACTTATATCATAAATTTGAGCTTATTGTAGTAATAAAAAGGATTTTTTATTTTTCAAACATCACTTTCTACCACCAGTTTTTCCAACAATTACGTATTTACATCCAGCAAGTATGTTATATAGTCTAAAAAATGGTTTTAATTCCGTGTGAATAGACGCTAGGCGGCAGTTGGCAGCGGCGGCCGCTCGTAAAATCATAAGCCAAAACCTTTTGCAACCGGCCCGGCGTTATAAAAACATGTTGCGCCAACTACACAGTTGTATCACAGCCGTAGAGAGATTAAGAAGGTTTATATATTTTTTAGGATTTACACCAATATTTTGATATGTATAGATCATATTATATTGGATAGCCTCTGTGCCGCCTGTGGAACGAGAGGCCACATGTTTGATCCCCAAACCGAGAGAAATGTTTGTGCTGCTCACAAATATTTCTTTCGTGTCTAGGTGTTTGTGAAAAAAGTCTCTCGTAGTTCCTGATAACCACGACACTAGTCTCGATCTTAGTGTGGGGACTATGTATGTATATGACTATTGGATGTATTCATTTTTATAAATTTCGAAATAAACCTATTTAAAAATAACATTTATTCGTATACAAGACGAAGCGAAAGAGTGGTTAGATGATCGAATTTTAAAACTGAAGGACGCAGATTTTAACCAAGTCATTACATATGTATCTACCGTTTGAATTTAATTGTACTCCTATACTCTTTGTTGATTATATCGTATAATAATATACATTGAGACATCATTCCACTGCTGAAAACAGAGTTATAAATATTCAGCTGCTATAAACATTATGCAAAGGAAGTTTATCTCCCATCCACGCTAGCTCTGCGTCTGATTCAATTTGTTACAAGAACAAAGCAGTTAAAAATAATATTCTCGCGCAGCTCAAAATATAGCCGGGTACACAATTTTTTTCACACACCAAAAGCAATTTGCTATATTAATGTACACATTTACAAGAAAAAGCTTCCGTAACAACGGCACAAAGATACAAAAGTAACATGGCGCAATCTGACATTATTAAATTTGCACTCCGCACACCGACGGCCGACATAATAAGCAATATGAGCGCACGCACCCTAGTGTGTCATAATCTTGCCAGTTTAAATTGCTGGTACTCTTCAGGTGTAAAATTTAACTCTAAATAATATTATACTTTCTTTTCTTAATTGAATACACTTGGATTTGTCGAATCCCATGGCACACCTTAGACTTTTCGGAGTCATGTGTGTATTAATAGTCAATCACCACGCACTATAACGGTGAAGTAAAACATCGTGAGGAAACCTGTATACTAAACTTCACCAACCCGCACTAGGCCAGCGTGGTGGACTATAGGGCCTTATCACTCAATCGTATTCTTGATTGCAGAGGCGGTACAGTACAAGTTTTGCAAAAATAGTTGTGTTTAACTGGTTGTAATTGAAGCCAGAGCACAAGCCCCCGTATCGCCCCTTAATATAAGGTGAGTATACTTATTTGGCAGACCCAATCAATTATACTTTGCTGAACGTAGCTTCCTAAGAATTCTATTATGAGTGATTTCTATTATTATATTTTTATTGCAATCCAATTTAAAAACATAGTTTAATCTATTCTGTGCTAGTAATAAGGCAAGACGGCATGTCTCTACATCGTTTCGTTTGAGTAAACATCGCCTTATCTGAAACACAAGCCTATATACTTCATGAAAGGAATTAATTTCAGTGGCAACGTAATACAGTTATTTGAAGCAGCTTTATGTATTGTATGGAAGCTGTGCCAAGTCGTTAATTCGCTGCAGACTTATTAAATTTTAACAAAGAAGCCCACAAGCGTGTAATTGATAATACCACGATGGCATTTTCCACGAGATTAACATAATTATTTAAGCCTATGTCAGTTTTCCACAAAATTAATTAAGTAAAGGTAATTAATTGCCTTATAGTACAATATATTTAATTAAATATTTTATCATCAATAGCGATGATGGGGTGTGAATCCTGAAGCCTTGATTTCGAATCTTAAGTGGCACAATTATCTGGACATTAGCTAGGCCAATTCAGACTGTGTTGGGTATAAAATGCTAAACAATTTACACTGTTAAGAAGCCATTTAGAAAAACCTCACTTCCCATGATTATAACGTACAAGTATACATACGAGTTATATAGCTTTTTAGTTTTGGGTGAGTTCTGGACTACAAATCGGATGATTAAACAAATGGTATTAACAAATGTGGTAATGTTAGGCCAACATCGTTGACTAAAACGCCAATCCTCGAAAAGCTTGTGTAAATGTAACTGTTAGATAAACAGTCTTTATAATACTTATAAGTCAAATTATTCTGCAACACGCATGAAAAGTCTAGTGTTATAAACTTACAAGTATACATACGAGTTATATAGCTTTTTAGTTTTGGGTGAGTTCTGGACTACAAATCGGATGATTAAACAAATGGTATTATCAAATGTAGTAATATTAGGCCAACATCGTAGACTAAAACGCCAATCCTCGAAAAGTTTGTGTATACCTATATGTAACTGTTAGATAAACAGTCCTTATACGACTTATAAGTCAAATTATTCTGCAACACGTATGAAAAGTCTAGTATTATAAACTAAAAGAAAAATATATTTAAAATATACTATGAAATACCCTTTACATATTTCCTAGGCTTCAGTATCGCGACATAAACGCGTACATAAAAAATGTTTTAAGGGGCCTGCTTCATTCACTTCCTTTCATTTTGTTTCATATACATAAACACATTCCCTCACTTCGTTACAGAGTTTTTTTAGAATAGTCCCTTAAAAGTGAGGGTCTGAGTGTATTTTTATTCACATTTCACAGAGCCCAGTTTTTATTTAACTCAGCTGAATGCGCGCGATACAAAGGCGTGTCAAGCTACCAGTGTATGGGCGAAGGCGAAGATATACGGAGCCTAGAATCGACACACAAATATCAGTAATTCATTTGTTCATTTGCATACTCGGCATAATTTCTAGATTGTGTAAAATGGAAACTCGCACATTCGTATGCAGTTATACAATTTGCAATGTATGAATTTTCCGCGAAATAAGAACGATTTAATTTGTGTGCAATTATTTCTCTAAAGATGGAAAATGGAGGTGAATTTGGGATGTACATTTTGTGAAATTAGATTTTTTGATTTACTATATACACAAATTTAAATTAATGTTATAAAGAGGAAAGATTTTATTGTTTGCATTAAATAAGTTCTGAAACTACTGAGCCGATTTGATGATTAGGGTTCTAATTTCACCATTAGAATCCTAAATTATCTCTAATGAAGGCGACAAAATATTTTCAAAAAATTTATCTGCACCTGGCTAAAGCCAGGCCGGGTCCCTAGTTATTAAATTTATTTATTTAGAGATCACAGATAGGCGAGTAAAACGGTTAATGTAGTCGATGACACACGAGGTCTAGAGTTTGATTCCAAGCCCGAAAAATCTACTTTATGTGACCTATTCTAATTAAATAAATAGATTGACAAATAAAGCTAACTATTTAAACCCGGTAGGCAATTTCAATATCGTAACATCTTGATGCAACGATTTTCTATAGGTGTGAGATATATGAAAGCCACAGAGCGTATTGAAAAATGAAGCACACTTGTATGGAAAATAAATTTATGGATATCAAACAGCGACTGTATGTACCGGCACTGAAATTTGTATACAACAGCTGTTACTTTAATAACCACTACTTTGTAACATTTATGTTTTTGACATCGCCCTCATAAAAACCTAGAGTAATTAACGAACTCACGTCCTTTTTGCGCCCGTAAATGTTTCGCATACAATTTTACGACTTAAATTTTAACAAAGCCGTTTAAATTTTCATTTCATTGCCTTTTATTTCTTTTAAACTGGCAATAATTTTTTGAGAGTGACGCAGATCTTTTCAACAGCGTGAACTGTGACGTAAAACTTTGTACATTTGACATAAAGATACAGAGTAGGTGGGCCGTAGGCAACTATAACTTCAGAGACGCAAAAAGTCGTAAACTTGCGAATTTTATAGCAGTTCTGCGTCACGGGATTTAAAGTTTTCAAGTGAATATCTTCATGACATTCTAACTGCGCCCACATTCGTCTTGATTTAAAATTTTCTCGACTTTGAAAGATTCTGTCATGTGTAAAAAGTTGCAGAAACAAACTTTGTAAATATATTTTTTGTAAGAAAAACGCAACTTTAATGTAAAAGTAGATTAGTTTCATAAAATTAAGACTGTTTCTTCTATTTAGAATATTCTAACTTGTAATCGAAATAACATCTATTTGTCAACATAATTACCAACAAATTGATTTACATCTCCATGTAAAAAACAAATAATTTAAATTCCTTACCACATTCCCACAAACAAAACCTACACAAAGCAAAACCATAACGGCTAATATCACAAAGGAGTACAACCGCAGGCCACATCTAGCCTCATATGACGCGTATGTGTATGTATGGTGTAATCATGGTTTCATCAAAAGCGCGACACACACTGGCGCACTGTAGAGCCATCAGAGCTCGTCACGGCGACATTCATTCGGCCCCGTTGATGGTGGTTGCAATTATGTCAGCCTGTGAACGTACCTCTATTTTGCTATTCGCTTTTTTGCCTTCTATAAGAGGTCGGTTTTAGCCTTTTATGACTGCAGTCCCTGGTTGACCGAGATGCAATAAGAGTAGTTCAATTTGCTACCGCCAGATGTCGATATGTTCTTTCTCCTATTTTTCCAAGATACGATTCAGTTGAAATGATCAGCTAACCCATTTGCTGTAAATTGATAACATTACTCAGTATTTTAAATAAGCAACTTGAGATGAATTTTAAGCTTAGAAATAAAAAAGACAATCATAAAAGTGCTGACTAAACCAATATCTAAATAATTATAAGCTATGACGGGAAGTGATAAGTACACATGATTGAATTACAAAATGTAAATTTGACTAGAAATGTACATTTAGGCCTTTTTATGCTTTTAAAAACGTCTCAAGAACAATCAAAGCCAGCCTTCATTAAATAGAAAGGAAATCACCGAAACTTTTTGTCTTAAAATAAAACGATACCTTATCGTAATGCTACAAAGAAAATACATTAATGAGGAAATGAAGAACAAATTAAAATTAATTCATTAGGTTTGTGATGAACTTTACGAAGATTTTGTATTTTAATGTAATCAAGCTTAATGCAATGTATAGGGTCCATGCTTACAAAGATCCCAGTACCTAACTAGTATATGTTCAGCCTCTTTTAGAATCAATAACAATTCATGTATAGATTTACTCGGATACGATTCACATCTAATCCGTGATTTCGGCTTACAAGGTCTCATCCGTTAGTTGTGAGCCCGATTTAAATATAACACCTCCGAGTATATATATAGATACATATTTCCATATATAAACTCACCCCTTATATTCCAAAGGGGTAGGCAGAGGTGCCAGGCAACCAACATTTAGCCTTGTATGTTCCGTCCCACGATGTAATAGGGAGCTCGTCTATCGCCATATCGGGCACAAATACCTGATGCCGCGCCAAGCTGATAATAAATAAAAAAATCCAATATCAACTGCCCGATTCGGGATTCGTATCCGAGAAGCTAGGTTTGTAACTGTACCATAGTACAACTACGCCACAGAGGCAGTTACGAGTTCATATAATCATTTTAAAATTTTAGCATAAACAGGTGGGCATTCCACAGGTATATCTGTCACATACTCGTATGAACGCGATTTTTCCTACAAAGCATGATTTTAAGGCAGATGTGTCAAATAAATCTGTTCTTATATAACTGAACACTTCATTGAGGTGACCAACGACGTAAATAGCTAGGAAGGATCTTCATAAAGTATCATTATATGTCATCATCATCATCATCATCTCAGCCACAGGAAGTCCACTACTAAACATAGGCCTCTCCCAAGGATCTCCACATCGACCTGTTGGAAGTGGCCTGCATCCAGCGACTTCCTGCAAACTTAGCCAGGTCGTCTGTCCACCTTGTAGGCGGGCGTCTGACATTTCGCTAGAGGATGAGAAAGACATAAAGTATAAGAATATTTAATGATCTGTCCATATTTCCTCCACTACAACTTAATTTTCAAACTCTCATTTTTATCGGATCATCGGTCCACGTAATGTAATTCTAATAGTTGCGCGTGTAACCAATTTGCATGTTGTGCAGCTCATAATTACGATGTCGGGAAGTGGCGAGCGTAACAGCGCAGTTGATTGGAAGCTATGTTAATTACGAAACAACATGAGCCCGCGGAAACTTTGCTTACGCCCTCAAAAATTCTGCTGCAGTTGTGTACACAAATGGGAGAGAAATCGATAGGTATCGGTAGTGATGAATTGATATGATATATCGCACTAAACAACAGTTAACATATCGCTGTAAGGTGCGAGCGTCATAAGGTTTAAGTACACCATGCGAGATTTACAACAAATCGGAATTCTATTGAATGCTACTGAAATTATACAACACATGTGACGTAATATATTATGTTTCTGTTAGGCACAAGCCATCTATTGAATTAACAATGATGGTGCTTCGGTACTGGTTTATATTTTTTTAAATTCTATTAATGGCTAGACGAGCATGCCTTTCGCTTACGACTGCTTATGAAAAGTAGCAAAATCAAAAAATACCTTGAATTAGAACGCCATCCTGAAACATAAGATGTTAAGTTGCAATATGTCCAGTAATTACCCATTGGTACAATGTTCTTCAAACCGAAACACAATAGTATATTTACTGCTAATAGAAATTGGGGTGGTACCTACCCAGGTGGCACACATATGAGAGACCTACCACCAGTAAAAATAAGTACATGTGGTTGCTAGCTTAGTGCAGAGTGATGAAATTCACATAGCTAAGAAACTCATCGAAAGAATCTCAAACAGGAAGGTTACATCTCAATGTTTCACTATTAATTTTCTAAATTAAATCCATGAGAAATGAAACGTGATGTTTTGTTATTCGTTAAAATAGAAGTATTCTACTTTAACAGTCTTAAAAAAGAAGTGATGAAAGGTTTTTAGGGTGTAGAAATGCAGTCATCAAAGATTTGTGCCTTCATTATAGCTGTGCCTCGTTGACCGAGATTAATGGCGAGTAAAAGAAACACTTTGGTACTAGGCGTCGCAATTTTTTCGGTGTGAGACAGAAAGCTCCAATCAACTGATTCATAAATGAATTTCTTTGAAAAACAACCTAAATTTCTAACTACGTAACACATAACATAAATAAATTATTCTTAAATGATATTTTTATGAACAGTATTTTCTGAACTTCGTTTAAAACGCGAGCTTCAAAAGTTATCTTTTAAATTCTTTAATTTAATAAAAGTAAATAGGCTATTTGACTGTATAAAAAATATTGACTTATTTGTTTCCATCCGTGTACATAATTTAATTTTAAAACATATTTCATTATCATACATTAAAAATATTGTATATTTTGGCTAAAAAACATAATTATAATTTAACTTATTTTGAGTTCGCGCCACGTGATCGTAAACGATTTTGATTGGCTATGACGTCAAGCGTTTGTATGAACTACTCACATACAGGAAATGAATGGGATTGATAACGGCATAGATGCAAATTAAATATTAAAAATACCTTTAAAACGCGATATTTGACATTAATACCCGTTAATTAATAATATTATCATGTCCAATGTAATAAAATGTGAAGAAATAAATATAATTCTATTTTTTTTTGACAAAAACTCATTGAGGTATACAACTGGAGGGGATCTAGACCAAATAATTTGGAACATTTGCAAGGGTACATGTACCCTTACACTGACAGTCGGCTATGGCAGTTGTCATTTATGCTATTTATTCTAATTGCTTTCAAAATACCGTACTCCCAACTGAAGACATGTAAAAACCATTCCAGTTCACTTGAAAAAAATATAGAATTTAATTCCATACGTAAATTAACGATAATTTGAATAAAGTAGCAAAAATATTAATAAATTAGATTATGTACCAAAGCCGTTTTGACAAATGTCATATTTTAACAAAATTATAGAATAAGATTAATATTACGGACAAATAGGTAAATATTGAAAATTTCGTTTATTTATTTTATTTAATATATTTATCAGATACATTGGATATTGTAAATATTTTTTTTCACTATCCATATTTTTGACACAAAAGTATTTTTTAGTAGGATAACTCAATACGCTATTTGAGTATTTTCTGAAAAACATACCACATTATGAAGTGGAGTCTATAGACCTTACAAATAAAGGTTATTTTTAATTACTATATCTATATCATTTAAAAATAAATTTACAAAATACACTGAATAATTACATTGTCAAAACGCTCTGTCTGGCAATGTGGCGTTCAGTTCGTAAACACCCATTCCAGAGATTCGTTCGCATGTCACCCATTCTCTAATCAACCATAGATCAATCAATCAATCAATAGTCCGAATGAGGTTTTGTCAAAAAATTTTTTTTTCTTTCTTCACATTTTATTACATTGGACATGATAATATTGTTAACTAGCTGTCGGGCCCGGCTTCGCCCGGGTGCAGATAGTTTTTGAGTCCAATCCACATCAAGAACATATTATTTCGCGTGTCTACTAATGTAAGGATGGGTGTTTAGAGAAATAAAAGTAGTCAACGTATCGGAGTATACATTTATTATGATTAATACAAATTGGGTTACACGAGTTTTATACAATACAAAATAGTCATAGAGTAAGTCTAAACATTATATAGAAGGTCCAATAAATGACGCTACACTACACCATCCCCCTTACAGGAAAAAAAAAAAGAAACATGTCTTTTTTTTTTTTTCTACACAGAACATAACACAATAATTTAAGTTCTAAACAGCTTAGTATTATTCTTATGGACAATTTCAATTTTATTACCTTTCATAATTTTAACGTTAGGTGACATATCCTCTATTACCCTAAAAGGACCATTAAAAACATTGGTTAATTTATTTCCGCTTTCATTCTTTAACAAAATTAAATCATCACGTTTGTATAAAATAGGGTTTAGATACTTATCATAATTAACTTTTCTTACTTCTTTTGACAATAACAAATTTTTCCTGGCCTGTTCCTGAGAGAGTTTTAAACGATATTTCAATGTTAGAGGATAATCGTCAGGATTATATAAGGGTTCTGGTTCTCTTTCTAAATTACTCGGTAAATTGCAAGTTTTGCCAAATACTAGTTCAAAGGGTGTGAATTTTGTTGAACTATGTACTGTGTTATTATAGGCAAAACACCAAAACGGTACCCAAGTACTCCACAATTTGGCTTCGTTATTAGTTTGGATACGGAGAAAGGAATTTAAATTTTTATGAGTATTTTCAAGAGAGCCTATAGATTCATGATGATATGCAGTGGATGATATTTTTTTTATATTCAATAACTTACAAACTTCACACATAGTTGATGAAATAAATTCAGAACCTCTGTCTGTGGCAATCTCACGTGGTACGCCATATTTTAAAATAAAATGTTCGACGAAGGCTTTGGCAACACTAACAGCATCCTTATGTTCTAACGCGTAAGCTTCAACAAACTTTGTTAACTCACACTGTATAGTAAGTATATAGCTCTTATTAAAATAATCCTTATCTAATGGGCCCACTATGTCTAGAAAGACTTTATCAAAAGCCGATGTGGCTGTTGTCGTAACAACCATAGGTTCTTTAATAGGCACAGAATGCTTCTGCTTCTGGCACTTTTCACATTTACTAACAAATTTCGTGACGTCACGTTTCATCCCTGGCCAGAAATAATATTTTTTTAATATTATTAAGCATGCGCCTAGTGCCTGCATGTCCGCTGGTTGGGAGGAGATGGAAATCATTAATAATAACCTTTTTATCATCATCAGAATTAATTCTTTCAATATTTTTTAGTAAATATATTTGTGGTCCGGACCACTCTTTATTTTTATTTATTTCTCTGGTTAACCATATTATATATTTCATATTATTTTTACTCTTTATTATAAACATTTCTTTGATTCCATGTTTGGAACAAAAACTCTCCATTTCACTCAAATATTCGGCTCGCGACATACTTGATGGCAAAATGGAATAGGTGTATATAGTTGAATTATCCTGTTCAAATATAAAAAAATCATTTTGTTTTGTCACATTACTACTACGCTTTCGTTCTTTAAAGGCTTTGTCGGACAAACAAATTAACTCTACAGAATTTGGTGGCTTACTAAGCATTTCCACAATTCTCGGGTGATCAGTCCGAGAAACGCTGGGTATGTTATCAGCCCTCAAACTTGTATTTTTCTCTTCATTCATTCTTCTCTTCTGACCTCGTGTCATAACATTTATAACATTCTCACTCATCCTTTTCAATTCATCCGATGACACTATCGCTCTTGATAATGCGTCTGCAGCCACATTATCTTTGCCTTTTATATACTCAACGTCAAAGTCATACTCTTCTAACGCTAGCCTAAACTTTGTCAGCCTACTAGAAGGATCGTTCATGTTAAATAAATAAATTAACGGCCGATGGTCCGTAAATATTTTAAACTTTTTGCCATATAAGTAGGGGCGGAAATATTTTACCGACCACACTACAGCTAACATTTCTTTTTCAATAGTCGGGTAATTAAGCTCAGCCTTATTTAAATTACGACTAGCAAACGCGACGGGCCGGCCATCCCCGTTACATAGTACTGAACCGATTGCTAATCCTGATGCATCTGTATATAATTGGAATTTATTGTCATGTGAAAAATCTGGATATTGTAAAATTGGAGGCGTGGATAAGCTATTTTTTAACTTAGTAAAAGAGTTTTCGCAATCATTTGACCAAACAAAGGCTATGTTTTTCTTACATAACTTGTTCAGTGGAATTACAATTTCGGCAAAATTTGGAATAAAACGACGATAATAATTAGCAAAGGCTACAAATCGTTTAACTTCATCGTTAGATTTTGGTGTCGGGTACTCTTTCAGTGCTTTAATTTTGTTAGGGTCAGGTCTAACGCCTTCGGCACTTACTACGTGACCCAGGTATAATAGTTCCTTTTTTAGAAAGTGACACTTTTTCGGATTTAATTTCAATTTAACCTCCCTTAGTCTAGTAAATACATCTATTAGGTTCTTATTGTGTGAATCTAAATTTCGTCCAAAAATTATTAGGTCATCTAAGTAAACGAAACACTTTTCATAATTTAGCCCCGATAAAGCTACTGTCATAGCTCTTGAAAATGCACTTGGACTGGTTTTAAGTCCCATAGGCATGCGTTTCATCTGATATTGTTTACGGAATGTAAAAGCTGTGCATTTTCGACTTTCCGAATCAAGTTCAAATTGGTAGTAACTGTTTTGTAAATCCAAATGACTAAAATAAACTGCTCCGCTAAGGGAGTCTAATATATCAATTATATTTGGTAATGGAAATCGATCATCACAAATTTTTTCATTTAATTTCCTGTAATCTACTACGAGCCTAAATTTCTTATCATTTGTTTCTGATTTTTTCGTTACTAGCAGGATTGGACTGGACCACTCACTCGCAGTTTCTTCTATGATATTATCATCTAACATTTTCTGAAGTTGTTTTTCTATCTCAGAAGTTTGAAATTTTGGTAATCTATATTGCTTTTTGTATACAGGAGTAGACTCTGGTTTCAAGTGTATCGAATGTTTGTATATATTACTTGTGGATAGCTTATCCCCTTCTAGATGAAATATATCTGGAAATTTCGCGCATATTTTTTCAATTTCTAGTTGTTCCTCTTTATTAAGACCTGTTAAATTTAATTCAGAAAATAGTTTTTTCACTCTAGCAGAGTTCACTGGGGATTTATCAAATGAGACAACGTCAAAATATTCTAATTTATCATATTCATGATTAAAAAAACTTAACTCCACGGATTCATCACGCGTATTTAATATTTGTAAGGGCACTCTACCATCTTTCGGACAAACTATCGATCCAGCTAAAAAAACTCCATCACACAACTCTTTTGGATAAATAACAGATTCTTCCTTTAATTGTGTCAAAACAAAATGAATTGATTCAGACCGAGGAGGGACGCGTATGTAATTGTTTGCGCCCATAGCGCCTGGTTGTAAAGGTAAACATGTCTCAAAATTATTTTTAACAAGTTTTAACGTGTTCAGTTCTAAGTTTATTGTAGCTTTATGTTTATTTAAAAAATCTAATCCTAAAATTCCAGAACAAGTACAACATAAATTTTTAAATACATGAAATTTGTGTACAAATTCCTGTCCCAATATAGTAAGGTTTAAATAAACAAATCCAACTGAACAAAGCTGACCACATACGCCGTTTATTTTTACTTGCCCTACATGGAATGGAATATTCAAACGTTGCAATGTCTCATACTTCACCGCGCTAAGTGACGCACCGGTGTCAACTAACCAATTACATATGTCATTTCCTATAGATAGTTGAATTGTATTATAATTATTGTAGTGACAAATTCTGGAATGAATATTAATTTCATTATTATTAGCAACGAAAAAACTGACTTGTACTAGGTTGGTCGGCTTTATTCTCTGCCTCCTCAGGGCTCGTAGTAGCATGTGATTGGTCTTGTAATGTGGGGCTCATACACTTAATTTCTGACTCTCTGTTATCACCATCATATCTCCGATAAAAGTACTTACCTCTGTTTTGAGCATTCCCGCGAAAATGGCCTGTTGCAGCACGGTAATTAGTCTGCCAATAGCCTCGCGCTGGCCGACCACGCGTATTGTACTGCCCGCGATGGTAATGACCACGATTTCGAGAGTCACCACTTCTAGGCTGAAAATACTGATATTTATCTATTTTTAAAACACTCATATTTGGAAAGTTTATGATTTCCTCTTCCTGTGCACCCTTAATGGCGTCTTTTAAATTACAATAGTTTCTAGCCGATATGATAGTGCTCAGGTGACCATTCCGCAGTCCAGAAACAAAACGCTTAATCGCCGTTTTTTCGTTTAAGGGCCTTAAAATGTCGTATTTACCAGAATCGCCTTCGGCCTGCGCAATGGTCAACTCAATAAACAATTGCTCTATTTCTTTGCCATAATCATCAATACTTTTTTGATTTTGAGTACAATTAAATAATTGTTGTTGCAAAGCTGTGAATGATTTCTTTACTAGTAAATGATTTTTCATATCACTGATTAGGTTGCTTACACTAGAATACTTTTGGGATAATCTAAGTTTTGCCCCCTCTGACAGCCTAGTTTTCAAAACAAAATTTATGAGAAAAGGTTTCGATGTATCCTCTAACATTGAATCATACATTTCAATTGCCGCGATCAATTGCTTAGTAACATCCTCCGAACCGTTCATTACCGGCAGCAGGGTTGCCGCTGTTTTTAATTCAAAACACGCCATATCGACAATTTCACTTGTACTACTAGAGCTCGAATTATCTGATAAGGGATTCTCTTTAGAGCATAAAATCTTAATATGGTTGAAACACAATTTTATTTTTTGTGTTATGTTGTCTATCAATTCTAAGTCTTCAGGCTTATAATTTTTTGAAAATTTGTTTATCTCAATAAGTTGTTCCTCGAATTGATTTGTGATAAAACGAGCTTCTTCTAATTTTTTGGCACATAAAGGACTGTTTTCACGTCTTTTGGGTCCAATTTTTGTCAGATACGATCTAATTTTTTGGATGTCGGAGTAATACTTTTCTAGTCGAGATGCCATATACTAGTCAATACAACTCGGTATCGATTACATAATCATATTATACCAAGATTTATTAATAATATATATTAAAAAAAAAAATCTCATTAAAAAAAATATCGTGTCATCTTGCATAATAATGCAGTGAGCCGATATATGGCGGCAATTCAAAATAAACGATCTAGTACAATAATACAACTTACGTGGTAATTATAATAAACGCACCATGGTATACATATTTACGACTACACTTCACAACACTTTTGGCACTCGAAGGTTGTAACAAGTTAGTCCTCGCTTCGGTTGGTTGACTCATCAGACTTCATCGTTTCTCGGCTCACGAAACTCCCGGCGCCGAAACCAGCTCCCGGAACGACGCAGCTCGTGCTCGTTGATGCCTCGTTGGATCCACGTACCGTGACAATTCTTATAGTACCGGTACGCCAGAAAAATTGCCGCCACCAACAAGACGACTCCAATTATCTCCAGGAGATGGTTGGACCACTTTGCATGTCCAGTGAGTTCCTCCAACGCATCTGACGTGTTTTTTCCGCCCGCAGCGTTTTCGGCGATTATAATTTCTTGCGCCTCTTTAGACTGCTCCTTGCCCATTTTTAACAGTTATAGTTGACCGCCACAGTAGAAGATAAATCTTTATCTGATCCATCATAAAATTCAAAATAAGAAGACAGTCCGATTGAATTTGTTTATGTCACATTGTCCTTATTAGGTACGCGCACTTTGTACTCGCGACCCGATCTCTTACGGCGCGGCGCCTGGCAGGGTCGCCATGTAAGGATGGGTGTTTAGAGAAATAAAAGTAGTCAACGTATCGGAGTATACATTTATTATGATTAATACAAATTGGGTTACACGAGTTTTATACAATACAAAATAGTCATAGAGTAAGTCTAAACATTATATAGAAGGTCCAATAAATGACGCTACACTACACTAACTATATTTCCCGCGTGCCGTCGACTATATTTCCCTTCCGTAGGAGAGGACATCCCGTGCCAACAATTTGAATTTGAAAGAGTAGAAAATATGTATATTTGGTTTCCTGACTCATCCCACGGGAACACTACATTTTTCGGGATAAAAAGTAGCCTATGTGTTAATCCAGGGTGTCAGCTATCACTATACCAAATTTCATCAAAATCTGTTGAGCCGTTTTTTCATGAAAGAGTAACAAACATCCATACATACATACAAACTTTCACCTTTATAATATTAGTAAGGATTTACGGGTACAAATGACAAATAACGCGTTTTAAAGGTATTTTTAATATTTAATTTGCATCTATGCCGTTATCAATCCCATTCATTTCCTGTACGTGAGTAGTTCATACTAATGCATGACGTCATAGCCAATCCAAATCGTTTACGATCACGTGGCGCGAACTCAAAATAAATTAAATGATTATTGTGGTTTTCAGACAAAATATACAATATTTTTAATGTATGATAATGAAATATGTTTAAAATTAAATTATTTACACGGATGGAAACAAATAAGTCAATATTTTTATACAGTGAAATAGCCTATTATAGGTTTTGTTGTTTTTAAAATCTATATAATAATGTAGCTTTATTAAAAATGTATGATTATATTGGGCTTTTATATTTCGTATTACTTTATTCTGAAACATTAGGTAACAAATGTAACAAATATATGAAGTGTCGTATCTGCAGCAATGCCGACTTGATCTATAATATAATCCGCTCCAGTTGTAATACCTCAATGCAAAAACTCATTCGGACGATTGACTGATTGATTGATCTATGGATGATTTAAGAATGAGCGATATATGCGAACGAATCTGTGGAACGGATGTTTACGAACTAAACGCCACATTGTCAGACAGAGCGTTTTGACAGTGTAATTTTTCAGTGTATTTTGTAAATTTATTTTCAAATGATATAGATATAGTAATTAAAAATAACCTTCATTTGTAAGGTCTATAGACCCCGCTTCATAATGTGGTATGGTTTTCAAAAATTAGTCAAATAGCCTATTCCGCGAACATATTTGCATTTGTTGAAAAATTAAAGCAGCAAGCAAACATGCCAAGTTGTTTTTAAATTTACACCTAAAATATAGCAGAAAAAAGTAAATTTCAGTACCAAAATCCGACGTGTTACATAATTTCAATTCTCCCCACAATGAAATATACAATTTCGCATTGACAGCCTTACTAAATAAATCCCATTGTTTCGAATTATAATGCTAATGCTGACGCTCCGAATTTGATGAAAAGCACACGCAATTTGAACGCAATGAGCTGGCGACAAGGTTGTCAGCCTTACACACATAAATTACTACATGTTTGCGAATACTGCGAAATTAATTATATTCCACTGCCTTGGCAGCTCATTTTTACTACGGTATGATTCAAACGCTGTAAGCTCTAGTTTGATTCCGGGTCGGGCGTGTGATATTCAATTTTTCGTTTCATTATCAGCCCGCAGTTATAAATTTGAGCCCGATATGGCGATGCGCCCTCTCCCCCCATAATATCGTGGGACGAAACACATAAAGCGATACGTTGCGGCACCTCTGCCTACCCCTTCTGGAAATAAGGTGTGAGTTTATGTATAGAGTTTATGTAAAGCGTGAATATACATATGTAATTATACTCCAATCTCATTTTACCTTTTGTTTTACACTTTATCAGGTAATTATTCTATTGTTATAATGGTTTTGATGTAAAATACTTAATGATTGACAGGTTATAATGAAAGCTTGCTTAGTGTTTCGTTGTGTTCAGGAAATCATTGAATCAATTACTTATTCAAGAAAATATTTTGTTACCTTGGCAGGAATTATGGCGTCGAATGGCTAGAGGTTGCTAGTCAGTATTCTGAATGGACAGCATTGCTTCTACTGAAAAAACCTTTCTTTTGTAACAATACGTTTTGTATTCAAAGAAATAACCGCACGCGTTCCATTTACAAAATTGGTCAGAAACGTACCACGCACTCAAAATTTCATTACAATCTGGGTCGGGTCCATTTGTAACAAATCTGTTCCCATACGCCTAAATATTAATGCTGTTATTAGGCAAGGAGAAATCCGTGTTTTATATATATTTAAGACGCCACACGACGCGGCCAGAATAAACAAAAAATAAGGGAAGCTTTGCAATAATCTTGCAAGGAAAGGTTCCGTGTAGTCATAAGGTTCACCCGAGACATGAATATTAAGAGAGAATTCCGTTTCCCTCCATCTCACGTTCCAAACAATTTCCCATAAGTTGCCATAAAATAGTCGGGCAAAGTGTACTTAATGGGGGACAATTTCTGTTACCACCTGAGCTTGGGCCTTTTCGAAGGGAATAGGGATTTAACTGAGACAAATAGAGCTACCGGTACTCTGAATATTAATGAAATGAAATGACATATTATTAGGTTTTATGTGAAAGCCAGTATTATCCAAATGTTTTGTTACCTGTTGTTTTATTCATGACTAAATATTATTTTATTTATTTCCTTGAAATATATAAAAACACTGTACATTCTAATAAAATACATTCACCATTTTGCTATTAGTTTGGATATATACATGTTTGTTTTTTGAAGCAAAGTATTAAGTAAAATTTTTATTTTCCCATATAAAAAGGATAACAAAAGAAGAATAGCGGTATATTCTTTTAGGTTCCATGTTCCGTGTCCGACATTTTTCCTAAAGCATTATTTCAAAAGAATTTTCCCCATTCTTTAATGTCCAGGCTACAACGCTTGACTTGTTTTCAGTTGAAATTGGATTCGAGAATCTTGGTACTGTTATCTGATCCAATTACAGTGATATTCCCTAAAGTTGTATTGTACGGAGTAACTGATTCTATTGTTTCCGCAGTAACAAAGCGTCGCGGTTGCACAGTTTGATAGGATTGTTAATTTTCTATCGGAATGTAATAAGATCAAATCAGCTCTACGGATGCATCAACGTCGATTTTACGATGTTTGTGTTTTGTTCTTGATATTGGGTCAGCTAATGTGTGGGTTAATAGACAATTGGCAACTTTCAAGTCATTGTCGGAGACAGAGTCTAATATAACCCATCATGCAAAACTATTTAAGAAGTTTTGCTTGTTTACATATTGTGTAGGTGAAAAATACTATTATAATATTTGGACTCCATCACATTTTCAGATATTGTATTTTAGGTGCATTGATAAAAGCTTTATATATTTTATTCGAATACAATTAAAATTACGTTGATGATGAAAAAGAATGATTGATGAAAATGATTTTTTTTAAGTAATAATTAACGTAATTTTTATATATTTAAGCCACAATGTAATATGCAGTATAAAAATTCAGCAAACGTGTATTTGCGCTGGAATATAGTAGTGAGGTCATATTAGATTTTATGACGGTCTGTGCGCATTCCGAGGTCATAACGCATTTTATGTTGAACCGTCAGCTGTCAGCTTACAAATTTCAGCATGCACGAGCGCAATTTCGAAAGCAAAAAGAAATATCAAATCACAAATGCAATCTAAATTATTTTTGCAACTAAGCAACACAGCTGAAGCAAAACACAGCAAACAAGAAAAGTTTAAATGCATTTAATCTCTTGATCTTGTTCTACAACTTATCCAATTCGATATCGTCAGTCCTATTTTCTTCAATATAAAACTGTTACGGTGGAATATAAAACTCCTTTACATCAGAAATCGGTGAATTCATCTTGCATTGGTGCGCATTACACACGTCCTCAAATATTTCCTCAGCCGTGCAGGTTCTACGAATGTTTTCCTAACTCGCCAAGTGATAAATTTGCACTTAAGTTTATCGAAATTCTAAACCAGGTTGCTACGTGCTCAGTAAACAGAGTAAACCGGTGTTCGTCTGTGAGAGCAGTTTTTCCTTGTCTCTTTATTTTGTACAATATTTATTCTTTATCGTTGAGTTTAGAAATTACAGAAACATATATTTATATTTTAGTTGTTTTTCAATTATCGTGCAATAAGTTACATTTCCAAATTAAAATAATAAAATCTGCGTTATATTCCAAAAGTAAGTCATACATCAATATAGTTTTATAAAATATGAAACTTCCTAAAAGATTTTTACCTGTAACTTACAGAAATTTAAATTACACATATATCTATGTATTTATATATGATAATATTATATTTATTTATATATGAACCGATAATATCACTATTTTAAATATGGAAAACGTTTATTTTACTGGTCAGGTCAAAATAATAATATACTTAAAGTGTGAATATTCATGTGCAGGAATAATTACTTTTAGTTAAGTGAGTAATTTGTTTGTTTCGTGCTGCAAAAAATGTTCTGCACAATCATGATTTTAGACCAATTAAGTTTAAACTTTACTAGGGCTACAATTTTAAAAGTCAAACTTGCTTTTATAATATTAAACAAGAAATCTAATGCCAATTTATAATCTTTTCACCAGAGTCTAAATCAATCAGTGCCATGTTCTTTGTAGAAATAACTTCAGGATGAAAGGAAGTTTCTGTTAAGAGGGATGAACATTCCTGATTGGAAGTGAAATAATTTGTATTACCTAAAAATATACTAAAAATGTTTTTATGATTTAGTCGGTATTTTCGATCCTAGATTTTACTAACATGACGTCATAGGTAGCTGAGACATTTTTAGCGCCACTTATGATTTTGGGGTGTATTTTATAGAGACCATAAACCCCAATTTTGTCGTACAGGTCCTAAACCCAGTGACAGGTAAAAATAAAAATGGGGTCTAGTTTTATGATCCTAGATTTATGTACTAATAAAAGTAGGAAATAAATCTTTGAGGATTGTAGGCAGCATACATGTTCGTTTATATTTCTCACACATCTGTTGAAGGCAATAAAGTAAAAAAATATTTTCATCTGATGAACGTGTGGAATTTTGTAGAAAAATATTTTAACGTTTCAAAACGTTACTCTTCCAAACAAATTGGAAAACACACACGACAGAAATATATGACCAAGTTCAGCTAAATTGTGAAATTTCGTATTGACTAAAGAATTTTTTATGTGTTATACTGTGCAATCTGGGTATTGTAAATTTTAATTACTAGAGTAGTTCGAAATATTATAAAATCCATTTGCCGAATTGTTTTAGTCTAGAATAATAGTAATAATACGTTTAGAAAAGTGCGTTGGAGTAAGAACGTAAAGCCATGTAAATTGCTGCCCAACAGTCAAATACCTAGTCTAGACCCCACTCACTAAGATCGAGTATTGTGTCGTGGGTATCAGAAACTACGAGAGACTTTTCACACACAGATAGCGGAACCCGAAACAAACCTATTGATCATACAAATATTTGTATCGGTGCGGAAATCGAACTCGCGGCCTCGCGTTTCACAGCCGGCATGTATCCAGCTGCACCATGGCTGATATGGACAATATTTATGTATCTGTCTGTCTGTATCAGCCCATATACGTCCCACTGCAGGGCACGGGCCTCCTCTACAATCGAGAGTGCGATTGAGACTGGTTAGGCCATATAGTCCACCACGCTGGCCTAGTGCGGGTTAGCGGACTTACATACCATAGAAATTTTATAAATCGCTATGGTATGCAGGTTTCCTCACGATGTTTTCCTTCACCGTTTTTAGTGCGTGGTGATTGACTATCAATACACACATGACTCCGAAAAGTCAGAGGTGTGCCCTGGGATTCGAACCCGCGACCACCGTGAACATATTGGCAGTCGCGTCTAGTCCATTTACCAACAGGCCACCACGCACTTCATATTTATGTATAATATATTTATGTATAATATATAAATATAATATATCCTATCACACTGTCCAACGAGTGTGTCTAATGGCATATGCAGCATCTGGATGCTGATCTTGATGGATAATATAAGCTAGAGCCTAGAATATATTCTTTCCGCTTGTTTCATACAAACATAATTACTTTTTGAAAGTATTGTTAGCTTGTTAATTATTGTCATTTAATATTATTCAACGTTGTTAATTTATTTGCGTGACAGCCTTCGTGAAACAGTTGGTTAGACGCCGGCTGTGCAACTAGAGGTAACGGGTTCGATTCCCGGACCGAGAAAAATGTTTGCATGTACGTCGAATGAAGTATTCATTTCGGGTATGGGTATTTGTAAGACCAAAAAGTCTTTCGTAGTAGATACCTATGATACAAGACAATTGCTCTTAGTGTGGGGTCAGGACTACATTTATTTCACATATATATAATATAATATAATATATATGATTGGTCTAATCGAAATTGTTTGGTCCTCAATCCTATTAAATCTAAATATATGCTACTTGGATCAAAGAAACAAGTATACGATATCGCTCAGTTTGATCCATGTGTCCTCATAAATGGCTGCAGGATCGTGAGGGTAAATGAAGCGAAAAACCTAGGAATTACAATGGATAGCCACATGCATCTTCGTCAACATGTACTGAACTTAGTAAAGTATTGTTTTTATAGGTTAAAAATTCTGTATAGAATACGCGACTATCTTAATGTGGTTATGCGAAAGTTGCTTTGTGAAACCCTAGTATTATCAATGGCTAACTATGGTGATGTTGTCTATGGACCTTGCATGTTGTCATCCTCGGCAAGATGTTTACAAAGAGTGCAAAATGCATGTGTACGTTTTTGTTTTCATGTTCCTCCTCGAGCGCATGTTACACCTTTTCTGGATAATGCAAAAATGTTAAAAATGAGTTCTCGCCGTGATCTACATTTCTCTTGTTTACTTTTTAATATTATTAGATATAAGCAACCTAAATATCTTTTCAGTAAACTCAACTGGTCTAGATCAGATGTGAATTCCCGACATGGTATCAGACTACTCACTTATGCACACAAAACTGCAGCGTTCAAGGGCAGTTTTCGTCACCGTGCTACTAAATGCTGGAATATAATCCCCCCTCCCATACGTGATATCATCTCTTACAGATCTTTTAAACAAAAACTGAAAGCATTTTATTTGTAGTATTTGTTTCACTTTACCGTAGCGAAGACTGTCATAAGTATTTTTAGATTTTTAAGTAAGTTTAATTTTTAATAAGTTAATTTAAGCCATTGTAACTCAATTTAATTACACTGGTCAACATGAAAATTGCCCTTTACTTGAAACTGCTATACATCTTTAGTATTCGACCCCCTTAATCTAAATATAGAACTTAAAATTAATAGTTAGCTCTTATTATTAATTTATGCTATATTTAAGATAATACCGGGTAACTTGGTGGATGTCACTTTATATTATGAGATTTCAAATAATTTTGTGAGAGTATCCGCGTTAATTTTATTATTATGCTTTCGTTTCATGTGTCTTATAGTATTAGCGTTTCATTTGTTTGTTAAAACGCGAAATTTTAAAAGTTATTTCTCATTTTCGACAAATTTCTGTTGCAAAAACTACAATTTGCAAAAACTACGGTTTGTTGGGTCTGCAAATGGGCTACACCAAGTGCTGGTGCTTCTTTTGTGGGTGGGATAGTCGGGCTAGATCGTTACATTACTTTAAAAAAGATTGGACTTGAAGACAAAGTCTGTGCCCTGGAGAAAATAACGTTAAATATCCTCCCCTAGTCGATCCTCATAAAAATTTTCTCCCTCCATCGCATATGAAATTGGGATTAATGAAGACCTTGGTTAATCCTCTCAACAAAGGTTGACCAACCTTTGAAGGTTGGTCCACCTTTTTTCGCACCCACTTTGCAAGTAATTGATTACTTGCGAAGTGAATTTCGACATCTATGCGGCGCCAAAATAAAAGGGGGAGTTTTCGTCGGACCTCAAATATGAAAGATTCTTAAGGACCAAAACTTTGATCCGATTTCACAGGGCATCGACAAGGGACATGGGAATCTTTTAGAGCAGTAGTAGTTCATGATTTTTTGGGCAATAGGAGATTTGAAAATTACCACGAGCTTGTGAACAATCTTCTGCCAAAGTATCAGCAAATGGGTCGCAATATGTCCCCAAAAATTCACTTTCTTCATTCTCACCTCGATTTTTCCTCCTAACTGCGGTGATATGACTGACGAACATGATGAACGATTTCACCAAGACTTATTGACAATGGAAAAGAAATACAACGGCCGATAGAATGCGTCAATGCTAGCGGACTACTGCTAGAACTTGGTTTAAGGTTTGCGTAAAGATAATTCCAAAAGGAAAACGAAAAAAAGAGAAATTATTGAATAGTAAAGTTTAAATACTTGGGAAATATTTTAAAATACTCAGTTTCATGTAAAAAGTTCATGAAAAAGTAAAGAAAATGTCATTTTTAAAAAAGAATCGATTTATATTCTATGAAATTTTACTCTTACGTCATATATTTCGATACCAGCCATAATTTTAAAATAAGAGCTAACTTTCAAATTTGGTTTATATTTTCGTATTCAGTGACCCCAAATTAGTAAAATAATAAAGCATTTATTTTACAGATAAACAAAAAGTTAAATTTTGTAGACCAGTGTTATTTGTACCTATTCGTAACTAAGACATATTATTATGTTGTTTAGTTTCCTATTCTGTGATTATTATTTTTTTTGCTTGTGCTCTTTCTTTAGTTTTACGCCACTTGGAGCATAATATATAATATTTACTTGGTTCTGCATACCAGGTACCAGCAGAATTACTAGCGCTTTGCTCCATGGAGCATTGCATATTGCTGAGCTGGGGCCTGATGGCGGCTACAATATGTAACATAAGTTTTTTTATCTGTAGTTATTATTAATGTTGATGTAACTTTTAAGATTGTTTTTGTGTTTTATTGTAGCCAAAATAAACGTTTTATCTATCTATCTATCTATCTATATAATCAAAATATTAACGAGAAAATATTAAACAGTTTAAACTGATCCACTGTATATTTTATCGTGTCCTATACGAAATGAGAATTAAAATTAAAACCGTATTACTGTAAATAGCAACATCAAATTAAAATTAACATTACGCAAAAACCATTGACGTTCAATTTGTTTCGGTGCATGCGGTATATTCGCCACCTGCTGTCGCGTCACATGCAAAATTCACACGTTTGAACATGTTGTTCAAATATGTACGTATAAAATCCATCCTTTAATAAAAACACTCTCACGTACATCAAATAAACTAACGTAACGTGTTTCAACTTCATTTGAATAGATTCAATACGTCTATTTATGTGGTGAAAACATACTATTACGATATATTTAGATTTTTTGTAAAATTGCTTTTTTGGTACTATTTCTGTTTATACAAGTCACCTGTTTATAACAGCTCATCTGATGGTAAATGACCACTGCCGCCCATGAACATCTACAAATCTTAGATCGTAAATATGATGCTAGCCTCAATATTTAGAAAGGAGCGGGTGAAAAGTATGGGAACGGGAAATATGTATTGGGCATCCGGCAATCTCAGTCACCGAATGAAATTTGTCGCTTCACGTAGATCTCCTGTGAGGCAATGGTACCTAGGAGGAACCTGCCCATGAATGATGAGTCATAACTATCCCCAACAGTCAAATTCAGTATTAATTTTAAATGCCTATTCTTATATTGAGTGTTTATTTTGAAAGTGTCACGGCCTTAATTTATTGAAATGTTTAATATAACATTTTCTAATAGTACAATCTTAGAAAAACTACTGATATGCGTACCAATTAAAGGTTTTAAAACGAAGAAGAAGAAGACAAACATTCGATAACTAAATTAGTCTTAAAACTGTCTGTGAATGAGGCCTTCAATTTTTAAGTAACAGTATTCAAGCGTTATCTAAAACAGAATTTTCGAGAAAAATCTGGATTTGTAGACCCTAAAACTGCTATCAATTTCACTCAGTGTATTATTCGAAACACTCCAATCAAATAATCCACTCAACGAAATAACACGACGTCGCCGGTCGTCCGAGATTGAGCGGTTTCAATAATACTCGTAATCTAGTCTACCGCATTAAGGTAGCTTAGTTTGTTATAAAAGAGCTATGTTGGATATGCCTCTTAGATATCGGAGTCGTAATGAGGTGACCGACAGTAAATATAACACAGCCTGAGGTGAAGAGATAATAGATACAGTTCAAATAGTGCTTCTGTAAGTAAGGTTCTGTAAAAAATAAGTAGGTAAAACACATTTTCTGTTTGAGCCCATATACGTCCCACTGCTGAGCACGGGCTTAGTCTACAATCGAGATTACGATTGAGTGTGGTTAGGTCATATAGTCTATCACGCTGGCCTAGTACGAGTTTGTGGAGTTTACATACATATTTAAGCCGACACAAAATAATCTGACCAAATAATAAAGGCATTTAAAAATTACACATAAGAAATCATGAATATCAAATCAATGAATGCCAAAATGATAGACGATTTTATACAATACATTAGTTTATTTACGTGCCCACTGAACTCGCTTCTTTTATTTATGATGGCTGTGTGAAAGTTAAAAAAATGAATTTAGTACCAGGAGCGAGCCGACACTGCGTTCGTGAAGCCGAGTCATTAAGAGCGCTGTCGACTTGCCGTGGCGGGCTTAGTTGAAAGAGTTATTAACCTGCGGAACAATGTAATTGATTTGTTAACCTTGCCTTTGTGTTTATGTAATGGAAATGGATTCGCATGCGATACAGCCATGCGTGGAAATAGACTGGACATTGCTGCAGCGGTGTTGGTCGCTGCTCCTTTGAATCTCTTTACCTTTACTTTTCACACCTCTTTTCAGAGTTGTCTGTAGTGATTAATTACCATGCACAATACCGTTGAAGGAAAGCATCAAAACAAAACTTGCCTGCCATATCTTAACAAAATTTCATATGGTATTCTTTGAGATAGGTATATTACTAGGTATAGAGAAGCTATTCCAAATAAATATCTTGTTCTATTTTGGTAAAAATTGAAACTAAATCGATGCAGCGTGGAACAAATAATTAGTCGCCTAACTGAACAGTATAACCATGCAACGCTAGACTATTTTTAAAGGTGTAGTTTTCTCGCGGCCAAAAGGTCGAAAGCGTCGCGAGTTTCATGGCACTTACGCGTTTTGTTTTAAGGTTTCTTTTGTTTGACTGATTAGTGTGTGGTGCATGCACCGCATCTAGGCGGGACACGTTTGTCACAAAGGACGTCTTATCTAGTATAACCATGATATCGATGATGGTATGTAAATTCAGTGAACCTGCACTAAGCTAGCTTGTTGTACTATGACCTGTTCCCTTAATAGTTGGCGAGTGTGGGCTGATACAGTAATAGCAAGGAGGTTGAACTTTGCTAGTTATTCTACTTATACGATCAGTGGTCGCTAGATGCGGTTTCTGTCTAGACCACATTTAGTGACAAAAGTTTTGGAATCCCGAATCCTCGGAACGCTAAGCCGTTGATCCTATTTGTTGTCGAACCGCTACGGTGAGCTGTGGAAGCACGACTGGTCCACCGAACTTACCTCACGAAAAAGTTAAGACTACCTAGACGTGTATAAGATTGTGTAGTGGTGTTTGTTTTTTGGGTTTTATGTTCTAAACTGACACATGAGTTTATTTATCGATATTTTGACTATTGCTCATCTTTTTGGCCTAGAATTACCTTTTACGCTTTGCACGGAGGGAAGTGGACAATAATTTATTTCCATTAATTTAACTTTCTTATTGAGTTAAAGACTCGCCGAACTTAAATGCTCGGTATCATTACATTGCATGCCGCTGTTGATCCTGGCTTACAAGAGTTACAGTATTGGATGAGGGCGGGAAAGTTTCCACAGTATTATAATTTTTTGTTTATTATTATTAAGTATGTACATAATATGTGTTGTTTTGATTGAATAAGAATAATTAACTAAGCGTTTCAATATTGATCATTACAAGTATCAAAAAATTACACCATAATAACACGATCGTATCATTGATTCCCATCTAAAAGAAATGAAAAAATGAATCTAACATTAAAATAACATTTCTGCCACACGTGCGGAGAACTCAAATTTTATCAGATAATTGACATTTCAAACACGAGTATGAGCGCATCCAACATAAAGTATTTCTACTCGAGACTCGCAGTTCAGTAGAATTATACTGAATATTATATTTACTAACTTTATCTGCTCAGATATTATCCATTGATTCATTTTAGATTGTACCCTAGCTCTGTAAATCAAAGTAAGAAGATTCCAATTATACATGGTCGAATGACTGAAGAACTGGTTGAGCGATTTTTAAACGAAAGAAATGAAGAAAATTGTACTATTTACTATTTTGAACTATACTGATACACAACAATTTATTGAACACCACAAATTACAGAAAAAATAAAACATATAAACATTACTAATAAATGAGTAATCGGCAGTCTTATCAGACAGATAACCAAAGACAGTAGGAAGGGTCGTAAGAGAAGAAAATACAAGTATTTATTTATATTTATACATATATATTTATTATTGACTATTCAATTTTAAATAACCAATTTGCTTTATATTATGAAGGGATAGGAAGTTTTGTGATTGTGTCTAAAAAAACTTACTCCAATCGTGGACACCTTCTTTTACTGTCGTGATTTCATTTGTAATAAGATTATCCCAAACTATTTAATCCCTTACAGTTTGTTCGATCTTCTAAGTCAGCAGTTGTGAGACAATTGGCTTTCATATCTTCCCAGGCTATATGAAGTCAGCAAATCTCCAAGTCCTATTACTTTTTACCAATATTATTATGTTAGTTAAAGGGTAATTTTGAAAATTATGAACAATGGTTTTAATATCAATCAAAAAATATTATTAATGAACTGCTCTGATTTAAGCCAACTTGTAACTTTTGTTATAATTATTTCACTGTAAACTGGTTTTGAAAAAAGCAACACAAGAATTTCTTGCCCGTTCTGCTCTAGTGAAAACCGGTTTCCGAACCGGGTGGTATATCAAAAAATTAATCTAAATGATGTCAGACATTTTAATGGATTCAATAAATAATTTCATTTTCTATGAACTATTTCAAATATATTAAAAATGTTTTAATGAAACAAGATGCCTGGACTTGGCATTCAGCAGAAAAATACGGATAAGTTAATGAGATTGCACGAAGCGAAATAGATGAACAGCAGTCTCCCACTTTCCTTATAAAACGACATGAAGCTAACTAAGTACTTGATTATTCAAGACAGGAAAAGTTATTTTCTCCAAGGGCTGCGTTCATCCTTACTGGTACAATCGTTATTAATAATGTTTATTTAATGGAATAGTTTTTTACACGAGAAGCACAGTCGAGGTTTGTTACTGGGGTAATGCATTTTGTAGGTATTAGAAGGAGGTTCGTAACTTAGTTATTAGAATACAAATATATGCTCACACTCATATCCAAAGGGTAGGTAAAAGTACCCCTAATGGCAAACCCAATTTGTTTTGTAAAGAGAAAGGAAAAATTACAGTCCCGGGCAACTCAGACAAGATGAGATTTTGCAAACAGAAACTCACATAATTTTCAAATCTTGGGAATCTAACGCAGTACTTACAATTCATTGCTCAAAGTCGCCAATGAATCATTGAACCTATTGATACTATACAATTCTGTGATACTAACCCTAGTAGGGATAATTCATATCCAGTATAATGGGCCACAAAGTGCGTGGTGGCCTGCTGGTAAAGGTGCCAAACGCGGGTGCCTACATGTTCACGGTGGTCGCGGGTTTGAAACCCAGGGCACACCTCTGACTTTTGGAAGTCATGTGTGTATTGAAAGGCAATCACCAGATATTATAACGGTAAAGGAAAACTACATATCATAGAGATTTCTAAGAATTTATGTGGTATGTAAAGTATATGGCCTAACCATGATCAATCGTACTCTCCATTGTTGAGGAGGCCCGTGACCTGCAATGAGACTTATGTGGGCTGATATAGTACAGAGATATATGTTGATTAGTAGTTGTACCAGAGATACTACACATCCATAGACCGATGAGTTTATAAACATTATCCAATATCAAATTACGGACATACTTATCACAAATAATTCATATCACTCATTTATATCCACGAATATACATTCATCTCGACAATACGAGTAACAAAGAAACATATAAACATTTTATGATTTTCTGTAGCGTGTATGATTGTCGTACTTCATTAATATCACTTACAACGACAATGAAAACGAGAAGAAAATACTTTGTCACAGCGAACATCCAGTAAACTGATCCTTACGAACCGCAATGTACGTGAGACGTTTCTCAGAATTTATCAGAGATATTCCACAAGTATTCTTTTACAACGTGTAATAGTAAAATATTGTACATTTTTACTTTTTTATTTTTACATTGAGAGTCTCTATATATTATGTTATTAACGTGACGTCATTTCATGACAGTTTTGAGCCTAATATGATTAAGGATTACATCAATTATGGCATGATGCGCTAACAAAAATTGATAGCTGCTAATTTATTATGTCGTTTTTATTAGGAAAACTTAACGATTTTTTTAAAATAAAATTCTCAGTGACATCTTTGCATCGTATTTTAATTATATGTTTTATAATTATATGGCAATTCTTTCTCTTTAAACTCACGCATGGTCGAGTGATATCATGTTTTACAAGCCTGTTTTATTTCCAAGTGGTGACAAATCCAGCCCTTATTATAATCAACAAGATCAATCTCTGTCCCATAACAATTTAGTAACGATGTGATGTATGTATATCTTTAGATCCGAAAAACACTCTCTTAGCTCTTCATAATAATAGTTTCATAAAACACTAAGTAAAGTATTTAAAATTGGTCGGATGGCACCTAAGTGGTATCTACTTGTCTTTAAGTGGGATAAGACTATAAACTAAACCATCATTAATCCTTTACGACATTAGTGTATTGAATAATGTAAAATATTATATGAAGCGTAGAATTAAATGTAGCTTGGAAAATATTTTATTTTATTTTATTTTATTTTATTTTATTTTATTTGGGAACAAACAGTGTTAAGAAATATACTCCAAAACAAAAACAAAGCACCAATTATATGATTCCACAGTTAAAGCACCAATTATATGATTCCACAGTTAAAAATTATTTATTATAAAACAGAGGACGAATCAATCATTTGTCAGGTACATAAAAAAGGCGGCCTTCAAACAAATGCCCAGCAACAAATATTAAAAAAACGAACAATAAAAGAAAAATTTGATCCATTCTTCATCTGGAAACATCCTGCGGATCAAAAAGAAAACTGATTTTCTTCTAATCCGGAAAAAGAATGACAGATGAAAAAGCTGTATTGATTGATTGCCTATCGAAATAGATTGTACTAAGGCAAGTTTCAGAAAACTTTTGTAGAAAAATCATTGTACATTTTTTATTTACATAATATAAATGTTAAATAGATTATGTTTTCAAATCGCATACCTGTAAAGCGTCTAATCCCAAGTCTAGAAAAAAAAAATAGGTTTTAATATTATTGAATTATGAGCGAAAGAATATTTTTGCGTTTTCTTAATTATTAATATTGTTACCAACCTGTACAAATCTGTAGATATGTAATATCGAATTTTGATTACGTATTAGTAATATCGTTATAACTATCATATTCTTGGAATACATTGGATATGTGGATACATATTGTATGGGACATCTCACTATCTGTCCACTCAATAAAGCCACCAATTTCACACACGAAGGGAATCCCAATCAGCTTAATTTCACGCGATGTAATATCGATGTGAGGTGTCGAGGTAGATCGAGGAACTTAATCATACGGTTTTAAGGGATTTGGTCCTAAATGTTACTTTACGTCCACACAAAGGCAATACATTTATTTCCTATCAGCAAAACGAGAATAATGAATTCATGTCCCTGTATAAAACTTGTACAGATATTAGGTTTATGTTAGGTAGTTAGAGCTGAATATAAAATTGCACAGTGTTAAACTTTATCACCTTCTGCTGGACATAAGTCTTTTTACAAGTGGGTCGTTTAGTTCGATCTTCGCTTCGACTCGCCTATTTTCTAGTAGTCGCCTCCCGCAAGATATTGCACCATCTGGTCAAGAAATTAAATTATGATAATGTCTATCAATTCAGCGTTAAAATATATTACATTGAGTTTGCAATATGCCAATTCAGATGTCTTTTACAGTAATATTGTTGTTATTGCCATTTTCTATCTTACTATTAAAATGTTTTTCATAGAAAGCACTGCTATTATTGTGAAACATTTAAATATGCACGGTTAAAATATACATAACAAAGACGAAATGAAAAATGTAACAAAATCCCAGCAGATATGCAAAAACGAAGCCTTGAGAATAAATCTGAACGCTATCTTGTTGATGCAAAAATTGTTGCAACAATTACAGCCGCCTTGGCACATGCATTTAACATGAGTTCTCGTAGACCAAGTGGAGAAATCTGATAAAAGCCAGCTTCGTAACATCCACAGAACCGTGATGATACTACAAGTTTCCTCGAAAGCGGCGATTTATTACGTGAACGCTGAGCTATAACCTAAATGTAGGAGCGATTGGTTGCAGGTTCTGTCTGAATGATGCATGAGACGCGAGCACTGTCGCACACGTGCTCCAGCTGTACTGATGCCAACTGCGCTAATATAAAGCTATCTGCCACCAGATATGTCTAATTTAATACAGCGCAACATCTGCCAACTATACGTGCTGGATGCGAATGCTTCTACGTGATTATCGATGGCAATTCTGCATGAATGTGTACGACGAGTCGTTGCCATAAAAAATTACGAGTATTCACCGAGCGCAGACACCAGTTCAGCCGTAATCGCTGTTCGAAACATCTAAAAATCCTTTGAAGTCCCAGTTCCACGCTATTTGTGTCGCCTCTTACATTTTATAATAACGTTCAATTTAGACAAGAGTATGAGAGTATGCTTCTTAAAAGTTTCGCAGTCGAGAGGCGGGGATAACGTTGCTTCCCGCAGTGCTTGGCGTCCATCCAAACACATCCCACTCAAAACATTCTAAATTATTTTATTACTTCGTGACGTTGGTAAAAAATTGTTTACTTGCCATAGCATATTTCAGTCAAATTTCCGTTGTTGTTTTTTAAAATGAACACATAGCTTGTTCGAATATTGCGCTGCGTGGAGTGCACTCCGCTTTTGCCACAGTAATTCAAACATACGAGTCAGTTACTGCCAGGAATATTGTAAAATATGTTTTTGAACACTCATCGGAATATTAAAAAGTATTCGCACTGTATGTAAAACAGTAGCTATAGGCACTGTATCTGTAAGTCAGTGAAATAACAATTGTGGATTAATCTAAAATGTGTCGAAGTTTCAACCTTATGTATTATTCATAATATAAATCCGGATTATGACAGAGTCGATACAGTTTTGCGAAAGTTATACGGGGTCTACTCGGTATTACTGAATAGACGGAGCAATGAACAATGGCCGATTAGTATTTGATTTTAAATGAGATAGCGATAGTTTCGCTTGAACAAGTCGCCCCTTGCGTAAAATACGTCATAGGGATTATGGCGCTTGAAACTGGATTGAAGTACAAATATATGTTGAGATATACTATTTGTTTATTTATTTGCAAGATGTTAGAAGGAAAATATGATGATATATCTTGAAATCAATTCTAGTGTACTGGCTCACAATTTTTTTTATTACTTGACTTTTGACTTCCCCATATTATATGGCGACTTTACAATTGCTGTCTAACAAATAGCAAAAACTGGTTGTGATAACTCAAATTTTAAGCTATTAAATGTTCTTAAAAACATGAGGAGCCTCGGAATTTTTACCACAAAAAGTAATTGCATTCTTCTCTCGGGTTCAAACTTAGCAAAAATGTAAGTCTACTATTTGAAAGGCCAGTGAACTAAATTAAATAATAATGAATCTCATTAAGTAATATTAATTGGGCTCAATTTTTTACTCCGTATTTCGTATTAAGTTAAGCTAAAATTGTTCTTACCCTTATTTGGTTGTTTCGATCAATTGCATACACGCGAACTTGTCGCCTGGAGAGTTCTGAGCAATTGAATTTGCATAGCGCGATAATCTCCAATATCCGCCAGGAATAAGCCAACCATGCTATACTCCGCGGTTATATACGAATAATTATACTAGCTTTATTTATCCGCAAACACGATAAGTCTGCCTTATGTTCCGAGAAATCTTAATAATTACCTGCTTATAGGCACGATATATTAGTTTCTGGTTGTATATCTTGTAGGAATGGAATATGTTGTGTGATCTACAAATGTTTGCTTTGAGTTTGTTGGAACCAACTCCTTGCTTCCAATAGCCACGAATATAGGTGGGTTGGAGTTTGCGTATAAATATTGTACATTATATGGGGGTTATTGGAAACCTGTGGGTAATGAAATCTACCATGTAATAAGCGGTCACGGGTCGCGTTACGCTTAATTAATCCTAAATTATGTATGTAAACCGTAACGTAAGTCAACTCTACAACGTGATTTACTATTAACTATCGAAAATGAAAACTACACCGCAATTAAATTTTGGTTATAAATTATCACCTACAAAATTGGTCATCATTATTGATTAATTATTCGTTCATCATTGTTTGCTAGATTACATTTCGAGAATGATCAATTCAAAATAAGCAACAAAATTACGTTTATAAAAGTATCCATTCAAAAAATTCAAGTTGGCTACGGTTGGAAGTTTCCATTCAGCGCGACCCAACTCCACAATGTTACTGTATAAGCGACTGCAGTCCACTCTTTGTGGAAAAGGTGAGGCTACAATTAAGCCATGATTGTGTGCGGTAGCCGATAAAATAAAAGTAAATGTCCACGTTTGTGTTTCCGTCTCACAGTTTTATTCGCTTTATCGTCTGGCGTGGAGTACTTGGTTGCTTTTTTTTCATCTCGTTTTATTGAATGTATTAAGGTTGGAGTAATAGCAAAGATTACGATTGCTTTTAAAGTAATTTAAAGATGGCATTGGCTGTAATTACGATTCCATTTAAAGGATTTCGTATTTTTATTTCTTGCTTCAGTCTCCAGCGGATGCTTTCATGTAACTTAAAAAATGGAAGGAATTAATATTTTAATTTCCTATCATGGGTTCATTATTTGTATGGACAAAATCTGTAGATGTTTATAAAAACACATTATGTGGTTCTGTTTTATAATGTCCGTTTATTTTTATTTTTGCACTCACCAGTAAATTTTTCTACACTCATGTTTTTGTTCCAAATGGCTAACACAGGGCAGTGAAGGCGCTCACATTTAAAAAAACTATTTCCGTCCCATAATGTGAACTGAAACGAATCTAAAGCCATAATGGTCACGAATCCAAACTCGGACTAATTGTGTTCCACGTACAAATAAAAATAAAAGTAAAATTGTAACGTAGTCATTAGTGTAATGGTAGAGCATTGCATCCTCTGTTACAAATACAAATGAAACATCCTGTTAATTAAAAACTTTGAATTTCATACTGCAAATTCATGCTACACCCAGATCGACTTCTAAACTTATATCAGAAATGTAATTTTTCATGGTAATTTATTGTTATTGGTCGCGTTTTTGTAGCACATTTGTATATTATATTTATGTATTAAACGAGGAATATAAATCAAATAACGAGTTTTGCGTGTACCCCATTAGTGGAGTACTAATTGTAGCACGCTTTTTGTAAAGGTATTTTTTTGTTCAGAAATTGAGTTGTACTGAACAATTCCTAATTGGTACATTTTGGAGTACTTTTTATGAACATGAATGTGCTATCATAATAATTATTCTGGTACTCAAGTCGAAAAATGACAAGCTTGCAATCAATAAGGTCGCTGGAGGCTAAACAATGTCGTACTCAATGATGTGCGGAGACATTTTAATGGCGTTTTCATTCAATGTCTAGACGGCGTAATTGTACTACGGTATGATTAAAGCGCTAATGTCTTAGGTTTGAATCTGAGGCTGGGTATATGTTTCAGCAACATATTCCTGTTTCTATGGGAATAGTGTGTATTTTGTAGAGTATAAATAAATGTCAAAACAATTAATGTTGTGTTCGCCCGTTATCGGCGCGTACATATACTTACTAAAAATATAAATCTCAGGACCTCATGATCTAAACGTAAAAATTGTAGCAAGACACTAAGCTATGGTTTAACCTAGGATACGTGAAATTTTTGCTGAAATTGGTGGAGCAAGATTAGATTATTCCTTAGAACGATAATTAATATAATATTATATGTATATGTGTGTGTTTGTATGTTTATATAAGGTGTATGTATTTAATTCTGTATCACATACTATGTACAAATTAATTATAAATCATTCGCCTGTTATTTTTTATTGGAGCTTGTATTCTTTATTACTATACACTTTACTAGACTGCCCTCTCTTCTTTTCCTTTTCTTCTATCCATCCAAAGGTTCTCTGTAAGAAATCGCCTAGAGCGATAGCGATAGTGGTTATACTTTTTATGTGCAGTAAAGAATAAAAATAAATAAGTAACGTTAACCATTATAGAGAGGGTAGAACAGGCTCACAGAGGCTACATCCATCTGCAACCGCAGTGGCTTCAAGTTGTTCGTAACTTCACTATCACTTACAATGCGGATGGCCAGTTGATGTCAAGAGTAGACAATTTACATACTTGAGTAATTTGAACTTACTTACCACTTTTACAGAATTATATTGACATATCGCTTTTAGAATTAGAGTGACCTGATCTAAAAAATAGATATTGGCTTTTGATCATATTTTGGCTCAAAATAACTTATCGCACCGTTATTATAGAAGGACCTATTGACGCATTAAAGGCAGAAAATGTATAAATCGGTCTTCTAGATGTATCTTCCATTAGAACAAACATTCTTTTTTAGAAATATTTAATGAAAGTTTCCCAAAAAATAATTGATTTTGGTCTTTATAATTCGAATGGTACGATATGGTATTTCATTTTGCCGACATGTCATCAGCCCAAGTGAAATTTGTGCAAAAGATGAAAATAAGTCCCAGATGATTTGTCAAAAATCGTGCTTCTAGTTTTGACGATTTTTTGCCACCTGTATAGATACGAGTATTTTTACCGCTAAACGGAACTTCAGTTCGGTTCGGGAACTAATTTGAGCCCTAAAAGATAATACATAATTATATAAGTTGATCAAAAACCTTAAAAACAACGCGCAATTTATGACATAACCAACAGGCAGCTTTATTTCAAACTTGGTACAATATTATATAATTATTATATCAAGATACTAGCTTTTGCCCGCAACTTCGTCTGCGTGTATATTATAATAATACGGATGTAAAATTAATACATTATATCGCTTCAACAACATTACACTGTAATCTCTGCGAAAGATTTGCAAAAAAATGATTTTGATAACATACATAAATCAGCTTCAGTGGTTCTAGTTATCACATAATATAATATCATCCCTTATTTCACCGCCTTAGTGCTTGTTTTCGAATAGTAGTTCACGGCATTATTTTGCGTTTAAAATAAGTGGTGAAATACAAATGTTCATATGAATAACTTCAACGGTTTCGATTTTGCATACAACATTTCAACCCCTATTTAAACCTTTTAGGGTTAATTTTGAGAAAAGAGAGTAGGCAATTATATTTGTTTGTAATAATTAAATAAAGTTCCAAGTTTTACCATAAAACACTATTTCACCCTTTTCATCCCTTTGGGGGTTGAATTTCCAAAAATACTTTCTTAGTGCTACCCTACGCCACAGTAGGAATCCCTGTGTAAAATTTCAAGTTCGTAGTTTCAGTAGTGTTGGCTGTGTGTTGATGCGACAGTTAGGTTTTACAACATTTGAACCCTTATTTTAACCTGTTTAGGGTTAATTAAAAAAAAAATAAAGTATGCAGTTATTCTTGTTTCTAGATGAGTAACTAAAATGCAAAGTTTGACAATTTTAGCTTTAATGGTTTCGATTTTCCATACGACCGTTTTTTTCCTTTTCACCCTCTCAGGGGCTGAATTTCCAAAAATCCCTTCTTAAGGTAGCACCTTAAGTCACAATAGGAACCTCTGTGCAAAATTTCACGTTCCTAGCTCCAGTAGTTTCGGCTGTGCGTTGATCCGATAGTTCGGTTCTGCAAAATTTCAACCCTTATTTTTACCCGTTTAGGGTTAATTTTAGAAAAACTAAGTATGCAGTTATATTTGTCTTTGATTGGCTAACTAAACTGCAAAGTTTGAGAATTGTAACTCTAATGGTCTCGATTTTCCATACAACAGTTTTTTACCCTTTTCACCCCCTTAGGGGTTGAATTTCCAAAAATCCCTTCTTAGTGCTACCCTACGTCATAATAGAAATCCTTGTGTAAAATTTCACGTTTCTAGCTCCAATAGTTTCGGCTGTGCGTTGATTAGACAGACATTAAATCACCCTAGTCTCGCAACACTTCAACCCTTATTTTAACCCCTTTAGGGTTAATTTTAGAAAAAATAAGTATGCAGTTATATTTATCTTTAATTGGCTAACGAAACTGCAAAGTTTGACAATCGTAACTCAAACGGTTTCGATTTTCCATACAACAGTTTTTAACCATTTTCACCCCCTTAGGGGTTGAATTTTCAAAAATCCCTTCTTAGTGCTACCCTACGTCACAATAGGAACCTTTGTGCAAAATTTCACGTTCCTAGCTCCAGTAGTTTCGGCTGTGCGTTGATACGTCAGTCAGTCAGTCAGTCAGTCAGTCAGTCAGTCAGTCAGTCAGTCAGGTTCCTCTTTTATATATATAGATAACTAGTCAAAGCTCGATCCAAAGCAGAGGCCCAAAAGCCATTTGAGTTGCTCATTGATTTATTTTTCTCGTCCCATATTTCCTGTATCTCCGTTTTCCAGTAATAAGCAATAATATCGCACAGGAATTAATATTAATGCAATTTATTATAACGTATATAAAATGTGGTTTTAAATATAGAACATTCAATTCATTCAGCCAGCGGTGAGACAAGTGCTCTTCACTATAGTGGGAAATATTTGCAAAAAAATATCCGGACGGCATAATTGAAGCGTGTAAAACGCGTTGTGAACGTAAAAAATAATTTAAAAATGGAATGCTTTTTTATTTATTTAAAAATAAAACGAACATGATATAGAATTTATTAATCAATTCGAATGATTCATTTTTATTACTAGTCAAGCTAGGCATAATAATATGTGATTGCTATGTTGCATGAAAAACATGGGAATGTTTTGTAAAAAACATGAAGCTCCATGAAAAAGATTATTTCATATTCGCAATATTTTTAATATTATTAAAATGTGTATTTAATTGATGTTTGTTTTGGTACTACTGAAATGTCCACTTGCTTGAAAATATTGGGTAAAAATGTATGTAAATGGTAGTAACAATTTTATGAAAAAAAATGTTGAGAATTCGATTCTTTACTTCTTCTGTGTTAGTCCCAATATTATCAATTGAATGTTGATTGGGAAGTAATTTTTTGAATAAAAAGAATCAATACTACATTAGTTATACTTACTTACCTTGCTTGAAATTATTGCACTCTCGTTTTATGCTATTATATTCCATCGTAGTTGTAAGTGACCAACAAAAAACATTATTTTAACATTTTAGTATTTAGGTATTACAACCTTTGTGCAACATATGATCCTAAATTGTATTAACGAAAAGTAAAAGAAGAAGCAGCGTAGGACGTCCACCCACAAGGTGGTCAGACGACCTGGTAAAGGTCATGGGACGTCGCTGGATGCAGGCTGCCTCCAACAGGTCTCTGTGGAAATCATTGGGGGAGGCCTATGTTCAGCAGTGGACTTCCTTTGGCTGATGGATGGATGATGATGAAAAGAAAAAGAAAAAATAAGAAACTATATTACATTAATACAATCTTTCACTTTCTAGTTTATAATATAATTGCCATCAATATTTCCAAATTGAAAGATATAGAAAAAGAGGGTTATTTTTTATGAGTCATATATCATACTCCTGACCGACAATCAGCGACTTTGTGCTAATAAAATATATCTAGAGCACATAAAGTATGCTCTTTATCTATCTACCCTTATCTTGTACACCTGTGCACTGTATTTAATTGTCCCCTATCTCAAGCTATAACGTAATATTACCGAAATATGGGTCCAATAGTAGCACCTTAGCTTATGCCTTTGGGACTATTGAATTACTTATAAAAAAATATTTCTCAATATGATTTGATATATTTATATACACTTTTTGATATATATCTGTATCAGCCCACATTCATCCTATTGCAGGGCATGGCTCCTTTACAATCTAGAGTACGAAAAATAGTAATAGTAATTACAAATAGCTAGTGGAAGTTGATAGTAACATTTCATAAGTTATATAAATAAGCTAAATTTTGCGAGAAATGTTTGTGCGGCCCACAAATATTTCTTTATGGTCTGGGTGTTTGTGAGACCGAAAAGTCTCTCGTAGTTCCTGATTCCCACGATACAAGATTCGATCTCAGGGTGGAGTCAGGACTATGCATGTGACTGTTGGGTGTTATTATTTATTTATTTGGAATTGTGATTCACAAAACCGATCAGCCAATATTTTTATTTTATTTTTAACATGATCTAAACTATGAAGAACTGAGTTTTTCTTTACGAAACCAATTTCGAAAAATTGAAATATATTCATAATAAATGGCCAGTTTTTAGTTTCCAAAGTCTGAGGGGGTCAATTAGCAATAGCGGAAATATAGAGCATGCTCAGTCTTCAAAAATAACTAGGTGATGTTAATGGTATAAATGTTCATTTGAAATAGCAATAATTCCCATTACTAGCATTCAGTATTAAAAGCTTCTTGGTAAAATATATATTGAATGAAGATGTAAGCCGAGGTAAGAATCCTTTTCAATGTGCAATATCTCCTTCGTACACGGCAAACGAACTGAAGATCCGGTTTATCGAGTTCGGTTTCACTTAATGCTTACTTCTGGATTTACGGGATAAGACATATAGATGTAAGGGCTGTACTGTCAGAATATGACCTCTGATATTTAGGTACTATATTATTTGGGTATATTATGTTTAGCATCTGAATGAGGCTTTTTATGATAGAAATGTAATAATGTATAAAATAGAAATAGATATTGCGGTATTTAAGTACTATGAATTGGTTATGTTGTGTATTGCATCTGAATGAGTCTGTTTTGTTTAATTCAAATGAAAAACATGCATTTTATGTGCTTTTAATGCGGTGTTCCGAAATAGCAATTATTTATATATTAATATATAATTTTGTTTTCTTTTATTTAGTTAGCTGTAGAATTCGTAGTCTTTAACTATAACTACTTTAAATTACTTTAAAAATGTTACTTATCTAAAAGACATGTCGTTATCTACTTCAACAAGGCTCTGCGACATACGGATGGCAACTGGTGCTTATAGCACAGGGATATCCGAGGATTAGGCAGCAGTATCTCATGACATTTGTTACCTAGCCTAATCACATATGTCAATTTATGTTTGTTAATTAAGGTTGCGGAAGGAATTTAATAAATGTTATCATACTTACATATATTATAAAATTAAAATTTTATTACTCCAGCTGCCGTATTCAGAGGGATTTAATGACAATTAAATCATTACTTAGTGTAGAGTTTACGAACAAAATCTTAACTACGGAATAATTTAATTGATATTAAAAGTCTTTGAGTATAGCCGCAAGATTAGTAGTGCCAATAACATACTTTTTATGTATGGAAATACTTGTCTAGGTTTTATTAAACATATGGTTACTTGCATAAAGTAGCTTCGTTTAAACGTCCTAATATGAGCAATTAACTGTGAAATAAAGAGTGGTAAAGTAAGACTTGAACAAAACTGTATCATAAAGAACATATCATAGTAGAACGTGTACCGGCTGACATTTTTATTTTATCATTTTGTTTCATGTGAAAATAAAATAGAATATCGTGTCTACTGAACGGAGGCATAGCACTACCATTAATATTGTCCGTAAATAAAATAATAATATTCCGTTTTACGTTTGTATATTTTATATACAAAGTGTTTTGTTTGTTGTGTTTGCAAGAGACTTGTCTATTGGGCAAAGCCAGTTGTCTAGGCTGAAGACGGAAGACGGCCGCGTGGTATCGACGAGGGCAGAGGTATTAAGGGAGATCGAGAGGTTCTACGGACAGCTTTACACCTCGGTTGCCGAACCTACTGTTAGCTCGGCCGAAGACCCGAGAGCCGAGTTAATCCGACACTTTAGCGATGATATCCCGGACATCAGCCTGTTTGAGATTGAGATGGCCCTCAAACAACTTAAAAACAACAAGGCGCCGGGTGAGGACGGAATCACTTCAGAGCTTCTGAAAGCGGGCGGAACGCCGGTACTGAAAGTCCTTCAGAGGCTCTTCAATTCCGTTCTCCTCGAGGGCTCAACGCCGGAGGCATGGAGCAGGAGCGTGGTGGTACTGTTCTTCAAAAAAGGTAATAACACTTTGCTGAAGAACTACAGGCCCATCTCGCTCCTGAGCCATGTCTATAAGTTGTTTTCAAGGGTCATCACAAATCGTCTCGAAGGCAGGTTTGATGACTTCCAGCCTCCCGAACAAGCCGGTTTCCGAAACGGCTTTAGTACCATAGACCATATTCATACGCTACGGCAGGTTATACAAAAAACCGAGAAGTATAACTTGCCGCTTCGTTTAGCGTTTGTGGACTATGAAAAAGCCTTTGATTCGATCGAGACCTGGGCTGTGCTACAGTCTCTTCAGCGGTGCCACATAGACTATCGGTACATCGAAGTGTTGAGGTGTATATACAACAACGCCACCATGTCGGTCCGAGTACAGGATCAGAGCACGAAGGCTATTCCACTACAGAGAGGCGTGAGACAGGGAGATGTCATATCTCCGAAACTGTTCACTGCCGCGCTGGAAAATGCCTTCAAGCTCTTGCAGTGGAAAGGATTCGGCATCAATATCAACGGCGAGTATATTACTCACCTTCGATTTGCCGACGATATTGTAGTCTTGGCAGAATCGCTGGAAGACCTTAGCACTATGCTCGAAGACCTTAATCGAGTTTCCCAACAGGTGGGTCTTAAAATGAACATGGATAAAACGAAGATCATGTCGAATATCCATGTTGTGCCCACCCCCATTGGAGTTGGGGGCTCGACTCTCGAAGTTGTAGACGAATATGTCTATTTAGGACAAGTGGTCCGGTTAGGCAGGTCCAACTTCGAGAGAGAGGTCAATCGGCGAATCCAACTCGGTTGGGCAGCGTTCGGGAAACTTCGCGACGTCTTCTCGTCCAAAATACCTCAGTGCCTAAAATCGAAAGTCTTCGATAGTTGTGTCTTACCAGTGATGACATACGGCACCGAGACGTGGCCTCTCACTGTGGGCCTCATTAAAAGGCTCAAAGTCACTCAACGAGCCATGGAGCGGGCTATGCTCGGTGTTTCCCTACGAGATCGAATCAGAAATGAGGAGATCCGTAGGAGAACCAAGGTTACCGACATAGCCCATAGGATTGGCAAGTTGAAGTGGCAGTGGGCCGGGCACATAGCTCGTAGAACCGATGGCCGTTGGGGCCGAAAGGTTCTCGAGTGGAGGCCACGTACAGGCAAGCGAAGTGTCGGACGCCCGCCTACAAGGTGGGCGGACGATCTGACTAAGGTCGCAGGAAGTCGCTGGATGCAGGCCGCTTCCAACAGGACATTGTGGAGATCATTGGGGGAGGCCTATGTTCAGCAGTGGACTTCCTGTGGCTGATATGATGATGATGATGATGATATTTTATATTAAATAACACGACATAAACACCAGACTAATAAACTGTGACATTTGCATTCATAAACATTTTGTAAGGCTTCTTAACAAATCCTCCACTCCGCATTGAGTCTAAATCTTAGATGCCAGATAAAAGTGCCGTAGGGTCGCCAGCTGCATATTGCTCGGTTCAACTGCATAAATATATAGTGCGAATGTTAGGGACCGCTAACTTGTTCCAAGTTGCGAAGTGCCGCATCTGCTGCGATTCCAACAATGTGTTTTATAACGAACTTCTTGTCCGCCTTTTTGTCAAATAACTTGTGATAATATTATTTAAAACTGCTTGTGCCAATTTTACATTATTTTTTGTGTTTATTTAAAATAATATTCTTTTTATACTCGATCTTTGCTTAAAGCCAAGAAAAACGTAAAATGAACGAACAGTTTTTTCAACTTCATTATAGAACTCATGATTTTCTGACTAATGGCGATCTGTTAAGTAAGTAATTAAATTCTTATTGAAGTACGTTTCCTGAAATTAATTTTCGTTTCAGAACTCTGGTTGTATTTGACCACATATCGGTATTACTCGAAATCTTTATAATGTACCCTATTTTATGCTATTTGGTACTGATTTAGTTTCCCAATTAAACCATCATTTGGTAAACAGCGTGCTGTCTTTACTTAACTATCCAGTATTCTTGCCTACTGCCCAGTAAATTAATTACGTAATCATTAACACATTACAAGTTACATGACATGGGTTAAGAGCCGTGAAACTACTTTTTAAATATTTAATTTTATATTTTTAAAAAGTAGTTCGTTCACTAAAGCTGCACAGACAGCCATCACACCCGCGTGGTAATTTTTTATTAAATCAAAATATTCAACCCAGTCTTCCGTTTTAATTAAATAAAAAATGTCCTCACTAATTTCCCGTTTTTTTTTTGTTTACGCGGAAATTAAATTTTGTAGCATTTTTGCCGGGTTATATTCAGTGGTTATCATGATGATATCTCGTCTAAGCGTTGAATGCTGAATATTTAAAACCTGAGGGCAACGCCGTGCCGCTCAGTTAAAAGCGTAAAGGAATTTAACGTAAAGCTTTTAGTTAAAATATAGCACTCCTTTTTTATCGTACCTTTGAACAATGTAATTGCTAGCCATAGGAAAAACTTACTTACATAACAACCGGCTGTGTTCACAAAAAATGTGCCTTTAAATATTTTGTAAACACTATAATTTATAAAATGAATAAGTTTTTCACACTGTTTTTTTGTTAAGTTTTTTACAGTTGCTGCCTGTTTAAAGGGGTTCTGTGCCATATTCTTGGATAATAACACGTGACTGAGACAAAACCTTACATCAATTTAATAAAATACGGCTTTTATTATACTGGTGGTAGGTCTCTCATATGTAAGAGGCCGCCTAGGTTGGTACCCTCGCAATGTATTTTCCCCGCCAAACAGCAGTGTAAATGCACTGTTATGTTACGGACATTGTAGCCAGAGTAGCTACTGGACATATTGAGACTTAATATCTTATGTCTCAGGATGGCGAGCGCCGTGGAATGCCAAGCATTGCTTTGTAATTCAAGGTGTTGTTTGGTTTGCCACTGTTAATGAGCGGTTGTTTCGCTTACCATCAGGCGAACGGCATGCTCGTCTAGCCATTCATTGCAATCCAAAAAAGGTCGATAAAATTGTCGATCTGTTCTGTATAATAAAAAAGCAAAAGGCAGATTACCGCATTTAAAATAGTTATTAAATGGCAGTTTGATTGACGATAATACATTACAACCCTGAATTGACGTAAATATACGTCCAATGCAGAACCGTCTTAATACAAAATTGCCTACTCATTAGTCAGCCACAATATGCACGTAAAGCAATGATTTAAAGAAATCTACTCGTAAAAAGCACCATTATTTTCCACACGCCAAACTACTGTTTGTTTAATCCTTTCTTTTATAAGCCTTATTGCTGTTGTATTAACTCTTTCCACTGGTGACGTGATATTACGTCATTAGGTAAGTTTCATATCGCTGACATACATTTTTAATTATCTGAATGACGAATAATTACGTGTAATTTACAATGTTTAATATTGTTGCTCGAATGCTGGCCCGATGGCGGACATAATTAATATAATTTGTAATATCAAATTTATATAATGCTTAGTTCGCAAAAATTGTGATATTTTTCACCTGATTTTCCAAATAAAATTAAATTGTATGTATTATGTACCTATATGTATTTCTATAAATTCTACATTGTCTTATTTATAATGCATAATTTATCATGTTCATATTTTAAACTAACTATGATGTAGACACAAAAATATGATAATTTTATCTTATATTATTAGTACCACTGGGTATAGACTGATAAAGGTCGCGGGACGTCGCTGGATGCAGGCTGCCTCCAACAGGTCTCTGTGGAAATCATTGGGGGAGGCCTATGTTCAGCAGTGGACTTCCTTTGGCTGATGGATGGATGGATGGGTATAGACTTGATATTTTATTAAATACAATGTATTTAATAGCAAGGAACGATTGATTGCCTACAGATTTTCTTGAATTCTTTGCTCATTATGTATAGATTAAAACTAAGAAATAAAAGGGCAAGACTCGTTTCATTTACGCATATCGGTACACATATATGTGGATACTATCCAAGCCCTGCTCGGTAGTAATTATCAATGGCGGTAAAACTAAATGACCTCTGATTTAATTATCCCTCAGCCATAGCGCCGGGTAGTTTAATAAAAATATAATCAGCGCCATCTATAACAGAGGCAAATTATGGCTTTTACGAACATTAAGCCTATATCGGGCTCAATATTTGCCTCGACAACACTCTATTAGCATTTGATTAAAGGTTATTAGAGGTTTTTATTTGTATTTCGTAAGGCTAGGCCTGTTTACGCTATTTTCTACAGTAATTTCTTTTTTTTTACTTAATGTGGGTATTTTAGGTTAAGATAACAAAAACGCCAAGGGTTTTTAAAAGCTTTGTTTTACGGTTATAAATATTTTGTTTGTGATGAAAAAGTAATAAAAAAATATGTTTATACTAGTGTTCCCAACACCTACAAAATTCAAATTATAAGGATCGACTTACACTAGCGCAGAATTGAAGAGTAAATCTTAAAATTTAAATCATAGTAAGTTCATCCTTATCTCCACAACGTAATGTTCATATTTCTATCGAGATGAAACGAACGACTCGTAAAGTCGCGCGTATTCGACGGAACACGCTCGTCTGCAAGCGATCAGTGTTTTTATCTTGACAGAATTATGTGCATTACACTATGTAGATAAGAGTGAATTTCCTGTGCTAGTTTTTAACTGACGCTTTGCACTACTTCAACTCTGTTCGACTATGAACCCATCCTAACTAGCACTTTGAAGTTCGAAATATAAGAGAGTGCTGGCTACTTTATAAGTAGAATATTTCACATAATTAGGCAATTGAAAATTTTAATATTTACCACTATTTAAGCACTAGAAAGCAATTTCAAAATTAATTAGAATTTACAATAAATTAAATTGCACACAATTTTGGTATAATCTTTAAGAGTACATTTTGATTGATCGCTGCCTACCATTTTGCAGGTATATTTCATTTGTATAATATATCATAACATGCAATACGTAAATATTACATATTTTATAATTAAATTTGACTACTGTTATAAACCTGTTTCGTAATAAAAACATTATTCCAAGAACATACGCTCTATCGCCCGATTTTACGTTAAAAACACCGAATACTTCAAAGCCTTCAAGAATGTTATTTCGCAATTATAACCCACGGGGGTTTTTATAATTGTAATATGCGCTTAAAGTAATAAATCCACAGCACTTAACATAGTTACTACTTATTTTGTGCAGTGCCTTGCCAGTAATAATTTCCATTTAATTTCATTCCACGTTTCAAACTCACAAGGGCTTGATACCGCAGTGTGTTTCAAATGTTCGCTCAAATCTGCGTTTTATTACCCCACCGTGTGTTATAGCCTTAGAATCTGACGTACTTTCTTTCATAAGTATGTTCATTGATACTTGCATATGTGAATACACGGTTTTATGATTCAAGTTAAAATTGGCTGGATTTATGACTGTGATGGAATTTCCCTAATTGGCAGTAAAAAGTGTTGCTTCATTGGGTATATAAATGTATATAAAAATATGAATTGGATCGGTAACAAAGTTTTATTGTATACATTGTAACTCAAAGCCAAACAGTGCTATCTTTAGAATTAAGTCTTGTTCCAAATTGGAAACTTTATTTAGAAATATAGTTCGGGCATTTTTCTTTGAGCTTCTGTCCTATTTTTTTACTAGCACAAGCTGTTTATCCCAGTTTCTCCTAAGGCTAGGCTAGTTCTCAATTCATTCAATTCAACAAATTCAATCTAACTCACCGAACGAAATGCAAAGCTACTGCTTCACGTCAATACTCTGTGAGACAGTGGTACCGCCCAGGACCTGTTGGTAAACGGACCAGATGCTGCCGCCAACATGTTCCCGGACTTTTCAGAGTCATGTGTGTATTGATAGCCAATCACCATGCGTTATAACCGTGAAGGATAATATCGTGAGTAAACCTGCATAGCAAGCTGTTAGAATTTCTATGGCATGTAAAGTCCGCCAACCCGCACTAAGCCAGCGTCATAGACTGTATGGCCTAACCATTCTCAATCGTACCCTCGATTGAAGAGGAGTCCCGTGTCCTGCAGTGGGATGTACAATGTACATACATATATGGGTTGATACAGTAGATACAAAAGTATCAGTTTTGGCTCCGTAAGCCATTATGCGTGGTACAGACATTATATACGAGCAGGCTTAGATTTTGTCTAAACAAATAAAATCAAATACACCTAAAACGGAGATAAAATATCTAAATAAACTTTATGGCCTAAAAGAAATTATAAAACAAAATATATTTTTGCTAAAAGCTTTAACACGGTCAGTTAGCAACAATATTCGTGGAAACTAGAACACATAAATTTTCTGATACTTGGTGTTTATTGGTTTGAGTGTTTATCTAACGCCTGTATTACATACAAACCGTATTGTGTTGTATTCGACTGTGGTACTACTAATTTACATGCTTCCTGCGATGCATACATGGATTGTAAAATTAAACTACGTATAGGCGATGCTCGATTCGGATATCAATAAAACCCTAATTTTGCATGAATCTAACTATTAAAACATAATTTATAATTTACACGAAGCTGCACAACGGAGAGAATGCAAACGTAAGGGTCATTGAAAGAGCAAAAAGATATGATAGCTCAACTTTCAAGCAAGTCGCTGGCACAAGGGTATCCATTCCTATGCAGGATTTTTTTGTTTCAAATGATCTTGTGAAATCGGTTTTAGTCTTGGGAATTTGATTTATTTACTATTAATGTACAGACTTGTAAGTGTACATTAATTACATCATAGGAGAGCGTATTACCATCAAATGCTTTGAAACCTATGCCTCTAAAATCTTAGGGGCCTTTTTAATAAACTCGGATGAGGCAGAGATTATTAATTTTAGCCGAAGGCTTTAGAACTGACTTGATTATTTCGAAGAACGACGTCTTCTAGATTTTAATGAGCACGGACGTACTTCGGCCTAACATGACAATGCTGCTATTGCAACCCACGGATTTTAAAAGTAATAAGAATGTACAAAATTATCGAGTCGATTCTAGGGCCTTGGGCTAAAGTTACTCCTTTGCCCATCCGATATTACTTATAAGGCCCTAAATGACTAACATTTTCTCTTTCAAACTTCATAGCATAAACTCTTATGTCATCGTTAACATAGCTATCTAATATTACATTACTTCCACGAGTCAAAGAACAACTGAACTGATCAATACAGTTGAAATGCAGCTGAATCGTTGTAAACTGATACATCTATAGCATTTAAAGCACGTAGGGTAGCAGTGAGCCAACTCAATTAGAATTCCTGGTACAAAGTGTCGCAGACACAACATAGGACGTGACTCTCCCGCTCGGTATAAATTAACGTCCTTTTCTTGTGCGGGTGCATCTATCACCATGTCTTACGTTGTGTTCTATTGATATGGTACAGTTGCAGTAACGCACTCTTTAGGTTAGTAGTCATTATGTTTATTATTTTAACTGTCTTGTTAATTTCGTTTTTTTTTTTATCTAAATTTGTTGTAGTCCACATCAATCGTTTATTGGGAACTTGGAGTATATTAAATACTAATAGAAAGTTATTTTTTTTATCTCAAGCATCATAATATGCTATGATAGTGTAAAGAATTTTCCATATGGTAATTAATGTAAAAAAGCATTATCCAGCAATAATGCCAACATGATGTACTGCCTGGCCCCGTGCCGAAAATCCCGTGAGACTGAATACGATTTCAAATCAAATGTGATGTAAGTAATGGAATCAACATATAAATCAGCAAAATCATATTAAACATTTTATTCATGAACGATATTCATACCAATAAATTACCTTTTGAATAATTCAACATATTCTTCCCAGACCAATCTGAAAGCACAATACCTCAAGTGCCCAGAATTACGTACAATGCACTCTGTCCAACAGGATAATTCGAGAGATCGTCCGAAGCGCTTGAATTCTCCTAGCAGGAGACGTGATTCGCATTCTCTTCCCTCGGGAATTCTGGGGAATGAGCCTCCACACTCGGCCTGCGCTCCTGGTACGCCCGGGGAAATTTGCCAAAATATTTTGTGCATCTTCAGCCTTTTTAATTTGGCTCGCGGAACGGCTTAGTTCAACAATGGGCCAAGTGTAATTTAAAATTGGATTGAATTTTTATATTTTCTGATTCTCGGTGCCGAACTGGTTTTCAGTAATCAGCCTTTTGTAGAAAAAACTTTCAAGTAGTTTTAACTTATGATTCCGATACTGTTGTTTCAAATGAAGTTTAGAAGATTATTTACAGGTAATTAATATTTTAAGGGTCTTAGCTGATGGATAAAATTGTATTTCGATTATAAATTACATAACATAATATTGTTTAAACTTCATAAGTTGTTAAAATACCTGAAAAGGATTATCTACATATATTACTCGAGTACCAGGAATTTGTACTAGAGAGAGTAATGATCAGGCGCAAAACTTCAACATTTGAATTTGCATCTCACAAGTTAATGTAAACAAAATTATTATCATAAAACAGTATTCAATAGCAACCACGTACCAGGCTATCAGAACAGGTGAGGATATTCATTTAATATAAGCAACATAATTCAGCAATTCTTTCACTGTATCGGAATATCCCACCTTTTCCAAGCACCAGAATATTTTATAACCGCAAGTAACCGTAAAAAAATAGTAAAACTAGTGAAACATCGTCGGCAGCATCGTTGAGGTACCAGGGTATCATAGAGGTGAAGTCACGTTGCCACGGTAGGGGATAATTCGGCTCTCGTTTCGCACGGCTGCTGTAGACGTGATGTGTATCGCAATCCGACAACTAAGTTATATTAAAGACGACTTTGCTGATTTTAAACTTAAATGCATCGGTGCTGTCTTTGCGAGTAGTTTTAGTTGAGTTTGGACAAGTTTCCAGTTAGTAATTGTTTATACTCTGGTAATAATGTATGAATAAATGTAATTGCTTGTAGGATATTTGCATTTGCACTGATAGTTGTCAGTGTGCACAAAGGTAAATGCATGTCATCATTCTATCACGCTTTGATGTATTTGGGCTTAGCACATGTATATTTTTTTAATTTTTTCTTTGAGAATTTATGCAATCCTGTAAATCTTGCTATTGTGTAAAACTTAGAGGGTAAAATTCATTTGTATTTTTTTATTTTATTTATTTATTTTATTGAAATAGGCACACCAACGACATGTATATTAAACATTTTCTAATAATACAATCTAGGACAATCTACTGATATACGTATCAGTTACAGGTGTACACAACATTTGTAATAAAGAAATTAAAATGTACAACATCAAATTCAAGTCAAGATAAATAAACAGAAATGTGAACAATTTTTTCGTTTAATTTGATGATATACTATTAAAAATGTTGTTTATACCTTTAATATATTACTTATATATAATATATTTATATTATTTACCGCACTAGGCCAGCGTGGTGGACTATATGGCCTAACCACTCTCAATCGTAATGTCGGTTGTAGAGGAGGCCCGTGCCCTGTAGTGGGACGTATATGGGCTTATACAGATACAGATACCTTTAATTGATGTTACTTCTTCTTCAGTAATTTGTCCATGAATGTTTTATTAGAAATGTTTAATTTACATACATATCAATAAAATAAAATTATATGCTATTTTGAATATGTCATCACAACTTTTTGTGACTATTTTAATCGGATGGCCATGAAGTGAAATGATGAAGTGTGTCGTTAATTTTTTGTGTTGACAACAAAAAGCGAGGATTACTTACAACAATTAATTAATACTTATCATCAAGCACCCTAACTTTTAAGCCATAAAATGAATTTATTTCACCCCATTTTCCAATCTTAAACTCATTAACAATTTTTTCACTTTTTAGTTGACTGTTTTATTAAAGCTTGTTTTAGTTTTCAAACAATTTTTTAACGTATCATTTATAGATATCTTTGTTTCAGTTAATATGAATTAAAACATAATTGGAATTGATGCATACTGATATAGATTTGGCATTCCAAAGCCATTGTAGTCAATATACTTGTCCCTTGTTTTTATTTCATTGGTTAATCCTTTTGGAGTATACGAAATCTCAACGTGTGCTGTCCCAGATGTTTTCTTGTTTTAACAAAAAAAGTTGGATAGGGGAATAAGTCAATAACTTCTTGTGCTAACCTATTTAAGTATAGAAGTTATTTATAAATTAATGATGGTTTTTTTCTGTATTGGTATATTGTTAATTAATTTATTCTTTGTTTACCGTTTTCACTAGGTTTATTCCTAGCTGATTTTCTGATTGAGTCTTTGTAGTTTGTATGTGTATATGCTTGTAAATCAGTAACCAAAGATCACTTATGATTTCAATACTTCATCTTTTTTCGGGTATTTTATTAATACTATAAGTATTTTATTATATACACAATATTATGAGTGGCATTTTGTTGTAGTAAAAAAAAAACAAAAAAAAATCCATTATATTGTTTCCTTAACCAGTGCCGAAACCTGGATTTGAACCAGGGACCGCAAGATCACAAGATCTTATGCTCTACCAAACTGAGCTATTTCGGCTGTATTACTCTTGTCGAAGTTATCATTCTGTAGTAACATCACTTGTTTTCAGAGGTATCTCACCCAGGCAAGTAATTTCGACAAAAAAATGTTTTAGCAGATCTTTTGTATTAACCATCGAGAAGACGACTTGGTTTTGCCACTCCATTAAATTTGAAACTTATCAAACAATTATCTTATCGTCAACGATCGATATTATGATTAATTATTATGTCTAATTGTATAGTCAATCACCACGCATTAAAATGGTGATGGAAAACATCGTGAGGAAAACATACCACGCTTTGTACGAATTTCTATGGTATGTAAAGACCACCAACCCGTACTAGGCCAGAGTGGTGGACTATATGGCCTAGCCACTCTCAATCGTATTTTCGATTGTAAAGGACGCCCGTGCTCTGTAGTGGGACCTATATGGGCGGATACAGTACAATACAAAACATAAAATAAAATCAAACGGATTGAATCTTCTCACTATTGCCATTTTATTGTATTATCGACCTAATGGACGCCGTATATTCATTGTTTTTTTTATTATATTTCATATAAAAATTGTATTTTAATACATTGAAAACCATCGCAAAAAATCCGGCCCGGACGTGACATGCGAAATACCGGACGAAATGAACAGAAAATGGCGCGGTCCCTTTTTTAACATCACATAAATCTCACATACCGTATTGTCGGACAGTAAAACATGAGAAATCTATTTAAAACCTGAAGCTTCTCTATATTCCATACATGAAATAAGGAGCGCAAGTAATGGCCACGTACGAAACCCTTTCACGTGGGATCAACAGCCATAAAATGTCGAATGTCGTAAAATTGATCCGTGTAATAAAATTGCATAACGTGTAGGGCGAAAATGAAATATTGTTTTGAGCGACACTTAAAAAAACACACGTGAAATTTAATAACGCAGGGCGGAATTGTTGTTTTAGGATTCTGCGTTGCTGGTATGAAAAAACTGTTTGTACATATGTACCTTTGTTAGCTATGCAGTTTTACTTGTCAATTACTTTATTTATTTTAAAAAAAAGTATGTATTATCGAAATAGCAATTACAGAAAAATTATATCAGTATTATCAGTTAAAATTCTTGATACATAACTAAGAATTTTAGCAAAAAATATATATTTTGTATGCCTTGATATTGAATCATGTTACGCCGATCTAGAACACGCCGGGTGTTCTAGATCAGCGTAACATGATTTGTATGATTTTGAAGAAAAAATGCATATATTACACACCAAAAATACTTTAAATTAAATTTCAAAACTATGTACTACACTCTTTTAGCCCTCATACATCCCGCTGCAGGGCACGGGCCTCCTCTCCAATCGACAGTACGATCGAGAGTGGTTAGGCCATATAGTCCACCACGCAGGCTCTGTGCGGGTTGGCAGAATTTACATACATAGAAATTCTAAGAAATCGCAATGGTTTGCAGTTTTTTCACGATGTTTTCCTTCATCGTTTGATTACGTGGTTATCGACTATCTATACATGACTTGACTTGAAAAGTCAGAGATGTGCCCTGGGATTTGAACCCGCAACTACCATGAACATGTTGGCAGCCACGTCTAGTCCGATAAAAAACAGGCCACCGTGTATTTTTTATAACTCGTAGAAACATAATTCCAGGAGTTACATAGAACCCATAACTCTCACAACACTCTTTTAGAACGCAGAGGTGATAAAAATAAGTTAGTGACCCAGAATATAAACATAAACAAATAAATCACATAAAATGAATTCTGCGGAGTGTATGATTCAAAATCCTTTCTTTGGAAGTGTTTTAAAAGTCGTCCATCATATTTGCGCATTGAAAGTTTGAATAGCTGTTTCTAAGCGACATTGAATCCCTCAATTAAGACTTCCGCTTAAATATGGAGTTAACTAGCCTCGTAATTAACAAACTTTCATAGAACGTTTAAAATGGAATTGTGATTTCAGTTTTGTATATTAATTAGTAACTTTTTAATTTACGGTTGTCCATATCTTTGTCGCTTTAAATTGGAACTATCACGAAAGCATAGTTACTTTATACATGGCTGGAAAGGTACTAATGATAAATAATTATCAATACCTAGCTATCATAAATGCCCAGAATAATTACGTATCATAGGTACATAACAGTACTTACCTAGCCTTGGAAAAACCGTGGGGAAAATGAGACAATATATGGTAAGCGATACGACTGCTCAGGGAAAGTAGCAACTTGAAAACAATACCATGAATTACAAAGCAATGCTTGGCATTCAACTGCGCTCGCCATCCTGAGACGTAAGATTAGTCTCATTATGTCCATTAGTTACGTATTTAGAGTGCAAAATGTCTCGCCTATGTTTCCCAAAAAAGCTGAGAATACGGATCTCTACTTTGTATTGTAATTGGAATTTTATATGCTTATTTTGTATGTATGTATGTATATATGTATGTATGTATGCTATGAGAAAATGATCTAGTTTTCCATTTTAGGTATCATTGTACTGAAACGCCTATACCCGATGTATACGCATTTTTGAATGTTTTTCCGTTTGTAATACGTACGTACTGTAGTCGTAATTTCACTGGGAGCCACGCTTTGTTTGGCGTTATTGTCGTTCTATTCAGTAGTCCCATTTTTGCGAGGAAACCATTATGTAGATTTCAATTCCACTTGTAGCGGATTTATAATTTATAAGATTTCCATTTCGTGTCGGGTTTTAGCTTTTACTTTTCACGGATACATTTTTGTATTATTTATTACTATCATATGTTCTTTTAGAGTGTTACTGGGAATAAATATTCCCATTCGGAAATCGAACGTGTATGTACAAATGATTTATGTTCGATATATTTTCTTGGTTTTGGAAGAGTAATAGGCAAAAATATATTATAATATATGTACGTATGTTTTTATTTATGGTATTAAGATAAGAACTGAAATTAAAAAAATCTAGAATGATGAAATATTGTTAGTAAAATAGGCTAAATTCTCTTTGGGTATAGATAGGGATGGTGAATACCACGAAATTTTGTTTTCCAAAACAAATAGGCTTGGTTTACAGGCATGCGAAAGATTTACTAATTTATTTTTAATAGGACTGGCTGGAATTAAATGGGTGAATCGTATGGGAAACCAATTCATCCGAGCAAAGTCGGGTCGAACAGCTAATCATTCATCTATAAATAGTTAATCGCGGCTAAGTAATCAACTCGTCTGAAAATCAGATTAATTCAGTATTCTTCATTTAAAACATGTACATTTTGATGAAAGAGTTTATTTTTGTTCACTCTAATATATTTTATCTGACTTTCTTGTTCATTCATTACATTATGCTAAAATTCATCCTTAAGACAAATAAAAAGCGAGTCCCAGATGAAGCCGGATATACCCGGTTTAAGAGCAAAGAAACATGGCTCGGGATGTGAAGAGCTTTGAGCAATTTAAGTAGATTTTCATTAATGTACTTTTTCTGAACAAGTTGTTGCGCGCGGCTTCGCTTATAGGGTCAATCATAATAACAATGTACAATGCTGAACACGGAACTCTTTTACGATTGCGAGTTCGATGTGGGTTTAGAGATTTCAATATAAAAGAGAAGCAAATACCTGTGGTTCACGCAATATATGTTTCGGTACGGGAATCGAACCCGCGTCCCCTCGTTTCACAGCCGGCGTCTAGCCAACTGCGCCACGGAGGCTGTCAACAGATAATATACAGATAACATATCGTGCAACGATGGAAATTAAATTAAAAACACTGTAACTAAATGTGAAATGGCACTCGTTGCCAAAGTTCGTTCACTTATTGATCTTCCATCCAATCTATTTCTGAACTGGTAGTTGTCAACCGGTCTGAACTGAATTACTCAAGTATTAACGTATGTTGTCGCAGCTGTTTGTTTAGCAATATATTTAATTTTCATATACCGATGTGTACTCAATATCTATTTGATGATTTTGTTTAACCTTGTTACTTGTACTAATTGGACACACAAAAATATATTTTTAATAATAATTTAAAAAATATTTGTTTAAAGCACTGCATATTTTTTTACAAAATAAAATGTTAATAAACAGAAAAACGTAAGTGCAAAAGTACGGCGGTCTTATCTCTAACAGCAATCTCTTCCAGACAATTGTGCATGAGAAGACAAGTGGTTTACTTGGACGGTGCTTTAATAATATAAGATAAACTTACAACAATATAAAATAAATACAATACATATATACATTCACAAAAAAGTACGATATATAGTGTTAGCGTTTATAATTATTTATATTTATTTTGTCCTAGTTTTACTCGTATAGGAAAAGGTACCTAGAATATAATTTACTTTACTGGTGGTAGGTCTCTCATATGTGAGAGGCTGCCTGAGTGGGTACCACCGCAATGTCTATTTCTCCCGTCAAACAGCATTTTAAATGGACTGTTGTGTTTCGGATTGAATGACATTGTAGCCAGAGTAACTACTGGACATATTGAAGAATCGGAGTGGAAAGTGATCAATACGCACTAAAGTGATTCTGCCAGGCGATCAAGTAAAAGTTGCTTAACTGACCTTTTAAAATTAATGCGAGTACTCGACGCCCTGATTCCGAGGGGGAGTGCGTTCCATAGGAGTATGGACTGAATAGGGAAAGAAGAATGTATGAAGTCTGAGTTGTGAGAAGGGCAATGAAGAAGAAAATTTTTGGTTGACCGAAGGTTCCTATCGTGGTTACTGCCTAAGTATTGAAATTGAGATGTAAGATAAGAAGGTGGGGTAGGAGACGTAAGTATAGAAAAAAGTGTAGTGAGTGCGTGTAAAGTACGACGCTGACGAATACTACTTACTAATATGTTTTACTAATATGTACATTGAAAACATTAGATAAGGCACCTTCAAGGGAGGGAATGATATTGTGTTTTACTAACGTGCTAAGGGCTCTTATAAATAAAGCATGATTTATGAATACACGCTATCAACGATGTGATTAATTTGAAGAACCATTTGCTTACGTCACATAGGCTTGAGGTGAAACGGTGACATTTCTAAACTCCCCCGCGCTGGAGAATTACATTTGAAATCCACATAAAACGCGGAAATAATTTAAAGCCCCGGATCCGAGTTTCAATTTGTGTAAGTTTCGCCAAGGAGACGTGCAGTATTAAAGCAAGAAGCCCGGGCTCCACATAAAACTGGTTGTAATGTGACAGACTTCGCGACGGCCCAGCTGCCCGACGTAATGTCTACACCATCGAGTTTATCTGCGGACCTTCAGGGACGAGCCTGACCCTGATTTATATATGAAAAGTCCCAATTTATTGTCCGCCCCGTTCCGGTAGTTAATAGCTTAGAATATTCTGGGGTTAACCGCTCCACTAAATTAATGAGTGTGCGACAAAACGGCCGATGTGTTTGCTTTTTGTTTGTTTTCACATTATCGTACATCTGAATGTATTTCGACTCTACTACTAACATTATAGAGTACAGATTCCTTTGCCAAAGCTCTGGCCCTTGGTATCCCGATAACAACTCCGAAAAAAAGTTGGCGAATATTTATTAAGTTTTAAGTATCCATAAAATACGCTTATCTGTTTGGTTTCCATTTACATAACTCTTTCCTTTTGTGCCGAGTTCTAAATTGCTGATTGCGAATCTGTGCATTTGAATTAAATTACGCAGATACTGATGGTGCGGGCTTCGTACTTCGCAGTTATACAAGTCCTTTCGTTGAAATGAATTTATGCGACTGAAAAGCTAGTGGCAAATCGTCGCATCTGTAAAGATTTTCTGGTTGTATAGTTATACAAAGCGCTTTTGTAGTGAGATGCAGTTGATTATTTTAGTTTTATTCAACATTTCAGTATAATTATCAAAACAGGCTAAATCTTTTTTTAGAATAAAATTGTGGTTTAATAATAATAATAAAATGACAGAAAATGAAATAATATCATGTTTATGATGAGATTTTTTTTCCTGTCGTAAAAATTTAGCGTTACATTATTCAGACAAAATTATTTTCTTTATTAAGTCTTCCTAGACAAAGGTAAAATACAGATGTTGAAACCCAATAACACGTGTGTGGGTACGAAAGATTTCAATTTGCACCGCGGTCGCTACCGTGATGTTGGTCCAGGCATGAAATATTACGAGGAGCTCTCCGTCCCTGACCCATGTCAAATCAGCATTCGCAGGTATGCCACGAATTATTTACGGCCAACTCACGGCTATGAAAATTTTTATCGCAACGATAAATCTTTATTAGCTAAGTTGAAGGAATTTTTCGTACGGAAAGCTGTTACGAATGTATTTTTTCCGTGTTATTCCAATTTGTTTGTTTGCCAGTGACGTTTTATTTAATTTTATCTCGTGGCAATGTTTATCCTTTGATCAGATTTTGGGTGTCTAATTTGGTTATTGTTAGGAAATAAATGAAGTCAGGAATAATATTATTTAAGATTGGTTTAAGTTGTTATTGAATAATTCTATTAATAATAAATAAAACAATAACAGCAATGTTTTCGAAAACCTTTAGCATATAATTGTGTAAATATAATGATATTATATAATGGTAATAACCTTCGATATAAAATAATGTTCATGCATAATATATTTTGTTAGTTTCCTTCCTTTACACAAAAACCCAAGTAGTAAATAGACGAATCAGAATTTATCGAAAATGTTTTACATTAAAATGTAATGAACCGTTTAAACCCAGATTTTCATATAAATTCCATTTATCCCACCTAACCTTGTTAAATTTAATATTACCCACTGAACTCTTGCAACAATTAAATAAAAACTTTTATTGAATCCGCCGTTAAATTCAAAGTAATTGAATACACACCCTTATTCGCCCCGCGTTTGAGGGATGCGGTAGACAGTGTAAGAGGTTTTTCACCGTGTAGGGCGGTTACTCAGGCAGGTACGAGTGCCATTAAGCTGAGCACTGTCGCTCGAAATCCGTCAATTACCTCTTCGAACGTTCTCGAAATAAGTAAGCGGGTCTTCCCGTGTCTTTAGTATTTAGTCATCATTTTCTGTACTAGTAGTTTTGTAGAGTTTTTACGGCGACTTTCTTTAAGGCGTATTTTTTATTTGTTTTATATAATACTAGCGACCCGACCCGGCTTCGCTCGAGTGCAGACACTTTTTGGGTGCAGTGAGTAAATTCAACATGATAGCTGTCTTTTATACTGCTTTTCTCGTCCCCTACTATGGGATAGAACGCCCATCTTAACCATCTTAATTTGTTTCAGGACTCAACGCTTGCAAATATATTATGTTCTCTTATATCCAAATTTAGTTGGCCCTATATTCTATCCCAACCCATACCTCTGTGTTGGAAAAAGTAGAAAATATACATAGTTGATTTTCATGCTTATTTCACAGGATTATTTTTTTTTCGGGATCAAAAGTAGTCTATGCATTAATCCAGGGCATCAGATACCTCCATGCTAAATTTCAACAAAATTATTTTAGCCGTACGAGTGTAAACAAATAACAAACACAGAAATTTTCGCTTTTATAATATCTGTAGGATATTTGATACTTATATACAAACTACACTTATATTCTTACTTTATGACTTCGCACATATTATGTTATGATTTACAAAATGATGAAGTAAAAAAATTCTTTTAATATACTAACAGAAATTTATAACATTTTCATTCTGTGATCTAGAGAAGCTAAAGTTATTATTGTCCGTTAAAACTTTTCAAGCTTGTCGAATTGTTTATCACAGCTCAAATCACACTAGTGATATTGTATTGTATGTATGTACATACACAGTACTGACCCCACAATAAGATGGAGTCTTGTATCGTGGGTATCAGGAACCACGAGAAGTCTCTTGTGGTTCCTGATACCCACGATACTTCTTGTCTTTCTATCGGCGGTTAGCGATGTTCATAGTGATGATAGTTTTGTAAGTGTCCCTGCACTTTCTGACACTCTGTCGTTTCAGTTCTCCGATGTCTCAAGGAATTTTAATGCTGTTCATCTTAATGCCCAGAGTATTCCGGCTCATTTCCCCGATATGCTGGCTAGTTTTGACTGTACTAATATCCATGCTATACTTGTTTCTGAAACTTGGCTTAAGCCTTGCCTCCCTTCAACCTCGTACTCTCTCCCTGGGTTCCACCTCATCAGAAATGATCGCGAGCCCCGTGGTGGAGGTGGTGTTGCCATCTATCTCCGAAATTATTTTCGTTATAAGATAGTAAGTACCTCACCGCAACCTCCACCACCAAATGCTGGTGAGCACATTTTCTTGGAGGTGGAATTCTCACTTAAGAAGCTGTTACTCGGTGTCTATTATTGTCCCTCGCTTCGCATTGATTTCTTTTCTTCTCTCGAAACTATTCTCGAAAATTTAGTTCCTTCGTACAGTCAAACCATAATCATGGGTGATTCCAACACCTGTCTCCTCAAGAACGATCGTCGTTCATCCTCCCTCACAAATTCTATCCAATCCTGCAACCTTTCTATTCTACCACTTTCAGCGACCCATCATACTCCTAATTGCACTCCTTCTCTCCTAGACCTTATCTTTGTCTCCTCTCCTAACCTCGTTGCAAAACATGGTCAATGTTCTGCTGACGCTTTTTCGTATCACGACCTCCTATTCCTATCTTATCGTGTTCGTCCTCCTAAACCGTCACCTAAAGTTCTGTTGCAGCGAAATTTTCGGGGTATGAATCTTGTAAACCTTCGCAAGGATGCCGGCGACATTAACTGGAGTACACTCTTTCAGTCCGATTGTCTCGATGCCAAGGTTGATCTCTTTACTAGTACTTTGACTAATTTATATGATAAGCATGCACCTCTTCGGAAAATAAAGCTCAAACACCTGCCATCGCCTTGGCTTACCAAAGAAATTAAAGAGTTATTGTGTAAAAAAGCGTCAGCCAAATCGAAGTACAAGCGCCGTCCCAGTGAGTCGAACTGGTTGAAGTACGTCACCATTCGGAATCACTGCAGTAAGGTGTGTAGGAATGCTCAACGCCGACATATCCATGTTTCAGTTGAAAACGGAGATCCAGCTAAAGTCTGGAGATTTCTCAAGACATTAGGAGTGGGTAAACCTACACAAGACTCAATTCCGAAAACCATTGATTTAAATTCTCTAAATAATCACTTCTCTTGTCCATTCTTTTTTGACAAGGCGATCAAAGATAAAACTATTAAGCATCTTTCTACCATTAAGACTCCTGAATGTTCTGCTTTCGTTCTTAAACAATTTGCTGCTTGTGATGTTGGGAAAACCATTACGCTTATTTCATCAAATTCCATGGGAAGCGACTGTGTCAGCCGTAATATGATTCTTCCTATCCTAGACGAAATCCTTCCTGTCATTTGTCACATCCTCAACTATTCCGTTTCCACAGGGATATTTCCTACTCCATGGAAAGAAGCCCATATCATTCCCATTCCAAAAAAACCTAAGGCCTCAGTGCTGTCAGAATTCCGTCCAATTTCTATCTTACCTTTCCTTTCTAAAGTCCTTGAACGTCTGATCTATATCCAACTTAATACTTTCCTTTCAAGTAATAACCTCCTGAATCCTCTCCAGTCTGGATTTCGTCCTGGGCATAGTACTACTACCACCTTGACTCATATTACGGATGGCATCAGATCGGGCATGGAGCATGGCGAGCTGACAGTCTTAGCACTGCTAGACTTCAGCAACGCTTTCAACACTGTCGATTTTGATGTGTTACTCAGCGTACTTGGTTCTCTTAACATATCTCCAATGGCAATTGATTGGTTTCGTAGTTACCTGTTTGGACGCCGGCAACGCATCTGTGTTGAGAATAGTTTCTCCTCCTGGTGCCCCGTATCTGCTGGCGTTCCACAGGGCGGCGTGTTGTCTCCTTTACTTTTCGCAGTTTTTATAAATTCCATAACCGATCATATTTGCTCCTCCTACCACCTCTACGCTGATGATCTCCAAATTTACTCCCGGGCGCCCTTGCACAACTTGACTGACGCTATTTCTATTATAAATACTGACATTCAACATATTTGCGACTGGAGCCAGACCTATGGATTGATGGTTAATCCATCCAAAACCCAGATAATTGTAGTCGGTAGCTCCAAGTTGATTTCAAAAATAAATTGGGATCTACTACCATCCGTTATATGTAATGGCACTATCATCCCATATAGTGAAACTGTTAAGAATTTAGGCTTGTTTCTTGATAGGTCTCTCACTTGGGGTCCGCAGCTTCGTGAGCTTAGTCGGAAGCTGTTTGCCTCGGCAAGGTCCTTGCGAAGGTTGAGTAACTTTCTACCCATTACCACGAAGATTTCACTTGCGCAAACTCTCCTTCTCCCCATCCTTGATTATGCTGATGTCAGCTATCTAGATCTCACCGAGGACCAACTTAATAAGCTTGAGCGTCTCCAAAATCTCTGTATCAGATTCATATTTGGGCTCCGCAAATATGACCATGTTTCTGAATTTCGTGCTAAGCTCAAGTGGTTACCCATCCGGTTTCGTCGGAATACTCATATTCTTTCACTTCTGTATAATATTCTCTTCAATCCTCTCACGCCTTCTTACCTTAAATATCGTTTCATCTTTCTCCATGATTCACATTCAAGATCCTTGAGGTCGTCGGAGCACTTGAAACTGAGAATGCCCTTGCACTCCACAGTATTCATGGACAAATCATTTACTGTCCAAGCTGTCCGACTGTGGAACTCACTTCCAGTTGAGTTGCGACGGGCTGAAACACTGTCGTCATTTAAAAGAAAGGTCAAACTACATTTCCTTTCACAACTAGATTGTAGCTGAGAGAATTTGTCCATTCTTATTTTGGTATATTTTTAGGATAGGTATATAGTATGTTTATGTATATGTATGTATAATATGTATGTTCGTATATTCTGTATATATGTATGTATATATATATATAAATATGTATTATTAGTGTGATTATGTTATTTATTTATTTTATTTTATTATATTTATTCGGAAAACTTACAGCAAACTTATAGTAAATCAAGATAATACAGGTATACTTACAAAGCCATTTACAAGTTTTCACAAATATGTTAGTACTTAAATAGCGTAACAGTCGGCTAGGTCTTAACTTAATGAGATACAGAGTAAAATACAAATATAATTATATTTTTATATTTGTTTGTAGATTATTATTATTTCATTTAGACCTTAGACTGCCCTTTCTATCTCCTGTTAATATATCCATCCCATGGTTGCCTGTAAGAAATTACCTAGTGTGATAAGGCCGCCACTTGTACTCTTATTTTTATTGTGTAATATCTTTTTAGTATTTCTGTACAGTGCAAAAAAGGATTAAATAATAAATAAATAATAAAACTTCTCGGTCTCACAAACATCCAGACCCGAAATAATTACCTGTAGTTCACACAAATATTTGTTTCGGGGTGGTGATCAAACCCGCGGCCTTTCTTTTCACAGCCGGGGTCTAACCAACTGCGCCAAAGAAGGCTGTTAAATATCAAATAGTATCATCAAACCACCAGTATCTCCTTTATTTAAATTGATATAAATTTAGCTTCACGACATACAAAGAAAGCCAACGTATTACTCAAAGCGAGTGAACACAAGATAGTCCCTGTTTAAGCAAACATATTACCTTTACCTATGTTGGAGTAATTCATTTCTATATGAAACACGTTAACCGAATGCGCTGGGAGGGGCTTTGTAAAATGTGGCACAAGCCGCACAAACGACATTGTTATCGAATTCGTCCACAATTTCACGCCAGACAAACCACCAACGAACAATTTGAAGCAATATTTGTACGGGAACATTAAATACCTACCATCTAAACCACTCCATATATTTGTAGTGGTAAATTGAAATTTGTTGTATATTATGACTTTGTGTTTGTAATATATTAATTACTCTAGTAACATTGCAAATACGAAAGTTAGTGTGTTTGTTACCTCTTCACGCTCAAACCGCTATACCCATTTACTCGAAATTGGTGTGGAGGTAGCTGTCACTCTGGACTAGCACATACATATGTTACTTTTAATTCAGACAAAATATAGTATTCCTGTGAGAATGTAAATTTATTCGATACTTCTTCAAATTCAAAGGAATGGGATGGGAAGTTTAAAAAACAACAGTAACGCCGAGTTTAAATATTTAAAACATTTATCCCGCGAAATAGTTCCTGATTCCAAAGCGGACTGCACTCAAAAAATATTTGCACCTGGGCAAAGCCAGGCTGGACCGCTAGTAAGTAAATATAGTTTACTCGAATAGTACGGGTTAATATTGTTCTAGTTTCATAATAAGTGCATATAATCTACCTTTTTTCATTCAAATTAAAATGTCGATCCAGCCAATCATTATTATTCTGCAGTTTCATCAATTTCCGATAATAAGATGCTTGGCTACTACTTCTCAATAGGTTTGAAACAGAGTTGTAAAATGAAATGACCTAGATACCTCGGAGACTGTAAACTTGGAACTCCTACCTGCAATTGCATGAGTTAAAGTATGAATACCGTATAAAAGTATGTTCTGCAGGGAAGCTGCAGGTTGTAAAATCATACAACATATTAAGCAAAGTCCGATAAAATAAATCTTCTGCGTTTCTTTACCTATCCGTGGATTCATATCTTACAGATGAACTATCTGTATGTCTGTATCTGTATTAACCCATATATGTCGTACCACAAGGCACGGGCCCACTCTACAATCAAGAGTACGATTGAGAGTGGTTAGGCTATATAGTCCACCACGCTGGTCTAATGTGGTTTGGTCGACTTACAAATCATAGAAATTCTTATAAATCGCAATGGCATGCAGGTTTCGTCACGATGTTTTCCTTCACCATTTTACATGAAGTATTGATATATTAAATTGATTATTTGTACTATATTGACTCTAATCAACACAAAATATGGCAAGTAATTCCATAATTAAGCTAAAGAAAACACCCTATAGAACACCTAAATGAATTTAAAGTTTCAAGCCAAAAAAACCTAAATTTTTCGCACACAACACGCCGTGTTATCAGCATTCTGTACTGTTTATGGAACATAGAATACATCGGGCAAATTGCCGCATTCTCGACCCATGCATATTTCATGAGTGGTCCGCACTATTGCGATCACTTCATCATAACAGCTGGAAGGATAAGCAACGCACGCCATTTATTTATCTAGGATAGCCTTATTGGCAGTTTGAATATGCATAGCTTTCCTTTGTGAGATTAATGCTTGTGTTGATCGTTAAAGATAACATTTATGTACGTGTTTTTGATTCGGATCATTTGTTTTTTTTCTTGTTAAGAGTTTGTTGGGGGATTTGTGAGAGAAACTTAACTGGATTATAAGATTTAATAAAGTTCGGATTATTAATTAGATCTTTGGAAGCAATATAAACGGGTATACGTCAAGAGGTATTCATTTTAAACATATAAGACTTTCTTTATTCAACCTTACGGGTATAATGCCAATTCTAAAAATAATGTTAGTGCATTGAAATATCTACACTAGGGATAGCTAAACGGTACAACCTTGATCGAAACTATTTCCACGTATTTATTATCTTCTCGGAACAGTCTTTGAAAGTAAAACAATATCTGCACTGAAAGGCCTTAATATTAAAGAACAACCTTATTTTATTTATATTTCAACAGTAATTTGAGATTAGAAAAAACTATAAGTTTATACGAATATGTTTTAATGAATGATGAAGGCCGTAACCTTATTCATAGCCATATTTTAGCTACCACATTTTTTATCGTATATTGACATATTTTTGATATATATTTTTCTTTATAATACGATACTACGAAATATTTTAATGGAGATGGAAGTACACATTAGCAAGTTATTATCACCTGTGAAAATTACCATATATATAACTCATAAAACATTGATAGAAGCGCAGAAATGGCTCACATTTCGCCGCGATTTGTATTGGTTTCGGACGCTGTCATGGCGTTGAATACAAATTGCGATCGACACCAGTCTAATGATTCCTTCCACACCCATTCCTCACACTATTCTCTTTTTGAAATGTTATGTTATTTTTTTTCCGCGATTCATTTTAAGTTCGAATTGTATCGGAGATTAATGCTGTCTATTTTTTATGTTTAATATGGTTTTATTCGAAACCCCTTATTCATTAGGGCTTAACGCAGTTTTCAAATGCGGTTAATATGAGCTAATTCCAAAACGTTATTCATATGTTAACGGAAATGTATGTAATCCGTCATTGTATACAATTCCTAGGAAATCTATGTAATTCCTAAAATCGCCCGGAAATGTGTAAAATAAATTACATTAGACACATTTCCTAGGAAATCTATACATTTCCTAAATAGTGATCGGAAATGTAAGATATTTAAGATATCAAGGGGTAAGCGGGGATAGCGGAGCGAGGGGAGCGTATTGCATCATCCGATCGTAAAAGGTCAATGCGTGTAGGTTAGGTTTTTTTATATAATTTTTTTTTAATTGCTGTTAAGACGAGACGTGCATGCCGTTCGCCTGATGGTAAGCGATGCGACCGCTCATGAACAGTAGCAAAACCAAACAACACCTTGAATTGCAAAGCAATGCTTGGCATTCCACTGCGCTCGCCATCCTGAGACATATAGATGTTTAGTCTCAATATGTCCAGTAGTTACTCTGGCTACAATGTCCTTCAATCCGAATCACAACAGTGCATTTAAACTGCTGTCTGACGGGAATAGACATTGCGTTGGTACCCACCCAGTCAGTCTCTCACATATGAGAGACCTACCACCAGTAAAGTGGTAGGTTAGGTTAGGTTAGGTTAGTATTTATTTATTTATTTATTTATTTATATAATATAAATTATATAATAGTTAAGTATTATAGAATTTAACGCTATGATTGTTACCTGTGATAAAAAATATTACTCTCATTTGAACAACGTGTTTTATTACAGAAACCATTATTATTATACATTTCCTAATACGATATTGGAATTTTATACAATGCCTAGGAAATGTATACATTTCCCGGGATATGTATGTATAAAATAATTATTGAAAGAATATTTTATACATTTCCTAAACAGCTTCGGAATTGTATACATTTCCTATGAAATGTATACAATTCCTAGACTTTATACATTTCCGGTAACACATACACAACAAAATCATTAATCAGCTATTTAACAGCTCATCAACTTTAAAATGGCCAATCCTTTTATAAGCAAGTTTTAGGCAGAAAAATGGCGGATGTGTGTCAGATGGACATTTGAAATTACTGTCAAGTGAATGAAATCATTTTTTTCTATGAAATGGCAATATTAGTTAAATATACAGGAATAAACTTTATGAATAGCAAAACTTAATTAACGTTATAACTCCTTTTAACATGTTTTAACTAATATATGTTTATGTGGTGGATTAGCGGTTTCTTATGAATAAAGGGTAAAAGTTTTAGTATTGTAATTTAAAATATCATGTTTTTGATAACATAGACATCCTCCGTGGTGCATTCGTTTAGACACCGGCTGTAAAATGAAAGACCGCGGTTTTTATCGTCGCACACAAAACAATTATTTGTATGAACCGCAAGTATTTTTTCGGGTCTCAATGAGACCGAATGGCCTCTAGTAGTTTATGATACCTAACACACAAGACTCGATCTGAGTGTGTGGTCATGCATATGACTGTTGGGTGTATTTATTATTAATTTATTTACTAAAAACCGCATTTTACTATTAATGTTCCATCCTGCGATGTGATAGAGGACGAGCTTATCGCTATATTGGGCAAAAATTCCTGACTCCGGGCTGATTATGAATACCGATACTAATATCACTTTGCCCTACCTGGAGTCACAACCCAAGAACTCAGTTTTGTGACAGTACCATGGTGCAAATAAGTGCAAGGCAGTCTATAAAATAAAAACTCAAACAAAATTTTGTCTTTAAACACTAAAAAAAACCTCCTTCCCAAGAAAATTCAGGAATCCAATTCAATTTGCCAATAGTAATTACTATACAACAATAAAACCAAACTAATTATCTTATCAGTGAAGTTTTTACGATGATCGTGGACAGTAACTGAGGCATAAAAACTCAATGAATGCCTTCACTGTGATGGAAACTGATCAAAGTGATCAATCGAAGTCGACAGAAAACAGGCCAATCAATTTGGAGTCTCATTAAATTCGTTATTTAACTTGAAACAAAGCTTCGACATCTTAAAGATTGCTCGCGATCTTTTCATCTTTCAATGGGCTGGATGAGGGCTTGGTACTCAAATACTCGGACTAATCATGTTAATTGATATAATTTTTATGTGCATAGCATATAAGCTTGTAGCCTATTTTAATAACACATTAAGTGCCGATTTTTAGGGTACTTGATTATGATTTCTTTTGTATTTTTTTGCGTACAGACGTTAATACCATTAAACTAAAAATGTGTGTCAAAATATTATTTAAGCAGATTGTAACGCTAACAGGTAAATATTAGGTTTTGATATGAAAGAGTGGTAGCGTAGGGGGGTCATATTACCGTCTAGTCCAAGATCCCAGGGCCCCCAGACGTTGCTTATTTTCTCATAAAAAATATAAATGGGATAAAGTAGTGTTAGTACGTACTTTGAGTGTGTGCATACCTGCTAGCTTGGGTCGACGGCCAATTCATAGGTACCAGGTGCTTAAGGTAGATAAATACAGTACTGATTTTTCTAAAAATTCTCAGTGCTGATTTTTACATATGTTTTAGATAATTTTGTTAAAAAATAATAATCATTATTGCTAGACACTTTCCATCGGCGCTTATCCTTACCAGACGCTTTAAAGCTTCAAAAAAAATAACATATTTTTACTTATAATCTCAATCTATATGGCCTAACCACTCTCAATCGTACTGTCGATTGTAGAGTAGGCCCGTGCCCCGCAGTGGCACCTATATGGGCTGATACAACAGCTTATAATCTCACTCTTGATTTTTATATATGATACTTAGGGAACTATTTGAACATCCCTGGTCAGCAGCCAGACCAATTGGAGGGGCCAAACATCCCCCCAGACACACATAAAGTGTCGCTATGTGTATAAGCGCGAGGTCATTATTTGTACGCTTGAGTGTGAGAGAGATATCTAAAAGTAAAGATCGTAAAGTAAAGATTAATGTCCTCATTTTAATTCGTGGTTGCAATTATTATAAGCTTTGTGCAAGTTGCAAAAAATATTTAAATTATGCTTATTTTCGTCATTTATGTCTTTTAGTTGACTCCGAATAAAAGTGTTTATAGCTCAGAGCAAATTATGTCTTTCCTTTGGATAAGCTCATAAAAAGTAGATTCTCAACCTGAAAATCGATTCAATTTTGATTCCTCCAAAATTTTTAAGTTACTTCAGCCACCGGAAGTCTACTACTGAATATGACTCTCAACTCTATTCCTTCAATATTCAAATGGTGATTATCAGTGCTAATTTACGTTGTAATTGGTTTAATGACGTAACCTGTTAAGCAAAGAATGCTTACTTCTCCCCATTGAAAATCAGCGCTGAAGTGCAACCTAGCTGTATTGCAACATAGAGCTGAATAGGATTTTTTATTATTGGCCATCAATTTCTACTTTTTTTTGAGTATATTCAGTAGTAGCTTGGTGGTAGTAGTATGGCTAAATATAAGCGTATCATAATTAGCATAAACTAGACTATTTTCAGTACACTGTATTGTGTTCTTATTCTTCTTTATGTGGGTCAATAAATACATTTATTTTATCTCTTTCTTCAAAATAATATTAAAGGAGTTCCTGAAACTATTTATCAAACTTATTTGAATATGAAAGAGTAAGTCTATATTGAAAGATGATATTCATTCTCGGCTGATCATAGTTTGGCTCCGTTTTGATGGAAGTAACTTTGAAAATTGATTCTTATGCATACGAGTTGGCGATGTTCCAAAACTATGTTTTGCTACTTGTACACCGACGTAAACAAACGTGAAAAATCACATTCATACGTGATTCGCCTTGATATTTTGCAAGGAGAGTTTAATATAAGTAGTCTGTGGGAACTAATGCAGAAAATCCGCGGGTATAATATGCGGGAGTAATGTCTTTTTTTTCTGAACTGTATCTGTTTATGTATTTATTCACGAACTGATATTCATTAATATAGTTTCGGTTTTAGCGTAAGATTTTAGTAGGAAATCTGCTAGTGAACATAGGTCACTCTCAAGATTTTTAAAAGTGATTTCTTGACTTTGGTAGTAATTATTAATATTTAACACAGTTAGGATATAAAAAAAAAAACAATTGGATGAATTAAATTTAAAATGTTATTTGAATTCAAATAAATTGACATTTTTATCCGTCATATATGTTAATGTTGCAAATATTTGTATTACTACAAATGCAATAGTCATAGATATTTCATACTCAAACCTCAACAGCTTGTTCCACAGCGTTTAATTAGTAAAATCTGTTAATAAAAATCCTTTATTCCATGAACGCATATGACAGTAGTCCGATAATTGAACGGGAATGTCACGAACCTTATTATTGATTATAAAACAATAAGCGAGAATATTTCCATTGTCTATTGTTCGCCATTATACGGGCATAACGACCTGTCCGTCATCGCCAGGCCTATATTTTACTACCACTTCCGCTGGGATTATATTGAAATAGGAGATTGGATTCATAATGGCGGTGTTTGTTAAACGAATCGAATTTTATAGGCTGCATACAAAGTATGACTCTCATAAAACATTAAATTTTATATTGAGCTGTTATATTGATTTACGCGCTTATTTGAATGTAAAAGGTTTTAGTTATATTAATTGCAGTTCATTTTTTATAAGTTCTATTTTGTTTAACTGATGCCTGTGTATCTAAAGTAAATTAAGCAAAAAGCACGTGAGATAAAAACTAGTTTCTGCGTGGTGGACTAAAGGTTATAGCGTCCACAAATTCGTATTCCTGATTATATATGAATTTAGAACTCAGAAAATGCCGTACACGAGCTTATATGAAACCCATATATGAGTAAGGGAATGAGAAATGATTCCCTTACTCACATGATCGTTAAAAATATATGAACTAATAAAGGCAAGAATAATTTCATTTGACGGAGCCGCCCTAGCGCGTCATCTGTTTTCATTACTTGACGTCGTCCACGAGTCTCATTATTACTTCCAATATAGCTGGTTTACGTAAACATCATTATTTACCTTAAGCAATATACCTAACTGTATTGAATAGGGGTGTTTATTTTCATAACTTCTGTGTCAATGTTACTATTGTCATGACTTAATTATTTTAATGGACATTATTTTCTTTTGGGTGACGCAAGTTTTGGCTCTATGTTGTATGGATGTATGTACGTGTGTAATATATTTATGTATGGGTGTGCCGATCGCAAGTATCCTCACATAGGTTTGGGAATTGGGATACGAGCAGGTGAACAAAATCTTCTTTAAAACTATAAATTCCAAAAGTGTTTCTATGTGTGTTTTTGTCATGCAAATGCGGAACAGCGAATGTTAATTTTTTTTTCCTTAAGCAATATGAAGTACACTGCTTAACATAGGCCTCCCTAATTTGTCTCCAAGGGAAGATGTTGGAAGCGGTCAGCGTTGTCTGACTTCCTGCAACCCTCATTATAATATAGGTCAATTTTCTGTACTTATAAAATTTCAAATATAGTTCATTAGTTAAAGTCAATAATCCATTTCAATAGGCATGTTAGATAATACAGGGTATATCAAGACTGCAATCAAAAACGAGTTTTAGTGACCACAATCACAATGCATATAAAATTTTTTTGGTGTTTTAAATCCATATTTTTTGCGATATTAATTTTATAACTTTAGATAATTTTATAATTATAAACCCTAGTATCTTAAAAATTAAAGGGTCTATATTATTATTTTAGGAAGTACTGTGTATTTAACACCTTGTTTTGATTTTTTTTAAATTGTATTGGGTCTGAAGTCACTAAAACTACCACCTGGCTTTATTTTCGATCGCAGTCTGCATACATATATAAAACCTTACCAAAAATTCCTGTGATACTGGCACAAAATAATATAACTTCGCAAAACATTCGGTCTTAGCAATCGCAGGAAACGTCCACAGTTTTATCACAAGCTGAACTTAAGCATCCTTGCAACATGAAGCATCGTCAGCGGCATCATAAAATATTACAGCCTCCGCCCCAACGAACACGCGAAATCGCGGCACCGGTCAATTTTTATCTATAGCGCCCCGCTGCCATAAATCGACAGTGATTTTTCAGTCTGAAATATTAGCGGTTCGTATTCGAGCTCGCATCTTGAAGGCCTCTGTGGGTTGTTGATAAACCCTATTTTTTACTTTAATGGTGTGGAGTGCGTATTCGGCTACTTGGATTTCGAATTGGTACTAACTAATAGGCGGATTGATTTTTTTCAATATGTGTCGAAAATGGATCATTCCGTTTTACCTTATCGAGTAAAACATTTTTTTTAATTTATCATTTAAAATATTTATAATCTCTTGTTTTGAGTATAATATCTCACCTTAGCTACATATTTAATTTATAATTGAATTCCTAGCAAGAATAAATGTTAAATTACTTAGTTTAAAAATATTGTGTAACATCCATAATACCAGTGTTGGAATACTTCCGCTTTTATTTCGAAGCTACAAATCTACGTCACTTAAAACTGATTGCACAATGAATCGCCATATATATTCTGAATACCCATGGGTTTATTTCCAGCAATTATAAAATGTATAAAAATCCCCATTGTGAGGCTGCGAGTGCCTATTAAAAATGAAATATGACTAGCCCTTTATTTTCAGATCTATTTATCAACTTGGTAAGCTTGTGTGGTTGATTATAGCCATAATCCCTTCGAATGAGGCGGCCCTACTTTGAAAGGATGGGCCGGAACAGTACATAATAAAATATAGCTACTACGAGTAATCGAAACATCATGCTTTCACCAAGTGACATGTAGTGGAGTGACCGAATAATTTTCTCATTTGTCAACGTCTTCGCTTTGCCGAGGAGAAAAATGATTCAGTGAATCTGTCAGGACTTCACGTCGTTGAATTAATTGAAATAAATTACCAAGACGTTGGCAACAGTTTAATCTCTAGGGAGGATCGTCTGGAAACTGTCCCATTATTTAATGACGAAAAAATCATCACCATAATATCAAGTTCAAGTATTTTTCATACAACGTTTATACCTAGTCGTATCTACCCTTTTAGTTTGAGTATCCATCGCAAAGGTTTTTAGTTATATTTTCAGTTTACCTCAATGTGTATTTATATGATTACAGATATCTATATCTCCATGATTGTAATGCACAGTGCGAAATAGCGCGGTGATCGATTTTTTTTGTGTATAAAAGAAGGTAGTGACGAGAATCAATAAAGGAATTATAGAATAATTTGGTAACATATAGATAAATAAATAAGCAAAAACTACATTAAAAGTCAGGAATTTGTGTCCGTAAGAACAATAGACTCGTGCCCTATCACTTCATGGAAAGGAACACACGAGTTGAAAAGCGGGTATCCTGGTAGCCTCTGCCTACCCGTTCTGGGAAAAAAGACGGAGTTTATGCGTGTATGTATGTACATCAAAGGCATACTAAACAATAAGAATGCATGCGGATATAATTATATAGATTAAAGAACCTTGATGATTTGTTGATGAACCTAAAATTATATTTCAGAATTAGCAAAACCTTAATCTGCACCTATCTGCCTATCTTTATGGAATTATTAGAAACGAAGTTATGTTATCTGTTCCTTATACTTCCTATCTTCCTTATGCTCCACATTTTTGGAGATTTCAATCAAATAAATGTAAATATCAATTTATTTCTGCCACCCAATGCTTTGTAACTTCTGATTTCACAACAATAATCTTACATTTCCCCATGCGTCTTATTTGTATACACCCCTCAGTCCTCACATGTATCGCATAAAAGTACAAAGTTATGACATCAACTACTAATGAGAAACTTCCTTACGTAGAAGACATACTTACTCAGAATAATATTCTAGGAAATGTGTATATTATTTATCATTTTAATGTCTCATTTTTAACTGTAACATGTGTATTTCTTTCTTGTAATTATAGCAGTAAACAATTCTAATTCCGTATTCGATAAGGCTTCTATCTATAATAATTTCTATGGTATGATAGCTTTAGGAAATTTTAAGTACCAAGGATCCCTGACTCTTCTCTACTATTTCTAAATATTGATTACGCAATGATTTATACGTATTTATTATTTCGACACAGGATTTATATTTAAGAGTATGCGAGTAATTGAACTAATAATCTGTACTGTACTATACTAGCCCATATGGTCCACTGCAGGGCACGGGCCTCTTCTATAAATTAAAATACGATTGAGAGGATTAAGCCATATAGTCCACAACGCCGGCCTAGTACTTGTTGGCGGACTCTCCTACCATAGATATTATAACAAATCTCTAAGGAATGCAGGTTTCCTCACGATGTTTTCTTTCACCGTTTTACTGCGTGGTTATTGACGCATGATTCCGAAAAGTCAGAGGTGTGCCCTGGGATTCAAACACGCGATCACCGTAAACATGTTGGCAGCTGCGTCTGGCCCGTTTACTAATAGGCCACCGCATGGCCACGCACTTATAATAATCACATTACCCAAACTAAACATTTTATACTGTACGTCTCATAAAGTAGGTTTCCTAGCAATTGTATCGAATCACCTTACCAGAAGGTTTTTGGCTTTACCGTGATTTGTGAAGTACGTCAAACCATACACGCAGAGTTTGTATTGCTGTTGCTCAAACAGTTTCGGTCAGGTACCTCAACCAATAGAATATTCAAAGGTCGGCTGTGAAAATATGGCCCAATTGGTGTCGCGAACCGCCCGGATTTTCGTTTTAATATTCCCCGGATGAAAAATATCCTATCGTAAAAACCTGGCCATATGAGTTTTTGCACTCATGTATTTGAATATGGTTATGTATTGTGAAGGTTTTTGTATTGTGAAGGAATTTGAATGGTTTGCAAATGTTTGTCATTCATTGGTGTAAATTGCATCTAACTTTTAATTTAGCGTCGTTGTACTATGTTTTCTATAGTCTCTTAAACTGTTATTTTCTATATGAATATTGTTTATTAAAAAAATGTATTCAGAATAAATTGCAACAATTCAGTCCAAAGATAATTTTCTACCTTCAAAGACTTTTCGAGTATTTGCCCACATCATTACCAAATTTGGATTATATAGTCAACGCGACTATATAGGATCTTTTAATAAATATGCCCCATATTCTAAATATATGGACTTCTCGAAATCGACGAGTGTGTATGAAAAGATTGATGAGAGTGGATGATGCGAAAAATGTATGTATGGAACATAGTATTTGGTGTCTTATTGGGGTCTCTGCCCACCCCAAAAGGACATAGGCGTGAATTTATTTCTGTATGCATATGTAAATATACTAAGATCAATAACAGTTGTTAATAGAACTTCCGGCCATAAACTGCGTAAAACAGTACCAGCTAATGGCATTCAAAAGGGCCTCCCTTTTATCCCTTATTTGGGTTTCATCCTGAAAAGATTAACGATCGTAGGCGTTGATTAAGGTCAGCTAATTTTCAGTGCGATTTTGCCGCGGCCAATGACATTTTAAGCAAAACACGTGTCGGATCGATCGCCGGACACAAATTGCGAGCGAATTCCAATTACTACACAGTTTCGCCATTCTAAGTTTACATCTAACGTAAAACCCCTATATTTGTGTTTTCGTATCGAATTGGAAATGTTGATTTCAATAAACGCACTTTTCCTCCATATTATTTTCATGTCCCAAATACTTTTTCCTGTTTCATTATTTGGTACAAAAATAATATTGTGAAAAATAATGAGGGATGGGTCACTATTTACTTCGGGTAATGAAGTCTTCCCTTTATGCTAATCATGATGGCCGCTTTCAACATGTCGCTTTGAAAATTCTTGGGAGAGACATGTGGTCAGCAGAATTCCTGTTGTTGAGAATGATATTCATATTTAGTTAGGCTTTATCGGCTCATATCACCCCTCTTAAAAACGCCATTATTTTCGGTCCCGCCCGAACTTCATCTACTGCTTATCGACATACCTTGTGATGTCATCTAAAAGTGATAATGGGTTAAATAAAGATTATTGGAATCTGAATCAAAGAATATAGAGTCTTTGTTACACCATTTTATTTTGAAGTAAAGTCCTTGAGTTATATTAATAAAGCCCTTTTGATCCAATGCAAATCTAAATGATCACGTGCGGTACTCAGAATTAGATGGTCGCTTCAGTTAATAAAAATTACAAGGAATCATCCATCATCATCCATCCATCAGCCAAAGGAAGTCCACTGCTGAACATAGGCCTCCCCCAATGATTTCCATAGAGACCTGTTGGAGGCAGCCTGCATCCAGCGACGTCCCGCGACCTTTACCAGGTCGTCGGACCATCTTGTGGGTGGACGTCCTACGCTGCGCTTTCCGCTACGTAGGAGCGTAGGTACGTACGTACCTACGCTACAAGGAATATGAAAAGCATATTTGTCTCGGACTTGGATAATTTCTCATCAATGCTGACATCACGCTAATCAATCTCCACGCTGTTTCTAGTCTGTCTTTAAAATATCCCATTTAATTAATGAGCATTGTCATATATATTAATAATTGATATGATTAAAACTGTTATTTACGGATGTAACGCGGATTTGGGTGTTATTTTTTATCTTCCCAACGTTTAGATTACTTTACATCTTTCGCGGTCACGGGGCAAACTGATTTATATAATAATAATTACATGCCACATACAGGCCTTCTAAAAGCCATAGGCCCCATCAACATTTTAGGTGGGTTAGTTCATCATCATACTGCCCTAGTATGAGTTGATGTGTTTATGTGTGCAAATTTCTTTGTGATGTTTTTTCATGAAGGACAATAAGTCCTATTTTTTTAATTCGATGATTGTAAAGTACCAAGCAATGCTTGGTATTCCACTTTGCTCGCCATCCTGAGATATAAGATAACAGTTTCATTATTTCCAGTAGTTACTCTGGCTTTAATACTGCTGTTTGGTGGAAGAAATAGAATACATAAGTAATTATAACTAAAGATAAACACAGTCCAGTCTTCTCCCAATTACGCTATCGTTCCCCACATGTAAATAACATTTTATATTAAAATTACACTTCACATTGTAACCGGCAAGTACCCGACAATAAAACACTTCTTAACGACACGGCCTATGTGAGAGAAAAAAGGGCATTAAGGCGCAATTTATCACAGTTTCCACGCCATTAAACCAGAAGACTACAGAACCGCATGTGCGTGATAAGCTTCTGTAACCGAATTGTCTGCACGTGGGTGTCATTACCATCAAGAACTTCGAGAGTTCGAGACCTCGATGTGCTCAAAGAAAAAAATCCGCCAAGTAATTCTTAAGGGTACTTTATAAATGACAATTCGACAAAGTATTGAAATGGGAGACGCGGCCGGATTAAGGATGTGGAGTGGAATTTGCCCCCATCGAGGTTGTTTTAATATAAAAGATTAAGGATTCAAAGACATTTTATTTGCATTCGGAATGATAATTGCAATATGTGTTTATTAATTACATAGAGAATTGACGGTGAATCTTCGTTATGAGTTAATAATCTTCAATTTTATCGCCTGGGTTTATACTTACAAGTAGTGGAATATATGACTCCACTCAAAAATATTTCAATTCTATCAGCGCCACTTCACTGCATCGTGTATATTATTTACATTGTTATTCCTGAATGGAAAAAATGTATCATATAATTACAATTAAACATAATTATAGAAGCCATAACGGGTTGAGACTAATATTCTGCCTTTGGATGAAAAATGGAAATGAATAACTTTTGTTGTAAGTATAAGTTAGTAACAGTTACAATAAATTGGATTGGCATTCAAGCTACGAGTCACTTTAAACAAAGCCCGTCTATAATAATATAAAACAAAAACGACACTAACAGAATTTAGTTCTCTGACAAACACAAAGTATCACTAAAAATGCTGTTTCCTTTGGTAACGTTCCCCTTAGCAACACGCTAAGTACGTCCAAGCTCGCGAAACGAAATCTCTTTGAAAGATTTGTTTTGATAAATTGAATGAAATAAAGGTCTGCGCCGGAAACTCAAACGTTTGTATGTTGTAATAAAAAGGAAATTCGTTTGAATTAATCACATTTTCTAACACGTGTTTAGTTGATAAGCTTCTTATATTTACGCTTGAATAGGCTATATTTATAATATACGAGGATTTTGTGAAAATATTAATTCACAATTGTCAAAGCTTTTCAAATAGATATTATATTTCTTTGTCAATACCGTTTTCAGTTAAGCTTCAATAGCTTAGAAAATTTTGCTTGTATTTTATAAAATTAATAATGGTCTGAACTTCTATAAAATATTACTTTAAAAATGTACAGTGAAATGTATTTATTAAAAATATATATTTCTTCTTCTTTTGTACAAACAAGTCTATGAAAAATATACATGTATGTGATACATCGCTTATATTTCGTTACAAAAACAAAAATATACTTTCGTCCTTGGATATTATTGATTACTATTTAAGTTTACGAACATCTAGGCTGCTAGATATACATGGCTTGAAATCTCTGTATCTGTATCAGTCCGTATACGTCCCACTGTGAGGCATAGGCGTCCTCTATAATTGAGGTCACGATTGAGGAGGTTTAGGCCATATAGTCCACACCTTAGGCCTAGTGTGGGTTGGCGGACTTTACATTTTTCAAATACTCGGACAAAAAAAATCGCTAAATACCTTTATTTTGAGACATCTACATAATATATATAAGTCGGCGAAAACGCGTTTTATAAATGTTGAATTATTTACTCTAAAAATTGAAATGCTCTGTTGACTAAAATATTTTAGTCAAAATTCATACCTCTTATAAATTCCTGAACTTATCTTTAATATAAATTCATCCTAAAAAGCAAGGATGTAGAATTTTTCGTTCTTGTATTTTCAAGCGAAAAACTCAGTGCTCGCCGAATATTCCACAGACATACGCAATTGGGTCAGCGTGCTTACCGTAGCTTTTACATTTACTGATAGCCGTAGAATGTCCGTTCTTCACTTGCCCATTGTTTCGCTAAAGGCTAATGGTCCCAGCGCAGCGTGTTATTCAAGTGTCATGAAGATGAATGTCGTGTTATTTATGGGGCACTGAAATAAATATAGAAATAAATACCTATTTCAATTCTCTGTAAGAAAACACGTAGTCCAATCGTCTGGTAGTTTACCTGAATGGGTTTCCGGAATCTAATAAATAGTTAAAAAAGGGGGATATCGGGGGTTAACGTGACGTTAAGTACAAAAAGGTACGTGGTGTCCCTTTAGTAACCAGACCCATCTGCCGAGACGGTGTCAGAAAATGCATATCCCGGAGCACACCTCAAATTTTTCAGAGAGATTGGAGTGACGGAAAATTTCTCTAATTTGAACACTCCATATATGGACTAGGTTATTATTGTATCAGCCTAGATACGCATGCATTGGGAGTGTTCAGGCCATATTGTCCACCACGCTGGCAAGGCATAAATCACTATGGTACGGAGGTTTCCTCACGATGTTTTCCTTCACCGTTATTGTGCGTGCTGATCACACATGAGTAAAAAACAGATTTGTGTCCTGAGATTTTAATTAGCAGCCGTGTCTGGTCTGTTTACCAACAGGCCACCACGCAATTACTAGATGATTAATCCACTCAATATCCATATCTGTTACTCATAAATAAGTGCCATACGGAGGCTGTTAAAAGTTGAAAACTTTGCTACTCCATTGGCCCGCTTGCCCTAATGTCGTGCGCTCGCAACAAGCCAATTTTATTTGAATATTTTCGTGATACTAAATGTTAAGGCCGTCTGCGGTTGAATTTATTACCCCATTATTGCGTTTAATTTTGATGAATTTTCTACGTTCGTAATTTGTACGCGTAATATCATTGCGCAATTGGCGTGCGCAGTGTAATATATAATTTTTGATTGCCTGCTGTATTTAAACTTTCACAGTAAACAGTAATATTTCTTTTGATATACAATACCATAATTTGAAATGTATTGCTGCAAATTATTACTCATAGATATTTTAGATGACCAATAATTTATTATGGATATCATTATAAAACAATATTTTACCTTTTTCATGCCTCTGAAAACATGCGAAGCTATCGTTTCATGGTGAAATTTACCATTCATTAATAGGTGTCGCTTTTGAGTGTCGTCAGGCTGACCACGAGTCTAATTAGACTTGTAATTACTTGGCCGCATTTAGTTATTCTGATGGACTGTATAATAATAGAGAGCGAGGCCAAGAATTGGATCATATGAGTGATAATATATGAGATAGATTGACTGCCTCAGTGGCGTAGTTGTACTATGGAACGGTTTCAAAGGGTCTCGTGTCTAATATAATTAGAAGTAGCCGCCTGTGAAATGAGAGGCCACGGGTTCGATCCCCGTATCGAGAGAAATGTTTGTCCGGCCTAAAAATATTTCTTTCAGGTCTGGGTATTTGTGAGACCGAAAAGTCTCTTGTAGTTCCTGATACCCACGACACAAAACTCGATCTTAGTGTAGGGTCAGGACTATGTATGTGACTGTTGGGTGTTATTAATTTATTTATCTTAATATACATAATATAATTTCCGACCACAACCAGATTTCATAATGCAAAGATATGATATTTCCGAAACGTTAGCGTCGCCTTTATTACTTTCTGTGGAACAATGGGACAATAAGGCCAAGCTGCCACCGGCTGACCATTAGGGGCGCGTTACAAATTTTTGTCGGGTAATGACGGGGTGAAGGAGTTTATCTCATCTCGTGTAAGTCGTTGGGGTTGGATATTGTTTAGTGAATAAAAACGTTGATTTTCGTGTAGTATTAAATTGCACTGCCGATTTAACCAATATTTGAGTAATAAGACTGTTTTTATATAATGATATGTAAAATGAGTATTGGTATAAAAGGGTCTATAATGGCATTAAAAATACCTTGATATTTTTACTATACATAATTTCTTATGTAAATGTACTCAAAAAATAGGTCTTAGTTAGTGGTCAGCACAATATTTTTGACTATTAATAATATAAGTACAATATTTTATATTGTATTATGTTATTAAATAAAATACATCGATTAATACAATTCATGTCATTGCTAGTTGTACTAGGGTTACCAAATTAATGCACCAACATGTAAACCCCACAAAACCTATAAAACTCAATAAACAAATCCAACTGAACTGTTAATTAATATTCTCGTCTGATGTGTGAACTTCCCCAATTTCTAATCCCTTGAGAATAAAATATATGAATTACACAAATATTTGTTCGCTGCTTTTGCGAGGCCTCTCCTGCTTATACTCAAGGTCCTTTGGGGAAAACCGTACTTGGGACCTATGAGGAACTTAATTAGAAGTAGTAATGTGTGGAGCAAACGTTGTGTGTAAAAGTTTGCATATACTTGCCTTTCAGAGTGCTCTGGGGAAACGTTGATCTTGCTGTCGGTTTTATGTAGTGAACGTGGTACTGTTTGAAGGACTGTGGTACCAGCCAAAGTTTTAGTAGGTGAATTTTCAAATTAATGTGTCGTTTGAATAATACATTGAAATCATTGGACCAATTTAGTTAGCTGTTGATATTTAAAACAATCAAATTATAATATTTAATCTAGACGCTGGACAATATTACTAATATTATTTTGAGTCAAACATTTGAGAAAAAAATTGTCTAAAACTTAAACATTTAATTTTAAACTTCATTTTTTAACATCAATAAATAAAACGTTAGGATTCCAATAGAAAATGAACAATATATTTTTCCAACTATTTCCAATTTCACCTGGTAATTACCCGTCTACAAGTTTTATTCGAGTATTCTTCTCACGTCGCCAGACTTAGCTCGTAGATTGCTAAGGTGACTTTTGGATAGAATCTGCAAACGAATTTAATTAGGAATTAGTATTATAATGCCAACCCGCACTAGGCCAGCGTGGTGGACTATATGGCCTAACCACTCTCAATCGTATTCTCGATTGTAGAGTAGGCCCGTGCCCAGCAGTGGGATGTATATGGGCTGATACATACATTATAATTACATTCTGTAGGATAAAATATGTGGAACACTCATTAGGATTTACAAACAAAGATGATAAGGCGCCAAGAATATTATAAATATAATATAGTATAGTATCAACCCATACACTTCCCACTGCAGGGCACGTGCCCCCTCTACAATCGAGAGTTCGATTGAGAGTTGTTGGGCCGTATCGTCCCACACGTTGGCTTTGTGCGGGTTGGCGAACTGTAAACGCCATAAAAAAATTAACTAAGGTATGCAGGCTTCCTCACGGTGTTTTCCTTCATAATTATAGTGCATGGTGATTGACTATCAATATACACTTGACTCCGAAAAGTCAGAGTAATATACATACGCCTCTTAAAAATACATACATACATAAATGTCAGCTATTATTTATTTCTCACATCAAATGTATCTTAAATGAAATAAATAAAGGTAAAGAAAAAAAGTTAACAGAATAATACGGAAAAATATACTTTCCCGTGGAAAAGCCTTACCAAGTCTAAGTCTGTTTATTAACAACAGATTTTTGCCCCAAGACAAATCGGAGGATTTGCTGTGTCCGGCTGCCTATTACGAAGACTTAGGCCACATGGGTAAACCAACATAACCCTACGGTCGGACAGAGCCGGTCAATCAACTTTGGAAGCCGGAGGCTAACTTCGGCGGGACAAAAATCGTCTTGTTAACAACCTGGCTTAGGTTTTAGCCAGAAGAAATATTTTCGAATTCGTCGTATCTCTGCCGATGCTGTGTCGCAATTTGGTTTAATTAGTATCGTTCACAGCCAGTCTCATTTACAATTAATGGACCAACAAATCATTGATTTTCGATGCGTTTTTAGAATGGAATTTTCTGCAGAATAAATGAGATTGGTTTATCTTTAGGTACTTAAGTTATTTTGACAGTTACGAGTAAGAAGAATAATTCAAATTGTAACTCCGTCAGCAACGGAGGTCATATTTTCAAATCATATAAAAAATTAACATAAAAACATAATCAGAATACTCGTAAGCATTTTAAATAACCCACTACATAAGCTCGTCCCTACCATATAAAACGGGTCACGAACTGTTATTTTCGTTTGTACAACCATTTTACCTATTACGCGGACCATAAAACTATTGTATTCCACAGCTTAAAAATAAAACCACCTTACTTTTCAGGCAATCATTGTTCGAATTTACCGCTCAATGAAAATCGCATTGTATGCTGGATGTTGTTATGCGAGAAGCGACAAGTTCCTTTTTTAAATAGCTTTTAAAACTACAATTACTTTCATTGTTATTTTGGGAGCCTTCTTGGTGGATTTTGTTGAAAATCGGCTGTGAAATGAGAGGCAAAGACTACTCGCACCGAGACTATTTTTGAGCGGTCCACTAGTGTTTGTTTCAAGTCTGGATTTTGTGCGACCGAAAAATATCTTGGAGTTGTTATTAATAAGGCATAATGTATCTTATTGTGCATGCTCGTCGATGTTGCCATTTATGGAGCAATTAAGCAACACTTTATCATTAGGTAACGATTTATAACTTTTGTTTGTACCTCTTACTATTTGATAAATGATTCTAAGTGCTAAAGCAAAGGCTGTCACTTCACGTCGAGCCTGCCCGAATGGTCTCGCAGCATAAATATGGTAAGCCATGACTGACATCGTTTTTCTACCACTTCCAAAAAATGACATTTCCAAAATAATGTGTAAGACTGTAGAATGGTCATTTATTATTAATTGATTTCCAATTCCTGTCCACACGTCAACGATTCATATATCAAAATCCCATTGTCACCTTTGGAATCTAAATCCTATAGTTCTGTTGCAGTCAGTTAGGCCTAACATGTCTAAGGCGGTTGGGCATCTCACCTCGACCTTATGAACAATGCCGACGGTATAATAGTTATAGAGATTCTGAATAGGCTGAAGCGTTACAGGGAGAATATATTCATGACTTTGTTAACCCTATTGACATTTAGACACAAGGTAAAACCAAGCGAATTAATTAATTCAATCATATTCTTGGTTAGTCATGTGTAAGTTTATTTATAGGTATTTCGTTTAGTAATTAATGAATCCATCCATCCATCCATCAGCCAAAGGAAGTCCACTGCTGAACATAGGCCTCCCCCAATGATTTCCACAGAGACCTGTTGGAGGCAGCCTGCATCCAGCGACGTCCCGCGACCTTTACCAGGTCGTCGGACCATCGCGTGGGTGGACGTCCTACGCTGCGCTTTCCGCTACGTGGCCTCCATTCGAGCACTTTCCGACCCCATCGGTCATCAGATCTCCGCGCTATGTGCCCTGCCCATTGCCACTTCAACTTGCTAATCCGGTGGGCTATGTCGGTTATTTTAGTTCTCCTACGGATCTCCTCATTGCTGATTCGATCTCGTAGGGAAACCCCGAGCATAGCCGTCTCCATAGCTCGTTGAGTGACTTTGAGCTTCCTAATAAGGCCCATAGTGAGAGGCCACGTCTCGGTGCCGTAAGTCATCACTGGCAATACACAACTATCGAAGACTTTCGATTTAAGGCACTGAGGTATTTTGGACGAGAAGACGTCGCGTAGTTTCCCGAACGCTGCCCAACCGAGTTGGATTCGACGATTGACCTCTCTCTCGAAGTTGGACCTGCCTAACCGGACCACTTGACCTAAATAGACATATTCGTCAACAACTTCGAGAGTCGAGCCCCCAACACCGATGGGGGTGGGCACAACATGGACATTCGACATGATCATCGTTTTGTCCATGTTCATTTTAAGACCCACCTGTTGGGAGACTCGATTGAGGTCTTCGAGCATAGTGCTAAGGTCTTCCAGCGATTCTGCCAAGACTACAATATCGTCGGCAAACCGACGGTGAGTGATATACTCGCCGTTGATGTTGATGCCGAATCCTTTCCATTGCAAGAGCTTGAAGGCGTTTTCCAGCGCGGCAGTGAACAGTTTCGGAGATATGACATCTCCCTGTCTCACGCCTCTCTGTAGTGGAATAGCCTTCGTACTCTGATCCTGTACTCGGACCTACATGGTGGCGTTGTTTTATATACACTTCAACACTTCGATGTACCGATAGTCGATATGGCACCGCTGGAGAGACTGTAGCACAGCCCAAGTCTCGATCGAATCAAAGGCTTTCTCATAGTCCACAAACGCTAAACAAAGCGGCAAGTTATATTGCTCGGTTTTTTGTATAACTTTCCGAAGCGTATGGATGTGGTCTATGGTACTAAAGCCTTTTCGGAAACCGGCTTGTTCGGGAGGCTGGAAGTCATCAAACCTGCGTTCGAGACGATTTGTGATGACCCTCGAAAACAACTTATAGACATGGCTCAGGAGCGAGATGGGCCTGTAATTCTTCAGCAAAGTGTTATCACCTTTTTTGAAGAACAGTACCACCACGCCCCTGCTCCATGCCTCTGGCGTTGAGCCCTCGAGGAGAACGGAATTGAAGAGCCTCTGAAGGACTTTCAGTATCGGCGTTCGGCCCGCTTTCAGAAGCTCTGAAGTTATTCCGTCCTCGCCCGGCGCCTTGTTGTTTTTAAGTTGCTTCAGGGCCATCTCAATCTCACACAGGCTGATGTCCGGGATATCATCGCTAAAGTGTCGGATCAACTCGGCTCTCGGGTCTTCGGCCGAGCTAACAGCAGGTTTGGCAACCGAGGTGTAAAGCTGTCCGTAGAACCTCTCGATCTCCCTTAATACCTCTGCCCTCGCCGATACTACGCGGCCGTCTTCCGTCTTCAGCCTAGACAACTGGCTTTGCCCAATAGACAAGTCTCTTGCAAACACTATGGAGCCTCCGTTCCGCTCGATTGTCTCCTTAATGCTCACAGTATTGTGAGCACGGACATCGTGTCGCAAGGACTTCCAGATCTGTCTATTGAGCCGCCGATATGCTTCGGCGTCAACGGAAGACTGCAGCGCTAAAGATCGACGTTCGGCCATGAGGTCAAGAGTGTGGATCGAGAGTTTTTGTGGTCTATCTCTACGGCGAGGTCTAAAATACTTAGATCCCACCGTATGGACAGCTTCTACCAAACCGCTGTTTAGCTCGTCCACTGCAATTAATGAATAAATTAATTTTATTTATTTATTAAACTGAACATAAGCTTACAGAAGAAATAACACTGTCTTCCATGAACGTATCATTCTATAAGTTTAAATCGAAACTTGTCCTAAATATAATTTTAGGAAGATATTTGTACTTTAATACAGTTTCAAATACGTTACTGTTGAATGTGATGATATAAAAATAGTTTCACAACAAAATCTAAGCATAGTAATTTCAAACCACCTTCCCCACACGACCACAAACTACATACAAAGCGTACATCCGTGCTACATGCGAAATTACATATTATAATTTAATGACATTGCGCTGCGAACTTACGTACAAAGAGCATTGGATATAAACAAGCACTTAGCGGGCAATTTCCCGTCTGTAAAGGGCAGAGGCCGTTCAGATCTTATCTAGGTCAATCAGGTTTGAGCTACATGGCCAGCCCGCTCCACTTACCGTCTGTAACCTTGACTCCGAGCATCGTATCGATCCATGTCTCCTCGTGTTCCTAAGCGCCTAGTACCTACGACACTTTAGCAGCAATTACAGTATGTTACACCGCTTTATTTATTTACCTAGGAATATTTTGTTATGATGTCAACGTCGTGGTTAGTAGGAATCCAAACAGATGAAGTTGATTCAAATGTATGACAACTTAGTGTATTGCTTTCTATTTAGGCGTCACAATTTCTTCATGTTTTAATTTTTTTCCAATCTTTTTGTATTAAAATGCTCACCTTGCGCCAAACTGGTATGATCATATAACTTTAAAATAAGAAATTGTAAACAAAAGATAAGCCACCCTTAAAGGAAATAAACTAGCTGCCTTTGGACACGACATGTCCCGTCATCTGTTGAGATTCACGTATGTGTATCGATCAACGTCTCTTCGCTTTCCTGAGCGCCTAGTACAAATGCCACTTGAGTGATTCTTCCAGTATTTATTACTGCTTTTTTAATTATGCTATGAACGGTTTCTTATAATTTTGATGTCGCAATTAGTAAAACGACAAGCTTTATAAAGTCCTTAGTACCGGAAACCAACAATCGTCAGGACTTGTATACTCATCGAATATTAATTAATTAGTTGTACTTAATTAAATACCCATTTTAGAAGATTTTTATAATTTAGTCTCATTTTAGACCTTAAATTTTGATGTTTAATCGTCTGTCAATGGGAATAATTAATGAATCATAATATTATTATTATTTATTCTTCTTGTTTTTGTTTCTGTATGTTGTGTTTATTTTTAATGTACAATAAAGATTTGTTGCTTGTTTTTACATTATGTAATTCTTCAATTGTTATCTAATATTTAAGTAAAAGTGAGACTCACATATACAAGTGATTACACGGTCAACCCGAAATACGGTTTCGTAGGACCTATGCATAAAGTAATTACGTAATTTGTGATTTTTAATAAATAAAAAAAATACTACTGAGCCAGCACGCTTTTGTATAGCTAGGTTTTATCTTCAAGTTCACATTTTTGTCCAATTCAAATGTATTATAAATTTTAATGCTTTCAGTTCTCTATAAAATAGGAATAAAATAATAATTATAACATTAACAAGTTTGTGAGTTATTTCTAAGTACATGCATAATTCACGCCAAATCCCAATTAAATTAATTAGTTAATTAAGGCACGAATATATCTAGGGAAAGTATTTTCTTACCCACTGTATTATTTGCCCTGCGTCGGTCACAAATTGAAGCTGTTGTATGTTATCTTTGTATAATTACTTATTTAATTATTGTACTTGAAAATTAAAGCTTTATGCAATAAGAGTCTCAAAGTAATAAAATTAAAAAGTCATTTTCACTTTTAAGATTTATTAATTTAGGTGTTTTTTTTTATGTAACGGATGTTTGGTTGCGCCGTAACATCACGTGAACTCTACCAATTTTATCTTTGCATTCTAAAATACAATTTATACACATACTATACCGCATTACCAGACTCCAGTCAGAATTTTACTAGAACATTACAAAATGTAGCTGTGGAAACATTTTCACGTTATCTCCGAAAATTACTCTCGTTACTCCGCCCGTAGCTGTCCCATGAATATCAAGGTTTAAACCCGTGAACTGTGGAATATTAGCTAGTTCTCTGGAGGCCTAGTTGGAGTTACGTTTGAACAGACAACTTCGAATATTGTTGAGCTGCAGGTTTGTTTATGGGGAGGAGTGCGGTTTACATGAGTTTGTGAATGTGAATGAACAGATATAATGTTAAATAAATACACATTAATTTAATTGCTTTGTCATTCCTAATGTTTCGACTGTATTAGGCTCCATTCGTATAAGTAATACTGTTAGCCACGTTTTAATAAATAGTGATCCAATAATACTTTATATTTTTATTGTTATAATTAAGTTTACCAATATGATTTTTGAAATCTGATAACATATATTAGTTCAATGGGGCTACAACTGTACAGAGAGCTTTCAGGTATATACATAAACTCACGCCTTTTATCCCAGAAGGGGTAAGGCAGAGGTCACCCACATTTCGCCTTGTATGTTCCATCCCACGATGTGAGAATGTGAGAAAAGAAGAGGGCGAGTCTACCGCCATATTGGGCACAAATTCCTGACTCCAGGTGGATAATGAATATAACCGTAGTACAATGATGCCACTGAGGCAGTCATTTATTCCTTCATTCGAGATTCCATGCGGGTTGGTTAAATTTTTTGTTACAGATTACCTTTTATATTTTTCATTCAGTGTGAAAATAGTTCCTATTTTTTTATCTCAACTGGAATTGTGGTATATAAATTGCTCCGGATATTTGCTTAATATTATAATAATAACAATATTACTACAATATTGCGAAGGTGTAGATGGATACGATAGTTTTGCCACAAATAAGACAAATACCTGAATAATATCTTATTAAGACACGTTTCTTAGCTAGCAGATAATTATATAGACTTATCTTTTGTTTTACCAAGAAAATGTATAAGAACACAAATGTATACCCTGCCAACTAGGTAATTAATATTTATGATATTTTTGTCCATTAAATATGCAATAGAAATTTCTCATAAAGGAATAATACACCTAAACATGCCTCATAAAGTTATTTACAAAACACACACGTTTTGTATAGAATTAGTTCACAAAGGTTCCCTCCGTTTGAAAGCATAATAACTTTGGACTAAAATATTATAGCGGAAAGTTCCCTTAACACAATATTACGTCACACTTTCAGTCTCAAAAGTACTATAAATTACACTTTATTGCGTAGTTTTCGCAATACTCCAGTGATTTAGATCATGCAGACACTATTATTTTACCAAATTGAAAATCACTTTTAGCTTAAAACTTGTGACTAACAGGTAATAATGACCAGTACTAAATTCATACCAAATGAAAAATCACTTCCCCCTTCAAAATCAACGTACACACGTAAACCACGCGACTAATATAGGTAGTATTGCCAGTCCGGGCAGTATTTACCGTCAGCATATAGGTACGCGTCACCGACCGTGGTCAGCGGTAAATATATCGGGTGGAATGTACCTCGCATCCATGCCCATGAATATTTCATGAGGCGGCCGCCCTGATCACCGCTATGGCAGGACAGCCTTTGTACTTAATTTGTGGACCGCTCAATCTTGCTCTTGTCAGAAGTCGCTTTATTTTGCCGTTGTTTTTCGAATGTTTACATCTAGCGAAAGTTAACATCTAGTGAAAGTTGAAATTGTAGGTGAAGCTACGCATTTATGTGTGGGCCATATTTTGTTTGTAGTATTAATGTATCGGATATGTTTATTAGGTTTCATAAGAACTTTATTTTTCATCAAAAATTGCATACATAATTCACTTACTGAGAAACAATGTTTAAATTAAAATTAACATTAGGAGGGTACAAAGGTACACGCAAAGCAAAGAAAACAAAAAATAATAATAACAAGTTTATAAAAAGGTAAGTCGTATATTTGACTAAACTATGCCCATTCTCATAGGATAAAGATTTGATACACTTAAATTTGAAGACTGAGAGGTAGAGCGGTTTATTTATGAAACACTTCTGACTGAAATAAATGCAAATAAATATGATCTATTTACAAAATGTAGATCCCCATAAAATGCGCAACCAACAAGACATCCCTTTAAATTCCTTTCCACGGCATTTGATTATTGAATCAAATTCCCCGAATTCTGTTTCTCCTACAAAATGAATACCTATTACAAAGGCGCTATAATTGACCGTACTTCAAAACTAATCAATGTTGTTAATATAAGACGAATCGCCCGAGAGGCTGGCTCATAGTCGCGGGTTGGACGATCGAATTTCATTCCGCTAACCCTCCCGGGAGGAACAACGGCGAGCCGGCAACGTGCCGCGAATATTATCTACTTCGCTCAGGGAAAAAAATGCAATAATGCAACGATATGATCGTGAAAATGCTCTGCTAAATGCTTCGCAATCTCCGATGGCTCCTTTTGAATTATAAAGTTTTTTGAATTTAGAACGGTGCGATCGATTCGAAACGTTTATCGAATGCGCTTTATGTTTGTACCAAAAAAATGCTAAGCCGTGTTGCTGAAATAGAAATGTTTTACTGGGGATTTATTTAATGACAATGCGTTTTAGCTATCAGCACGCATAAATGCACAAATCCTAATTAATTTTGATTTAAGTAAATCCGAAATTAGTAGTGATATCAAATAATTTAAATAGAAAACCTGCTTCGTGACTATCTGATCGTGGTCAACTGTTTCCTAAAACCTGAATTAAAAGTGTGGCTATTTTTTTTTATTGCAATGAATGGCGAGACTAGCATGCCGTTCGCCTGATGGTAAGCGGTGCGACAGCTCATGAATAATAGCAACACCAAACAACACCTTGAATTGCAAAGCAATGCTTGGCATTCCACTGCGCTCGCCATCCTGAGACATAAGATGTTAGGTCTTAATATGTCTAGTAGTTACTCTGGCTACAATGTCCTTCCATCCGAAACACAACAGTGCATTTAAACTGCTGTTTGACGGGAGAAATAGACATTGCGGTGGTACCCACCCAGGCAGCCTCTCACATATGAAACACCTACCACCAGTAATTTATACTGGGTCTTTAATCAAATAAAATAAAAATTGAATAATAATAATTTGTTTCTGTATTTTATTATTTGTTAAATTTTATGAATGTTGTGTACGTTATTAATTGGCATACATATGAGTGATTTTGTTTGCTTTATCTTTTGTACCTGTAATGCTGTCGATATACATATTATTTAAAAAAAAAAATAGAATACAACAAGAATATACCATGCACATCCGCCAGACATATAACCAAGATAATTCTCACAATATTTGTCTACGAGCGAGTATGCATGCTGCATGATACTCGCACGTATACTTCACAGTCTGTTCCCTCAATGCGCTACAGCCTGTCCATATATTGGGTATATTATTGACTAGCGTGTCTGCCTTTTATTTCACAAGATTTTGCTTTTACACACCTCTCCTGTACCACCCTCGCCCATGCACTAACGCACCCCTTCCCTTCATAGTGTTCAACTCATGTATCATTTTTCACACATTTTTTGATCAAGTTTTGATCTTTTTTGCTACTTTATAATATTTAAGACTAGTTTCAAAATAATTTACAAAGGTATTGTTTTTATTTTTTATTCTAAAATAAAGTTTTCGTTCTCATTCAATAAAATGTCCAACATCAATAATTTTAAATTTATTTTCCATTTAAAATGCATTATGAATGTAAAGATCTTAAATGTGTATTAAAACTATTATGTTTGCTTTCTGCGTGTTATTATGAGCTTATTACTACGTTGCCATATTAGTTATTTTAGCTTTTGATATTTCTAAGCCAGCTGTATAAGCAATTCTTTTTTTATCCGTCCAGCAGTTACTAAGAAAAGGGCATTCAAATTAGTAAAATGAAATAATTAGCAGTAATTTAATTATCCTGGATGAAATCTCTTCAATTAAATTGAATCAGACTGTTCGAATAAAACGAACGCGGACACAATTAAATACGGATTCATAAGATTGAATTATCCGCAACGCTGTTAAATCACGGGGATTATGTGTTTATACGCATATTACAATAATCAACTTAAATACATTTTAATGGAAATATTAATCCACGCAGTTGTTTACTGGAAACAGCATTAGTACATTGGAAATTTTAATAACGTTAAATGAAACCGCGAGTTGTATTTATATCGGGGATATAAATGCGACCCTCGTTGTCCCACATAGGGGTGGCATGTTGTGATATTAAAAACTTATGGGAATTGTGTTTGCAATGCTCTTCAAGGTATTGTTTATGTTGCTATACTCGTACTATCTATATATTTTTTAATATGGATTATGGTCCCATTAGGGTTGACAAGAGCTATTGCTGGTATTATGCGTACTATTATGTGCTCTCCTATAGCCAAGCAATTCATTTTATTTGACAACATTAAATTAGCCTTTATTAGTTCAAATTTAGGTGCAAGTTTGTTTTGAATACAGGCGGGATTTGGCATTTAATACTTTTGATATCCTTAATCTCTGATCAGCTGTATGTTATTTTTATCTACATATAGCTATTGGTCGATTTTTAGTGACAGATACCATATAAAAAACACCTTGTCTGAAATATAGGACTGACTTCTGACCTTCAAAAACCGCGTTATGCCTTGAATCCGTGGTAATTGGCATTGGTAAGTATAATTCAAACATTGATTAGAATATTATGAAATATAAATAAATGACTACTGGTGGTAGGTTTCTCATATGTGAGTGGCCGCCATGATAGGTACCGCATAATATTGTGTTTTGAAGTAAAGGACATTGTAGCCAGAGTAACTACTAAACATATTTGAGACTTGACGTCCCAGAATCGCGAGCGCAGTTGAATGCCAACCATTGCTTTGTAATTCAAGGTGTTGTTTGGTTTCACTACTATTCATGAGCGTCTCGCTATTAAGAGCAATAAAAAAATATTACTATTTAGGTGTAAATTTGAATATTCTCCAACATTCATGGGTATAATTACCCTGAGTTTCATAAAAAATGTGCCGACTTTGAAAAATAGCCCTGTTTAATAAACAAACTGTCTACATCCCTAGTTTTGACTTAATTATTACGTGAATAACTGTATTCCATTATAATATTAAGTGTTTAAATTATAGATAAAATGTTTTTTGCATCATCGTTCGAATCCGGTTACTATTCTAAGTAGCTTTGAACATAATGAAACAGTTATGATCAATTTAAATCCATGAATAGTCAATCGGTGTAAGTGAAAAGCTTGTTTTCATTTAATTTGTAAACAAAATAAATTATGTAAACGTAACAAAGGAACGTGATGGAAATGCTAATCATTATGAATAATGACATTATGCTGAAATTTACCGCAAATGTTTCCTCAAATACGTTAGAATTTTTGAGCAAGTAAATTTTTTTAGACCAAACAAAACGTGGCATGCTATGGCAATTCCTTTTGTATTACTTTTTTATATGTAAAGTTTTCTTTCTACCGATGGCTTTATAGGATGTTTGAACTTTTATTCCATCGATACAACTTTTTACGTCAGTCGATAATCGTCCTAAACTTCACCTTATATTACCCTTTCTCCCTTCTCCCTACCCCTTTTGTTCTACGTTCATGATTGACCTTTATTAAGCTTTGTATAGATTAAGATAGCTTATTTCTAAAATTAACTTAAACGTTGGAATCTCAAGATAAAAGCATATGAACTAGGTCGTGCATACCTCGCGATATAGAACATACCAGGCACCACCGCTTTATCAAATACTGCCATCAAGGAATAAAAAGGAAACACTTTTGGTGTGAAGAAAATTAGAACCCAGTGAAATTATTTGACATTAAGAGAATTTTTACTAGTCTGGTCTCTCATATGTGATAGGTCGCCTGGTAAGGTGATACCGAAATATCTTTCCAATATCTTTTCTTTCTTTGTTTCTTCCAAACAGCAGTGTAAATGCACTGTTTGTATTCCAGTTTGAAAGAAATTTTAGCCACAGTAACTACTGGATATAATGAGACTTAACATCATAATATGAGCCATATGGCTCTGGATGGCGAACTCAATGGCATGTCAAACATTGCTTTTGTTTTACATTGCTTTTTAATTCATAGTGTTGTTTAGTTTGCTGTTAGCTGCTGACCATAAACAGTATCACTTACCATCGAGTGAATTGCAGTCTCGCTATTCATGGCAATAGAAAAAAAGAATTAACTCCAAATATTTTGTGTATATAACTCCAATACATATTAATATATTCACCTTGTTATACTCACCCTTTATTCCACGCCCATGGTTCGTGCATTAGGATTACGTGAGATCTAAGTAGTTTATTATTCAACGTAAAGGCCACATGCATTTGCCTTAAAACCTCAAGGTAAAAATACGTGTAGTAGGTTGTACTTACCTCGTATTATGCATTGCTACTGCCCAGCAACAATGAGGAAATATTTTTAATTTGAAGGACATTATTACATATTTAAAATACTGTCAAGAACTGGTGGTAGGACATTTGTATTAGTAGTAATCGTATCGATGTTAATATCTCGCCGGTTGATACTCGAACTGGTCTGCGCATTCCAAATGGCATATTTTAATCACTTTGATGATCTAAATGCAAAAACACCCTAAGTAATAAAAGACTGAACACCTATTGCTTAGTGATGGTGAGTCATGCAATGTTTATAACATCACTACATAGTATAAAACAAAGTCGCTTTATCTGCCCCTATGTCCCTATGTCCCTTTGTATGCTTAAATCTTTAAAACTACGCAACGGATTTTGATGCGGTTTTGTTTAATAGATAGAGTGATTCGAGTGAAACGTTTATATGTATAATACGTACATATTATTGTACAGAAATCTATTTGTACCCGGGCGAAGCTGGGCCGGGTCGCTAGTTAAATAATAAATAAATATACCCAACAGTCACGTGCATAGTTTTGACCCTAGATTAAGATCGAGTCTTGTATATTGGGTATCAGAAACTACGAGAGACCTTTCGGTCTCGCAAACACCCAAAATTGAAAAAAAAAAAAACTGTGGATCACACAAATATTTGTCTGTTACTTAACTATTGACGAGTATAAAATATTAATTAATTATAAATATTTCCTTAATAGTTGTTAAGGCTTAATAAGTAATTCAAAAATATATATTTTATTATGAATATCTAAACTGCCTAATCTTAAAATCAGTAATAATTTTATAGTTGTATTCACTACAAAGCATGGAACTGAATAACTAATCACTATCCAATTTAAAAATTATGAAGTAGAAATTCATATTTCACTACATCATGTACATTATCTAATGCAAATTAAATTCTATATATAGTCTAAACTACATTTTCTATTCCATAAGGTTGGCGTCAAACTCAACTATAAATTATAACCTTCATCGTTGTCCAAGGGCGTAGGACATTACATCATGTGCGCTGCTCAATTACAGCTTTTTATATAAAAAAGAGCGTTCCAATTACCTTCCCTCAATTTAAAAACTCCTATTAAATTTTAATAAAAATATGCACCGTTTCATTCGGAGTCTGACATAAAATTTTATTCCATAGACGCTTATTAAATCCACGCCTGGGATACGTTGGTTCCCTTTGCCGCCCGTTTCCATGAGCTTTGACTCGCCCCTTTGCTGTCACTCACTTTTATTTTCCACGTTTCGTATATTTGGTGTTTGAGGGTTAAACAAAAGAATTCTGGAGGGTTATTGATTGTTTCGGCTTTTGTTGTTTCGATATTGGAAATGAATAGCGGCCAATACGGGTTGATAATTTCCGGAACGAAAATGTGATGTGGTTTTATATGAAGTATTGTCCCATTGTTCCCATGAATAGCCATCTTTATTTAACAATACTCAAACATTGCATTGTTTTACCTATGCTCTAGGTAAAACCATTATTTTTGTAAAGTTTTTTTATTTATCTAGTTAGGAAAGATTTTACTAGGGTAATATTGCAACCTACTTGTAACCTTTGAGGACCCAAAGTTTATTTAAAATGAAATTGTAGCCAGAGCAACTACTGGACATAATGAGACTTAACATCTTATGTCTCAGGATGGCGAGCGCAGTGAAATGTTGCTACTGTTTATGAGCCGTCGTATCGCTTACCATCAGGCGAACGGCATGCTCGTCTCGCCATTCACTGGAATAAAAAAAAAAAAAAAAAAAATCATCTGACCTGTTAGAATTTTAAATTTTACGTTCCACGATGAATCAATAATTTTCTAAAAAATATGAAAACCGATTATTGATTACTTTTTCGACCAAAATTACATTTTAGAGTGACCTTCATGACTGAAGAGTGATTATTTTTAACTTAAATATAAACCGATATTACAACAGAGCAACGGCTTCCTATCTATGTACCTATTTTATGCAATTTGATTTCTAATAATGATAGACGCAAAATCAACTTATTCAACGATTTTAGCCGAAAATATCGTGAAACATTTTATAACAGCCACACCCTATTGCAATTTATGGAAATTAATCCAATTTCCCCAATATTAGGGGAGACCCCTACTTTATGCCAGTGTCTGTATTATGTTTACTCATGTATAATGTGAACAGCTGTGTGTTGGTGTGTGTCTGTTAGTAATTATTACACTTCGAAGATGGAATAATGGAATTTATCATGTCTATCTATCTCTTGGTATTAGCCATTGTTATTGAGCCTCTATTTTTTATTATTTGGTAGGAACATGCTTCATTCACCATCAGATACAGTGTCCACATTTTATAAAGGCTTTACTTTCAGTGAATATAAAATTAAGAGGGATATGAATAAACGCAACACTATCAAGTACACCGTTTTATTATAAGCTTTAGTTTACAACTCTTAACAGCATGGAGTTTCCATGAAACTTTGTTTTAATACGGATAAATATTTACACTTAAACAGATTGATGTTGACGTGTCTTGTTACAATTGCATGGATACAATTAAGGTGGACTTCTTTGAAGTATGCTGAAACGTTGCAGGTTTTACCGTTACAAGGAGTTTGCTATTACTTTACTATTTACAAGTTACAAATAATAAATTACGCTAATTTTTACATGATAAAATACCATTTGTAAAAGTTTTAAAATACTTACAAATTAATATCAGCATAACACTACTTAACGAATTATATAGAAAGATACAGTTATTAGACCAAACAAACATACAGGAATAAATAGACGTTACATGGATAACAGCGGAGATTTCAGTCTTTACCTCACTAATACAAATCAAGAGAAACTTAAACTTGTCCATTAGCTTGCCCGTTCAAATTATAAATGTTCAGATCTGGTAGCTTCGAAAAGGAAATATCGGTTTTTTTCTTTTCTTTGTCGTTGTGTTTGTCTTTATTTTTGCATTTAGAATCTTGGAGCCTTTTGTAAATGTCTGTAAATTTGACCCAAAAAGAGGGATCTCTCCACAAAAGGGATGTTTGCGGGTCTCTTTGGTCCTTCAGAAACGCGAACACCGAGTTATCAGGACCGGTGTCAGCGAAAATATAGATGGTATCCTCTGCCTCCATCATAGCAGCGTGGATCTTCTTAAGTTCTATGTGACTGTAGTTAGTAACCAAGTAAAATGGAGAAAAAATAACCAGCGTGGTAGCATCTTTGATGACGTCTTTAATGAAATTATTGTAATCAGCAATTCGTTTGTCGATGGTTTGGGTATTACTAACTAGACTTGGATAAACATTTACTGCTACTTGGCCTCTTAGCTCCGGCAACAGTTCTTCTAAGACGAATTCCTCATCGCGTTGCGTATATCTTACAACGACATTGGTTGCATTATGCCGACATCCATGAGCGTGTGTTAGTTCAAAGAATTTCTTCTTTAAGACATTGTTAAAGCTCTTCTTATTAACGAAGAATATCACAATTATGACAACGTAGAATAATCCTACTATTACTAGCACTGTGATGAGTAAAATGAACTTGATGTAGCAGAGATGGGAACTCCATCTTGGACAGTTTATATCATGTAAGTCTGGGATCTAAAAAGGAAAAAAATGTTAGCATGTTAAATAATTAAGTTTTATTTATATATTCAAATAAAATAAAATTTACCTTGGTCACGGGATTGCCCAGGAGAAAATCCAAAAACAGATGGTTTCGACATTCACACTTCATTGGGTTTTGTGATAACCACACTTCATGTAATGGTTTCTTTATAGCATTCATATAGCCAGTTTCCAGCTTATCGTTATCCTAAAATTTAATTTTATCATAAATAATTGCTATAAGATGTTATAGGATACAGTTTAAAAATATTTTTTGCTGATTTAATAATAATCAAACAGAATGAATAATTTAAAGAAGCTAATGTAATTTTATTGCAAATTGGCAAAGTTAATACAATAAAAATAATTTTAAATATAGTTAAATAAATTGATACGCACCCAAAAATAAGCGATATTGTTGCCACTAATATCCAATTTTTCGTGCCCATTAGCCCACCAATCAAAGGCAGTGTATCTAAAATTATTGTGGCTTAAATTTAACAAATGAAGGTTGTACGTGTGAACGAACGGTGAAAATGATTTGTTTTTGCACGAGTTATTGAGCAATAACCTTTCTTCGAATGTGAGCTTATTGTAAGCGAACGATATTGACATTCTTTGTTTGTTATTTACGAATAAGAACGAGGTTATTGTTTCCAGATTGTTGTGCTCCATATTAAGGTATATTAAACTCAATAGCGATGAAAATGTTGAGCTGAAATAAAAAAATGCAATTTATTACATTGTTCAATTCATATGGAATAATTTATCAAACTGAATAGATTAAATACTAACCCAAGTAAAAATTCCACTGAGTTATGACTTAAATCTAGTCTTTCCAATCGTACCAAAGATGAAAACAGCTTTGTGTCCAACTTTTTTATTCGATTATAACTCAAATCCAATTCCAATAAGTTGATCTGATCGTTAAATATCGGCTCTGGTAGCTTTTCAATATCATTGTATGCTAATGATATGTTTGTGATTTGAGACGAATTTGCAAACACATCATACGGTACGTTTTCTATACCACTTCTTTGTATGTATATCTGTTTTAATTTAGGAAGGTTTCCAAACAAATTCTTCGGCAAATCTCTGAGTTTCACGTCATTATTCAGAAACACGACCGTCTCTAATTCGTAATTATTTTTAAACAAATTCTCCGGCAGGGACAAAAACTTATTAGAAAATAATGTCAGTTTCTTTAATTTGTTGAGCGGCTTAAATATCGCCGCTGGAAGTTCATTAAGTCCGTTAGAGCTCAAGTCTAGTTCTTCAAGGACGTCTACGCCACTGAAAAGGTCCTTTGAAAACCAGGTAACGTTGCTTTGCCACAACGAAAGTTTCCTCAAGAAAGATAAATGAGAAAATAAGTTTGAAGATATATTGGTCATGTGATTGTGACTGATCTCCAAAGTTTCCAACCTCTCGAGGGGCTTAAACAGCTCCTCGGATAGATTAATACTATTTGATCTAATATTCAGCCAAGTCAGTTTGCTGATGTCCATAAACAGATTATTCGGTAAATGAGTTACGCCGTTGATGGATAGCAGTAATTTAGTTAAATCTTGTAATCCAGCAAAATGTTTTCTGTCGAAATATCCTGACAGATTTCTTGCATTTTGAAATATTAATGCCATCGTTTTGGAGACTCCCATATTAGTGAGAACATCTTTGAATGATGTTCTTGGTAGTGGGCAATCCTTAAAACTGACTGAATTAAACGAACTATTGCTATTGGCACATTTCGGTAATTTATTGTAGTCGAGACTCGTCGTGTTCTCGCATTTGATGTTGATGTATATTCCTGGTAGTAAATTTATCTTTACTATGTGATCTGAAAATACAAAACAAATTTTAAAAAGCTAAAAATGGAATATGTACTTATATTAAAACTAATATAAACTGACAGGATAATAGGATAATTTTAAACATTATTGAAAAGAAAAGATTGTACAATTGCACAGATTACTCTAAGATACATCTTGTATCTTAGATATTATCTTAGAATACCAGTGTGTTTGCATATAAATCGCTGGAATTTGCAACGATAAATGTTCCTAAACGTACGTTTACAACAGCTGACTTTTAACTAATTCCTAAAGGACATTTGTATCGCGTGAACGTTAAAGTGCACTCACCGTCAATGCTGCAATTGAGTTCGACGGCTAGCGTGCCGCCGCAAACGCAGTTAGGGTCACTCGGACACATCAGTTGCGCGGCGCCAATTATTTGTAGAGCAAGCGCCGCGCTCACTACACGCATTAACTTCCGAGCCATCGCTGCCAAATCACCTTCCAACACCGTCTCTATTCCACCACCTATTTTATATCCAGGTGTATCTTCCTAAACCCTCTCAGCGCTTTCATCATTATATCTGCGAACAAAATATGAAAATCCTTGAAATACATAAAACATTTACGAACACAGAAATACATGCACGATGGAATTCATTTATCGACATTCCCAGTTTCGGAATTGATTCCGCTATTCATAGTTTACAAGCAGCGCCAACAAAAAGCGCTGGCAGATAAATTGGTGCGTCGGCAAATATAATGGAACTGTCTGTGCGATAGCCAGTTATCTCGGTCCACCGCATTCGGGTATTTTCGATTATAATAATTTTATAATTCCAATATTATTATAGCGATACGTACTGATTTACAACAAGCGCAGCAGTCTGCTATTTGGTGGTTAAATAAATTTTGATCGGATTAAAATTGATTCGAAATTCGGGATGATTTTTGGCGTGAAAATTTAAATGAATATGAACCAAAACAATAATTCCCTAGAGACTAACAGGCTTATTCATAGTCAATTTGTAAACCTATCTAGTTATCGTATGTTTTGTCCCTTTCTAACGACTTTTGAGTTCGCTTTGAGCGAAGGAGACAAAATATTTGAGAACTAAAATATTTGTATAAATTGATCGTGAATAAGACCGTGAATATTTATCCAAGGCTCATCCATTAAAACGTTTTTTTTAGGGATGACAAGAGATTGTTTTGCTGTCTAACAGAAGTTCCCGGTAATGGCTATTACACTACGGCAATAGCATTCTCAATCATCCTTCAGGGTAATTACAACGCAAACAAATGAGTGGCGCATAGTCTAATCATCACAGATCTTATATCACCAATCTGCCTGTCGCAGTGGGAGATCATCTGAAACCCCCTCAGATAGTGACAATATTAGTAGAGAGTGATTAGGAACAACAACAGTCTGACATTATTGAAATGGGATTATTATTAATTGCCTCGGCTGCCTCGGTTTTCAAGTTGTATTACGTACGTTGCAAAGCTGAGGTTATACATAGGGTTCGAATCCCAGGTCGGGCAAATATATTTTATCTTTCTATATCTTGTCAGCCCAGAGTCATGAATTTGTGCCCGATATTATGTTACTAGGATTGCCCCTATCACATTGTGAAAAGGAATATAAAAAGTGAAATGTAGGTTTCTTGGCCCACTGCCTACCTTTTCCGGTAAAAGGCGTGAGTTTATGTATGTATGATTATTATTTTATTGCACGTATCGAAATTAAACCACTTTTGTAATTCCAAAGAATAGTTTCAAGTCTTGTTTGTTCTAGTAAACTATAACGTTTTGTAAAATGTGTACATTAGTGTAGAAATTCATTCAAGTATGCATAAAATAAAACCAATCTCCTAGAAACTGTTTATGTTTCCAAGTATTAAAACACGTAAACATGTCTAATATGGCCACATCTGCTTGGAGTCTCACGGAGCGAAATCAGATCTATTTCTGAATGAAATATTTATAAGTTTTAACTTCATTGTAATGATAATCCAATGCTTAGTGGGCTAAAGCGAAGATTAGGCTAAATGGTAGTTTAGAATTAGATAATATGTGTAGTTTCACATTTTATCCATATTGTATTGGTAGTATCTAATATATATGTATATATATTTCAGTTGTAGATTATTATCTTTCTTTTACTTATTCATGACTAATTTCTGTGTATTTCTCCTGTTCATGCCAATCCATCCACATGTTGCCTGGAAGAGATCGCTGTTAGCGATACGGCCGCTCTTTGTACCTATTTATATTTCGCTTCAAATCCATTGCTTGTAAAATTATTTTACTATGAAGGTACAGACGAATACTTTGAATTTTGAACGTCAGTTTAGAATGCAGATTAAATCAGTGTGGAGTTCTACTCATGAGTAAGTTAGTTATTTTCCAATATATGCTGTGTTTATAACTTCTATGGCTTCATACATAATATATAGCGCGTGTTCTAAGCCTTTTGTTTTTTTATTGATATGAAAGGTGAGTAAGCGTGCCATTCACCTGATAATGCTACCGCTCATGGACAGTAACAGAACGAAACTACGCCATGAATTGCATAGCAATGCTTGGCATTTTAAAGTCTTTCGAATCGGAACATAACACCGCATATAGACTGCTGTTTGGTGCTATAGACATTGCGGTGGTACCGATCCAGGCGGCCATATGAGAGACCTACCTAACTACTAAATAAGTAGAAATGAAGAAAGAAAAACTTCTATTTAGAAAAAAATATACTTTTTTATAATAATTGTGTCTCTAAACTTCAAACTATGGCTAATAAGGAGATCACAAGATAAGGCGTGTTAAATGAGAATATTTTAAGACATACATTATATACCTATGAGCATGAAGATTAATTGTTTTCATCATCATCATCAGCCCGTTACAGTCCACTGCTAGAGATAGGCCTCTCCTAAGGAACGCCACAAAGTCCAGTCTGCTGCTTTATGCATACAGTTGCTGCCGGTTATTACTTTTTATTAATATTTTTATATACTTATAAATTCAAAATACTACTATTTACAGGTTACACCTAATGCAGTAGAGTAGGACATAATATTACATTATAATACCATAATACAACTAACTGATACCAATAAGTACAACAGAGGCTTTTGTGAACTCAATCAGTGAGCACAAGAACATAATATGTATAATTTAAAATCCAGGACAAAAATAGTATTTAAAAATATATAATAAAAATATGCATATTTTACCCAAACCATATTTATCTTATAATGTAATTAAAATAACCGACTCTCCGCTTATGTTGATTAATGTTCTAAATAAAATTTCAAAACCTCGAGCGGTTTATAAAGAGTTAATTCCGGCCGAAACGGCGAGATTCGCCGCGACCACTACACTGACCGACATCCCAAAGTCCTGTTGTTACAATCTCCACAATAGGATTAGGTTAATCCTACAACCCTGTCATGGTTTTGAAAGGGTGTTTTTTTAAAGGATAATGGATGCCTTTGTTTATTTTGTCGTTTTATTGCCTTTTTCAACGCTCCCAGCTCGGTTGAAATACGCTGCGGAGTCAATGGCTGCGCGTTGAAACAACACAATTTATTTGGAAATACTGTCTGCTACAAGTCAGCTACATTCGACATTTATTACGTTTAGGGTTTTTGGTCCTGCTCCGATTTTTTTTATATTATACAGAATCCAAACAATACGAGAGTTATGTATGTATTCATAATTCATATATTTCCAACATCATATAATGTAACCACTCTCAATCGTATTCTCGATTGTAGAGTAGGCCCGTGCCCTGCAGTGGGACGTATATGGGCTGATACAGATACAGACAGATAATGTAACCATACACACGGGGTTCAACAACATACCGGGTATATCAAGAGTGTTACCGTAAACGAAGCCGGGTAGTAGTTTTAGTGACAACAAACACAATGCAACTAAAAATTTCGCAAAGAAACGCGACGTTTTTTTAGCATTTTTTTAATATCATCATTTTTGGATGGTAAAACCATAGTTTTTGCTAAAATAATAATTTAAACTTTTTTCTACCTTAGAGTCTTTATAAATAAAAGGATATACACAATTAGTTTAGAAAAAATATGTATTTACCACCCAAATACGACCATAAATGAAAAAAATAACAAAAAAATTGTCGGTTTTTTGCGATATTTTCTGTTGCATTGTGTCTGAAGTCGCTTAAACTACCATTCGGTAGCAGTCTTGGTATACTCTGTATAACTGCCATAGTCATACCAGAATAGGTTGCTTTACTCATCAATCATTATAATCACCCGTTACTATTATATATTTGCATATTTTAGGTTAATATTAAACTTATCATCTTAAGGGTTTGACTTAAAGTATTGTTATTCAATTGTTTTTAAGGTATGAATAATGTGTTGAGTACTAAAACAGCAGTCTATATGTGCTAAGCGGAGACTTACTTTTGTTATGCGTTTTAATGAAATAAATATCCTACATATTAATTCTAATATAGCCATGTATTTATACATTTAAAAAATCTGATTACATCTAATACTTAGATATAGACTTGGATAGTAGATCCCAAGCCTTAAGTTGAGTAACAGCGTATCATATTTTTTTAAAAATCTTACTTTCCGTCGTATCTTTAAGACCATGGTTACTATTGATATTTTGTAATACATAATATTTTGTATATGCTATGAAAAAATCATAAATAGTTTTGAACATATTACTGTTAAAAAATATTTTGTCCCTTTCGTACGAATTTTTAATTTAGTTGAAAAACTTTTTCGTCAAATACATTTTATAACTGTCTATAAATGAGGCCCTCAAAAGACAAGTGCCAAACGGATATTTATGCCAAACATAATTTTGTAGCAATAACCGATAACTGCAAACACTATGCCAGACCAACCCTTCGGTCGTCCATAAAAGCACTCCGCATAATAATTTAGTACTTGCAGTTACGAGAGCCATATTTTGTCCTAATCGTGACACCGTCCGTGACGGTTCCGTAATGTGAATAGGTATAAATAATACGCTGAAAGCAAGTGGTGATATGATGAAAAGTAAACGTTTTGAACAATGTGAATATGGGCGACGCGACGGTGGGAAAACGAATATTTAATTTCCTGTGTGAGGCCTTGAAATTATTGGTAACGTTTTTGCTGTATTGACGCTTGGTGAGATTTTTGTACGGGAAAATTAATGTTCATATTTAATATGATCGTTAACGAGTTGTTTTACATTGAATAAAAAATAAATAAGTTTATTAGAACTTAGTGTCTACTTTTGAATTAATAATAGATAATTAATTTAAAAAATATTTATTGAGATTAATGGCGAGACAAACATGCCGTTCACCTTATTTTAAGCGATACAACTCATGGACAGTAGCATAACTAAACAAAATAACAATAAAAATGCACTGTATTTTTTACTGAATAGGAAACAAATAGTGATCTTCTGAGAGAGCGTGAGCTGTGAGTGATTTGCCGAGAGAGTTAATTCCGCCGTTTCTTCTTCACAGCCACAACACATTCCGAAGCCGTGGTAGGAGAAATTAACGATTCAAAAGATCTTGTAAAAGACTATTTGAATAAATAATATTTTGATATCATTTGATATCAGCGTGGTGGACTATATGGCCTAACCACTCTCAATCGTACTTACGATTGTAGAGTAGGCCCGTGCCCTGCAGTGGGACGTATATGGGCTGATACGATACGACGATACGATTTGATCAAGCCGTCTGACACTCCAAACACTCCAAACACTCACAAGTGCAGATAACTAATTGCCACCAATGAAAATTTATATTAACAGAGGAGTTATCGGTGTATTTTTCTTTGCCAACCTTTAGTAAAGTAAAAACTTAAAAAGAAAAAAAGAAAGAGAGTGTTCTGGTCTTCTCCATCACCAACTTATCGACAATTGTTTAGATGCTTTCTCATATCTAGCAAAGATGCTATAAAAATCGATTTCTCCCACCAAACAGCAGTTTAAATGCACTGTTGTGTTTCGGATTGAAGGACATTGTATCCAGCATTCACTGCAATAAAATAAAAGCCAGAGTAACTACGGGACATATTGAAAATTAGCATCTTATGTCTCGGAATGGCGAGCGCAGTGGAATGCCAAGCATTACTTTGTAATTCATGGTGTTGTTTGGTCGTAACGCTTACCATCAGTCGAACGGCATGCACGTCTCGTTATTCACTGCAATAACAAAATATGCTCTGGAATTTCTACTTAAACGAAATAGCACTCCAAAAACTTTACGATAAGCTTATCCCAATATTAAACAAAATAAAAATAAAATTTAAGCACCACAGTATTGAGTGCATAAAATGACATTTTTATTAACTTTTTATCTACTTGATCTCTCATTCCACTTGCGGAATTGGGTAAAATATAGGTTTTATATTTTATAAAAGAGTTTTATATGCGTATTTATATGATTTTCATTTATCCGAGCAAACTTTATTTCTTTACAAGTAACACGAGCAAATAACGAACTTAGGATAAGCACATATAAATAGATATTATAAGTTTCCATGATGCTAAGCCAAACAGTCGGTGATTGTGGAAGATAATGATCGATTGAAACTAAGTATCGAATATATTCCTGAATATTGGATCCTCAGTTTTGAAATACGCCGACGATGGCTTAGATGTCAAGAGTTTTCAAAGGCAACGGTAATCATTAACCATGGCATAAATTGTTTTCTCATTCCCCCTTTTCATAGCTCATAGCCCATTTAAATTGGTCGATAATTTGGTCGGTATAATTAAGGTACTTAGACGGTAAGACTCCACTTATCCATTTTCCATTTCTCTCCATGCTGATCTAACAGCTTGCTTAAAAGAAATTTACAGAAAATTTTCCGCATAAGAGCCAAATCGGATAATTGAAAAGTAGCCTCTAGAATAATATGTAAATGTCAGTATAACAATAATGTAATAGAAAATACGACATGAAGCCTTTCAAGAGCATTATGAAATCATAACAATATTCAGGGAAAATCGTATCAGAAAAAATAAAAAGAACCGATTAATGAATTCCATACCGAAGGTAACTGGGTAAAAAGATAAATTGTCCCAAAAAGCAAATTGTTTCAGCCTTATAAATTTTCTCGTATCGGAGTAAACATCTGATAAAAAAGGGAAAATTCAATTTACCCATTGGACATTTAATTTGTGAGTTCCTTTGACTATTCCCGAGGTGAGGCGAACGCACAGGTGAAAACTCAATTTTTCCCATAAATAAGTTACACGTTAGCCACGTTTATTTGACGCGAAGTTGAAAACTAAGTTGGGATTAAAATAAAAGAATGATGAAAGTTCTCCCTTTGTATTATTATAGTATGTGGTTCTGTAAAATAGAAAGAAAGCTTTAACATTGTTTTATGTATTTTAGAGTAGGGAGCTATTATTTTTCGTTTCATGAAGTTACTCGATTACAATTATTAATTTGCGTTAAATACTCTTCTACGCCATTGATTGCTATAATTAAAAGCTATTTCTAAACCATTTCAACCATTTAAGTATTTTTAACAGTATAAAGTTACAAACAATTACTCAACTCTTTTACGAAGTAAAGTTTAATTTAATTTTGATATTACATTACCGACATCAAAAAAAATCTATTTTAGTCGTCAGCTTCACCTAAAATGTAAACTATAAATACGCCGACCTTTACCCTAAATATATCTCATAGCCAATAACTCCAAAATGGCTGCGCCACGTCATTATAGCGACAGATAAAATATATACATTTTCAATATGGCCCGCTGAGATCGGGGTCGCACATGCGGCTGGCATTCAAGATAAATGGCCAACTGCATTACACCAAACTTTTTTATTAAACTAACTTACCAAAATGACGTAGTGCTAAAGTTGTCAACGCTTTCCCAACGTGGGTCGGCGAAACGCTTTTTTAGTTTATTTTAGTGTGCAAATTTTCAATTTACATTTGATTCGTTTATTTATAAATTAAACGGCTACGGAATAATTAATGAATTAGCCTTATTACAATGAGGCAATTAGTATAATACTAAAATGGAAATTCGTTCGAATGTATTCCGATTGCGTGGCGAATTTGTACCAAAATTAATTTAATATTGAATAGATGATCATTAAATCGTATTTAGGTTATTTCAAATACAAATTTATGAATGTTAGTTTCGTGATAATGATGGTTAATCTATATAATTTAATCTTCTTAACTAAACGTGTCACATGCATATAATATATTGTGTTGTTCTTTAATGTATGAAAGCACATTTGTATACACGAAAATATATTAACTAGATATGACACTAAAACTTATATATGAGTAAAACTAGCCGTGCTTTATACGCTCATATCATAACAACAGCAATATCAAACAAAAACAAACTGAAACTCGACGCAATAGGCTTCAAATCCGCCTGAACGTAAATGATACCTTCAGTAGGGGTCCTGGCGAATAAACTCCGGTATCAGGTGCGGTGAAGTCGTAAGCTAGTCGGATTTAAGGCTTCACATTCCAGGTGTTGCGTTACTGCTTAGAGCAACCGAGACAATTAGACCGGCTCTTGGCAAAATTGATGTTATTTATGATTTTCGGGTCAGTTTCTTAGTAATAATGAGGTCTTAGAATTATTCGCACCTTTTTTCTTGAAAAATTAACGTTGTACAATGAAAGCGAGATATAAAAGGCTTAAAATATACTTTTCACGCCGTTTGTTAAGGTTTTTTATGTTGGGGAAAATTTTGAGAAATTAAAATGTTATTAGACTGTTAAAAATTCACTGCTGAGAGTAAACAATTCGTAGCGTTACAAAAAGGCACATTAAACCGTATTTAATATATTTGTACTGTGAGGTAGTATAACGTTGGATTTATATTGCCGGAAGAGTTTATCTTATCATAAAACCAACGTGGTTTTAAAGTTAATAATGACAGGAGGTAGGCAATCGGAGCGCCCCGATTAATGTTTCCATGTCGACGGATCTCTGGGATTTCGTTTCTCCATGGAGTAAATGAGCCGTGAAAACCGAGGTCGACTCCAATGATCACACGTGAAGCGTGTTAACAACTAACCTAGATGACAAGTACATAATTATATTAAACTTGCCTATTTTAAAATCATGGTAATAGGTCTCTTATATGTGAGAGGCGCCTGGGTACCAACACAATTTATATTTCTACTACCAAATAGCAGTGTAATTGTACTGTTTTGTTTCGGATTGAAGGACATTGTAGCCAGAGTAACTATTTGACATATTGAGACAACATCTTAATATGTCTCAGGACTGCGAGCGCAGAAGAAGGCGAAACATTGCTTTGTAATTCAAAGTGTTATTTGGTTTTGATACTGTTCATGAGTATAGTAAATGGTAAATATTTCATACGTGGACATTTAGGCTGTCAAACAGTTTTCAAATTGTTTCTTTTTTATTACTATGAATGGCGAGACGAGCGTGCCGTTCACCTGAGTGATAATATCGCTCTTAGACAGTGGCAAAATTAAATAAAACCTTAAATTAAAAAGCAATGCTTGGGATGCCACTGCGCTCACCATCCTGATGTATAAGATGTTAAGTCTCAATACATCCAGTAGTTCCTCTGACTTCAATGTCCTTCACACTGAAACACAACAGTGCATTTACACTGCTGTTTGGCGGGAGAAATAGATATGGTGGTGGTACCTACCCAGGCGCCCACACACATATGAGAGACCTATCACCATTTATTTATTTAAAATAGTTATGTTAACAGCAGACACATCAACGGCATTTAAGATACATTTGACCATTGAGATAATATACTAGAGGGGACACGGCAAACAAAATTTTTGTAACAAAATGAAGGGTACATTCTATTTCTGTCTCTGTCACGCCAACGAAGTAACATATCTTCCCTCTCGCTTCACTGTGTACCCTTGCGCACACACCATACGCACAGATTTTGTTCCCGATGTCCGCTCTAGTATAATACCTCAATGCATTTGACGAAGAAAATAAATTCACCAATTATAGACGTGCATGATATTAATAATACAACAAGTCAACATTATAACTACCTAATTAATACAAAACAGAAATAATATTTTTTTAAACAAATGTTAAATTAACAAAACAAAACAACATCATAGTTTAAAGTAAAATCTACAAATATAATCCAGCATAAATTTTACTTTTCACCCATGACTATGTACGTATGTATGTACGTGCATAGATGTGACGAAAGGCGACACACCTACATACGTGAGTCACAATGTCGGGTTTTCCACTGTGTATTGTGGCTGTTTTTACATAATACATACATAATATACTCACACCCTTTTTCCGCCTTATGTGTGCCGTGCCATGATGTGATATGGAATCAGCTTATAGTCATATCGGGCACAAATTTCTGTCTCCAGAATTATAATTAATTGAAAAATTCAATATTACTTTAATGATTTTAGATTTACGCGTATGTTACACTTTGAAATAAAACAAACATTTATGGATTTCATCGCGGATTTGGTTTGATTTCTGCATTTTTTACATCCCGATGTTTCGATTACTTTACAGCTATCGTGATCACTTTGTCACACCTTTGTGTCAGCGTTGTAAGCGTACCGTTGTACAACTGCGTACCCGCGGTGGTCACTTACACTTTATTTCATTAAAACATACCAACTGAACTACGACCGTACATTATATACCGTTTTAGGAAGTATCTATTATTCAAAAACGTATACTGTTCTAAATTACAACTATTACTACTAATTTCGGCTTACCCGATGTGTAATGAGACGCAGTATATTGTAAATACTGTTGTTCACTGTATACAGGGTATATCAAGACTGCTGCCGAAAACGAAGCCGGGTGGTAGTTTAAGCGACTTCAGACACAATGTAACAGAAAAAGTTGCAAAAAAAGCGACAATTTTTTTTTGTTATTTTTTTCCTATGGTCACATTTCGGTGGTAAATACATTTTTTCCTAAAATAATAGTGTGTACCCTTTTATTTATAAATACTCTAAGGTATAAAAGAGTTTAAATTATTATATTAACAAAAACAATGGATTTACCACCCAAATATGACGATATTTAAGAAATCATAAAAAATAATTGTCACGTTTCTATGCGAAATTTTTATTTGCATTGTGTTTGTAGCCACTTAAACTACCACCAGGCTTCGTTTTTGGTAGCAGTCTTGAGATACCCGGTATAAGTATTTTTTGGAACAGTTCAATTTTATATTTTAAATTCCATATTGGTATTTATTTTATTTTTTGTACTAGTGGAGTAGGCAATGTTAAATAAAACCTAAATGACGCTTTATTGGTGGTAGATCTGATATGTGAGATATATGTACTGTCTATTTATCCGGCAAACAGCCGTGTAAATGCACTGTTGTGTTCCATATTGAAATATATTATAGCCAGAGTAACTACTAGAAATACTAAGACTTTACATCTTAAGTCTCGGGATGGCGGGCGCACTGGAATGTCAAGCAATGCTTTGAAATTTACTTTTAGTTGTTTGTTTTTCTATTTATGAGTGCTCGTATCGCTTACCATTATGCGAACCGCGCGCTTGAATTTCAATAAAAAGTACCATAATACATATTTTCAATATGTACAACGTGTGACATATTATTTATTTTTTGTCACCAACTCCAAGTTATTTGCAAGGAATCCGTACTTTGTCAAAGACACGTGCCGATGACAAGAATTTTATTAATGCTTACAGAAACACGACACGTATTGTCACGTAAATTTTTGTGGGTGAAATAAAAGCTTTTGAAAAGGAATATCGCTTTTTGTACTCCCATTTCCTTTTTGTGTGGGTAGTAAAACAATATTGAAAATATATTATTTTGACGACAGGGAGGATAATATTTGCTCCAGTACAATAAGAAATTACAGAGAAAAAGACAGCTCTTATGTCGGGTTTGATTGAGATTTCGAAAATAAATATTTGTGTGATCCACAAGTACATATATGTTTTGAGCTTAAGAGTTAGTCAATAAAGTTTTGGTAATATGAATGTATGTATCTTTTGGGGCTATTTTTTTTTTTATTATTAAATGGTTTAATCCTTAATTGTCGCCGTGGCAACGCATTTAGGCTTTAATAATTCTTAGTTTCAATTCGGAAGTCTAGATACATATTATGTAAAAAAAAACCTAAGTCTTATACCACATTAGCAAAATACATACGCGAACTATGATATGAAAGAGTAACAATAGGAATAGAATGAAAAATAAATAATAATTAAAACGGTCTTTACTGATATACAGCTACACTCGAGCTCAGTGAGTTATCAAATAATAAAACTTATATCATATTTAATTCTGTATTTGTATCAGCCTACATACATCCCACTGGAGGGGACGGGCCTCCTCTACAATCGAGAGTACGATGGAGAGTGGTAATTCCATATAGACCACCATGCCGGCATAGTGTGGGTTGGCGGACTTACATACCATATAATTTCTTATAAATCATTATGATTTGCAGGTTTCCTCACGATGTTTTCTTTCACGATGTTTTTAGTGCGTGGTGATTGACTAGCAATACACACATGACTTGAAAAATCAGAGGTGTGCCCTGGGATTCAAACCGGCGACCTCCGTGAACATCTTGACAGCCGCGTCTAGTCCGTTTACCAACAGGCCACCACGCGATTAATTGAATGATTTTAGAATATTTGTTAATGAAACTGTTTACGCTGACTGTACCCGTAATAAACGACGCAATCAGACATAAAGCGTCAGAGTACAGTCGACATAAAAAATCCATTACCACTTGTACAATGAACGATAATACTTTATTTTCTGTATTACTCTTATTTATATCGCTTTACCGCTGTCATATTTCGCTTTATATCCCCTAATGAGATAAGGATGGAACAGTAATGCGATTCGTTCTCGTAATCTGATGTAATTTTTCTGGCTCTAAAGATAATTGGATGAATGATAGACGACTTTCTCTTATTATTTTTAAGTGGACGGAATCTTTTAACGACGATCTTGTATTAATATTCGATAGTAAATTTTGATTTATTGGATTGATGAAGAAGAAATTTAATGCAATGATTTTAAGAATAAATATGTGACGATATTTGTAAAATGGCTGGTAGCTGTTGGTAACGATGGTCTGAAGGTCGAGCCTGGTGGCGTGCCATAAAAAAAGCTTATGTCGCAACAGTGGACGTATAGTCCCAAAAAATTTATACATCTGTATCAGCCCATATACATCCCACTACAGCATAGGCCTTCCCTACAATCGAGATTGCGATTGAAAATGGCTAGGCCGTATATTTACACATAGATGATAACTTTATAAATATTTGATTTTTTTTTAACGAATAAGGTTGGTTTGACAAAAAATCTTAGGCATGATTATTGTATATCGTATAAATATTGCGATAAAAAACGTTCAATCATGTGGACTAAAAAAGTAAAACAGTAAATTAAAAAACAGTTAATGACAAAGAAATGAAACATGAATAAACTACATACACTAAACATTTATGTATATTTATATCTTTTTACTCCTTAAAAAGACCCTTACTTAATGTTATATATTCTGTTCTTTGCTTTTTATTTGCGTGTTCTTCATTGAGTTGTTTCGTTTTTCAATGAAGAAAGCATTACTTATGTGTACTGCGAGGTATTACGGCCCAAGTAGTTTTATTTGTTGATGTTTCTGTGGCACGCAATCTGCTGACGCTTGGTTATACACAGTACATAAAACAAAAGTATAAAAAAAAAACTATATCATTACTACATTTGAACCAGACAGTACTACGAATACGTTCACAGTGGTCATGGGTTCAAATCCCAGGGCACAACTCTGACTTTTTGAATCATAATATGTGTATTGATAGTAAATCACCATGCACTATAACAGTGAAGGAAAACATCGCGAATAATCCTGCATATTATACCGTTTTGAAAAAAAATCTATGATATGTAAAGTTCGCCAATCCGCACTAGGCCAGCGTGGTGAACTATATGGCCTTATCACTTACAATCGTACTCTCGAATGTAAAGGAGGCCCGCACTCTGTAGTGGGAAGTATATGGGCTTACAGAAGAAATGTATTCTTTAGTACTCAAATAACTACAAATTTAGAACAAATTCTAATTCATTTAATTGTTATCGAATGATAAATTCACTAAAAAAACAATACATATTTATTTTATTTGGCACCTGTATTTAATTATAATATGTTTTTATGGTTTAAGAAATTTTAATCTCATAAAGACAAAATAAGTCACTTATATGAGAATAACAAAGAAAGCTTAAGTAAAATTTAATTCATAGTACAGTGGTCGTCGTGCACTCATTTAACATAATTTAATTTATAAATGTTAAGTATTGTAGTTGCAGCGAGCAATATATTATGTTAATATTTATCTTCTTGCAATTTTTATTTTATTTAAGTAATATAAAGATGTTGATTTTCAAGTATGTACTTTGACCGTTGAGATTTGAAACAGTTAAATGTGCTTACATTTTTAATTTCTGCAAGTATTTTATTGTAGTATTGTGCTCCCTCAAAAGTTATCGTATTAAGATATCGTATTTTGCGGTTAGATGAGAGCTATCCTGATAGATGCTGTCACTGCTATATATATAAAAATATATTACGCTAATAGCCCATTATTGCACCCTTATAACAGGTCAATAATAAAATAAACAGAATGAAAATCATTGTCAGTAAGCGAGCCTAAAATTAATGGGCTTATGCTTACCTAGTCAAAAATCAATGATCTTCATCTTATGATATTTCTCTTTCATCGAAGTAATACTGAATACTCGAATCCAATCCATTAAAGGATTACTAACGGGAATAGTTCCTATTCCTTTGTCATTGTTACCCGACATTTTCCCAGAAATCCTTTAGCCACTACTAACTAAGGCTATACAAAATCTAACCATATGTAGCAGTTTTTTTAAACTTTAATCATCATTTTTCATATTGAATCCAAATTCCATTTAAAAGCTGATTGTAATTGAAGGAATATTGCTTTAATTTGTGAAAAATAATTTAAATCTAAACAATATAATTATTTCATTTATATAATAGACGTATTAATACTTAATAATCAGTCTTTTACTTAACTAGAATAAGTCCCTTCCTTAAACCAGTAGAGGATTGAATGTGATGCAATTGAGAAAGCCCAGGACGCCAGAAATCAGAAGATGTAGAAAATATTTTTAAACTACTGGTTTTAAATAGATTTCAATAGAAAATCAAGGAAATAAAACAAATCTTATCATAGCTCTTCTAATAATCAGTAAGGCCAAAATTAGCATTGCTGCAGTTTCTGAGAATAATCTTGAGGAATACTCATTCAAATATTTGCTACTGTTAAACTGTGACGTCACTGTAGCCTATTCAAGGAGAAGCGATACTTAGAGAAAGTTTGCCGTTCATCAATCCTCTTTGTAACAAGAAGTTACAATTGCAACAAAGGAAGTTTTAAGAGAAACCACTTGGTATTAAAAGAGCCAATGACAGATCAAACAGGGAAAATCGATTATAAAATATAGCATAAAACCTTTTTTTTAAGGGAAAATATGTTTTCCATTTTTTATGCGAGATCAAAAATATATCCATAACTATTTTTTCAATAATAAAAATATGAAAGCAAGAATATTTTGAGCAAATTAGTAAATTAATATTCCTCAAAATAAGAAGCATGAATTTAATAATAATATTTTATACAAAATGTACAATGAATGGTGACAAATGTTGCAGTACGAAATAAAATAAAATTTGATATGTCTCGAGCACAATGAAACAACCGTCCGAATGTATCACAGCGTTTCTGACTGTGTGATGTGACATCAAAGGCTTTAGAAGTTCTTCTTATCTCTCACAGTACATATCCGGCGAACTTCAAAAGGGATAAATAAAAACCTTTCACAAAATGAAATCAAAGCATTCAAAAAACTAAATTATTAAATCCTTTCCTTCACCGCTACAATCTGATTAAAATATTTCTTTAAAAAATATACTATTATTGCTATGGTAAAGCAATTGATTATATAATTAAATGAAGTAAAAAAATTAGCTAGCGACCTTCAAAAAACGAGCGTATTCCCACCTTAAAGGCTGGCAACACATCTCCATGCCCTTTGGTGTTGCAGATGTTCATGGGCGGCGGTAATCACTTAGCATCAGGTATCACCACAAGGTCGTTTGCTGCCTATAATATAAAAAATAAACACTAAACTATACGCTTCAAAGTACATCGTTAAGGGTTATAACTCACAATGTAAACTAAACAACCACAACAGAAAACAGAAAAAAACAAAAGTATTCATTAACTCGCTGCAGACATACATTTACAAGTGCGTCGTAGAAAACTTCATTACGAGCATTCATACCAGCTAACAACGTGAAAAAAAACCATTGTTTAATGTGAATCGCGTTACGGAGCAGCTGCCGATGTCGGCCTCAAAGGGGCTTATTAATTAACTGAAGTGCTTGTATGGCATGCTTGTCTCCATGGGTGGGGGTGAGAAACGATAAATACACAATTCTACAGACGGGAATATAGTAGGAGTAATGTGGGTCGGAGATAAGGGAATTCTATCATTCCACATAAATCATAATGCGACACATACATTTGCAGTTCACAAACGAAATATACCAACGCGTCTGAAAGCCGAAATTGAGTGAATTTATTTTTTTATTTTTACAGCAAACTACATAAAATGGTTTTCGGAACTGATGTTCAATCGTTCCTCTATTAGGCATGTCGGTCGAATTCCCCGAAAAACGTTTGTGGACCGTTTGAAATGTGTATAAAAATAGAACAGCGAAACAAAAAACAAAACAGAGTCTACAAAAATTGTTATCGTACTAAAAATATTTGCGCTTAGGTGAAAATAATAAATGATGCAAAATTAAAATAAATACTTTCTCGTTATATAACATATGACAAAAATGTGTAAAAAAACCGCATTTTCCTCCAACTGTTGCAATTTTTAGGGCGAAATGGAAAATACAAAGCGTATAATGGTGAAATAATACGAGAAAAGATTTCTTGCCACGACTTGACGCGCTGAGGTGCAAAAACAAAAAACCTCATTTAGCCTCAGCTAATGAGCGCTATTTAAGCAATCGTCATAATAAAAAATCGTACTGAAATTATAATTTCATTCCGTATGAAAGACATTTCAGAAAAAAAAACTGCATAATTGAATATTAACGATTTGGAGTGTAGAACGCTTTACCTATAATCCTTAATATTACTGATTTGTAAATGGACTTTATACATCCGATGTACGGTAGAAACAACAAAACGCGATTAATCTTTCCGAGTGGCGGTGCTCCGGGTTTTTTCCTCTTGTATTGAATCAATAATTGATGGTGCTACACGAACGGGAAAACCTAACTTACTGGGCTTTCGGCACTACTGACTTTTACGCTTTGTTATACAATACTAGTGATAGGGTATCGATAAATGTGAAAAATATTATTAAAAAATAATAATACGGTTATTATGCTATTAATACACTAAAAGTAATTTAGTGTGAGTATTTTATAAAAATAAAATAATAAATAAGTAAATAGAAGGAAAAACAAAAGTTTGACGTGTTATAAAAAATACATATTATTTAATTTCACTTACCTGTTGCGAAGCAGATTATCCAAACACCAATTAAAACTACCTCAACTAATTAAACACCATTAAACTACAATTGTTAAAATATAATGACTAAATAAGACTACAATTTAATATTTTATGACCAATAATGTGGCTATTAATTAGCGACCACGGCTAGCCGCTACGCGTAGACCTTAGCGCTACGAGAGCTACGACGCAACTGCCGCGCTACGCTGCCGATGGCTACGGTTGCGAGGAGCGACTGCAAATAAAGATAGTCGAAGTCCTCCGGGAAGAGGCGGAAACAGCCGAGCACCGGCGTACAAAGTCATTTAAGGCTGGACATAAACTGGCTTACTCTTTATAGCTGTAGTTTTAATCGTGAGATTATATACGTAAATAAATTCTTAGTAACTGTTATGGCTTTAGACATAATACGACCAGTTGAACAACTGGTTTTAATTAATATTATGTAAGCTTTGTATTTAATAATACCAGATAGTACGAAACGGATAATACTGTATAATACCTTATTTAAAATTCTGCATTTTCAGCGGTTGCTAATACGGTTGCGACCACTTGAATCAGTACGCGAGCTAAATAAATCTGCTTCGTTATGTATTTCGTTTATTTATTTTTGTTAGAAAATTCTTATGCATGTACAAAATAAGTCCAGCAAGTGAAATTTAGATTGTCTATACGATTATCTATTACACTGTTCACTAGATTTAACAATTCGTTTTTTTTTTTGTTTTTCCTCTTTGACGAAATGAAGTAATAATTAAATGGTTTGTTGCGTTAAATAGAAAATTTTAATTAAATCAAAATAAATTATGTTTTAGAAAATTGCATTTTTTTAACTCGTCATTAATCTACAAAAAAATTAACCAAACAGGGGTAACAGATCCTTGGCTGACTGACCGAAATAGCCCGACGCCCCTGCATTTGTGACGAGACGTGACTTCCGAATAAAGCATCGCCACCGATGTCCTACCCACATCACCCTGTACACCGTTTGTCTCCGGTTTCAACAATAACTCAAAGCGAATGATGTTTACGCACTCATAATATACAGTTGTAGTGTCGTTGATGTCACGGTGTTTTGTCTAAGGTAATTTCAAAGGTTACAATTGAAAATACATAGTTAAAATAACCCGTCCGATTCTATCTAGTTTCCTATCATATTACAATTTATTAAAACCTGATTAATAATCAGATAAAACGAAATTTATTCGTTATTATAACTATTGGTTGCCATCGCGAAATATTCGTACCCACATCACCCTGTATACCGTTTGTCTCTGCTTTCAGTAATAACCCAAAGTGAATTATATTTGCTCATTATATTCAGTTGAAGTGTCCTTAATGTCACGGTGTTTTATTGTGGTTATTTCGAAGTAGGTTAAAATTGAAAATGGTGAATATCATGCATGTAATTTTGTTTAGATTCCTATCATATTACAATATACTAAAACCTGATTTATGAATAGTTAGATAAAACGGTTTTTTTAACAAAAATGCTGTTTGTTGCATATGTAACTATGTGACTCAAATACATTCGTACCCACATCACCCTATATGCCGTTGCTACGCTTTCAGAAATAACTCAAAGTGAATTATATTTGAACACTCATTATATTATACGGTTGAAGTGTCCTTGATGTCAGTGGGTTTTGTCTATCATTATTTGCTGAAAACGAAGTCAGAGACTTTTCCTGGTTTGCTGTTTTTTTTAAATATGGTAGGGCTTCGTTTATTAATAGTCAGGTAAAAGTTATCCATCGATTAATTGATAAACTGGTTGAATATAAAACTCATACAATTGGATACTTTAATTATTAATTATTTAAACTGTCGTAATCATTTTTATTGGTAACGGACCGGACCCGACTGCCAACATGTAAACTGTAGTCGCAGGTTCAAGTCTCAGAGCACAACTTTGACTTTTCAGAATCATAATATGTGTATTGACAGTCATATTATGTCACTATGGCCTAGCCCCGTGGCAGTAAGTCTTTCATAAGTAAGGGGTCGCCACTAGGTATCAGCGCAATGTCTATTTCTCCCATCAAGCAACAGTGTAAATGCCCTTTTGTGTTTCGTTTGGACAATGTAGCCAAAGTAACTACTGAACATATTGAGACTTAACATATTATGTCTCAGGATGGTGAGTGCAGTGGAATGCCAAGCATTACCTTTTAATTCGAAGTGTTGTTTGGTTTTGCTGCTGTATAATTATGAGCGGTCGTATCATCAGGCAAACAGCATGCTCGTATCGCCTTTCATGGCAAAAAATCCTTTAAATCAACGTCTAGATTGTAGAGGAGGCCCGTGCCCTGTAGTGGGATGTAAATGGTCTGTAACAATTATTGCAATTCATTCAAATTGACCCTTTAATGAATAAGTAATTATTCAATGAAAAAGTAATCGTTGTCATCAAGTAAAATACAACATAATAGTATAGGATCCCGCCATACATCGACCTTCACCGAGATGTTTATTTGATGAAACGTATTTTATATGCAATTTAATATGTCAATAAATATATTGTATATGGGTTGCCTTGCAAATTTCAGTCCAGAATACGATTAATTAATTATTAAAAAAAAAATTTTTTTTACACATTTCACCTGTTTAGTTATTAAACAAATTCTATACCAATCGAAAGTATGAAACCCATAGAATATGTAAACGTTAGGTTGCCTATTTTTTTCCGGTCACAACCCTCAGGTTGCCAGGTATAAACAGGTAAATCGCTTCTAGCATTTTGCACCGGTCTGATTATTGAATGAAAATTAAATGAAAATAAAGATCATTTTATTACGAACACGGTGGTATAGGGTTGCCTGCGAAAAATCAGTCCCGAATTGCGGTTGTCGAATTTAGAAAAGTGAAATATTGCTCCGAGTGACCATCCCATGCGATAGAAGTGGACACAGCATAGCTGTTCGAAGTCCGCCCATTTAAAGAAAGAGGGTGCGCATGCTATAGACTCGTATATGCTGTGCATCATTTTGGAGTAGATTGTGGTTATAGTTGCAATCGAAACAACGTGCTACTATTTATTGTTAAAAAAATGGCGAAAAAGTGTTTTTTGTGTGATTCGGATGATGATTTAATTAATTTTAATGATGACATTTTTAAAAACTGTTGGCTCTGGTGCGGTTTCTGGTTGATTATTGGGAAAACGACCATTTGGTAACAATAATCCAAAAGAAAAAAATCTTTTAACCGTCGACCATCAGTAAATTAAAGTAAATTCGATTGCAACTATAACCATAATCTACTCCAAAATGATGCACAGCATATACGAGTCTATCGCTGTCCTTTTAATTCTCAACAATAAATAGCATGCGCACCCTCTTTCTTTAAATGGGCGGACTTCGAACAGCTGCTATGCTGTGTCCTCTTCTATCGCATGGGATGGTCACTCGGAGCAATATTTCACTTTTCTAAATTCGACAACCGCAATTCGGGACTGATTTTTCGCAGGCAACCCTATACCACCGTGTTCGTAATAAAATGATCTTTATTTTCATTTAATTTTCATTCAATAATCAGACCGGTGCAAAATGCTAGAAGCGATTTACCTGTTTATACCTGGCAACCTGAGGGTTGTGACCGGAAATAAATAGGCAACCTAACGTTTACATATTCTATGGGTTTCATACTTTCGATTGGTATAGAATTTGTTTAATAAACAAATAGGTGTAAGGTGTAAAAAAAATTTTTTTTTAAATAATTAATTAATCGTATTCTGGACTGAAATTTGCAAGGCAACCCACATACAACATATTTATTGACATATTAAATTGCATATAAAATACGTTTCATCAAATAAACATCTCGGTGAAGGTCGATGTATGGCGGGATCTTAGACTATAATTACAAGTTTACATTGATTACATATTTGTGATATTTGTTACATTTCAACTATTAATTATTGTTTTCGATTTTTATACATTTACAACAAAGTGACTACAATGTAATTAATGGTAAGTGGAATATCGAACCAAGGGTATAATGTTTGCTTCCGTCATTATAACTCATAATATTTCATTTGATGTGCTGTTTTGTATGTAATGCTACTTTGTCAGTTATTGCAGGCGTTAGTTATTTATAAATCTATGTTTTATAAATAACTAACGCCTGCAATTTTTTTCTGATTTTTTAATTTTTTTTTCTTTGTTTTATATCATTAAATTAATTTTAGTTCTAGACATCTTTATTTTCAAATATTACAATTTGCTATTCAATAGAAATATGATATTTTTTACATGTTAATATTTTATTTATTCATAGTTTAACAATTATCTTTACAATATTATAAAAATAAACTGATAAGTTTAACGTTGACTAACTAATGTATTTACTGATTATTTAATAATAACCTATACCTTATTTCCGTACAATTTAAATACGTTATTCAACTTTATTACAATTAATAAACTGTCTATGTGATCAAGTACTTAGCCATATTTTTTTCGTTGTTATTCATTAGATACGTATAACATTTTATAATTATTAAACATATGGGGGTGTATGGTTATTCCTTAGAAACGGTTTATCAATCGCATAAACGTATATTGGCTAAATTATGTTAAGAGGAGATAAAACGTCCATTTAGTTAATTTCTATATATTTAAACTAATTTTGTCAGTCCAGAAAAAAAGTAATTTAAATTAAATTAAAATTAAAATATGCTTTATGGTATACCAAAATAACAAACAATTTATAGAATAATCACACAAAAATATTTACAAATAAATATATAATATGTACAAAAAATATGTGATTTCATTCACTTACACTAATATTAAATATCCAGCTGATAGATTTTCGCCATTTGTTTCCTTAAATTGGCATAAATAAAGGTCTCGGCCTTTTTAAAGTTAATATGCTGTTAAATAGCTGATTAGTAATTTATGAATAAAGTTTTTAAGTCAACTCATATTAGCGGCATTTGAAGTCCTTATAAATGGGGGCTATTGTTTCCATGAATCAACCAGTGCTAAGATCTCTATCAGATCAACTGAGTGTTCCAGTTTCTCGCTTATGTTATAGTTTATCTGTTACAGTGCACAGCTCTAACAAATTAATATTGACGCTGTTACGCACGAGGGTAGGAAGTGGATTATCCAACTTAGATCAATTAGTCTTGCCGCGGCGTCTGTTAGCATTATTTGTTGTTTTCAATGGTTGCTTATTTGATTCGCAGATTATTTTCACGCTATAAAGAAAATGGTATTAAAAAGTTTACAGAAAACAATATCATAGAAAATGTTGTGAAAAATACTTCGCATATATTTATACGTGTATTTTTATACGGTTATATTACGCTCCAACTATTATTTACTTGATTATGGGAGGAGTGTATCATATATAGAGTATTTAATAATAAAAGAAACAGATAGATTGGCTCGATGGCGTAGTTGTACGTGGTATGATGGCAAAGCTGGTCTCGGGTTTGAATCCCGCGTCAGGCAGAGTGATATCGGAATTTTCTATTTTTATGAGCCTGAAGTCAGGAATTTGTGCGAAATATGGCGATAGGCTCACCCCCTATCACATCGTCGAACGGAAAATGCAAAAGGAAAGGTAGGTGTCCTGGTTGCACTTCCGCCTACCCCTTCTGGGGAAAAGGCGTGAGTGAGTTTATCTATGTTTGCGTGTAGGAACTGAGTAGTGATCTTAATGTGTATTCCGTGTATTTATTTAAAAGTGTAAAATATCCTACTTTCTTAGAATTTTTAAAAGCTATTCCTAAGCCTCGGTGTGCAAATTTGACAACGTGGGAAGATTACACTGAGTTTCTAAACTGGCCGGACTAGTGTCAGATTTTCATGCAAGCTATACTCCCTTACCTTAACGACTCCTGCCATTTGCTAACAACCACGACCGATGGCTCAAACGTGCTCTCTCAGATACTTTCAGATTAGCATAATCGAATATACCTTAAGTTTCTAAAAATACAATTTATACAGAAAAGATTCAAGTCATTCTAGCTTATTGTGTCTAAAGAAATCATATGGACTCACTTCAACAATGTTTCATTTAGCTGTTTTTGACATTTTGATGTACTGTATCAGCCCGTATGTCGTACGTCCCACTGCAGGGGCATGAGCCTCCTTAACATTCGAGTACAATTGAGAGTGGGCCTATCGTCCACCACGCTGGCGTAGTGCGGTTTGTTCACATTTCAAGTTTCCTCGCGATGCTTTCCTTCATTGTTATAGTGCGTGGTTATTAACTATCAATACACATGTGACACCAAAAAGTCAAAGATGTGCCCTGAGATTTGAACCCACGACTACTGTAAGCATGTTGGTAGCCGCGACTGGTCCGTTACCGCACGTAAAATTTTTATAATCCGTTAGAATGCGATTAACGGTTTCGCGCAAACAGAGTGATTATATCATAATTAACACACTTTTGTAACTTCTTAAAGCCTCATTTACACGGGAGAGTTTCTTGCGGCGAGAATCATGTGCCATTATCGCTCCACTTAACCGTCATAGAATATCGTGTTCTGACAACGTTTACACGACACACTTTTTTATTTTTATTTTATTCATTAAAAATCACAAATTACATAATTACTAATTTATGCATAGGTCCCACCAAACCGTATTTCTATTTGACCTTGGAATCATTATTATCCTTACGATAATTGTATCCCCGAAGCGAGAAACTCACCCCTTGTAGATGGGGCTTCATAGATAGCAAAAAAACTAACAACCTCAGTTTTCATACATTTAAAGAAACTTGAATCATATATTTAGATTACGTCTGTGTTCAGAATGGAAACTTCGCCAAGAATTCTCATTAAATGTTATCAAATTCGCACATCTACACGACGATCACAAAACGATAAAAACAAAGCCTAAATACGTCGTTATATTTTTTGTCCCGCCAGATTTGGCCGGACCGTTTTTTATACGAGTCGATTCTTTTATGACGCGAGTGTTCAGATGTTCGTATTATTGAGCTACGAATTTTGTATTTTATTTATGGAGACTTTTGTGTGAGACAAAAAGACTTGTAATAGCGTATTTTAGTGTTTTTGGATTGATTTTGGATATAAGATGTAGCAATATTGTGGTGCTATAAAGATATTAGGTATATATGTATAGTAGATTAAGAATGAATAACAATGTGGCTGCTTTTTCAGGCAGTAAGTGTGTAACAGTGTGTAACATGACGTGTGTGACGACAATAATTCAATTTTTAATAGAATGCTACACAATAAAAACAGTTTTAGGTACCTTTTCTATATAATGGATATTATTATAAAGCTATAAATTTGCAGCATGGTTAGGTGATTGCTATTGGTTTATTTAAAACAATTCCATCTTTCACTGATTTTTAAACGATTTTCGAAGATGTATTAAAATTGCATTAAATATGAGTAAATAAAATTAATTCATTTGAGATATTAATATTTCCAAAATAAAAATAAAAGGAAACGTATCTGCTTTAAATGCCTGTAGACAAATACAAATCTCCACTCGGGGAACTGTCGGCTTTTGAAGCCACCACGACGTTAAAAAGATAAGCAAACGCTTGCACAACACCGCTCTATTTATGCATTTCGTACGTCCACGTGCCATACCGATTGTTGGGAATGGCTGGGATTTCGATAATCTGTTTTTGCTCCCGCGAATCCTCCCTAACAGATCGGGGGCTACTATAAATCATTTTCGAATGTTTTGCGGTTTTATGTGGATATTCACGACGGCCCGGTTTATCTTGTTTCGATTGAGGATTCGATTGTGAACCGGTTTAGTATATTGTGATTTATCACTGTGAAATATAGCACCAATGTTTCTAATACAAAACCGATAATGGCATGCGGCAAATAAAAGTTAAAACCCGAATGGTGTTTGTGATGTTTTATTTCGATTGCGTTCGGAAATAGCTTACTGTTACGATAATGTTACGGCTAATAGTTACTGTCAAACTAGTGAACACGATTTAACTATAACTATTTACAATCGAAACATCAAAGTTCATGATACGGCTTCAAAATGATTCATCCTGCGGCATAAATGGATTTGAAAATAAAAGAATAAAAATGGTAAATAAATAAATACACTTGATAATCACATATGTATATTCTATAGTAATTTGTCGTGGGAAGAAAAACTATGATGAACTTTTCGAACACACAACACGTAGAAGTGAAATGCATACATTTATTAATACGAGTGATTCGACGAAATCCATAGTCAAACATGAGAACCATCTTGATTATCCCACTATACCTGCCTTCATCTAAAAATAACTTTCAAAATATCTCTGCTTTAATAAACATTCGGAGGACATATAACGAAGTAAATTTGCGTTTTATGCAAATATTTTCTCACAAGAGCAAGAAAATTCTGAGATAAAATTAAATTACCGAAGTACCAAAAGGTCAGAAACTCAATTTAATTTTAACTAATTAGGAATCCAGACTCGACATTTCGGGCTATAAATAAATTACGTACGTTATTTGTATTTAGTGAAAGCGCGAATGAACAAATAACCGGTTAAAAGGGATCTGTAATACACTTACCAAACAAGGCGTTCGGGATATTTAAATAATTTGAAATACATATATAATCTGTTTTTAGAAATGTTGTTTGAAATGTTACAATCTGCTATATTATATTTATGTGATTGTTTTAATTAAACGAGCTGGGTGTGATGTAGGACATAATTGGACATGTGTAGAGTAGTTTCAAAAAACAGATGGAATTATAAAGTGGGCGTATTATGGGCCGTAGTAATATTCGCAGCGAGCTTGTTACGTTACGCCGTGTGCGTTTCATGTGCTGTGTATCTGAGTTATTTTACTCAATTCTCGTTTTTGTGATTGTTTCCACGTTCAAGTACTAACTGCACGAATCTTGCTTTGTAATTCGCTTTATACGTTACGCCATCTAACAACGGTCAGTACCCACCTTAAGATTTTAAATGCCCGTACTGTTTTTAGTACAATCGCTGTAGCGCAAAAATCTATTAATTTGTTAATCAAGTATTCATAGTGGTGTGATAATTGGGCCTTCAGACTCTTTTTCTCACAAAAATGATTAGGCTTAGTTCACTCATTATGAATTTGGTTCTTCAAGAAACAACAAAACTCTCCAATCGATCATTCGACTAGTTTTATTAGTTTTCTTGTTAAAACCAGAAGTCAAAGTTCAACTTGGATGTTTATGAAAACCGGTCAGTCTGTATTGGAGCTTACTACTACTTAATTTATAAAAGCTTTTAATGCCAAGTTAGTAGAAATCGGAAAAAGCATAATTATCCCTCAAAGGAAATTCATGATTGAAGTCCATGAGTTTAAGGACAAACTAATATTAAATTTTGTTTTAAATCTACTAATTTGATGAAGTTTGAAGAACAAGTATAATACGTTTTATTTACTTTGTTGTAATGTAAAAAGGTTAATAGGAATTAAATTATGATTGATACGGATGTAATTTGCTCGTTTCTAGCATCGCTTAACCTTCTGCGTCAAATTGAGGACACAACTTATAGTTTCTACCTGACCTTGTTTTACATTTATGGGGGTAATTTCAACTTTATGCACTATACAATGTATAGACGATGACCTCTACAGTCGAAAGAAATTACTCCCTTCTAGAATATTCGTCTTTTCGCGACCATCATGCCATTCGCATGTTGGTAAGTGATACAACCAGTCCTGGACAGTAGCAAAACCGAACAACACCAGGAATTACGAAGTTATGCTTGGTATTCCACTGCGCTCGTCATCTTAAGACACAAGATATTAAGCCTTAATATGTCCAGTAGTTATTCTGGCTACAATGACTTTTGAAACGGAACACGATCATGTATTAGCACTGCTATTTAGAATCAGCTTTAGCTGCGAGAAGCTGTTGAAGGTAAACCTTCTTCAAGAATTTATATTCACATTTGAGACTAATTGGAATTTGGTTGCAACTAGCGACTTCCTACAACTTTTATACAGTATACTATGCAATATATTATGACTTTCCCAGTTAAAAATAATTTCAGTCATCATTCATTCATCCACGAAAAGAACACAGAGTAAAGACGTTTCAATTCCACCAAAGATAAACAAGGTGTTTTACGGTTAATAGCCTTGAGGGCACCCCGGCTCTGGTAGATAGAAAGTAATATTTCCAAAGATACCGCACCGCTTTTAACCCATAGTATACCTTAAAGTGTACCCAGTTTTAGTTACAGCTCTTTGTAACTCGTTAGTAGTGAGGGGGTACACTTCGTCAAGCTTAAGCGAACTGCTCGAACCCGAAATTCGACTATGTTATGTTTTTTTTTTTTTTTCATTTATTACACAAAAGAAAATTATACATAAATCATAACATCAATAGAACGACTAAGGTTTATAGGTTTATGTATTGTATTGTTTTATTGTTTTGGCTGAAGTACGAAAATGCATGCTTAATCAGCGTACAAAACATGTCAATAAAGCGTTATCAGTATTGAATAATCTTCAACCAAGGAACTGAATATAATTATCTTGATATCATAAGAATTGCGTTTAGTTGCTTTCGTTTTGATTACCTAGAACCTAGTTTAAGCGAAATTTTAACAGAATGGCATGAAAAAGCATCATATTTATTGTCAAAATTGTCAAGCTTATTCGTTGTTTTGCACATTAAATATAATATTTCATACAGATATTAATTTCCTCCTACCATCAAACGTGGTATAGTTGACATATAGACACAAAAAGATTCGCCCAAATTCCGATACCTGACTTGCATATTATTCAGCTTCGGTAGCCCGAATGCATGGAAAAGAGCTGCAAGCCCATCACTACTTGTTAATATTAAAGATAAGGTGACACACTCGCTCACATACCCTCGCAAAAATATACCTTACCTTATACCTCTGAAAATAGGTGTAAGTTACGGTAAGGCTTTCATTACATTTTGCTATATAAAAAAAGCCACCTGAGTCACAAAGATGTCTATGCGGACCCAATTTACATTCATTTCACGTGCAATAAGGTGGTACCAGTCAGCCCAATTTATTGAACTCGATGAATATTTAACGTTGAAGTTATTTTGGTAATATTGCCGGTTTCAAAATATTTCTTTTCATAACTATTCAATGAACCGGTTGGATTGAGCGTCTATACAAAATGCACGCTGAAATATCCAGCTGGATTTTATCGGAGCTATATTAAAGTGCTATTTGAAATTATATACCTAAATTGAAATACCTCATATCTTTTGACTTGTTGATTGATATCAACAGCAACTCGACGTTTATTAAAAAGCTTTTATTAAAATACTTTATAATATATTTTTGACGTGTACTTATTAAGTGGAAAATTGTGAATAAAACCAAATATAAACACAGTTTTGATTGGCTTAATCGGCGTAATAACATTGTTTTCCAGAAAACCGACAAAAATAACAGTTCTTTTATGTGTACCATTTTTTTTGTCTTTATGCTACGGTGCAAATAACCGTGCGGTTTATCTGATGGTAAGTGATCACCACCGGCCATGAACATCTGCAGTATTGTAGGGCATGGAGATGCGTTGCCGGCATTTAAGATGGGAATATACTCGTTTTTTGAAGGTCGCTAGGTCTTATTTTTCCGGAAATGCTGCCGCTGGAAACTGGTTGCAAAGATTTGTAGTACGTGGGAGAAAGTGTGTGGAAAAATGTAATGTAGTAGATTTCCAAGCTTCAAGTTGATTTGGGTGCTATTTAGAGGGTTGCCATGTATGTATTCTAAAAAGACCAGCATTACACTTATTAATCATGTTATGGTCGTTCATTTAGTTGGTTATAATTTATCCCACTAGACGTTTGTTAATTTTCAAATATTAATTGGTATTTTTCATCAATTGGCTGGCGCGATTAATTTGTTTATTTTTAGGGTCAAATTTAATAATTGAAGTTTGTTTTCTTCCTGTTGACAAATTATAATTAGTACACCTATAATTTTGATGACAATATAATTTAATAAATTATGTATTGTTAGAAATCCAAGATGGCCGCCGCTATAAGATGCCGGGTTACATAATTTTTCATAACTTGCCCAATGTAACAAAAGACAGGGTTTGACTAGCAGTACAGTAAGTAGTACACTATTAATAACAAAATCAGGAATTAAAAGCTTGAAAATAAGTATAAAATATGTTTTAATTTCAACCGCTTTTATTGAACAAATAAATAATAATTGGGAAGGCCCTAGTTTCTCAGATTACGGTTCGTAACGTAGCCTTTTTTATTTTGTATTAAATTTTATTTTAGATTACGTCGTGCTTTTTTTAATGACATAAACTGTAATGCAGTATACACCTATAATACGTCACATTTTTCAATATGTAAATAAAATAAAATTTTATTTTATCGGTCGCGCACCGGTTTGTTATAGATTTTATAAATATAATTATAATAAATATAAGTCCTCTTCTACAATAGTATCGTGACTGTATTCAGGGGGGTTACTATAGAATCCGTAACTCGAAGTTTCGTGACATTTTTCGGACGGATGTTACTTCGTTACACGAAATCCGTAAAAAGAACGAATGATTTGAATTTTTCGTCAATACTTCGTCGCCCGAACTAACTGTCAGAGACGAAAATTTGAAATTGACAATGTCAATTTGACATCGACGAAAATATCATATTTCCGAGTTTCGATAAAATGTTGTTTGTAAAGTGATTTTATTACTTTAGACCATATATCAAGTGCAAAATCATAATTAAAATGGCATGTAACAGCGGTGATTTGAAGAAAATTAAGTAATAAAAGTTCGAACAACAATAACGCAGCTAAACAAAAAATGAAAATTGTTTGCACTGGCTATTAGAAATGCCTGTGAAATATCTTGGAAATGATAGTGGGGAAGAGGATGCCCACCACCAGGAATTAAAAGTACAAGATGAAGTGTACCGTTTATGCCTCAGACGAGTAAATAAGTTTATACGACGCGATAGGACGTTCACAACCACAACGAGACTCGATATTGTTATTATTTTTATTGTGGCGTAAAATAACAATGTACTCCCGACAGAAAATACAGGGATAATTTAAATAAAACCCAAAACCAAACCGGTATAATGGAGAAGAACATTTAACAAGAACAAAACGGCCATACCTAATACAGTTTAAGAAAAATTGAATAAATGTTGGTGTCAGTGTGAAAGAATATAGTGTAGAACATGGTGGATATTTCAAACAAACCAAAAAGATGGCAAAGAGGATACAAATATATTTTGGCTGATATTTACAACGAGAAGACCCCCAAACCAGAGTAACTACTGGACATATTGAGACTTAACATCTTGTGTCTCAGGATGGCGAGCGCAGTGGATTGCCAAGCATTGCTTTGTAAATCAAGGTGTTGTTTGGTTTTGCTACTGTTCATGTGCGGTCGCATCGCTTACCATCAGGCGAACGGCATGCTCGTCTCGCCATTCAATGCAATAAAAAAAAAAAAAAAAGACCCCCAAACTTTATTTAAGAGGAAATCTTTTAAAGGTGTTTCTTCAAAGTTTATCTTATTTATACTTTTTGTACCCAAAAAATATCGCTATAAAACACTTAAATAAATTAATTGTGGATAGTAATTAACATATTTTATTAAACTTTTATATTACTAAAAAAAAATTGTTTTCTTTCCACCTAATGATTATTGGTATGTTCATAGCTCAATATCAGCCGCATTGTGAGGAATAGAAAATTCAATATTACTAATAAGTATCTTACAAGTAGTTACATAATAAAACAATGTGACATATAGTGCATATTTTATATTTTCTCTAATAACAAGCTTATATTATATGAGTTTCACACACATTCAATGTTATGGCATAGTACCTACCTATTTGTTTTGATAAACTCTGCATGATAATAATTAGACAGTCACTTTTGAACTAAATATTAATTGAAATCTTTTATTACATGGATAAAAACTTCAATAGTATGTATTTTGTTTAAATAAAACTTTTTGTAAAAGTTAATTAAGAAGTATTAATTATAACCAACTATAAAGATGTCAGGAAAGGAAAAGGTTTTGTTAGAATGAGTTTAGATAAATAACAAAACAAACTAATATCTATCTACTTTAGAGCAAAATCGAAGTATAATAATTTATAATTTTAATGACATCAATATAATATTATTATCCAATCAAACTATATTAACTTCACATAATAAGTATTTAACCTAATGTGAAGATAACCGGTTAATTGTAATAATATATCTTTCAATTGCTTCTTTAAATTATTTATATGAAACAGAAACTCCTTCAAATGGATGTAATATACTGTAATTGTAAAGAAATGTACATACATACTTAAAAAATGGAAAGAATTATTTGTAGTGTGTTATATACATAAATATAAGTAAGTATAACTTGTTTCACATAAATTACTACCAGGTAACAAATACAAATAAAACATTTATTTCAACATATTCCATTTACAACAGTTTTCACTAATGATTGAAGATTTGATGTTCATTATCCTAGAAAAAAGAGGATCTCATTATTGTGGTTGAATCATCCGCAAAGTACCAAGCGATAACTTCAAGTAGTTAAATCCTGTAACACAAAATAGTAATCTATTAAAACATATTTACAACCTAGTGTTTTATGTTATTTATACACTACCAAATAATTCCAAACACAAGTTATTAACTAACTAAATACTTTAATCATATACTTTGTGAATATTGATAGCGTGTGTGTGACTATTAACTTTATTAAATAACCACTAGTGGAACTTCTTTCTATCCCAGCAAAGTTGCTTGTTTGAGCGCGACATGTATAAGTAAATAAATATTTGTTAGGCGCTTGAAGGAAATATAACAAGGAATATCAACCCAGTTCGATAATTGATCATTATGGCATTAAATAGATATAATAATTTTAAAATAAGAAACTTACCGTTTTAATAAAATATTTTGCATAAATACGTACTTTTGTCAACATTAAAGAATTTTAAACATTAAATTTTAATTATAATAATATATTTATATACAATGTACTCTGTGAATTAATTCTTTATTTATATAATTAAGTGTTTTGTAAATGTTTACAATTTAATTTTTTTTACGTTTTGACGTTTGATAGTTGATACTTGTTGTTTTTTTACATTTGACCTATCTAAAGGCAAAAGTCCCAGTAGCCGTACAGCCTAGGGTAATATATTGGAATTTTCAAATGAATGTAATGTACTGTAATTGAATCATCAAGAAATATAGACACATACCTACTTAAAATTGAATAGAAATATTTATTTGTAATATGTGGTATCTCATTATCTTCACATAATAATGATTTAACCTAATGTGAAAATCACCGGTTAATTTTGACAATATATATTTTACAAGTACTGTACTGTACTGTATCAGCCCATATACGTCCCACTGCAGGGCACGGGCCTACTCTATAATCGTAAGTACGATTGAGAGTGGTTAAGGCCATATAGTCTACCACGCTGGCCTAGTGCGGGTTGGCAGACTACTATTTTACAAGTGCTTCCTTTAATTATTTATATGAAACAGAAACTCTTTCAAATGGATGTAATGTACTGTAATTGAATCATCAAGAAATATAGACACATACCTACTCAAAATTATCCAAAATACCTGTTTTTATGCCCCCTTCAACTAGGCTGTGCAACATACAGATTGTAAGCTGGTAGTTACTGTACAGGGCTATCCTAGTGTAAGCACCAGCCGTTCCTCACTATTTGCCATATCTTAGCCTAAGCACCTCTAAATGTAGTATAAATCTTTTGTTTGTTACCTAGGTTAAGGAAAGATTGAATAAAGTATTTTATTATTTATTAAAAATTGAATGGATATAATTATTTGTAGTATCTGATATATTATTATCTTTACATAATAAGTATTAAACCTAATTTGAAGACCATCAGTTAATTTAAATAATATATATTTTTCAATTGATTTCTTAAATTATTTATATGAAACAGAAACTCCTTCAAATGGATGTAATATACTGTAATTGGAAAGAAATGTACATACATACTTAAAAATGGAAAGAATTATTTGTAGTGTGTTATATACATAAATATAAGTTAGAATAACTTGTTTCACATAAATTACTGCCAGGTAACAAATAAAATACAAATAAAACATTTATTTCAACATATTCCATTACAACAGTTTTCACTAGTGATTGAAGATTTGATGTTCATTATCCTAGAAAAAAGAGGATCTCATTGTTGTGGTTGAATCATCCGCAAAGTACCAAGCGATAACTTCAAGTAGTTAAATCCTGTAACCCAAAATAGTAATCTATTAAAACATATTTACAACCTAGTGTTTCATGTTATTTATACACTACCAAATCATTCCAAACACAAGTTATTAACTAACAAAAGACTTTAATCATATACTTTGTGAATATTGATAACGTGTGTGTGACTATTAACTTTATTAAATAACCACTAGTGGAACTTCTTTCTATCCCAACAAAGTTGCATGTTTGACCGCGACATGTATAAGTAGATAAATATTTGTTAGGCGCTTGAAGGAAATATAACAAGGAATATCAACCGAGTTCGATAATTGATCATTATGGCATTAAATAGATATAATAATTTAAAAATAAGAAACTTACCGTTTTAATAAAATATTTTGCATAAATACGTACTTTTGTCAACATTAAAGAATTTTAAACATTAAATTTTAGTTATAATAATATCTTTATATACAATGTACTCTGTGAATTAATTCCTTATTTATATAATTAAGGTTTTTGTAAATGTTTACAATTTAATTTTTTTTATGTTTTGACGTTTGATAGTTGATACTAGTGTTGAGTAGGACATACAAGAGGCAGTACATTTGTCCCGTACATGACGTCAAAATGTAAGAGCGGCTCAAGTTTTTAATTTGTACTACTTCATATTTGGTGTACTACTTGGTCTGTAATGTCATTTCATTGGCTTGAGTCGTGAGGCAAAGTTATGAACCACAAATAAGTGTCAGTACGCCTCACTTCAATTGAAGTGGGACATTGTACTGGCTCAGTACAAAAATGAGGCGGCTCTTACAAACTCTTTTTCAAGTCATGTCCTACTCAACACTAGTTGATACTTGTTTTTTTACATTTAACCTATCCAAAGGCAAAAGTCCCAGCCGTACAGCCTAGGGTAATATATTGAAATTCTTCAAGTTCTTTTATTAGGAAGTAAGAACCGTAGGCTCGCCCATGTCATGCTTTAAATAATTTAGTAAAGGTGCTTTATTGAGATTTTATGTATTATAAAAATAACTAAATTAGATTGATAAATTGGTATATGACAGCTCCTGTGCCACAGGCTAGGCGGTTAGCTGATGATGCCATGCCGCCTGCGAAACGAAAGGCCGCGGGTTCGATGATCGATCCCCGCTCCGAGAGAAAAGTTTGTGAGGCTCACAAATATTTTTTTTGTGGGCCTCTTTATGGGGGATCAGGATTATGTGTGTAACTATGGGCATGTTATTTATTTATATGAAGTAATAGCCTCCGTGGTGCAGTTCGTTAGATGCCGGCTTTGCAAAACAAATGTCCACGGAATCGATCGCCGAACCAAAACTAATATTTGTGTGAACCACAGGTATTTGTTTGAGGTCGTGGGTGTTTATGAGACCCAAAAGTATCTCGTAGTTCCTGATACCCATGACACAAGATTCGATCTTAGTGTGAGGTCAGGACTATTTATGTGACTTTTGGATGTATTTATTTATAAATAAGAGTTCAATTTAAAATAAAATAAAAAATAATGTATATAATTTAAAACGTCTTTTGTATAATAGTCTAAAATATATAGTGTTTATCAAGACTGCTACCGAATACGAAGCCAGGTGGTAGTTTAAGGGACTTCAGACACAATGCAACAGAAAAAGTTGGAAAAAAGCGTAAATTTTTTTTGTTATTTTTTTCCTATTACCATATTCGGGTGTTAAATACATTTTTTCCTAAAATAATAGTGTATACCTTTTTATTTATAAATAATGTAAGGTTTAAAAGAGTTTAAATTATTATTGTAGCAAAAACTATGGATTTACCACCCAAAAATTACAATATTTAAAAAATCGTAAAAAAATAATTGTCGCATTTCTTTGCGAAATTTTTAGTTGCATTGTGTTTGTAGTCATTAAAACTACCACTCGGCTTTGTTTTCGGTAGCAGTCTTGAGATACCCAGTGGATTATCTATACACATAAATAAAAATAAATGTCTGTTTGTAAAGTAAAACTAAAAAAAAATGTCCAACTACATATCGTTATACTCGTATACACGATATCTATACCAAAAATGATCTGAAAAGAGTTTTTGTCTGTCTGTCGTTCTGTTTGTATTCGCTTATCTCGAGATCGTCTGGACCGATTTTGACGGGACTTTCACTGAAAGATAGCTTAATTAATTTTGCGGGAGTAACTTGGGCTATTTAAGTTTTGAATAACAATTAAGAGTACTGCACAAAAAAAATATCTCTTAAATTTTGCGGTTATTTTTAAAATATGCTTTAATGATAGGAGAGTGTCTGAGTTAATTATGTTTCTTTGATTTAGTTTGCTATAAAAAATATTTAGAGTTCCGTGGGACAAATCATTTATCTAAGACAAGTAGAAATAAATAAATCATTTATTCTTAAGCCCTGCACGGCTATGATTAAAAATTAAAACTCGTAATATTATTTTTAAATAAAGATTTGTAGAAAAGTTTTGCAATTCAAATCCGATAGAAGTGAAACGTCAGAAAATTAACCTACGTTATCTTTTCTATAATTTTCGAGCACTGCAAATCCTCTAGAAAAACCACTTATCAATAAATATTATTTTTCCCCACTACATGCTAGGTCTAAATTACCATATAAATAGTGGAAAATTCACTTAGGTGGCAACATTGTTGGAGAATAATGATCACAGATAATGCTGTTTTTCTCCTTCCAAAATCCATAAAATATCTATGATAATTATCATTCAGTCCGAAGTTAGTCTATGGTTACGATGAATTTTTAACATTTCGGATGGCTCACATACTCTGTGGTACATTTATTTCGTCACTGACATCCGTCATCCGAAGTTTCGTGCTTCGTATCGGATTGTAGAGTAACCCCCCTGCACAGATAGAACTATTATTAACAACTACGCTGAAGCACGCCACAGACCGTCTTATTTGTTTGTGATTTAGTCACGAATGTCTTTGAGACAGCGTCGTATAACCAATTCCTGTAATTTTATGTATAGGGGTTGAAATATTACAATTTACAATTTACAATAGATTGCTTTGTTTCATACCATTCGGTATATTTTGAATTTGAAAAAGGATTGTCAAAGCGAAAGCTGGATTTCTGCGCCTTAGTTAGTAGTGTTCAGACTCCAAGTGGATATTATATTTATATGGCCCATTGATCAGGATATCTCGTACACATGAAAAATTAAAAAGTCCGAAAATATTATCTATCTATATCTTTCGCATCCAGTGGAATGGATTCTGCAGGATCCGGACTTATAATGGGATGATATTTTTTTATTGCAATGAATGGCGAGACTAGCATACCCTTCGACTGATACGCGTTACGACTGCCCATAAACTGTGACAAAACTAAACCACACCTTGAATTAGAAAGCAATGATTGACACTCCACTGCGCTCACCATCCTGAGACATAAGATCATAAGTCTCAATATGTCCAGTAGTTATGTTGGCTACAATATGCTTCAAGACGCGGCTGCCCACATGTTTACGGTGAAATTTTTAATCTCTTCTCCCAGCCCGGGGAAGGAAATATGGGATATATGAGTGTCAATGACCATCCAGCTCGACATATTCCGGAATTCACACTTAAGCCCTCAGTATAAGTTTTACATTGATATTGGTTGGTGTAGTGTATACACGACGAGATATACGGAACTTGTCGGTAGCAATTTTCGTGTCTACAAAGTAATTGGACGTACACAGGCTTATCTCGGAACACGATACGTGAAAGCGAGCAACTATAGAGGTATTTGAGTATGTGTACCTTTCATTGCGGAACTAAATGCTTCTAAGAGAAGCAATTACCGAATATTTTGTTTTGGTCTACATTATTATAATTAAAAAGGTGGATTTGAAAAGCATATTAATTTATTACATACATATTAATTATGACAAAAACGTAAAAAGACTAATAAGCGGACGGTCTAGTTATCCTAAAGACGCCGACTTGCACTTCTCTTACCTGGGGGGTTACTCTATAAAACGATACGAATTTAGAATGTTCAGATGTTCGTCGTCCGGAGAAAGATATATAAGTAGTTTTCCACTTCTGAAAATCAAAAATATTCCCTTTTATAATGATCATTTTCTCCGAACTTGACCTATGTTCAATAGGTACTTCCAACATAATGTCGAGTATTTAGGCACATTAGTCAAGTTACGTACGCCGTCCGAATATTCCAAGTTCGTATCGTTTTATAGAGTGACCCCCCTTGGCTTTGTTTAAATAGGAAGTAGACTGTAATACAATGTATGTTTTACAAATTTTCTTGCTATTTTATCTTCCTCAATAATCCTTAGATCCTCACTTCAAGAGCACCCTACTATTTAGGGCGTCAAACGCATCTTCTATTTCCAAAAGTACTAGTATTAAGTTTTTACCAGTTAAGGTGGTTTGTTATTCCAAGGTGAGAAGTGTCTTTGTTTGTCTAGTACAGAATAAATATTTAAGTTATAAGAACTTTTTCAAGCAATAAATTATATGTAATATTAATAAAACATAAGCAACATATAACATAATTTTAATAAATTATTTCACCACCATTCAATTCACATAGTTACATGTACATTGTCATGTTCATGCATTAATTTCATGACAAATGTATTTGATATTCGTTCAGCTCAAACATTAGCCATCATTGAATTTCTACTTACCATATTGGCTGTATTCTGAGACGCTTTTAGTAGAATCACGATATTGCGTGCGCACTGTAATAAACATTACTGAATAATATTAATAGATGTATTCGGCCAAACAAATTGTCTGCATTATTCAATGCCTTTGAAGTTTCGTACAGACTGGAGTACGAAAATTGTTCTAAGTTTCAAAGAACCTAATTTGTTGGATAAATTTGCAAATACTTTTGTTTTACAAATATTATAGACTTGTTTGTAAGTTGCTAACACAAGCACAGCTGTATCTTTATGTACTGTAAACTTTATGTAAAAATACACAGCTCATAATAAATTAAAGTTACCGAACTGAAAATGGAACTTAATATTACATATTCTTTGTTTCATTGTAATACGAGTATTTCAATTACGACCGCATTTTGTGGAATACAGATATTTCTAAAGTTTAAGTAGTTCGGTACGATAATATTCCATTCAAGAGTGATAGATATTTCTTAATTTTCTATCAAATTGCTACAATGTATCCAATAAAATAACCATCAAAATCGGTATAACATACAAAAATCAGCCCAATTTATAACCTCATTTTTCGATAATGGTTTCTTAGATTTACGCGAATGTTACACATTGAAATAAGACTATTATTTACGGATTTTATCGGATTTTTTAAAAATACACAAGGAAAATGCTCCACTACGTCCCATTGTGAGTCAAATCGACACACCAACATACAGATTGGCTCAGCACGTAGCAAAAGTGCTTTCACCACTCAGAGGAAACACTAGAGCATCTGTGAAGGATTCATACCAATTTGTCAGCGAAATTAAACATCTACAATTAGCTGACAATGAGACAATGATTAGTTTTGATGTCCAGTCACTTTTTACAAGCTTACCAGTACAAGACTGCATCACAATTGTCACTAAGAAGTTAGCAGAGAACAAGTTTCCACTAGAATATGCAGAATTACTGAAACATTGCCTCACATCCGGCTATATGTTGTGGAACAATCAATACTATGTACAAACGGATGGCGTCGCTATGGGCTCACCTGTATCTCCAGTAGTCGCTGATATTTTCATGGAGGACTTTAAGGAGAAAGCCCTTAGTACAGCCCCAGTCTCACCAAGATTTTACAAGCGGTAAGTAGATGATACTTTCACAATTTTACCATCTAACCAAGTAACTGCATTTTTAAACCACCTTAACTCCATTAACAATAAAATTCAATTCACTATGGAGTTAGAAAATAAGAAATCTCTTGCCTTCTTAGATGTTTTAGTAATCCGCAATCCTGATCAGTCCTTAAGTCATACAGTGTATAGGAAAAAGACCCATACAGATAAATACTTGAACGGTGATTCTCACCACCATCCAAAACAGTTAGCTACCGTGGGTAAATCTTTGTTTCAGAGAGCACAAGGAATCTGTGACTAGAAACACCTGGCGACTGAGCTGCAACACGTCAAGCAAGTACTGCGAGACAACAAGCTCCAAATTCCACGCCGCCGTCACAGAAACCGAGTGAAACCAGCCACAGTTGAACAGGTTCCGGTTGTCTTGCCATACATAAAAGGTGTCACGGACAAGATTGGCTATATCCTGAAGCGTGCTTCTATCAAAACATACTTCAAGCCGCCCAAGAAGATTAGTCAATTTCTACCACCTGTCAAGTGCCATATACCTTTGCAAGAACCGGGCGTATATAAAATAGACTGCGACTGTGGCCTCTCCTACATTGGTCAAACCAAAAGAAGCATAGGGACCCGCGTGAAAGAACATATAGCTGACGTCAAACATCGACGCTCAACGAAGTCTGCAGTTGCTGAGCACATAGAAGAAGGCTCCAAGCATTACCTTCGTTTTGACCAGCCCCAAGTCCTCGCGAAAGAACACCGTTTCCTGCCCAGGATGTTTCACGAGGCTATTGAAATTAAAAAACATCCAAATTTCAATAGGGAAGATGGCTTGAAGCTTGCACAAGCATGGGATCCTATTCTACACTTAATTAAATCGGAACCCAAAAGACCAACTGCCAGACCTCAAGACACAGTGAGCTCCTTCTGCGTGGATCGGAACGCCAAAACAGATTAGTTATTTAAATTAACTTTTTAATTTAATAATTCAAAATTAAGGGTAGTTAAATTGTAACAGTCACTGAGCGGATGACTAATACCTCAGTCCGCCCCGTGACCACGAAAGCTGTAAAGTGATCGAAACGTCGGGAATTCAAAAAATGTAAAATTAAACAAAATCCGCGATAAAATCCGTAAATAATAGTCTCATTTTTCGAATTTGATTAAAGTAAACACATCAAATTCATGATACCTTTAGTAACACAATACATCAAACCAGTCTACAAGCAAACTAAAATACATGGGCATTGTGCTCCGCGGACGTACATCTTCCGAGAGTACCTGCCCCTCGAATTCAGTGGATTTGAATAGATACCCCATATCATTGCGTCGTGAATTGTTCATAAATCTCCGTGTATGGCGTCTTTTGTTTAGCGCGTGGAGGCAGAGTGAATGCCCTTACAAACCCAGCCAGAGGTGGATTTATGAGCCTGGATATTTAGCGCCATTTGCCTGATATATTTTTCACTTAGCTTTGGGTCTGTGGTGTAGTCCTTTTTAAAATTAGTAGTTATATTGAGTAAATCGCTATTTCTATGTTATGTTAATTCCGCCAACACGCGTTGGGTCAGCGTGTTCGGCTATATGGCCTAACCACTCTCAATCGTACTCTCGACTATAGAGGAAGTTTGTGCCCTGTTGTTTGTTAGGACCATTTATTAAGACAACCGTTGAATAATATAAGTACATATTTTATTGGTGTTAAAGGAATGAAAAATCCTACGACCTGGTGATGGCAACATTTTATTAAATATTCAATCTCACACTAGTTTTTCGAAACTAAAATATCACATATTTTAATATGATGGCCAGATCTAAACATCAAACTTATTACCTCACGAATACCAGTATATTGCTAGACCACTGAACCAAAGGAGACAAAAACAAAAATAACTCACAATTTACATTTAACCCTTTGAATAAAACGAACAGAAAACTACATTACTTACACAATCCAAAGGTTAATTAAGGACGTTACACTAAAAGAGGACTCGTTTGAAACTTTAACACGTAATTTATTAATGCCGCAGCCCAAATAGTGTGACTACGGCACTGCTCCTGCGGGGCTTAGGCAAATTCGAATCCCTGCCTGTACTCCACTGAAATTGGACGGTATGGGACGTCGCGTAGTTAAATAATGTATGAGGCCACACCACGTAAATTAATCCCTCTTTAGTTTATTGTTAAACGGACCAGGAATAGGTGTACAATACTTGTTTGCAACTGTATCGAGGTGTGAATCACTTAGAAACAGCGCTTGTTATGGAAGGAAGGCAAAGGTTTTTGAAACTGTGGGAATGTTTATTTATTTCTTTATTGAAAATCCGTAGCCCTTAATACTAATATAATATAACTGATGTGCTTATCTTACGGCCATTAATGGATTTACATTTTTAAATGCTGAGTTCGATGCTGCAACGTTATTAAGATTTTGATAATTTGACTAATTAATGTTATAATGGAAGATTGATGATGATGATGTGCATGGCAGTTTAAAACCTATAGCAGACACGAGCTTCTCACAAAATATGTACATTAAGAAAAAAGTTTTAGGGCAACTTATGTTCTTATAATATTTGTGAGGAGAATTAAAGTTTATCACTATTATTACAATAAATATTAAATATATTTATATGCAGTTTTAAATCAACAAAGAGAAGGCTTTATTTGGCTAAAAAATATTTAAATAAACATAAAGAAAAGTTTTCTAGAATTTTGTCGCCTTCTAAGATGCTTTTTTTAGTTTGAACTGGCGTCATCAGATGCTTGTACTTGATAATAGAGAAATAATACATACTACCAGCTGCACCACATCTTCTAAGAAATCTTTCAAACCTAATAAAGCGTATGATTTCCATCTGCGTAATGTTCATCTAAGTAAAAAGGCAAAAAGAAAGATTTGAGAAATATTGCCCCCGAAGGATTAAGAAAAATGAAATTTTACAACTCACGTTCAGAAAAATAAAATTGGACCGAAGAACGAAGAGCAGCACATAAAATAATATGAATTAATGCGTAGAAATTTTATTCAGGGATATTTAAATTAATTTATTAAGTAGCAAGGGCGGCGCGTCAGACCGCATGAAACGCGACTTATATACAACTCCTAATTTATAAAAGACCCAAGACGGATGGAGTTAGTATAAAATTATTATCATAATTTCTCACCAAAAACTTCCGAGTGAGTTTCTATTATGAATATGCAAAGGGTAAGTTCACGGCGCGGTAACTTTTTTATGAATACTGTTGAAATCCTGTAGCATTGTTGTAATTTGCATTTTTTTGCTTTGTTGCCCTAGATTTGCTCAGTTTACTTCTAATTGACGTTGCAATCGGCGTACGGTGTTGGTATTGTCTTTTTCCTTGTAAATTCTAAAGCGACATGATATAAGCTACACCTATAACATTTAATTTCCACTGTTGTCATTATCACCTTTAAAGTCACTGGATTTTTTATATCTGTCTCGGTGGCGTGGTGGCATAATTGTAAACTGTAGTCTCGGGTTTTAATCTCGTGTCGAGGAAAGCGATATTGGATTTTTCTATTCATTATCAGCCGGAGTCAGAAATTTGTGCACGATATGGCTACAGGCTCGCCCCCTATAACTGGTAGCACCACTGCCTACCCCTTTTGAGAAAAATATGTGTGTATGTATGTATGTATATTATATATATCAAATCTAACTTTTTAATTAAATAGACTAGACTGACTCGAAGCCCAAGCATTATTACTTGGAATTGGAAGCTAATATTCCAAACCAATTAGTTCCGATATCCCTGTTATTATTATTAGATCATATTACAAAGTAGGCTTATGACAAAGCAACACCTGATATGTAAGTACTTTTAATAAGATTCTGTTAATAAAGTATCTAATCAATTGTTACATCTTCATGATATTATATTACGACCTTTTTAGAGTGATGTATGTATTTTTTTTTATCAGCCCATATACGTCCCACTGCAGGGCACGGGCCTACTCTATAATCGAGAATACGATTGACAGTGGTTAGGCCAAATAGTCCACCACGCTGGCCTAATGCGGGTTGGTACTTACATACTATAGAAATTCTTATGAATCGCTACGGTATGCAGGTTTCCTCACGATGTTTTCCTTCACCGTTTTAGCGCGTGGTGATTGACTATCAATACACACATGACTCCGAAAAGTCAGAGGTGTGCCCTGGGATTAGAACCCGCGACCACCGTCAACATGTTGGCACTTGGCAGCTGCGTCTGGTCCGTTTACCAACAGGCCACCACGCACTTCATAATATGTATGTAATAATACATACATAAAATCTTACCTCAGATTGGTCACCTTCAGCCGACCCGTACCGAATTACAAAAATAACCCTCCAGAATATTGAATTCAATAAGTCCTTTCTGAATAGATCGAGGTAGAATAGGGATGTTGACATATGTTACAAATTCGCGTATAGAGCCACAAAGATACCTGGCCCGGTGGCCAAAAGTGGAAACAAATACGTCATTTAGAATGTCAGTCTATCTGCCAGTCGCTGTCATATCGGCCATTAGTTGTTTACTCAATGTATTTATTTTTCCTGCATTATTTAAAACTAGTGAAAATTGCCGAAAACTTTAAAAAGTGATGCTAGGAATGTTAAACTTCAGGTATTAAATTTTACGTAGGAAGAAAATCGGCTTCAGATACCAATAATACCCTTCGAAAAATTGTATCATCGTGTAGCTGTTGCCACAAGTTTGTGTTGTCAGCTTTTCAAAATAAATTCCACGAAAACATAACTTTGTACGTACTAGTACAATAGATGTTAGTTCATATCCTAAACTAAAATTCATCGTTACGTGCGTGGTGGCCTGTTGGTAAATGGACCACAAATGACCACAACCACATTTCACGGTGGCTGCGGGTTCGAATCTCAGAGTACCCCTTTGACTTTTCGGAGTCATGCGTATATTGATAGTCAATAAACACACACAAAAACAGTGAAGGAAAACATCGTGAGGAAACCTGCATACCAAAGCGATTTATAAGAATTTCTATGGTACCTGTGTAAGTCCACCAACCCGCATTAGGCTAGCGCGGCGGACTATATAGCCTGTGATATGGCCTAACTACCCTCAATCGTACTCTCGATTATAGAGGAGGCCCTTACCCTCCAGTGGGACGTGTATGGGCTGATACAGATAACTTTTTAAGGATTTTGACTTCTTTAAGGGGGAGCGATTGGTTAGAAATCTTGTGAAGGAAAAAAACATGCATATGAAACTGGTCCACTCATTTTCCCGACACTATTGATCGGATTGAAAAATCTTACTTTACCCACTTTATCGCTATATCTTTTTTTAATGGCAACACCAAATTCGATTACAGCGACTCTCCCACCGGGCCAGATAACTTTGTGCCTCTATAACTTTATGTACACATTAAAGACCTTTTTAAACCTAATATAAAATATTGAGAACCTAATTGTTCATATAAAAATAGATAAATTTAGAATATTTCTATTATTCTAATTATCTAATTATTTAATTCGTTATCCATTATCCCGTGACTGCAAACAACGATCGCTCGTAAGGCATGATAAAAACTCAGTTCATGTACTCTGTTACCGATCATTGACGTAGATTATAGTTACGAGACACTTTGGATCATTTTAGCGGGAATTAGAAAACTATTTTGGTAAGTCTTTCATATGTAAGAGGCCGCCTCAGTAGGTACCACCGCAATGACTATTTCTCCTGCCAAACAGCAGTTTAAATGCACTTTTGTGTTTCGGATTGAAGTACATTGTAGCCAGAGTAACTATGGGACATATTGAGACATAACAACTTATGTCTCAGAATAGCGAGCGCAGTGGAATGCCAAGCAATACTTTGTAATTCAACGAGTTGCTTGGTTATGCTACTGTTCATGAGTGGCCGTATCGCTTATCATAAGGCGAGAATGGCATGTGTTGTGCAAACACCATCACCTCCTCGGGAGGCATGATGAAAATTCATTTCATTCGCTCTGTTACCGATCGTTGACGTAAATTATAACCACGAGACACTTCGGATCATATCAGAGGGAATTTTGTGAACTATTTTTGTTCACGTATTTGTTATATAATTAAAATTCGTCCTATATTTTAGTATTTAGGGTGTTTTTCGTGTTTAAGGTCTATCTATAAAATAAAATCAATAAAAGCAATTCCAAAAATTTGTCAACATCCGTATTGAGTGGTTGAGGAACCATCTCACATTGTAGCAGGAATCCCCGCGGTGTCACCGACAGCTAGAGTAATGCTTTCTGGATACTTTTGCACTTTGATCTATGGCGCTATCCGGCGAAAATGTCCCTGTGGAACACGTTACTCTTTCCTCCTTTAAAGTGAATTGACATGGGTGTGGTGACGCACTATTTCTATGTGGCAGGGTATTTGTTACATACGTATATTGAGAATTGGATTTTGCCTCTATGGGTTATTATGAAATTGTGGATTTAAGGAAATTATATTTTCAAATGTTAGTTCACATGCCATTTATCTGTTTTTAGTTTATAAAGGAAACATTTAATGACAGTTCATACAAACTTTACTGTTTATACTTAAATTTAAAATAACGTATTAATTATTTGTGTTTGTGTTTTATTTTTGCAGTTTGTGTACCAGTTTAAATGATACATCCCTATGTTTTACTTGCATGTAAAAAATCTTATAACTTTGAACTCAAATCTTATCTGACAAATTGGGTGTATCTTCTTATTTCATATATTTATCATGCTCAAGGAAGATAATCAACGCTATTGAGATCCGTAAAGGTACAATTTCTACAATTCCAAATTGCTTACGAAGAACTGGTGAATCTATTTTCATTCACAATTAAAATGATTAATACTCAACAATGTATTAATGTAGCTTCTAAAAGATAAATATAAAAATAGGCTGGTACCGTACTCTACCTAAGTTTTCGCAGTTCATTTCGCTCCACTCCATCACTATACATTACAGTACTGCAAAATTAATTCTAGTTCTGTGATTAAATTTCCGTGCGCTCAGAATACCTTCCTACCCAATTTATTAAACATTACAGTCACCTTGCTTTTAGCCAAGTGTTGTAGGAAGGACACAAAGCGAGACGTCTGGCACTGAGAGCAATTCACCTCATCAACAGTCTGTATCTCGGCGAGACCGTTTTAAATATGCAGTGTAATTTTATTACCACTTTCATGCAATTATGGTCTTTATAGCCACCGTTGTGATGATTCACAAATGTTTATTTTAGATTTATACATTTATTTATTTTTACTTTATTGTACTAAACATATACAAAGAGAAATCACATACATAACAAGTGCAATTGGAAGTCTTATCGCCGAAAGGCACTGTCTTACAGACAACTATGGGATGCACTCAAGAATAGGATTAACAGAGGGCAGTCTAAAGTGTAAAGGATTGAACCTACTTAGAAAGGAAAAGTATTGAAAGTACATATAATTAAATAAAATTACAAGTATTAAGAGTCATAAATACACAAATTATATTTGTTTCGTTGAGCGTTCATTTCCTGCTTATCATAGATCAGAAACTAGAGTCCAATTTTAAACACTCGAATGCAAATATTTTATCTAATCAAAAGGCAGAACTAGTAATTACGCACTTCGATATGACTGCAACAGCGTCACACTATACGCCTTTGTAATTAAATCACAAAACCGCTTATAAGCGTGGAATTGAGTTTATAAAGTTATTTGAATCGCATGCATTCGTTCCCACATTAAAGTAATAGAGCTATTAAGTTAAACGCAGACGGCATGAACTGCTGGGGCGCCAATAACCGGGATGCCTTAGTAATGGCCGACGACTAGAGGCAATATTGCGATGAATTTTTAATGGATTAAACCACTTACAAATGGAAATGGTAAATTAATGTCAACTTCATTTGATTGCATTACCAATTATTTTGAATAGTAAATAGTATTCAAAATTTTAAATTACACTATTTTTCCTTAGAAGGTACTGTAGAAAATTATAGAAGTGATGTCTTTGAAGAGACCTATAAAATATGTAATTTATGATTTTTGTATAGACTCAGTCCATGTTGATGACAAAGTACATGTACACTGGAATTGGCTAGTGTACATGTACTTAGTCATCAACATTCCAGTGTGTTTCAATATTAAATCTGTACTAAAATAAAGCGACATAACAACTAAAGGCGTATTTTTTTAACAAAACTATAACCACTTTATTCCTTGCACAATAATTAATAATTAAGCTATTAAGTCATTACCTTAATAGTGTGAGACTAATGAAATTTCAAATTACCTGTAATTAGTAATACAAAGGTTTTCATAAAACACGCGTTGTAAGTAAATTCATAACAGAGGCAAGTTTTCTAGTAATTTAAATTGAAAGCGACTCTAACTTCCGAACATTTAGTAACTACGTGCAAAGTTTCCAATATCATACTAGTTTATTTATTGTATGTAAGTTGTTTAGAATAAGTTTTGCAATTTCAAAATTAAAAATACAAATACAAATAAATATTTAATGAAGTTAACGGTGAAGGAAAACATCGTGCAGGAACCTTGCATACTATAGCGAATTTGTAAGATTTTTATGGTACATGAATTCCTCCAACCAGGACTAGGACAACGTGGTGGACTATACGGCCTAACCACTGTCAATTGTACTCTCGAATGTAGAAGAGGCCCGTGCCCTGCTGTGGGACGTATATAAGCTGATACAGTTTACAATACAACGATCAAGTGCCTCATGGGTGCCAATGCTAGCTTATATGAAGTCCGAGTATTATTATTCTATAGGTATTTGATTTCCGGCCAACCCGCACTAGGCCAGCGTGGTGGACTATATGGCCTAACCACTCTCAATCGTACTATCGATTGTAGAGGAGGCACGTGCCCTGCAGTGGGACGTATATGGGCTGATACAGATTTGATTTCCGACGTGACGTAATTTTTTTGCTGTTTAGTTTGTGGTACAAAAACTTCCCATTACAATTACATTAGTAGCTACATGAAAAAATAAGATTTTTTAAGATGTACAGAAAAATTATACTCTGATGGAGATAAAGATAATAAGACTGTTTCCACTGTTAGAATAAAAGTGTTTTGCTTTGCTCTAACAGTTTTAAAAATTGTTGAAGCATGTTTATATACCGTGATTACATGATGGTTTCTTAGATTTACCCGAATCTTACACATTGAAATAAATTAAGCATTTATCGCGCGTTTGGTTTAATTTATACGTTTCTAACTTCACGACGTTTTGATTATCGTAAACTCAGGATTCTAAAATGTAAAAAATAATCAAAATCCATTGTAAAATCCGTTATTCATAGCTTTATTCCAATGTTCTTACATGTTTACGTTGGATAACTCGACATGGAATTCATTTTAAGTGTATGACTTTGTCCATAAAAACACAGGCGGAATGTTTTTACAATAATAAATATTATAATGGCATTAAAAAGTCAGCCAGTGTTCGATTTGTTCAAGTTATTAAAAATCAGTTTTAATAGTCATTTGATCGACTTCCAACGTTCTTGTGAAAACCATTTCTCGGGACGACATTTTGCATAAGTTAGGCTTCGAACCAGGTAATTTGCTCCTTTCTAAGAAATATCAGGTGAATTTTACCATCGACATTACGGATAAAAATATAAAGGAAATTATTTTATTGCACTGCTTTGTGAAATTATAAAATCAAAAATATCGAGGTAAAATTATCATTTTCGTATTTTTATCAATTCATAGATGGAAATAATGATAAAAATGAAATTAACTAATACAGTTAATTGAATTGGTAAAAGACAGGACTCGACTCATCTAACATGTTCAGGGCGACTCTAAGTGCAAATCCCAGGGCGTAATTTGGACTTTTCATAATGTGTATGTTATGGGCCAAGTGATTAATCCGGCATTATTCATAGTGCCCGGGCAATATGAATAATGCCCAATAAGAGCGGGCAATGTGATTATAACCAATCAATTTATCACATTGCCCGGGCACTATGAATAATGCTAAGTGCCTAATGGGCAGAGTGATATAAAGCGAATCAAAATCAAAACAATGAGCCGAAGTGGTAGAATTTGGAATAAGGCAGCACGATGGGGTGGGTTGGGAGGAGTCGAGGGGAAGGGGGAGTGTCGCACCTCCCCTGGTACCACTTCCCTGGAAAGGTAACGCACTATTCTTGAGAAATATCTATTATAGCAACCTAGCCTTCAAACTTTTTCACTTGTTGTCAATACAAATTAGCTTCTGCATCGTCTCCGGCGCTACGGGAAGTTCAGCCCCTTCGCCCTTGCGTAACAAAAGATAGACACCTATGCTCACCTCCGCAGCTTCGGCTTGCTGGTCGCCTCCGGCGACCAGCCTCAGCCGCTACGGCTCGCACGGATGCCTATCCTTCGTTACAGTGGGCGGGGGCTGCTCTCCCTCCGCGCCTCCGGCTTTTTATATACACTCTAGGGTTAGTACCCAAAAGACTACGTGAAGTCGGGGTGTTCCAAGTCGGTTTTGGGGCACAGTCGACCTAACTGATCCATAAAGTGGGTACACTAATTTTCTTCTGAAGATAATGTTTCAGTCGTTAAAACATAACTAAACATAAGCAGATCAATTCAACCTTTCTAATTTATGGGTCTATCGGAGATGCGACAATGCGGCAGCCCACCACGTAAAAAATCACCTATGAATCCCATTGCCCGATCATCATGTAGCCATATTCATAATGCCCGGGCAATGTGATAAATAGGTGAGTTTAGATTGTAATTAATCACTTGGCCCGATATGGCTCGGCAATATTCATACTGCCCGGGCATTATGAATACTGCTCGCATTAATCACTTGGCCCATAACATGTATATTGGTAATCACCACGAACTATAACTTTGAAGGAAAATATCGCGAAAAAACCTACATGTCTTATCGATAGGTAAAAAAATGTATAGTTTATTATTCTATACCTTTATCTACCTCAAGGATAATAGAATATATATACCTGTAGGTGCTCTAAGTCTGTAAGTTTTCCTAAAATTGTAAAAGAAAATAAAATAGGTATAAGCTTTTCTGCTTTACTTCGAATAAATGATTAAGCAACAAATATCGTGTTACAATATTATAAAAGAAACATAACGAGCACTTTTTTTAGGAAGTTTCAAACTCTTCCCCAAACTTACTTTTCCATTTAAAACATTAAACACGCATTTCGTAGAATAGGCTTTGCATATTAATTAAACTTTACACAAAGTGACAGAAGACGTAGACGTTATGTAAGGTTTGTTGTACACTTGCAATGGTTTTTTACGGTATATTTTATAATGTCGTCATCACTGTTATCTTCTTGAGACAACTAATTACAAAAAAAAATTATAAAAAATCTGATGTTTACCTGTTTAATTTAAGGGCTTTGTAAGGTATTTTTATAAAAGAAACCCAACTTATCAGATGGGGTGGTTTGAAAGGATAACAAAAAATGACGTTGTTAGCAAAGGATTTTAGTCTTTCTGCGTCTAAAAACTACGTTGATTACATGAACTTAAAGGGTATAAACCCTAGAAACGTCGATTGAACTGTTTCAGTAAGACGCAAGTGCGAGAAATTAAATGTTCCACACCGTCGTACAATGTTTTATTACCGTCAAAGTTACATCCATCTATTGTAATACAAAACCGCGCCTGAAGTTAAAATCGGGTGTGTGCGCCCGCTGTAAATAGAAGTGTTTTCTCAGAAACTTTTTAATGTTGATGAGTTGTAGCTCGGGGCAGCAATTTAAACTTTAAATTTATAATGAATCCGTGAACTAAAGATGCGCGAACACGCTCACGTGTGACGTGTTATTCTCTTATTTCCCGAGGCATGTATCTGTGGAAGAAACACCAATGTACCGGGAATTTGAGTTTGTACAAGTGTTCACTAAATACAGGACACCTGTAAAATGCAGGTTAGATTTTAGTTGCTAATCTTCCAAAATTTAGTTGGAATTTATCTTTATATGTCAGTGATACAAATAAAGACGAATTTCTTTCATATTTCATGAACATCGTCCGTTTGTTTGCCAAAAAATTATCTTCATAATTCTTTCCACAAAAAAACCTAATTTCATCGCTCATTTTACTCCAAGAAATAATACAAAACAGATTGTAGGACAAATAATACCGACTACTGAGCCCTCAATTAATTTAGGCCAAGGCACTAGTTAGCTTACGAAAAACAATATCTATTGTTCACTAACAAGCAGTAACAATTGGTGACACAGTACAAACTCATTTTTATTTCATGTGCCAAATTTTCGAAGGCCGAAATTTTTAATAAAGTAAAGCTGGAAACCAACAAACCGTGACCGTGTTTACAGAAAGAAGCTTAAGTGAAAAATTGAAAAGAATTATTTCCTTGCGGCCTCCGTTCCGGGGGCCGTTAACAAAGATAAATAAGTACACGTACTTAAACGATTTCTACCGAGAGTTTCACACAAATAATAATAAAACATCCTGCAATACATTAACCTTACTGGAATATCGAGCTTCAGTGCTGTTCTACATATTTTGATATGTTTATCTATCTCTACCTAGTAATTTAAAATTGGCATTATATTGTTTATTAAAAACTTGTATACCTATTTGTATGGTGACTCTTCAGGCTAAAACGTTTTTGCTTTCTCGGCATTTTGAAAAGTAACTCTGATTTATATTTGATGAACATTTGACTGTGATAATAAATCAGTCAGTTTCTTGCATTTGTCGTTCCTATTTTATTATTCTTTCCTATTAAAGAATGAAATGGCGTCTTACAAAGTATGTCTGAAAGATTTCTTATATCTACTACTTTTTTCTTTCGGGACATTAAGAAATCCATTAAATATTAACTTTCTTATTCCTTTCTTTCGTATATCAATACATATATTTATTTCAGTTTAAATGTAAGTTAGACTACAATAATAGGAGATAGCAACGTTAACTCTAGCCTTTACGGATAGTTGCCGCATCTGAACGTAGAACATCTGTCTACGTCTGTCTGAACACAGTACCATCATGTCTTCCTTTAGCAAAATAAACAGTATTTGCATACAAATGATATTGCAAAACTTATTTTTAAATATATTTTGTTTTTCTTTTGTTTATTGGTTTAGACAGTACTTACGGTTGAATTCTTCTCTTTAAAATAATATTGTAGCATAAATAGTAAACAGATTATATTCGATCGGCGTCTTGGCAATCATCTTACTAATATTATAAATGTGAAAGTGGGTTTGTTTGTTCTCTTCACAGTCGGACCACTGGAGCAATTTTGATGAAACATCATGCTAAATAATTCCTATATTTATAAACTGCCCTAAAAAGTATTCACACAATACTGTTGTTGCTGGCTGAATATTGCCTACATTAACCCCTCTCGTTCTGTTTTATTAACCATCTGTCATTATCTAGTGCTAGAATCATAAGTACAATTCAGTAAGCGTTATGGATATTTATAGGCCCCGTTATTCACTAATCAATATCCAATCTGGGGCACTTTAAAATTTTCTATTCAAGGCCAAGTCGTTTACGTCGGTTTAGAAATGTTGCCGTAAATATTACATGAGTTCTAGATGTTACTCATACAATTATATACTACACATAACATATTTTTAACACTAAACAACACTTGTCTTGAAAGAAAATCTCCAAATATTTGAGTTACGCCACCAAAAACACAACAAATGTGAAGCACTTTTAAAACATTAATGGTGTTGTTACATTGCCAATATTGTTTCCAGTTTTAGCCGTTCACTCGATAATCGAATACATAAATCACAATAAAACTCACAGCGGGCCGGTTGCATTGGTTTTAATTTATGACCGACGCTCCGTGGTACGTGGCAGAACGGTTGTGTGTCCAGATAGATGATATTAATCCGTTCGACTAATATTTTAGTCTGTAGTAGATACATTATATTTCCTAAGTATTGTATTTATTCTGTAATAGCCCATATACGTCCCAGTACAGGGTCTCCTCTACAATCGAGAGCATATTGAGAGTGGTGAGGCCATAATAAATGTTGTTAGTCCACCACATTGGCCTTATGCGGGTTGGTGGACTTACATTAAATTTATTTTTTTATAAATCTCTATGGTATTCAAGTTTCTTCACGATGTTTATCTTCATATTTATACTTACATATAGTATTTATTGTATTTATATTAGTTTGTTACATTGAGATAATATACTAGAGGGGACACTGCAAACAAAATGTTTGTAACAAAATGAAGGGTACATTCTATTTCTGTCTCTGTCACGCCTACGAAGTAAGCTATCTTCTCTCTCGCTTCAATGTGTACCCTTGTGCACGCACCATATGCACAGATTTTGTTCCCGATGTCCGCTCTAGTATAATACCTCAATGGTTTGTTATTAGTCGACTGCCTTGGTAGCGCAATTGTGCTACGGTATGATTACAACGCTGATGGGTTCGAATTCCAGGTAGGGAAAATTGATATTGGATTTTTCTATTCAAATATGTTTGCAACACTGAGGTCTCGTGTTCTAATCCTGGGTAGGCTAAAGTGGTGTTAGATTTTTCTATGCATTATTAGATGATTCGATATGGCGATAGGCTCGTCCTCTATCACATCTTGGGAAGGAATATACAAGGCGTCCTTTTAGCACCTCTGCCTTGCCCTTCTCGAAAAAAAGGTACGAGTTTATGTACGTTATATTATATTACGATATTAATTAGATGATATTAATTAGATGATATTATAATAGTATAACTTAGACTTCATACAACAAAATATTACAAACATCCGACAATGTGGAAAATAAAGCAAACATTTGCATTTTCTCCAATCTTTAGTGTTAAGAAGCCCAGTGACAAACATAGACCTCCTCCAACTATTTTCTATTTCAAAATAAGAATACACATATTAAAAAATTCAAGACTTATTACCAAGGTAAGTTTAAAAAGTCAGAGGTGGTTGCCAAGGACATCCATTACATATTAATTATTATCGAATCAAATAGCAAATAAAGGACACTTGTGCTATAATTAGACGAAACAATTTTAGTTCCACTCGGCTGGGCACAAACAAGATAGTCAATAGTGTTTCAATCGCCCCGTGGCGTCGCACGCCTACACGTCTAGACATCCAGTAACTCTTGACTATAAAGATTACTAAAGAGTATTAATTCGTGTACCGGTGTTGGTTTTAAATCAATAAGCGAGGCGGTATAAAAACTTGAGAAATTGAAATTGAATTATAAAATTTTACTCAATTTATAGAGGGCCCAATATAATACATGCGTAAAAACAAAAAACAACGTTAGCGAATTGAAAGATACACAATATTACACGCCTACACTGTGACAACTAGTTCGATGAAATTTATTTACCCCGAAGAATAAAACTATATTTATATTTGCGGTATAATGGAAAAACACAATACGGTTCTCAGAAATATAGGAAAGTTATAATAACATTAAACAAGCTTTCTATTTTATACAATCCGTTATAGGGTATCGATATTTCTAGAAAATTCAATCATGTTGCGTATAAATAATGTGAAAACAATACGACACGTAGGTCAATTGAAAATATTATAGGTTTTATTTTACAATATGATATACAAAGAACGAAACGGGATAAAATTATTACAGTATAATATTACATCCCAATTCATATTTATCGGGGAACTTCCTATGACTGAGGAGAACAGAGAGAGACATTATTAATACAATGGAATTGAATAGTTTTTTAGAATCAAATTGACGAATAGCATTTTAATACAGATTGATTCCTTTTAAAATAAATCATGAGAAAATCAGAGTCAGATAAAACTATGTATACACATTTGTTTCCAGCCATAAAATTACACATAAAGCAAAAATTAATACTCAAATCGATATAAAAAATATAGTATTCGTTTCATATCGACGTTGAAATTAATCCCCAAACAGCTATTCAGTTAAACATATAAAAACTGTACCGATCGCTACATTTGCCGTGAGAGTTCTACAACATTTATCAATTTCACCTAACCTGTTTCATTTTGAGCGAATTACGCCGATAAAAGCGAGGACTCCGCTCTGGAATTATTCACGGGAACAAAAGCGGCGCCCACCTTTTCAGGCAGGTGTCTAAAATTCGAAATTCATTGCGTCGTAAACAAAAGGATGATTTTTAAAGCCTCAACGCGAATGGTTTTGTGGGGAAGTAATTTTTTCTCATATTTCACTTTTGGAACGTCTTTGTTATCGAGTCGGGTTGCGATTCCAAATTATTTTTATTTTTTTTGTGACGGTTCCATCTCGCGATGTGATGCGATGGTTTATCTTATATCGGAAATATCTTTTGTATTTCTTATTTGCGAATAATTCGGCTACGGATCTTCGTATACATGGCTCAAGTTTACGTGTCTCTTACGTAATCTTGCAAATTTATCCCATTTACATTCTAAAAGAGAAAGAAAAGGAACATTAATGATATATTATTCAAACATATTTTTGATATCAAAAGAAATATTAAATCAATTCTTCATTAATTATTCTTCAACCGCCCAACTCGGTAACATAACCCAAGACCTCATGAATCACGATCGTTAATCACGATCTATTTACTGATAAATCACCTCAACAACCTTGCCTACAATTTCCTTTAACACAAACACGGGCAAACACAAACAGAAAGCAACATCAATATGCGATATCAGGAAACATAAACTTAACGTTATACAAACAAATATCGGATACCCATATCAATTCATTCTAGTTACCCACTTAAAGTTGCGTTTGCCCGTCAAACTGTCCAACTCATAACACAGGTACATTGGCACCAAGTTATAATTGCTAGTACTTTAAGCCGTATTGTTCGTAAAATAGGGGTGGTTTTCGAATGGCCTCAAAGCCCTGTTTTGTATAATCGAGTTGATGTTATTGCCAGAGTCCGCAGCCGACCGACAGACCGAGGCGTGACGCGCTCTTTATTAAACTTGCGACGGATGTTAACTTGACGTTGAAATGAAGTATTCGTGACGTATCAAATAACGTGTTTTATATTACTTTATATCTTCCATAGAAAATTCGATTAAAAATTCATTTATTTCGTCTCGACAATTATTATAGGGCGTTGCTCCGACGGATCGTTTATTGATTGTATCAAGAGGACTAAAAAGCGTGGTGCATACATGACGTCAAATTCCAGGAATGGTGATTTCACCTGCGTGTCCATGCTCTACACCTAATTTGGCGTACGAATAAAGTGCACATCATATTTTTTTGTAGTGTGATCGTTGGTCTTTTGAATGTGAAATAATGTTCAACAATATGCAATTAACATCTCTTGTTGCCATGTTATATGGACCTCGTGAATTTTTTCTGATTTCCAGCGCTTTTGCCATACCTATTATAAGACCCAAATTTAGCAGCTCACACTATAGGGCCTATGTAATCGTTTATCACGTAATGGCTAAGTGCGTGGTGGCCTGCTGGTAAACGGACTATACGCGGCTGGGAACATGTTCATGGTGGTCGCGGGTTCGAATCCCAGGGCACACCTTTGACTTTTCGGAGTCATGTGTGTAATGATAGTCAATCACCACGTACTAAATCGTTGAAGGAAAACATCGTGAGGAAACCTGCATACCATAGCGATTTATAAGTATTTCTATGGTATGTAAGTCCGCCAACCCGCACTAGGCCAGCGTGGTGGACTATATGGCCTAACCACTCTCAATCGTACTTTCGATTACAGTGGGTCGTATATGGGCTGATACAGAGTAATGGCTATGGTCGGTGAGAACAAGAGCTTCCGCCTACAGCTCACAAGTGTCAACTAAGTGAATCAACTACAATCAATTACATTGTTGAGTGAGTATGAGAAGAAAGATGTGCTAGAAGTGTTTAATCCACTGTATAACTCCTACTGAAGAAGAAGCTCTAAGATCAAGTCTGAATGGCGTCAAAAATTATAATAAGAAAATATTATAGGGGTCTGGTTGCCTAGGCGTTTGCATCATTAAACAATTACGATAACAAAATATCATAGAGGGCCAAACCAAAGGCGTTGGCATGATAAATATGTAAATAGTATTTAAATATTTAAATAGTCAAAGAGACGAACGTACGCGATAGTTATAAATGTGCATTTTGATCCACGCAATTCCGTTGGACTTCGAGTTCGATCTATTCATATCCTGTTTCGAGGAAGCCATAATAATTATTTATTTAAAAGTTTTTTTTACACCTGTGAATTAAAAAAAAGAAATGAGAGAAAAAAACCCCTTACAATCTTAGGTAGAAAATCAAATTGAATTGTCGGCTAAAAAAATGTTTATTTTCATTGAAATAAAACTATTAATTACGGATTTTATCGCGGATTTGGTTTAATTTCAACATTTTTTGATTTCCCGACGTTTCGATTACTTTACAGCTTTCGTGTGTGTGGTCACGGGGCGGACTAAAATCTAAGAAACCACTATGTTTTTTTTTCGCTTTTATATCCATACATTTACTGATAAAACTCCTTATACTCTGGATAATGGCAACAATTATCACACATTATCAGGTTTACTCGTTTGTCACACCTATGTCATAAAAATGCAGTAAAATAGACAATGTAATAACGTGAAAACGTGTAGGCGTTGATGTATCGCCCTTTTTTCCACAGCTGATAGGTGAGCGCCATTTCGTTATGGACGAAAGCACTTTGTGTAAGTTATTATATTACTGCTATGCAGGTGTAGCCTACTTTATCGCCAGCGCATGCATATGCAAATATGAATTTAAATACAAAATACTAAGGCCACAGCGTTTAATTCGTCACCGCGATTGAGATATAACTAAATGTAATTACTGGTATTTTGTGCAGATTTCGGTCGTGATAATTGTGAATAAAGAGTGATTAATTTCTTTACCGACCAATTTTTTTAATTACCTTGGAAGTTATCATTTGTATGTGTTCTTCAGCTAGATCCAATGACAGAAATATTAATACACGTATAAAGACTGGAATTGTCCAATGCCTCCTTGTTATGTGTATATGGAGACTGTCCCGCCCTCACACCCACCACTGCAACTCCTGTAAGCCAGGATCAACAGTGGCACGCAATATAATGACACCGACCATTGAAGCTCGGCGAGTCTCTGGGAATGTCTCAGTTTTTTTTAACCCGCAACAAAATCAATCAGAAAGTTAAATTAAAAGGAGGAGTTGGAAATAATAATATGTGTATATATCATGTCCAGTCTAACTTTGAAATCACTGTTCAATAAAAAACAAACAGTATATTGAAAAATTCTGGTCATATAATTAACAATTGTCAGGCTAAGCTAAGATTAAAAAACTATTAATAATATACATAATATGTTCAGAAACTCTTCGAAAACATGTCAATAGTATTAAATCTGCAATTGAAATTTGTTACAACTATTTATCAACTCAAAAACCTATCTAACAACATATTATAATATGCAAAATAATAAACAAAATCACTCGTAACAGTTCCAACTAAATGTTCCGTCCCGTTTCCATAAATATTCATATGAGCACCCCAAAGGACTCGCGAAATTCATAACAAAAACAGGTAGGAATTAAATGTCGCGCAAAACTTCACGCTTTACATCAACGTCGATTACTTGAAAGCAAATCGGTATTTACTCGGAACTACGACAAGTCGCTCACTTAATGGCTTAATTTGAAAGTTTCGTTGAGTCAGTCAATTTTCGTGCTTTGAAACTAGCAGTATTAGCGTGCTGCACTCACGGTCTCACGCCCTACATAACAACCCGTTTTTTAAACATGAATAATTACCGCCACGTATTTAGCTGTTAATAATACGTATTAGGGACACTACAGTCTGAAATGTGCTAAATGATCGATTGTAGGTAATTAAATGTGAAACATGCGATGAATTCTTTAGGTGTGAAACATAATTTCACGTTATCTCATATCTAAATGGTAAAATTGAGAACGTCCGGTGTTTTCAAGGGAAAACTTGATTATTAATTACTGCTTCCGAAAGAATGTTGTAGGTCGGAAGTAATCAGTCTGTTATATTTTTGACTTATGTTAGGTAATGTTAGATTTTATTTATAACAATTTATAGTGTAAAAGCTTTTGTTTTTATAACAATCGTATTTTCTTCTAAGAAGTATTTTGTCTACTTGAATATTTAGTCTGAACTCAAAGTTAATGTGCTCAAAGCGACGCTACTTACAATACAACGAGTGGAAAAGATGTAAGAACGTTCACACTCACATTTATTTAAGCGAAACAAAATGTCTCTGAAAATGTACACCTAAAAATGTCAAGTCACGTTTCTTTAAAACATAAACCCTAAACCTTTTTCGATACAAATAGCACACAGAAATCAATTAACGAAACAAATTAATGAAAAAAAACACATTAAGGTTAACAGACACCGTGCGCCTCCAAACTTTCTAATTAATTAATATCGATCGCGTTGAAACTTAGGTAATTAATAGAAACGCGGTCCCCGAAACTTAGATAACCCTTTGTAAAGTTCATACATTAATCCAGTGAGGACACAATGCGAACTTTCTTTGAACAAAAGTTGAATACTGTCTAACATTGATAAAGTTAGTGTTATTGCTAACTCCGCCCCAATCGTTGGTAAAAGCTGCGGCTTGTCATCGAACCCTCCAACTTGATCTATTACTCCGTCTGACATCAATTGAGTAATTGATATGTAGTCTCTTTGTGTTTTATTGGCTTTCCTTGCTCCAGGGAATATTTCATTCCTTTTAACAACCTTTAATATAGACGAGTGCTGATGTTTCATTGTCATTTATCTCTACATTGATTAGTCGATATGTTGTAATGAATTAAACCTCTCAAATAAACGGGCAATGTAAAACAACCCTCGAATCGCGTGACAAACCTCACTCTTAAAACCCTTAATTTCGCCGTAAATATCAAAATCTTGTATTAAGCTTATAATTTAACAAAGGCAGGCCAATTACTCGTACCTGTATATAAGTTTCGTAATAACTTTATAATTCAATGCAAAAATGTATAGGTATATAACTTAATAAATAATAAAATAATATTAATATAGGTATCACATCAACCGCTCCGTCCTAGTCCCTAGTCCTAGATTTGGACCGCGTTAATATTGTTCTTTGTGTATTATATTGTTGTGTATTGAATTGACTGCGGTAGCTTTTAAGGCTAAAAGAAAACATAATTAAATCTCATTCTTACGGTTCTATTCCGGTTAAAAGTTTTTCTCGTATACAAGTATCTTCTATATGCAGACATCGATCATTTACAAATTGTAAATATAATTTATCATCAAATATATATAATAAATCAGACTTAATTATTTTTAGTCTTATGTCATGTAAAAAAAATATTGATATAAACTGTTCAGAAAGTGATACATCACTACAAAATTGCCATGTCAACCTGTCACATACCTACTATATATAAATATAGTTATTGATGTGCAGACAGAGGGTACAAAGTGCCTTTACTTTTAAAACCACTTACCTCTTTTGTTTTTGAGCTGTAAAGTGTTCTTCATGTTTAATGGCTCGAATATTTCTCCAAGTAGGGTGCTTTGCATCTACAGACAGTAACATTTGATGTATGTAAACTGGTTTTCTTTAGGTTAGACATATTTATTTTAAATTATTATTTTGTAACTGGCACAGCAAATATACTTTAAGGCAATTTAAACTATGTATATCAAAGATAAAAATAAACAATAGATTATTATTAGTTGGTAATAGATAAATAATTAATATCTGTTAATGTTCTTTAATGTTCACGGTGGTCGCGGGTTCGAATCCCAGGGCACACCTCTGACTTTTCGGAGTCATGTGTGTATTGATAATCAATCACCACGCACTAAAACGGTGAAGGAAAACATCGCAACGAAACCTGCATACCATAACGATTTATAAGAATTTCTATGGTATAGAATTCCCCCAACCCGCACTAGGCCAGCGTAGTGGACTATTCGGCCTAACCACTCTCAATCGTATTCTCGATTGTAGTGCCCTGCAGTGGGACATATATGGGCTGATACAGAATGTTCTTTAATATCATAATGTCGGTTACCGAAGAAATAAAAATATTTGTTACATTTTTATTTTCATTCGTTGACGAAAAATAATACAATATATCTTTTATTGTATGCGTCATATTATTTTGTTTATGATACTTTTATATTTTGACAACATAATTCAAAAGGGAACATTATACATTCGTATTGTATTTTTGTTTCATTTTCATTCTCAGTAAAATATATTTTGACACGATAGTATAGTAGTAGATATTCATTCATTTTGAAATAAGCCTATTATTTACGGTTTTTATCGCGGATTTAGTCACGGGGTGGACCACGAAAGCTGTAAAGTGATCGAAACGTCGGGAATTCAAAAAATGTAAAAATTAAACTAAATCCGCGATAAAATCTAAGAAACCATTATTCATTCATTGTCAAAATATTAGTCTTATACAGAATTGTATTATATTATTTATTAAATACAATGTACAAATTTAAATACAAAACATATTCTATAGTAGCTATATGTCTGTGTCCTAGGCTAGGGTTATTGCTTCATGCGGAAAACTTTAAAATAATACTCGCAGGGTCTGAATGACACATAAGTGGCTACGAACGGTTAGATGTTATGTTCCTCCCTATTTATCTACTTTGTTGAACCCGTAGCGTTTTAAGTGGCACCTAAAGAATTAAAACCAAGCATTGAATATGCCTAGGTGGCTCTTTGTGTCAGGTGATGAACAATATCTTCTCACCTAACGTAGTGCTAGATAGTAATGCGCAATAAGGGCTTTAGTGTGTTCCTCCTGAGATTCCGAAGTCCCTTATTTGTGCTGAAGTTGGTCATGGGGTATTTAGCCGGTAGAAATCCGGCTTACCCTGTTTATCAACCTCAAGGTAAAAAGGGATCCAAGAGGATTTACCCCATGGAAAAAAACAGGTGGCTCTTTATATTGCCAAAAACTTTTAAGATAACTATAATTATAATGTGTATGTGCTCTTCCAACAGGTCAATGTGGAGATCTTTAGAGGAGGTCTATGTTCAGAAGTGGACTTCTTGTGGACGGAGAGAAAAAGAGAGAGAAAAAAATCAGAACAGTATTAACAAAGACGGGTATTCTACCTCATATTTATATTTTCATCAAGCTACATACGTGTATTTAAAGCTAAAACTACAATTAAAATACATTGCTTGTTTCGTAAATTTAGCGCAATTTAGCTGCACTTGCAGGTTACTGTTTCAATGGAATATTTTAGATTTTATAGCAGTAATCATGCATAATGCATGGAGCATGGCGAGCTGACAGTCTTAGCACTGCTAGACTTCAGCAACGCCTTCAACACTGTCGATTTTGATGTGTTACTCAGCGTACTTGGTTCTCTTAACATATCTCCAATGGCAATTGATTGGTTTCGTAGTTACCTGTTTGGACGCCGGCAACGCATCTGTGTTGAGAATAATTTCTCCTCTTGGTGCCCCGTATCTGCTGGCGTTCCACAGGGCGGCGTGCTATCTCCTTTACTTTTCGCTGTTTTTATAAATTCCATCACTGACCACATTCGCTCCTCCTACCACCTCTACGCAGATGATCTGCAAATTTACTCCCGGGCGCCCTTGAACAACTTGGCTGACGCTATTTCTATTATAAACACTGATATGAAACATATTTGTGACTGGAGCCGGACCCATGGATTGATGGTTAATCCATCCAAAACCCAGGTGATTGTGGTCGGTAGCCCTAAATTGGTTTCCAAAATTAATTGGGATCTCCTACCATCCATCACCTGCAATGGCACTATCATCCCATACAGTGAAACCGTCAAGAATTTAGGTTTATTTATTGATAGGTCTCTCACTTGGGGTCCGCAGCTTCGTGAGGTTAGTCGAAAGCTGTTTGCCTCGGCAAGGTCCTTGCGTAGGTTGAGCAATCTTCTACCCATTACCACGAAGATTTCACTTGCGCAAACTCTCCTTCTCCCTATCCTTGATTATGCTGATGTCAGCTATCTAGATCTCACCGAGGACCAACTTAATAAGCTTGAGCGTCTCCAAAATCTCTCTATCAGATTCATATTTGGGCTTCGCAAATATGACCATGTTTCAGAATTTCGTACTAGGCTCAAGTGGTTACCCATCCGGTTTCGTCGGAATACTCATATTCTTTCACTTCTATACAAAATTTTGTTTAATCCTCTAACGCCTTCGTATCTTAAAGATCGTTTCGTCTTTCTCCATGATTCGCTTTCAAGATCCTTGAGGTCGTCGGAGAACCTGAAACTAAGAATGCCCTTGCACTCCACAGTATTCATGGACAAATCATTTACTGTCCAAGCTGTCCGACTGTGGAACTCTCTACCAGCTGAGTTGCGACGGGCTGAAAAACTGTCGTCATTTAAAAGAAAAGTCAAAGAACATTTCCTCTCACAAGAGTGTAGCTGAAATAATTTGTCCATTCTCTTCTTGATATATTTTAGGATAGGTATATAATATGTTTATGTATATGTATATATTATAGGTATGTTTGTATATGTGTATGTATATGGATATTTATATATTTTTTGTGTGCTTATTTTATATTTTTAGTTATTAATTGTAGATTATTATTATTTCTTTTACGCCTTAGACTGCCCTTTCTATCTCCTGTTAGTATATCCATCCCATGGTTGCCTGTAAGAGATTACCTAGTGTGATAAGGCCGCCACTTGTACTATTTTTCTTATTGTATAATATCTACATAGTATTTCTGTACAGTGCAAAAAAGAATTAAATAAATAAATAAATAATCATGCAAGCCAATTATTATGAATATGAATTTATGGGTATTACAATTTCTGCAACGTTGAGTTTATTTGCAGTTCTAATTTCGCTCATAATTTTCCCACAGATACACGGAATGTTCTTTAGGATTATTTATAAGAACCTACTTTATGTGTTAATTAGATTTTCATGTGATTATAAGGTGACTTGAGGAACTGCATTTTGTTTTCTTTGATATTTTAGGGTTTATGCATAAGATGAAAGAAGCACGCATATTTTTTTTTATTAATTAGCACATAACGAACCATATATCTATACGGTATAGTGAAACAAAAAAGTCTGTCGTTATTTCTTATATTCACAAGCCGTGAGTTGTATCTCAGAATTGAATAAGGATTGTGTTTAAGATTAATGTGTGTTTCAAAACCATAAATATTCGATTTCATTGTCTTTTTTTTTTATTACAATGAATGGCGAGACGAGCAAGCCTTTCGCCTGATGGTAAGCGATATGACCGCTCATAAACAGTTGCAACATTCCACTGCGCTCGCCATCCTGAGACATAAGATGTTAAGTCTTGATAGGAATGGAACGCAACTGTCAATGTTCCCGCCAAAACCGATGTAACCGCGCGCTTTTTGAATATTCCTTCCCTTGTAGCGTGAAGCGATTTACTACTTCATTGTAAAACCTTACAGTATTAAATAAACTTGATAGTGTTAAATCTTTATTTATTTGCACGAAACCCTACATGGTAGCAGAGCGTGGTTCGCGTGGTATACAAATAAAGATTCCGAAGTAATCCAGAAGATTTAACAAAGAAGAAGTTTATAAGGTTTCAAGTTTGGCGTGGTAACTATTCAGCCCATAATAGAATCCATTCATCACCATGGTGAGCTCAAATATGTTTAACATTGAGAAATTAAGCGGCCGGGATAATTTCACAACGTGGAAATTCTGCATTAAAACATATCTGGAGCACGAGGATCTATGGGATTGTATTGAAAATGGTCCAGGAAAGACCACCGACCCAGTAAAAGACGTGAAGGCTAGATCCAAACTTATATTGCTTATAAGCCCTCAGAACTATGTCCATGTACAAGAGTGCAAGACGGCCAGGGAAGTATGGGATAATTTGCATAAGGCGTTCGACGACAATGGACTTACTAGAAAGGTCAGTTTATTAAAAGAGTTAATAAATACGTCACTGGAATCAAGTGCGAGCATAGAAGACTATGTCAGCAGAATAATGAATGCCGCACACAAGCTCAGAAATATTGACTTCGAGGTCAATGATGAATGGCTAGGTACCTTAATGTTGGCAGGCTTGTCTGATGAGTATAAGCCAATGATAATGGGGTTGGAGAACTCAGGTGCAAGAATAAGTGCAGATTTCATTAAAACAAAATTATTGCAAGTTGTGAAATCTGAAGATTCAAATAGTGCTTTTTATTTAAAGTTTAAGAAAAATCAGCCCAAATCAACACCTCCCATGAAGAACAAGTGTCCCAGATGCTATAACTGTAATGGTTATGGACACATAGCAAAGTTTTGCAAAAATCCTAAGAAAATAGTAAATAAAGATAATAATAAGAGAGAAAGCTATGTTGCAGCATTTTCTGCTTTTCCAGGTTCAAGTACTAACAAATGGTTTATTGATTCAGGAGCCTCCATGCATATGTGTAGCAATAAAGATTGGATGTCCAATATTCGTAAGGCACCAGTAAATGTTATCACAGTGGCAAACAGAGAACCATTGTCTGTAGAATGTGTTGGAGATATTAGTATTTATATTTCAGAATATAATAAAATACAATTAAGAAATGTTCTTTATGTGCCTGGATTAGCAGCTAACCTTTTGTCAGTTAGTACAATTACAAAGAATGGATATAAAGTATCATTTAATAAGGAAGGTTGTAATATAGAAAATTTTAATGGAGATTTACTGTGCTCAGCTTCATTAATTAATAAGTTATATGTTTTGAATACTCATACTACTGAAGAAACTACACATATGGTGTCTAGTAATGCAAACCAAAAGGATAATAATTATTTATGGCATCTCCGGATGGCTCATTTAAGTTTTTCAGCTTTAAAGAAATTACCTGACTGTTCTGAGGGGGTGGTGCTGACTCATAAATTGCAGAATAATACACAGTGCCCAACTTGTTTCGAAGGGAAGCAAACAAGGTTGCCATTTAAGCAGGCAGGGTCCAGAGCAGCTAGGCCATTAGAAATCATACACTCTGACCTCTGTGGGCCTATGGAGAATGCATCGTATGGAGGTACGAAATATTTTATCTCTTTTATTGATGATTACACTAGAATGGTTCATATTTATTTCCTTAAGGACAAATATAATGTTTTAGAAGTTTTTAAGGATTACAAGCATAAAGTAGAGAATCAATTAACTAATAAGATTAAGATATTGCGAACAGATAATGGCAAAGAGTATTGTAACACAAATTTTGAGAAATATTTGTCCAGTTGTGGAATTATACATCAGACCACTACCCCATACACCCCACAGCAAAATGGCCTCGCTGAGAGGATGAATAGGACTCTAGTAGAAAAGGCTAGATGTATGATATTCTATGCAAACTTAGAAAAACCTATGTGGGCTGAAGCCATTGCCACTGCTGCATACATAGTTAATAGGTCACCAACCAAAGCACTAGGAGACACTACACCATATAAAATGTGGACAGGAAAGGAACCAAAATTGAGTCATATGAGGGTGTTTGGTTCAAATGTAATGGTGCATGTTCCTAAGGAAAGACGACAAAAATGGGACAAGAAATCTAAAAAAATGATTTTTGTAGGATATTGTGATAATAGTAAAGGTTATCGCATAATGGACCCATTGACTCATCAGGTAACAAAAAGCAGAGATGTTATTTTCTTTGAAAATTTCAACCAACCTAATCAATGTCCTATTACTATTAATCCTGTCGAAAAGGAGTCTATAGAGTTAAAGTGCCAGTCTGGGACTGAACCAACTCCTCAAACAAAAGATTCTATCATCACTCCTCAGCCCAGTGGGTCAGAAGATAAAAATATCCAGAGAGAAGCAGAAGATGAAAGCTCTAGTGAGTATGAAACTGACACTAGTGACCTTGATGATACTTACAAGCCTCCGAGACAGGTATCACAGCAGAGCCCACATATAAGTAGTGTAACACTGAGACCACGTAAAAAAAATAATCAAGACAAATTTGGACTACTTTGTCTCTTATCTGGTGTTTTAGATCCAAAATGTGTAGAAGAAGCTCTGTCATCTCCAAATGCCAGTGAGTGGAAAAAGGCAATAGATGAGGAATACAATTCTCTATTGGAAAATAAAACTTGGCAGCTTGTTGACTTGCCTATAGGCAAGAAGGCACTTCCATGTAAGTGGATATTTAAAACAAAAACCGATCAACAGGGTAATATAACTAAATACAAAGCAAGACTTGTTATAAAAGGCTATGCTCAAAAGAGAGGCATAGATTATCAAGAAGTCTATTCTCCCGTAGTAAGATATACTTCAATTCGTTATTTGTTTGCTATGGCAGCACAGAACAATCTTCAGATTGACCAAATGGATGCAGTATCAGCCTTTCTGCAAGGGGAAATAGATACAGACATATATATGCTACAACCAGAACTGTATAATGATGGAACACAAGTGTGTCACTTACTTAAGTCTATTTATGGGCTTAAACAAGCAAGCAGATTGTGGAATACAAAATTAAGTAAAGTTCTGAAGGAGATGGGAATTGAACAATCAAAGACAGATCCTTGTATTTATTTTGATGTCAAGAAAGGAATTTATATTGCAGTATGGGTTGATGATATAATAATATTCAGCTCTTTACCAACAATTACTGAAGAAATTAAAAGAAAGTTATGCCAAAAGTTGAAGATGAAAGACCTAGGTGAAGCTAAGCAATGTGTCGGATTCAACATAAATAGAAAAAAGGATACAGTCATGTTAGATCAGGAAAAATATATAAAAGAAATACTCACAAGATTTAATATGTCCAATTGTAAGCCAGCAAAAACGCCTATTGAGGTTGGTCTAAAATTCAGTGATGCCAAGGAAGACTCATATCATGACTGCCCTTACCAGCATGCCATTGGCTGTCTATTATATCTGGCTCAAGGAACAAGACCAGATATTTCATATGCTGTAAATGCTCTCAGTAGATACAACAAAGAACCCAAATCTGAGCATTGGGCCGCTGTCAAAAGAGTTTTGAGATATCTACATGGCACCAAGGAGTACAGATTGACTTATTCTAAGAATAGTCCAGAAGAAATCACAGGCTACTGTGATGCAGATTGGGCCAGTGACACCCGTGACCGTAAATCGTGCACGGGATATATTTTTATTTTGCAGGGTGGCGCAGTGTCATGGGCCTCACGCAAGCAACAGACCGTGGCGCTCTCCACAGCAGAGGCGGAGTATATGGCCATGTCGGCGGCGGCGCAGGAGGCGCTGTGGCTGCAGCAGCTGCAAGAAGAGCTCGGCGGGCGCAATATTACCACCTTAGTTATTCATTGTGATAATCAGAGTGCAATTAAATTAGCTAATAATAATTGTTTCCTACCACGATCTAAGCACATTGATATTCGATTTCATTTTTTAAGAGAACATGTTAATAATTTAAGATTAAAATTTTGTTATGTAAAGGGAATAGAGAACATTTCAGATATATTAACAAAGGGTACATCTATTGAAAAACATGAGTATTGTGTTTTAGGAATGGGATTGCGTTCAGGGGAGGTTGATAGGAATGGAACGCAACTGTCAATGTTCCCGCCAAAACCGATGTAACCGCGCGCTTTTTGAATATTCCTTCCCTTGTAGCGTGAAGCGATTTACTACTTCATTGTAAAACCTTACAGTATTAAATAAACTTGATAGTGTTAAATCTTTATTTATTTGCACGAAACCCTACAAGTCTCAATATGTCCAGTAGTTACTCGGGCTACAATGTCCTTCAATCCGAAACACCACAGTGCATTTACGCAATGTTGTTTCACGGTAGAAATAGACATTGCGGTGGTACCTACCCAGATGGCCTCTCACATATGAGAGACCTACCACCAGTGTCTTAACGTGCTAAACTACCTTATGATGTTACTGACACGTATATTATTGTAAATTAATTGACATTTACGTAAAAATTCAAACAACATTAATCTTCAAAAACGATGAAGAAATATGTCCTAACATAGATACAATAATATTACATTGTCAGCGTTGCTTTTATGAGTTGGCAAAGTTATCAAAATAATTTATTTGAAACCCATACTGAAAGTTGTATGAAACAAACATAACACGTGTTTTATCGTGTCGCCGCACTAAATTTTATTTTGTTCTTGATTTACAACCTACTAAAACACGAAAACAAAAAAGTCGATTTTATTGTTGCAAGAAAGTAGACTGACGAAAGTTATTTTGAAATAAACACGAACATAATAAATATAAGAAAACCAAGTGTAACAAATAAATACGATGTACGAAAAACAAAAAAAAACAATAAATACAAATTATTAAAAATATAGGATAAAAGAATAAAAAAAAAACATATAGGATAGGCGGGCCTTTGCTGATATTGAAGATCAGATGTTTATTGACGACGCAATGCTATGGCAATCGTGATATGACATTTTTTTTTAAATTCAATAATTATTATCAAGATATTTTTAATTGTCAATTAATGCCACCTCCGCTTCGGAACATGTTGTAGCTGTGAAAAAGAAAATTAAAAAAACCGTCTGCAACATAAATTTTGCCTTCAGCAGCACGTGATCAAACCATTTCAAGCACAATCAGAAATGAAAATATCAAAGAATCATTATATTCTTTTGTATAAAAGTAAAGCAATATTCCCATTAATTCGAAGCAACTAAAGCTAAGGCAGCTAGCACAGATTGAGGTTGTTGAACTTTTAAGAATTGAATTGTGGGGTTTCATGAATAACTCAATGAATCCAGCGACATGAAATGTGGGAACAAACAAAAGCTTGCTTTATTGAAGCTGTTTTCTTGTGAAATAACGAGCTACATTTGATGTATTCTTTCATAATATTAAGATAAACGTATTATAAGATAATCTTTAATAATGTTTCCTTGGGTGACATGTTATTTAGTTTAAGAATCTGTTTAACGTCATTATGCATTACAAAACTACATTTCCAGACTTATTAATGCTTATATTTCCTAAAACAACTGTTTTAATTTCAAGGGAGTAAGCTTTGTTGAAAAAAAATAATTCACATTTCTTGCAATCAGCTTCAAAAGGAAAGGAGGCTGGCTGTAAATCAAGCCTTTTGTCTTGAAGATAGGCTGTCTTTGTTATGACCACAATTGGCTACTTAAACGATGGATAGTAAGTACTGCAGGTTTTCTGATATTCTCGTCTGTGCGTGCTTGTATGAATGCGTTCCATCGTACAGAGACTTGGCTGTGATACCAATGTGAATGCAGTCTGGGCCTTAGAATAGATCTTTTCAACGAAGAATACAAAGAAGGACTCATTACCTTAATGATTTTACAAGTATGCTGATCTAGTCTGATGAGGGATGGTAATTATGAGATATTTTTGGTCTAGCGGAATATGTACTTACAATTAAGTTTCTTACAATATAATTTACATTTAAAATATAAGTTTAAAAATAAATTCTTGACATACATATGTATGTACAAGTAAATTAAATTTAAAAGAGCGCAAAATAGTTCATTTTGTTGGCACTAATCAAAGATTACGTTTTAAAAAATGATAAAGACTTTGTTTGTTTTTATTTGTTTATTATGTTTAAGAGAAAGTTAAAAATAGTCGTGTATTTAGTCTCACAAAACCAATTGCTTGGTTTGTCTTGGAATACATAAGGATGGTTACATATATTGGGAGTTTTCATGTAATATATACATAAACAGAATTTTGCATACATATATCTAATTATAATGTTGATACCATATATTTTTTGATGTTTTCAATTTTCGATTTTTTTTATTAATTCGAGGAGCGATTTCAGATTTTCCAATGAAGGATTCCTATTTGCAAATTAAGTAATTAAATAAATTTATTTTTATAGAAATTTCCACTCGCCCATACCTTCGTCCACATTTATATTTACGTATAATAGTTTTGCTACGATATTAAAAATATTTTCCGAATCACATCTATTAACTTACTGTTACCGACAGATTTGCCTCACAAAATTCACCGAGACACAATCCTCATAAAGGTGTAGGCTAAAAACAGTAAAAAAAAACGTAACAAGACTGCTTTGTGCATCATATTCACAAAGGAACCGATGTAGAGCTCTCCAAAGGAACTCCTTTCAAGCCATCGCGGAGCATATTGTTCGCCACACATTGTGAATGAGTGTTTCAGGTATGTAATCCCAAGCGTCTAGCTTAACGAAGCGTTGAGAAACTTTTTCGTCTTTGTACAAGTAAACAAGTTTATCATAACATTTGGTGCTAAATTACGCTTTATATCATAGTAATAAGAATCATTTCTGTATAACAATGCGAAAGTCTTCGTTTGCACCCTACTTGCGGATTCCAATGCACTTTTTGGACGTTCTCGTTAGTCTCTGTGCGTCTTCAATTACTCCGTTCCTTTGTTCTTTGTTTTAGCTTTAATGAACTACAAACTCTTATTTTAACGGGGCCAATTTTTTATAATCGCTATTATAATAAATGTGTATTTTAGGAAAGTTAAAAATGCTTTAGCTCCTACCTCTCCCAGAAGGGTTAGGCAGAGGTGCTAGGACACCCACATTTTACATTGTATGTTGTATGTTTCGTCCTACGATGTGATAGGTGGCGACCCCATCGCCATATCGGAAACAAACTGATTCCGGGGTGATCATGAGTAGAAAAATCCAATATCACTTTATCCAACTCGGGATTCGAACCCGAGACCACAGCTTTGTAATATAGAAACGCATTAGAATCTTATATCTTGTTTTCCCCATAGTGTTGCTTGCAGTTTCCTCCCTAGGTTTATATAGATAGTGTTGCAATATAATGAGATGCGTAATATAAATCTTAATTAATGTCGGGCTTGACACATTAACCTGACTTGCATGGTGTACGTGTGTACATACATTGTTAGTTACTCGATACGCACATATACTGTTACATACTTGCGAGCATTGTTCAAGGCGTATATTATATTATGGTAAAGGACTTGTTGCTCAATCGCCTATTTGTGTTGCGATGATATTAGAACATTAGTTCAAAGAGTATGTAATACCAAAGGGCATGCAAACTTATTTATTTATTAAACGTGCGTAGTGGCCTGCTGATAAACGCACTAGATGCGACCGCCAACATGTTCAGGGTGGTCGCGAGTTCGAATTCCAGGGCACACCTCTGACTTTTCGGTGTCATGTGTGTATTGATAGTCAATCACTACACACTAAAACGGTGAAGGAAAACGTCGTGAGGAAACCTGCATACTGCCCGCATACAACCTGCAAACTATGCTAAGTAAGTCCGCCAATCCGCACTAGGCCAGCGTGGTGGATTATAAGGCCTAACCACTCTCAATCGTACTCTCGATTGTAGAGGAGACCCGTGCCCTGCAGTGGGACGTATATGGGCTGATACAGTAAACTTAGTTATATTAACTGTCATGGACCAAAAATAATATTATTATTAGTTCACCTGCCACAACCAACAGCCGTTCTATCTTTAGCAAGAGATTTCATTAGATATTTCGATGCAATTTATGTTTCAGTTAAAATAGAGAGGTTTAAATATGGTGTGTATATTTATACACAAATAGATTAGAAAATATGTGTATTTTTTTTAATGAAGGGTAGAATTATACTGACATAGTAATGGTAGCTATTTTAACCCCTTAAAGATTGATAGTGTATAGAGAATCGCTGTTTGTACATAATTCAGCTACATCGGCTTAGATTCTGCAGTCTCCACCTATTATATACTTAGGTTAAAACTTGAAAACAAATACATGTGATTGGAAGCGAATCTGCGTCTTATCGTTCACACCCGACACCTAACCAACTATGCCACTTAGAGTCCAAACGAAGAACTCTTAATATTCATTATTTGATTTAACATATTATGAGTATTCGTTTGCAGTATATCATTGTTCATCTCATTAATACTGTGTTAATGGTAATTATAATGAATCAGATAACAGCGCTCATTTTGTTTACAGCTGACCTTAACAATGTTGTCGCACGAAACAACGCTCCCGTGTATTCTCCGGTACATAATGCATAATGTTCAGAGTTTCATATTAAAATAGATGCTCACATCGTGTGTGTATGATTAATTAAAATCTCAGTTGATTAATTACGCCGGAGGCATCAAAATATTGACCGTGCTCCGATGAAATTTTGATAAACCATATATTGTAAAATTGTTGCGAAGTTTTCCCGTTAGCCGAAGTAAAATAAAAGTTCCCCGCCCGCGGGATTTGTTGCTGTAATTAAAGTGCCGAGTTGAGATAACCTTTCATTTTTGTTTTCACATTTTTCAATATAAATCGGTTTTAATTTTTAATAGTGCAGTTTAAACTTTTATTGTAGCTCATATGTGCTAGTAGGGAATTATATTGTTGTTTTATTATTTATATTCTTGAAACGTCATGGTTTGATATTCTAGTATGAGATTTTTATTGCTAATAATGGCGAGACGAGCATGCCGTTTGCTTGAAGGTAAACGATATGACCGCTGATGGACAGTATCAAAACTAAACAACTTTATGAATTACACAGCAATGCTCTATATTCCACTGTGCTCGCGATCCTGAAACGTTAAATAAATAACACCCAACAGTCACATACATAGTCCTGACCCCACATTAAGATCGAGTCTTGTGTCGTGGGTATCAGGAACTACGAGAGACTTTTCGGTCTCACAAACACCCAGACCCGGAAGAAATATTTGTGGGCCGCACAAACATTTCTCTCGGTGCGGAGATCGAACCCGCGGCCTCTAGTTTCACAGGCGGCGTCAAACCAACTGCGCCACGGAGGCTGTCAAAACGTTAGATGTTAAATCTTAATATTTCCAGTTAATCTTATTGTAAAAGTGCAGGTTTTTTGGAACCTTACTAAGATCTCATTGAGAATAATTTTATATCGCGTTTCATTTGATCAGTAAGGTATAAATAGCCATCATGTTGCATGCTTTTCCCCAATACTGCCCTACTATATAAATAATAGTATTAAAATCCAATATACACATATATACATTCCATTATTTTCATTTTTCGCTTTAAATGTTTGTAAAATGTCTTTGTAATTTTCTTCAGAATAGAAGGAGTTAAAAGCGTATTCTTCAACATAAAATTAGGGCATCAACGTCTAATTGCAGTAAACACAATACAGCCAGACTGACAATGGTAACAATGGACTGACTGACGCTCCTTGTATTACGAAAATGTGTCCTAATGTAGGTCCGTTGCATATATTTTTTAAATAAGATCGTTTGTACCCTCACACCTAGGCAGAAGCATTGTATTAGTGAATAAAATAAATTAAAAACCGTTAGATGGTTACTCATAATCCTGACCGCAAAAAGTTGATGCATTTTACACAATCTCATTTCGCATCAGAAGCTACAACATATCTATTTTTATTTTACAAGACACAATCCGGGAATAAATATTTATGGATCACACAAAACATTTGTCTCGAAACTCAAGGCTTTTCCACGGTTCTCAATCAACCACGCTTTGAAGGCTATCAAATATATCTCTTTTCATCTGCACTTTTCCACTAGAGTTGCTTCAAAGGTGGATTTAAAAAAATAAAGATTTTTTACCCAACGCTCACCTTTCTTTCACGTCTATACAAGGATACATTTTGATCAAGAAAGAAAGAAAGAAAGAAATATTTATTTATTGCTAGCACAATAACAAAATAAATTACAAAAAATAAAAACCAAAAGAATACAAAACAAAAAACGAATTACACTAAGAACAGAATTATAAATATCACTTCTCTTATCTAAAATAATATTAGTTTTATCTATGTGATTATTATAGTAATCGTCTAACGACCGTTCTCAATATCCTATTTACCTTTAACGAGGGATTAAAATAGCTACCATGACTATGTCGGTACAATACTTCGCTTCATAAAAGAAAAATGGACATAATATATATTTATATAATTTAGCTATCTATAAATATGTGCAAAATGTTAACTGAAACATAAAATGCATCTAAATATCTAACAAAGTCTCTTGTTAAAGATAGACAGCTTATTGAGAACGGCTGTAAATGTGTTAATGTCTATCCTTTGGGTAATATAGGTATTCAGTGATGTATAATCGATGCAATTATATCAATGTGATTTAGTCCCTAAACTATCATTATGTACAAATTATTCCCAATAATATTGCAAATGAAAGCTAATTCGACTAAATAATTGCTTCCAAAATGCCGTATTGCATTACTGCACGATACCGTCTAACTTCAATAGCTATTACAATAATACAGAATCCATTTGCAATATCATCGATATGGAATCTCGATTGTCTCAAGAATGGAGTGCAATATTGTAGCTATCAACCCAAAATAGCGACATGAATAGAAATACCCAACCATTTAACATTATTACTAGGAAAATAAGTAATATTTATTTGTAAACTCTGTTTTATCTATGCTGTAAAGCATACATAAACTGACGTATAAATTTTGAGTCAGATATAGAAACAAAATTTAGAAATTAAATGATATTAATTACTAGAATGTAGAGTTACACATGAACTAGTACTATTAGTAAATCAATACAAAATAAACACATACAAAAACTCACGCTTTTTTTTGAAAATGGGAAGACAAAGGTGCGTATCACATAGGATCGACGCGTTTAGATTGTATGAAATGTGATGTAATGGTGTTTAATATTCAAGAAAATATTCGTCGAGGAAATTTCTCATCTTGCTAGCTTGATGAAACTCTAGAAAATTCATTAGTATTTTTTGAATATAACATTAAATCAAATTCGAAGAAACCTCTCCAGCAAAATGATGTAACAAACAGCTCAACAGACTAGAATTAAATTAAGTGAGGAATTTCATCTACCGGCAAGCGTCTTAGTAATTTTAATCATCTCCTACATACCTACTTAATTTGCAACGCGAATCCTATTTTCGCGTTTCATAAATAATAATTTGCGGATTAATTACTAGTTCATTGTTAATTAGCCGAACCCTGCGTGGCATAGAGCCTAATTTAATTTCACAATATTGAACCTTTGATGTACGCAACTTGAGTGCTCTGCATATTTGACTAATATTTTCATCACTTAATAAAATATTTCATAAACGTATATTGAATCATGATATTAATGGTAAATAATGAATATTTACTCGTGAATGAGGGAAATGAAAGGATGTCAGTAATTTACGCGAAAATGTTTGCTTTCTATGTTTACTTCCTAGTTGTTTGATGCATAATAATTATTTTAATGCTTTTTTGTAAATCTATAGGTAAGTTAAATTTATGAACAGAATAATAAATACTTGAACTTTACGGTCGAAATCTTCACAGCGTACAATTAATAAGATTGATAAAATCCAATAAGCAATGTGAGCCTGTAAAATGGAAAAAGTTGTATAAGTATTAAATTTAAATTCTATTTCATTTCTAATACCTGTTGAATAACGAGTTCTGCTCATAAGGATTACATGCTTAGGATCAGTTATCAATTATATTACACTAGCGGCCCGGCCCAGCTTCGCCCGGGTACAAATAGATTTCTGTACAATAATATGTACGTTTTATTATTATACAAAATATAAACCTTCCTATATAGGCACGCTGCCGCCGCCCCGGCCGGCCAGTACCGCCGCAAGCGCTACGTCCCGCAATTTTAAATCTGTAATATCTACGAAAATATTCATTTAAATCTTGTGCTGTAAAGGACCATATAGATCTATATTAAATCAACAATGTATTTAAGCTATTTAATTGGATAAGGATTAATGATGTATTGGTTAAAATCGCTTGGAAAATTAGCCATTATTTGTCGTAAAAAGTAAATGACAAAAAAATGTTATTGTGGGATATCCATAAGAGATAGACATATACCATCGCGGAGTTTTCTGTAGACCTTTTCAATGTGTACAAATAATTAATAGCAATGTAAGCGGAAAAAAATGGATAATTAACAACATCACATTAGAAACCTCAAAAATAACAGTATTTCTCCACTATTTAATGGATGTTATTATACATGTAAACCTTTCTATTGAATCACTCTATCTATTAAAAAAAAAACCGCATCAAAATCCGTTGCGTAGTTTTTAAAGTTTTGTTTAAAGATTTAAGCATACAAGGGGACATAGGGACATAGGGACAGAGAAAGCGACTTTGTTTTATACTATGTAGTGATTATTACTCTTATTGTAAATAGATCGCACTTCCATTAATTTGGATGTATTAAGACCTAACATATTAGATTTCAGAATAACGAGCGCAGTGGAATGTCAAGTATTGCCATGTATTTTATGGTTGTGTTTGGTTTTGCTACAGTCCATCAGCGGTCGTATTCCTAGGCTAGGCTTGGCGAATGGCATGCTCGTGTCGCCATTGAAAGCAATAGTGGAAGTATTCAATTGTAGATTACTTACCTGATTAATAATAATCAATTAACAAAAAATATGCTCAATCGTACTCTCGATTGTAGAGGAGGCCCGTGCCCTGCAGTGAGACGCATATGGGCTGATACAGAATGTATATAATTATTTAATCGTATTAAATAAGCTTTTTATTCGCTAAAGAATTGCACTCTTACAAGAAATAATTAAACCGGAATTACACCCGTTGCAATTTTACAGCGAGTCTTACAATAAAAGGGAACGTAAAGAAGTTAATGTGTTCACGAGAAACGAACAGTTAAGTTTAAAATAATGAAAAGTAACTGCGATGTGGTTCTCATATTTATAATGCTGTTTATTTGGATATAAATCTTCTTCAATGAAGTTCCCCCAGTTTCATGTTCCTCTCAAAGTTATATTCTCGAAAGTTTTGAGTGAAAAATTGCTGTAATAATTTTAGTAGAACTGTGAACGTCTTGGCGAGCGTCTTTGTAATTAGATCCCTGCTCAACTCGAGTTTCCTACGGTCGTTTTCTTAATTGCTTTGTTAGTAACTTATTTTAATCACTGCGATCATACTGTGACGCTCTTAAAGTTCAATTTGGAAATGAGCTCGCGCACGGCATCTTTGTTATAACGCAATCGATTCGGCTCTGCATTATCTAATTGGGCAATTTATAGGGTAAGGATTTATTGTTTTGGCCATTTTGTACTATTACAATCTTTAATGTAAACACTTGTATATATTTTTAATATAATTTTGGCTAACAACACATTTATCTAGACTATCAGAATATCCTTTAAGTTCTCTGCTGAATTTAAGCATTCGAGGATACAATCAAACCTAGAACAAGAACTTGAGTTTGTACATCGTGAAACAACAAACTTTTAACGTTTGCCCAAATCCTTCTTTCAACTGCTTTACAAATATAAGCCGTTACTTTCTGCGGATAAGGAAAGGTCAATGATTATGAAATCATTTACCAAACATTGTTCATTTTCAAGTATAGATCAAGTCAAGATAGTCAATAGTAATCTTTGATGCCATTCGGTGAATTAACAGAGCACTCATCGAAAGATTTTGCGATAGTTTGTATAATAATAATGTCCCTTATTCGAATATGAGCATCCTAGTTCCAAATAGACTAACCAATGCAATGATTATTCTAAAATAACAATGCCGGTCACGCCAGTATGTCGCATTTTAGGTTCAGTCTGAGCACATCAGATTTCTAACAGACTGCGATAATTATGTCAATAAATGAAAATAACAATCACCCGAAGGGTTAACTACTGGAATCGATTAACACTTATTATTATTATTTATTATTCAATTGATACGGCCTAGTATGAGACAGCTCACCTGATGGTTAGTAATCACCGCCGCCAATGGACATCTACAACGCTAAGATCATGGATATGTTTTTGAAATTGGGAATTACAATGTAGGAGAATAGGAAAAGGAAATTGGCGACCGGCTATAAGTTGCTTGTAGTCATTATGTCGTTCTAGTATTATGTAAAAAGGCCTCCTACAAATATATAGATAGTTATTTTAAAAAAACAGTAATTTTCAAGCGACCTCGTCCAAAATGTATGTGATCGTCTGTATGCCTTGTCAATTTATACACATTGAATGTTTACTCGGAATTAAAATAAGCTACTATTACATCATTGGCATTGACTAAAACGTGCAAATATTGAGCCGCCATTTGATTGTATGCTTTGTCAATATTACGGTAATAAGTTTGGTAAACGTTAACTACACATTAGTAAACACACAAAAATACATTAGTACGGACTACGAAGAATCAAACTAAAAACATATTTTACAGAAGGTAAATATGTAAGTGCGTATCGATAATTTGATGTGATAACATTTTTAGCTTTTCACATTACCATTATATTGACAGTTTATTGATATGAAATATAATATGTCGTATACATAATATACATAAACTCACGCCTTTTCCCAGAAGAGTTAAGCAGAGGTGCTACCAGGACACCCAGACTTCGCCTTGTATGCTCCGACCTACGATGTGACAGAGCCTATCGCCATACCAGGCACAAATTTCTGACTTCAGACTCATAGTGAATAGAAAAATCCAATATTACTTTGCCCGACTCAAAATTCGAACCCGAGACCTCAACTTTGTAACCGTAACATAGTAAAACTACCCCTCCAAAGTAGTTTCCCAAATATTGTCCTATTCGTGTCGAAATAGTATGATTTCAGGTAAATTAATTAAATTAATTTACTCTTAAATAGATTTTCATTATTCACTAAAATTCACATTTATAGATCTATCATATGACGTTGGTTCTACTACAATAGCCCTAATATATTTCCATTAACTTTGGTCATTAAAACAACGTCAATGAACTCTTAAGTATTAAACTGAGGCCTTTGACAGGCCCATACATCAAAATTAGCGTCATCCAACAAAACTAATCTAATCAAACTTCGCCAAGTACTTTTGCACTATAGCTATGTGATATATTATCTTGTTTCATGACTCACCAGCAAGATGAAATATAGCTTATGTTTCTTTTAAGAAACCGGCCTATGCGGCAGTAACATTTGGAGTTCTACGTGCTCAGCGTTCCAAGCTTGGGTACCTATATGTTCAAAAACTGATTTTATAGGCTTGTATTAGACCTTCGTGGAAAGTGGAGTGCACGTCTTGTTTTTATGTTTTAATAATATAAAAAGGTTGGATTTAATTCGTACTATAATAATACACTGGTGGTAGGTCTCTCATAATTAAGAGGCCACATGGGTGGGTACCACCGCAATGTCTATTTCTCCCGCCAAACAGCAGTTTAAATGCACTTTTAAGTTTCGGATTGAAGGACATTGTAGCCAGAGTAACTACTTGATTTATTGATACTTTCAGGATGACGAGCGCAATGGAATGCCAAGCATTGCTTTGTAATTCAAGGTGTTTGGTTTTGTTATATGTTCATGAGCGGTCGTATCGCTTACCATCAGGCAAACAGCATTTTCGCCTTGCCATTCAATGCAATAAAAATAATGAATTTTATTTATTTATTTATTAGGGAAAACAAACAATTGTATATTACAGAGTTGTACACAGGATAAAGTTATATTAACAATGAATAGGCAAATATACAATCAACAAAATTTTCCACGGATAGATAGAATTATGGAATTTAATGATAGTATCAAAGCTATTTTTAAATTGGGTCGGAGGTCGAAGAATACTTACAGCCCTCTTGTCCCCTATGTAGGGAAGGACCCTACTGTTCTCAACGATTGACAATTCCCCAGGTATTGTGAATGTGTACGAGCGATGATCACCTGCCATTAGCGAAGCTCGTTAGTTTACTTATGCTATAAAAAGAGATAAGCTTGTTTTATACATAACCTCTGATACCTGTATCAGCCCATATACGTCCCACTACAGGGCACGCGCCTACTCTACAATCGAGAATACGATTGAGAGTGGTTAGGCCATATAGTCCACCACGCTGGCCTAGTGCGGGTTGGCGGACTTACATACCATAGAAATTCTTATGAATCCCTATGGTATGCAGGTTTCCTCACGATGTTTTCCTTCACCGTTTTAGTGCGTGGTGATTGACTATCAATACACACATGACTCCGAAAAGTCAGAGGTATGCCCTGGGATTCGAACCCGCGACCACCGTGAACATGTTGGCAGTCGCGTCTAGCCCGTTTACCAACAGGCCACCACGCACTCAAAACCTCTGATGACTCTATGTTTTTACAGCCTCCGTAGCGCAGTTGGTTAGACGCCAGCTGTGAAACGGGAGGCCGCGGGTTCGATCCCCGCATCGAGAGAAATATTTTTGTGAACCACAGGTATTTGTTTCCGGCATTTGTGAGACCGAAAAATCTCGTAGTTTCGGATACCAACGACACAAGACTCGATCATAATGTGGGATCAGGATTATATATTTAATTGTTAGGCGTATTTATTTTATTAATTCATGTTTTTTTTTTGTTTTTTTAATTTACACAAATATGTTACAATATTGAATCTGTTATAATAGTTACAAATAAGGTTTTATTATCTTAACTATAACCCAAAGTTTGTATTTCACAAAGAATACTAGAATAAGTGGCGGAAATATAACTATTATTATAATATGAAAAAGACAAACCATAAGTAAAAAACGAAATACAGAACAAATAATAGTTAAAAAAAACTAAAATACACGCTTTAATAAGATATACAACAATTACTTATCCTCCTGCACCCCACGCTTTGTAACAATAATTATATAATAGTTAAAAAATACACGCTTTAATAAGATATACAACTAAAAAAGTAAAAATAATTGATACTGAATTTAAGATAAGAAAATGGAGTAAAATACATATATTTTATTGTTACAAAGCGTGGGGTGTTTACAACAATTACTTATCCTCCTGCACCCCACGCTTTGTAAAATATATGTATTTTACTCCATTTTCTTATCTTAAATTCAGTATCAATTATTTTTACTTTTTTAGTTGTATATCTTATTAAAGCGTGTATTTTAGTTTTTTTTAACTATTATATAATTGTTTTGACTAAAAACATCCATCTACGGCTGTATTTCCAATCAATAACGCCATCTGTTGGTCAGTAGTAACATTTGACACTTGAAGAATACAAGAAGCTTATACCCAAATGGAGATTGCATTCCGTATATAAAAGTGAAGCACAAAAATTTTACCTTGAATGACGTCGCTGATGCCTGCTATCCTTTTCTTTAGCGTAACAATGAATGAACTTCACGTGAACTTCATTCATTGTCACTCTAAAGAAAAGGATAGCAGGCAACAGCGATTGCATTCAAGGTCAAATTTTTGTGCTTCAGTGTTTTATACGGAATGCAATCTCCATTTGGGTATAAGCTTCTTGGAAGAATACAATGTTAACGCCATCTAGCGATGAATGTAGCAATGGTCATCAATTATAAGAATAATTAATCCTGGCGAATCTAATCAGGATAATTATATATTTTAATCGAATTATTGTATTGTCATCGGTCTTTGACAGGTGTGCAAAATTTGAACGAAATCTGGCCGTTTAAAGTGGGTCAAAATCGCGCCCAAAGAAGTCGGTTACAAACAAACATACAAACATACAAACATACAAAAATACAAGTGAAGCTAATATAAAGCGTGTAAAAACAGTACGAAAGTAGTTCAGACTAGCAAATATTATTTGAGATAATTTGATTTAGTTTATAGTGTTAAGTCAGGTTAAGAACTTAAATATAATTATTTACTTCAAGAAGAATATTTAAAAGTACCTTTTGGCAAGACGGTTATGGAGCATTGGAATTTTGAATGATTTTTACCTGGCCTATGCGATTCTATTGCGGGACTATGATCTTCTTACCACACTTGTTTCTATCCACGGTTTCCTTCTGGTAATTCTCGATTTAATATAATAGTTTAAAAAACTGCAAAGTAATCGAAACGAAAAAAAAAATGAAAATTAATCCGTAAAAAAAGTTTGATTCCAATCTTTTTTAAACAGGGAACATTTCAGTTGTAAGGCATTTTATTTACAAAAACATAAATTATACTAAATTAAATCTAATAAATATTCAAAATCCACTTTCACGACCTCTCGTAAATAACATAAAATTAGCCATTGTAATTATAAGCTTTAATGAAAACTGAAAATTTATTAACAGTTGGGAATTAGCAAAGTTACTGAGTTATCTTTGCTATAAATCCAAAGATCCGGCATCATGGTGGCAGATTAATGACCGAAATTTGTTAGAAAAACAAACAAAGTATAACACAAATTTACTTATAATAAACTTTATTCACCAAAAATCATCATTTTTATACATTAATCCCCTCTACTCTCCTCTCCTCCCCACTGTCCAGACACCTCGCCCCACCACCTCTCCTCGCTGCACCACCACTCCTCGCCCTTCCACCTCACTCAGCCACTTCGTCCGTCCTTCCGTTACAGTCGGCCATCCTGCAACAATTGCACCGCAATTGGCGCACAACATCCTACATTAGCTCTCTAATAAATCAATCAGGTCATCCCTAGTTACTATATCATCGTCACTGCTAGTCTCACTAACTCAGGGGCACTTCGATAAGCACGAAGAGAATCAGCTGCCACAATGCCTATAAACTTCTTGTAACCACGCATTCCTTTGACACTTCTTATTTCGTAACGATCATTGTTAAGCACCTTTTTAATTATATAAGGACCAGAATGGAGAACTTGTAATTTATTATTAACACTCTTGATCTCACCCCCGGTTGTTGCTTGTTTCCATAGAACTAAGTCCCCCTTTTTAAAAGTTATCACACGTTTGTGACGTTTATCATAATTCCGCTTCATAATATCTGCATGTCGCTCTAACCGCTTACATGCAATTTCACGCTTTTCACTAACCGGTACATCCTTTTCATTTCCTATTAAATTGGGTAGCAATCTACCCTTATGACTAAACATAATTTCATATGGATGGTATCCTAGGCTTTCGTTAATTGTATTGTTTATACCCCAAACTGTATCTGGTATACATTCGGTCCACATATTAGGGTCTAAATTACGAGTGCGCATAGCGTCTAACAAGGTACGGTTGTACCGTTCGACTTGTCCGTTGGCCCGTGGACATGCTATAGCATTAAGTGTATGATGAAAGTTATAACTTGTTGAAAATGCTTTGAAAACTCTACTTGTGAAAGCTAAGTTTCGATCAGATATTACTTTTTTTGGAAAACCGAATAAACTAAACACGTCTTTAAGTATAGAGACTGTCTCTATGGAATTAATTGTTCTTGAGGGTCGAGCTAACAAAAACTTAGAATAAGAATCTACAATCATGAGAATGTACTGATGTCCCTTTTTGGTTCTACAAAAAGGTCCAAGGTGATCGATATGAACAACTTCCATTGGAACTGAAGGTTTAGGTATCCGATGTAGTTCACCACTTGGTTTCCCGTAATTGCCCTTTGCGTACGCGCACTCTAAACAGCTGTCGACATATTTTTTTATGAATCTAGTCATTTTAGGAAACCAGTAGTCGGACTTGATCAACTCCATGCATCGTTTAATTCCTACATGCCCTATTTGATCGTGAAACTTCTGCATAAATTTCCATCTAGCAAATGCTGGCACAACTAGCCTGTCACCTTGTAAAGTTAACCTATATAATCGATCATTTTTAATTTTATAATTATTTTTAACATCACTACACGCATTGCCCTCCGACAACTGCTTAATTATATTATGAAGCTTGTCGTCTTGCAACTGTATTGACAAATACCAATCGTCACTAGATATCATGTTTACACAATGGCCGAAGTTATTTAAGCTATCACTATCATTGGGCGATGTTGCATTCATTGGTGGATTACGACTTAGGGCATCCACGTGCTTCATACTAACTCCTGGTCTATATTCAATTTGAATGTCATATTCTTGAATAGTAAGCCACCAGCGCGCTATGCGAGGAACGATGTTTCTTTTTATTAAAGTGTATCTAACTGCAGAACAATCTGTAACGATTTTGACCGGCCGTCCATACAAATACACTCGAAAGCGTTTCAAAGAATCTACAACAGCCAAAGTCTCAAGCTCGTAACTATGATACATTGATTCTTCACGTGAAGTCACCCTAGTAAAATAAAACACGGGTTTGAGTTCACGATCTTTCTGCAATTGGAATAAAATACCCGCAATACCTATTTTACTCGCATCCGTATGAACCTCACAAGGCAAGACAGGATCGTATAAAGCAAGAACAGGGCGTGAACACAATTTGTTTTTTAATTTAATGAAACATGCATTTTGTTCATCACACCAACACCATTCTGAAGATTTTTTTGTTAAATCAGTTAACGGTTTTGCTATGAGCGCAAACTTATTTATATACTTCCGAAAGTAACTACACAAACCTAAAAACTGACGTAATTGATGCAAATTACAAGGCCTAGGAAAATTGCGTACTGCTTCTATTTTATGATTGCCTGGTCTAATACCACTTTCACTAATTTTATGACCGAGAAACATCACTTCGGTTTTAAGGAATGCGCACTTAGAGATATTTAACTTTAAATCTACTTTACGCAGCTGAACTAAAACTTTTTCTAGTATTTCTAAACCGGCTGGAATCGTAGTTGTAGATAATAGCATGTCGTCCATAAATGTAATAATTTCGTGACTACCTACCAAATTTGATAATTTTTGAATGACCCTCATAAATACCGATGGTGCATTTGCCAATCCGAAAGGTACTCTTAAGTATTCGTATAAGCCATCTGATGTGACAAACGCAGTTTTATCAACAGACTCCGGATGTATCTTAATGTGATGGTAGCCAGAAAACATATCTAAACTTGTAAAATATTTCTTACTTGCCAATCCAGATAATTGGTCATCAATATGAGGCATAGGGAAGTGATCTTTAACAGTTATAGCATTTAAGTCCCTGTAATCGACACATAACCTATAATCACCGTTTTTTTTACGAACCAATATTACTGGAGACGCGTACTGAGAATTTGATTCCCTTACAATGCCACCACGTGTCAGATCATCAACAAGTTTAGCAACTACCTGCCTTTCGGTAAATGCTAATCTATACGGCTTTCGAACTACTGGTTTATTTGACTTGAGTTTTATGGTAATTTCTCCCAAATTTGTACAACCAATATCATTAAGGGAACTAGCAAAGCAATCCCTATATGATTTCAACAAGACAATTAAGCTACGAAATAAAACTGGTTCCATTTCGCCTACATTAATATTTGCTAATCTAAGATCAAATTCATTAATACCCTCATCTCGCCTCAAAGTTAGACACATTGGACTCACCTCTATATCCGACGTGCATTTCTCCGCTCGGGTGACAGTCATTCCTTTTTTCCATGTAATAGGGCCGGACCCAATATTACAGACTCTCAGATAACCGTTTCCTTTTCGGAGCACCGCACTCGCTACAGCGTACACGACGCCACCCATGCTATATTGTCGTGGTCTGGTGCAGTAATCTCCCAGCCCAGCTCCCTGAATATTCACTCGTATTAAGTTGTCTCCAACGGGTACAATAGTATCTTCAATAAGCTGAACTCTAAAAAAAGTGGTTTCATCACAAATATCAATTTTCATTAAATCATCGGGAGCTTCTTGAACTTTAAACAAGCGGGCTCCTTCTTTAGACACGCGTAGCATTATGTCGTCTCGGTTTATAATACTTTGTCCAATAATTAACATAACATCATTTATATCCACATCAGTGACGACTGCTTTGGTTGCGATTTTAATTTCGTCTATAAGCAAATCAAATTCAACTTCGCCTAAAGCACGAACAACACATCCATTAAAGCCCTTTAGAACAGTATTGGCTGGTTTCATTTTGAGTTTAAGAGCTTCTGATGCGTCCATACTCATTACATTGAGTTCGCTACCAGTATCCAAGTAAGCTTTAATATATACTTCATTTACTCTGACACTCTTTTTATACATGTCGTTTAGGCGAGATAACAACTGAATTTTCTTAACATCTGGTGGTTGGTTACTCCCGGATGTACAAGTATTTGCTACATGACCTAGTTGACCACATCTATAACATTTGCGTTTGTCGGGTAGAGTACAAGTAGTCGCCACATGACCTACCTCTTTACAACGATAGCAAATTGGAGGTGATTTTGTTGACTTTTCCTTCTGTTGACTCGTAGACCCTTCACTATCTTTTGTGATCAACTGTGGCTTAGTTGATAAACTCTGGAATTTTCCGTAACTTGTTTGATAAGAATCAAAAGCACAAAGAAAACCTTCATACAGTTCGGCTGGGGTAGAACACTGAAATGCTTGCGCGTTCGCCCGCAGCTCACTCGGCAAACCGCGTATGATGCATGACACTGCAGCTTGATCGCTTAATTGACATCGGTGGCACATGGCTATTTTCTCCTGGAAATACTTAGTCATGGATTCTGATGGAATTTTCTTCCTACCCACGAGTTCATCCAATAAAGAGGCATAGTCTTGATGTCGTGGAAAGGCTTTAATTAGCAACATTTTCCATTCGTCCCAAGAATGTTCATATGACTCTAATCTGTTGAACCACTGCCTCGCCTGACCTTGTAATTTTAATTGCAAAATAAAAGACTTTGCTTCGTCATTCCAACGGTAAATTACGCCCAACTGTTCAATCTTCTTAATCCAGTTTTTTATATTTAAATCACGATTTTCAGGATCGAAATCAGGAATTAATTTTTCAGTATTCTGTAGTTTAGTCAATCTTGCTTCTAAATTATCATCATTATTAGCTAAACACCTTTTAACAGCTTCTTCTATTTTTCTATTTATCATATCTTTCCTTGATAATGAAGAAAAATTTGATTGACTTACTATATCAGATTCTCGGCTCCTTTTTGATTGATGTAGATTTCCTGAATTTCCTCTGTATATTCTCTTCATTTCTGGGCTTGATACTGATCCCGCTTCTGATTATAACACAAATTTACTTATAATAAACTTTATTCACCAAAAATCATCATTTTTATACATTAATCCCCTCTACTCTCCTCTCCTCCCCACTGTCCAGACACCTCGCCCCACCACCTCTCCTCGCTGCACCACCACTCCTCGCCCTTCCACCTCACTCAGCCACTTCGTCCGTCCTTCCGTTACAGTTTGTTAGACCATAGCAATGGATAATTTAGATAAATACAATGAAACAATTGGAGTCAATTACCCTATTGATTCAATGGTACTTTTTTGATATTATCATATTTTGAAGTATTGATGGTTGAATGTGTACTGTAGACAAAAATTACAACACAATGTCGATCCTGCTTTCAGTCCAATATTTTTTGTATCTCTTTTTTTACGCACTGCAAAATGAAAAAAATTATATCACATTGTTATTTATTTTCATTATGATTATTTTTCTACAGACTAAGGACAAATAAGTCACCTTAATCTTGGTTACAGAAAGTAAAGTAATTCTTTAGTGAGATAGTTGAAAATGTTTTCGTAACAAAAGAAGCATCAAATTTAGGCCATATTGTCTTTCAAACCGTTTCGGCTTCATAATTTGAGCTGCTAATAATTGGTTCTTTGATTAATTCGAATAAATAAAATAAAATAAATAAATGTTTGAGGTAAATTAGAGCCTACTGTGGTGAGATGTGAAAAGATAAAATAATAAACTCTTATTACATCATACAATAAATAGGCCGCCAATTGTACTTTTATGATTGTGATTTTCATTTTATTTGTATTTTTATATGCAATAGAATGTATAAATAAATAAAATACAAAAAATCAATTTAAATTATATAAACATACATATAATTGATGACGTAATTGGTGGTCTTATAGTTCTAAGTGATCTCTTTCAGAGAACCGCAATAGAGAATAGATACAATTGTTCCTAGCTGTGCTTAAGAAACACAATAAACATAATAATAATGATAAAAAACTCTCTATAATTATTACATATCAACACATAGAATATAAATATGAAGAGGATGTACATTTGCAGATGCACTTACATGCACATGGTATAGATAAATCCTGACATATGTATGTGTATCAGCCCATATACGCTCATATACCCACTGCAAGGTACTTTTTACCATCGAGAGTATGATTGAAATTAGTTAAGCAATATAGTCAATCACGCTGGCCTCGGGCCTAATGTGAGTTCAATTCTTTTTTTTATTGCATTGAATGGCGAGACGAGCATACCGTTCGCCTGATGGTAAGCGATACGACCGCTCATATACAGTAGCAACATTCCACTGCGCTCGCCATCCTGAAACATGGGATGTTAAGTCTCAATATGTCCAGTAGTTGCTCTGGCTACAATGTCCTTCAATCCGAAACACAACAGTGCATTTAAGCAGTGTTGTTTCACGGGAGAAATAGACATTGCGGTGGTACCTACCCAGATGGCCTCTCACATATGAGAGACCTACCAAAACTTTCACTTTGGAATAGAGGTTTCTTCACTAGGTTTTCCAACACCGTTATAAGGCGTGGTGATTGATTATCAATACACACATGACTCCAAAAATTCAGAGGTGTGCACTGGGATTCAAACCCGCGACTGCCGTGAATGAGCTGGCAGCCGCATCTGGTCCGTATACCAACAAGCCACCAGCACTATTTTATATAAAACATACTGACATGAAAATATAATAATAAATAAGACTAGGCTTTAATCTCGGTTATAGCATGAATAGGCCGGCTTTACCGGGACAATACCACGTTGGAAAATCAACGTGATGTAACAGCTTTGCCGTCGTATTTCGTTTGGTTCGGAATTCCAATATTCTCTAAGTGCAGTTACTCCGGTTCAAATGTTATTGTTTAACCGTAGTAAATGTAATATCAAAAACAAATAAAACATTATTTTACGGTCATTTTTCATAAAAAAATATGAATGCCTAAATTCGTTTCAAGTTAATAAACCAAGTTTCAAACTTATTATACTTATATCCATCTAAAAGAAAATGTGGTTTTAAAAATGTCATATCGGTCGTCCCCGTAGAAAAATAATGAAAGTAAATTATTGTCGTTTTGTAAAGTTTCCGAGCGATAATTCGCCCCGGGAGGCGGCAGAATGTTCTAATGCAAGAAACAAGGGACAAAACAAGAGCGCTCAACAAAATTTACTTTTTGACAATACTGAAACAACAGTCGTTTAACTTTTCATATTAGCGCTGTGATTCGCCCGTGCAGGGAGCCCACTTTGGAACATGCAAAACTGTGTGCCTAAACGGTTACATAATAAATATAAATAAATGTATTATTTGTATTGTTCACAATACCAATTCTGGAGTGGAGTCCTCGTATAAGCAAGCGCAGTGTCGAACGCCTGCCTACAAATTGGACAGAAGACTTGGTTAACGTTGCAGGTAGTCGCTGGATGAATGTTGTTTCCAACGAGTCGATGTGGAGATCATTGGGGGAAGTCTACGTTTAGTACTCGACTTGCTATAGCTAAAACGAAGAAACAAAACACCAAGAGAACATAAAATGTGCCGCGAATATCGGAAGATATGTTGGAAGAAATAATGATCATACAAATGTTTTTTTTTTCTTATTTTCCCAAGGTATTATAATATAATCGGATGACATTCAATACTTTAAACGGTTTATTTTATAACTTTTAAACAAAACTTTTATATAAGCGTGACAACACTACATGTTTTTTGTAACTGGCAAGAAAATTATAGATAACTAGAGTTCCTAGTAGCCTTGACCACATTTGAACAAACTAAAATCGATTTCTTCTGTCTTGGAGCGCTCATTAGACCATTGGTCCCTGTTGTTGCACTAGCTTCCGTGAAAGTATATTGAAATCCAAATGTAGTTAGGAAACCTTGATGCTTAACAAAATACTTATTTAGTAAAATAAATCCTTGAACCAACCCATTCGGACCTAACAATATTTTGAAGTGGGTGGTTATTTTAAATAATAATATGGTTGTACATTTTTTAATTGTAGAATCCTACGTCTAGATAGTAACTCTGTCGACGATGGATGAAAACATGATATAGTTTTTCTTGCAAGTGTATCGTATTACGAATTTAGCTTTTATATTAATATGTTATTTCGATCAACCCATTATAATGGTATTGACCGGCGGGGAAAATAAACAGTCGTCGGTCAATAATCACTCTAATATAATAATCGTACTTATCGGCACATGTAATAAGAACTCTTTTACTTGTTACTATAAAAATATCTTAATATAAAAATAGTTTCATCTTTTAAATACTAAAAAAACTATAAATACAACCAAACACTTGTAGTGTCAGCTGTGAAAGCAATAATATTCTTGAAGTACGATTTTACGTCGACATGTAGGGCAACCTTCCACATGAACGAATTACTAATAAATGTTGCACGGCGCTGCGCTCCACCAAGCACGTTTCCAGGTTAAAGAGTTTGCCAAGAAATAAACGTTTTAGTTTAAGAAAACTTTTGTTAGAAATTACTACTGACTTGCAAGACCAATCATTTCCTACAATTATCGTTTTGACTCCGTATAACACGAATGTGTAAGTACTTTGTATTTTGGTTTGAAGGCGCTGTAGCATGTGATTATTGGGCTTTAAGAGACTTGACATCTAATGTCTTAGAGTGATGAGTGCAGTGCAGTCCATGTCGTGTTACATAATAAGTTCTGAGTGTTGTCGCCTCTGTTTATAGTCAGATGTGAGCAACCTTCCCTCATTGTCATTTCGGCAATCATCGCCAATAAAAAATCTACATATTTTATATCACAATGGGACATAGAGACGTGAGGACATGAGTGTATGTATTTTCCTCGTCCTCCCGTCGTTTTTCTTTTTGCTAAGTCTCGTGATCCCTTGAACATGGAGTAATCTTTGATCCTACTATGAGTTATCTATCTATTTATTATATGAGTGTATGTATATATATTTATTATTTATTTATGTATGTACACAAAGGTCATGTGTTTTATAAGATCGATTTTATTCGATCTCTGATGGTTAATACAGTTCACATTAACAATTGATTGGTTTGGGACGACTATCTACAGCTTTTGACTCAGCGACATCCTTTTTAATTGGTTCTTTACACTGCGGTTTGAGAAATAAACGACAAACTGAATATAATTCTGTTTTCATCCAACATTCGTTTGGTTTATCAAAACATCTGGCTAAAATTTATTTTCAAATATCACTCCAGCAGAATTCAACACGACATGAAACTATTTACCTCGCCATTGCTACTCTTTTAGATTCTACAATTTTCACTAGCCATTTTTCACTGCTATGTGGGAAGCGACGTTGTATCTACTTTGTTGCATGCGTCCTCACAAAGAAATTTTATGTGACGTTCTTTTCTTCAAATATTTTGACTTTATAACCTATTTTATTTGGCAAATGTTTAAGAAACTCTTATTATGTTTCATTTAATGACTCATGGATAGAAAGTGACGATTTTTTCATTGTTTAAAACAATGAAAAAAATTAACTAATTTTTTTGGTCATGGTGGCCGGTTAATAATGGACCAGATGCGGCTGCCAACATTTTCACGGTGGCCGCAGGTTCAAATTACAACGACTTTTAGAAGATATGTTTATATTGACAATCAAATGTATATCTAATAGCCCTGTAATTCTTAAAATCCTCTTCACGAATTATTTTGAAAAACCGACACGGCCCAGAACAAGGCTTTCTTTTCCGGAACGAATCTAGACAAAATAGAAAATAAACAAGCCTCGCGGAAGTTTTCAGTTGTGAAACCATAATATTCACGGCGAGAATTTTCAGACAACGCAAATAATTCTACTTGGAACCAACTTTCTAATAACGCGCTGCTCTTAGATACATTGCACCTTGCAGAAAAATTTCAAAACTTTTCCTCGGCACTCGGGAGATGTTTGTGCAAACTTTCAGAATGACATTAATCCAGATAATTTGTCGACCAACTTGAATACGGAGGCTTAGCACTTTGTTTTTTTATCGTATTCCAAATTTGAATTGCTTTTAGCTTGAAACTCGTGTACAATTTTCAGGATTGGTAAAAGAAATTTGTTTTTAATTGAATTAATGCTTTGGCGGTTTTGTTACTTGTTGTGTTTTCTTTACAATAAATATAAATATGAAGGAAAGCGTAGTTTTAATATTACTCTTGAACTGCATCATAATATGGTGACATTTTGTAATTAAGGTCGGCAAAATTGTGTCGACTGGATTTAGACATATATCAGCTGAAACTCTATTTGAATTACACTGCACTCACCTTAAGATAAGTTGTAATTGTAGTCATTTTATAGTATCAGTACAAAAAATCCGCAAGTATTTATTAAACGAAGAAAGGTAACAAGACCTATAGAATATTAAAAACATATTGTAAAGTTTTTCTTAGAAATCTTCACAAAATAAGAAGGCCTTACAGTCTGAAGCAAAACACAAGACATGAGAGTAAATTTTAACCGAAAACAGAACGACAATCGTACCGCTATGAATGCGAAAATTTAAATGCAACGCCGCGTTTTCACATGCAGGAATTTCACTCGCGGTACTCATTTATATCTACGTTTCCGAAGACATAGCTTGAACAAGAACATATTGGATAAAACTGTAATATAAGGGAGGTATAATATCATCTATTACATTATTCATAGACGTCATTGCTTTAATTTATTCAACGTCTTGCAATTGCTATCAGGGTGCATTTGATTTATACCAGATGTCATCCATTGCTCTAAGCACCAAGCCTTTATTATCAAATCTGTGTATCAAATAATTAATTACTGTCCCATTTTGTGTGGCTGAAGATGCGTGTTTTGCTATTTTCTAAAGAATAAATACTAATTCTATAGACAGAATGCAAAATTGGGCGATACTTGAAGAATTGAATTTGCTACAAAAATTAACACATATCTTTTGCCGAATCCCAGACTACGTTCAGGTAATTATTACTTAGGTTTCCTCAGTTTAATATTTAAAAGTACCGAGGAATCGGAACTGCAGGCTTATTTGTAACAATTGTATAGATCCCTAATTGAATACAAAAATAATTACATAATATTTACATCTACGTTGAATTCATTCATTTCTGCTATAATTTCATGTTCTATTTCTGTTGTATTATATAAAACATTTATTTCTTGGCCATTCTTAGTCCTTTTTGTTTCACAGCCGCCAGTTCTCTGGAGCATGATGCCCGCTCGCTGCCATTTCAAGTACTTTTTATATTTTCATATTTCTGTACTGTAATACTGTTACCTGTATAGTTTATTTACTAAATAAATTATTACATACATACATGCAAATGATGATCTTTGAATTAATTCAATTCAGTATTATCTGTTGTGACAACTATTTGCTCTAGGATATGTGATATATTATATTTGTAAAATAAAACTATGAAACGTTAACAGGTTATTAAAAATAATTAATATTGTAGTCGGGAAAATATATATTGTAGCAATATCTTTAAATGTTGTTTATTTTTACAGTTTTGTCAATCAATATTGGTATTAAAGTGTAGTGTTAAATTGTACCTAATTTAAATTTATATGTAAATTTGTGTCTCGTTACAAAACACAAAATATTTATCTTTACAGAGCCACAGCTTGGCTATTTTTGTTTCATTAAACAACATATTACATTCATACTTACATAAACTTACATCTTTTTCCCAGAAGGAGTAAAGAGGTGCAACCACCCACTATTTCGCCTTGTATGTGCCGTCCCACAATATGATAGGAAGCGATCCTACCGCCATATCGGGCACAATTTTTGACTACCGGTTGATTATTAATAGAAAAATTCTATATCACTTTTCCCGACCCGAGATTCGAACCTGGGACCTCAGCTTTATGATCGTACCTTAATAAAAGTAAGCCACCGAGCCAGTCAATTAATAACATAATAAATTATTATAAGATAACAAATTATAAATTAGTAATCAAACAGGACCGTCACAGAAACTGCATTTAATTAATTTCTGTAAAACATTCTTGTTGAGTGTAAAATTATTTTCTACGTTATTAAGATCAAAACTTTAGCATCTTGGATCGCGGTGTCGCTTCTTTTAGACAGCTTAATGAAGTTATCATGAAAAACTTCATTTTAATAATTTCTCCTATAAACAAACCTTTCAAGAGAAAAATTTCAGTAAATAAATCCCCTAAGAAATCTATTTAAGTTATGACATTTTTTTATTCATTTAAATGTTGAAGAAGACTGTTAAAGTGAATTTGTCAGTTGATGTCAGTGACCTTACAAAATAATTTGAAATTGAATTTCTCACTTAACACATAATTTTGATTGCTTTCACAAGTATTTGGATTTATTCTTGTTATTGATTGACATTACACTTTTACTCCGTAGAAAATGTTTAACAATAGATTAGGTATGACATTTTAATGACACTGAGTTTAAGAACATACTTGTTAATATATTTTCCAAAGATGAGAAAATACAGATATAGTGCTATGAGTAGCAAAACCGAACAATACTTTGAATTACAATACTTTGAACGTTTTATCGCAAAATAAACAAAACCATGAATTAAAATTGAATTTGAATCAAAAGCAATGCTTGGCATGGACTAAACTCGCTATCCTGAGACATAAGATGTTAAGTCTCAACATGTCCAGTAGTTACTCTGGCTATAATGCCCTTTAAAACAAGACATAACAGTGCATTTACGCTACTATTTAGCGGGAGAAATATACATTACGGTGGTTTCTACTCAGGTGGTCTCCTACCTATGAAACCAGTATAGTTCCTTACGAATCATATATTCCAAACCCCGCGTCAATACATCAAATACTTTTTGAACTAAAGTCACTAACACAAATAGTAGCTCATACGTTATCCTGCATCAAAAAGCCATAAACCTTTTGAATAGACACATAAAACATAAAAAGATATATATTTATACATAGCCGTCAACTAGTTATCTACCCCTTTCATCTACCCCCATATAAAGCCGTGTCACAATACGAATGGAAGCAGCTTTTGGTGATACGGACAGCTCGTTCTCCGTATATTGAATATGCAATATTGTTGACGCTGAAGTCACGCACACAGGCAAACTGCATGTGGCTGATGCCTTAGGCCATACTCTGCAATAAGTGTTCTGACGTGTATTGTATATGGAGCGTTAAATTTGACGCTAGATATTTTTTAATGTAATACAAATAGATGGCAGACGTTTTGAAGCCAAATGATTTGACAATAATAATTAAAGTTATATTACATTGATCCCATAGGTACATTATAACTTATGCCACGCTATATGTATGTTTTCAATTTTTTTAAAATTTTTTATATATAGGGTCTTTTGATTATCTAGATTTATAACGATTTTGTTGCGATGAATGACGAGCATGCTATTCGTTGTTAAGCTAAGCTAAGCTCATGGACTGGAGCAAAACCAAGTGATATCATGAATTAAAAATCAATGCTTGGTATTTCACTACGCTCGCCATCCCAAGACCAAGATGTTGAGTCTCATTATGTTCAAAAGTTACTCTGGCTACAATGTCGCCTAAACCGGAATACAATAGTGCATATACACTGATGTTTTGCGGCAGAAATAGATATTGCAGTGGAACCTACCCAGGTGATCTCTCTACTACCAGTAAACTTAATATTTTTCTTCATTTGTAAAGGAATAAAATTAAAAACAAAATTTTCAACTGCACAAGAAATACAAAACCAACCACTATCCGCAATATTCCACTGAACCAAACCGAGCAATCCCAAGACATATTAAGGACATTGCGGAGTTGAATCAAGTCTAGAAACATATTACTTCCATCAGCGGTATTTCACGTTTCGCCGAGTAAACAGATTGCGTGGACATGAGGGTTCTCTCGTTGATGGTGAGATATTTGTTGTATGTCCGACGCCCCTGCACTCACCGACTATTTATTACTACATGATTGCCTTGTTAATCCTTGTGCAAATCGGATGGTAGTTACAACTTCCTGATGGATGGATGAACATATTTCTAAAGAAAGGAGTGAAAGATGCAATGAGTATTTATAAAATAGGTTAAAAATCACGCTGGAGAAATTAAAAATCTTTTCTTTTTTCTGAAAATTACTTTGGGTGTTAGAATTTAAATAACGTAGATAATAGATATAAAAAGTCTTTACTTTAACTAAATTTCTTTCGTTTGTTAATTTCATTATTCATGTTAACGCTTAACTATACTTGCTTTTATTTATTATTTGTCGGTAATTTAATTTTTGTGTGAATGATATTGCAAGCCAGGTGTTTAGTTGAGCAATAATTATCTTTCCTGAAGTATTCATTGCTCAGTTAAGTTAAATCAATGCAGCTTAATGCCACCAAAATCGATCAATGATTCAAAAAAATATGAGGACGGTATTCGTTGGAAAATTAATGTTTTCGATTTTCCATCGAACATCATTTTAAATCTTCAGAGTACTTCATTATTGGGTATTAATTCATTGTTATTTAGCTTCAATGTTATTAATCTATTAGAAAATAATCTGCCTCCTACAAACTATGCCGGTAGCCCTCCCAGCGGCTATGCCAGCGGTATATTCGGGCAGTCGGCAGCTTGTTAAGTACAATAATCACTAGAATTCTACGCGACTGTCACAACCAAAATACACTTATATTTATACAAAAGAAAATAACTCTAAAACAATATAGAATATGTAATTAAGAAATAAAACAATGAACATTCAAAATTCAAAAAAACAATTCGAACAAAAATCAAAATTAAACCAAAAATACTTATTATTCAAAGATTCGTAGCATCTCTCTAAACGTTGTATGATGACATGATGCCCAATGTCTTTATCAGAGGTTATTTACCTCTTTAGTCCATTTGTCGCCCGCTTTGCTACAGAGGGAATTTCTTTGCGGGTTAAAGACAAGTTAGACATTCTCGGAGACTCGCCGAGCTCCGATGCTCGGGGTAATTACAATGACAGCCACTGTTGATGCTGGCTTACAGGAGTTGCAGTGGCGGGTGTGAGGTGCGTATGCACACAGCACATACACGCTATTCTCTCGGCATAGTGTGTAGTCGGCATTACGGATAAATTTAAAATTGTCGCAGACTGATTTCATGCCCAATGACATCCATGCATTTATTTTTGTCTTAAGGTATTTCCAGCCTAATAAGTTTGAATGCAACTCGCTCAAGGCCGCCTTGACCCCGACTCACGTCTTTGTTTCACTTACAAAACAAGATACCTAAGTAGAAAAACGGCGTCCCTATTCATCTAAGGAATCCGTCTCGTAATAAGCTGTGAGACAAGTTGTAGCAAGTTTTAATAGTAAAATTTTGTGCCTTAAAATGGATATTAAATTGGGGAAGAATAGTTCATTTATTTAGTTATTTAAATTAATAAAATATTAGAGAACAGTAAGAAACAAGATTTGTTTCGTATATACGGGACATTACGAGAGATTTTGGTCTCTTTATTTTCAGTGTAGGTATTAAACCCCTGTTCTTTCTACTGATGTTAAACCAACTACGATACGGAGGCTCTCGCCAGTCTATTTGTTCAGACTGAACGAAATGAAAAAGCAAATCTGTTCACGTCAGTATTTTCGCCTCAGTCGACTTTTTCCATTCTTTACTCAAAATTCGGATGTTTCTGTTTTTAACTACCAAAATGCATGGTGGCCTATTGATAAACGGACTAGACTCGACTGCCAACATGTTCACGGTGGTCGCAGGTTCGAATCCCAAGGCACACCTCTAACTTTTCGGAGTCATGTGTGTATTGATAGTCAATCCCCATGCAGTAAAACGGTGAAGGACAACCACTCTCAATCCTACTCTCGATTGTAGAGGAGGCCCGTGCCCTGCAATGGGACGTATAGAGGCTGATACAGAAAATATGGGAGAAGATATTTCTGACAACAATTTAATAATTTTGATAAGTATTTAAAATCTCGCCACGTAGAAATGAAATCAAATGCATTCAAAAACTATCGTTTTTTTCCAGAAGAGGTAGGCAGAGCCACCAGGGCACCCACGCTTCACCTTGTGTGTTACGTTGTCACGTTTCATGCGATTGGTAGGGGACGTGCGTTTCGCCATATTGTACATGAATTCCTGACCCCGGGCTGAAATTGAGTAAAAAAATCCAATATCACTTTGTTCGACCCGGGTTCGAACGCGAGACCTCAGCATTGTAATCGTATCGTAATACCACTGCGCCTCTAAGGCAATAAGAGGCAGTCGTGGCAAATAAAATATTTATAAGATTATAAAAACAAAAAAGCAACAGTTTTAAATTTTCAATGCGAATTCCTGTTCTTGTATCCCTCTGGAATTAAGTGTACCTTCCAAAGCAGACGTTGGGTCAAAGTTTTGATTGTAATGACGCTTCGTCTTTCCTCCCCTGTGCAATACTTTAACAGCAATTCCTTTATTGCATGTATTTATTTATAAATATTGTTTTATATTAAATAATTTATCGCTACTATTTGCTGTAGAGCGGGTATAAAGCAGTGACATATATATGGACAGGGCGGAAAGCGCATAGAGTGTTCCGACGTAAGTGGTGCGCGCTCCAGTGCATCTCTAGTGGAGCGTTATTGAAATTAGTCATCACTCACAACGGTTTCGAAAATGCTTGCTTGTATTTTGAAAGACAGTTTAATAAAAATTATAATATTTATATACTCGTAGAAATTATATTTTTATCACCCTTTGTACAAAGTCCTTTGAATTAAGTAAATTACATATTTATTTTAAATTTCCACGGTCATCTTTTTGAAACTCCAAATGTACTGTAAGTGCGTGGTGGCCTGTTGGTAAACGGACCAGACGCGGCTGCCAACATGTTCACGGTGGTCGCGGGTTCGAATCCCAGGGCACACCTCTGACTTTTCGGAGTCATGTGTGTATTGATAGTCAATCACCACGCACTAAAACGGTGAAGGAAAACATCGTGAGGAAACCTGCATACCAATTCATAAGAATTTATATGGTATGTAAGTCCACCAACCCGTACTAGGCCAGCGTGGTGGACTATATGGCCTAACCACTCTCAATCGTACTCTCGATTGTAGAGTAGGCCCGTGCCCTGCAGTGGGACGTATATGGGCTGATCCAGAATCCAGAAATGTACTGAAGATTCTATCTTTAATTTTTAAATCAATGGTATAAAGATGTTTCCTTACCGACATAAAGATTAAAGATAGCGTACAAAGTCAGACATAGCTAAAGCGCGTCTAAGTCAGACTTCAGCTTGCCTTATCCGGTTACTGACAGCATTTCGAAGTTTATGGCTGCATAAAGCCCATTGTATTAAAGTCAGTATAAGGACAAATATTATCACAGATAGAAAAAAAAGAAAAAAGAAAAGGAGATCGGTCGATTTCCTAAGGAAGATGGGCCTAGTAGTGAAAACTTGACGGACACAAATGAGACCTAGAATTAAATAATAAAGATTAAATATCCTTTAAAAATAATAAAGTCTTTTTGAGCTACGATATGGGGTATTTAAGATATATCCTCTTAAAGTTTTACAAAAACTACCATATTCTACTATCTTCACATATAATATTTGGACAATATTTTATATTTTCTGTAACTATGTAAATAATATCGTAAAATGTAAATAAATGTTAATAATATTGTAAAATGTATTACATTATTATAAACACGTGAAATACTTTTCGATATAAAGTTGATTAAGAAAGCATTTCTGGGGGTAGAAATATCCGTTCCAAAAGTAGGTAGGTCATTCTAAAAAGGGAATGATGACGGTAAAAATTGATAATAAGAAACACATTTTTATAATAAAAAGTATCTCATGTACCTGGTAGTGACAATACATTGTCGAGGTGCTTTGCAATAGGTGTGATATCATTTTGGTACCTAGCCCAACCAAGGTACCACATAATAGTCATTACAAGTGCAGAGCATCCCACTGTCCTTTTGATTGCAATGCAATTACAATAATATTGTATTATTGCATTGTGGCCATTTTGAGAGTTGTCGATCTGAATATAAACAAAACATATTTTTGTTCTGTCCTAACCAATAAGGCACTAAGTGGTCTGGCATACTATTTATCTCATTAAAATCGATTGATGTTATAGAATTCTTTATAATTGTAAACATGTCTTGTACTTGTTTACTGGTGGTAGGTCTCTCATATGTGAGAGGCTGCCTGGGTGGGTACCACCGCAATGTCTATTTCTCCCGTCAAACAGCAGTTTAAATGCACTGTTGTGTTTCGGATTGAAGGACATTGTAGCCAGAGTAACTACTGGACATATTGAGACTTAACATCTTATGTCTCAGGATGGCGAGCGCAGTGGAGTGCCAATCATTGCTTTGTTATTCAAGGTGCTGTTTGGCTTTGCTACTGTTCATGAGCGGTCGTATCGCTTACCATCAGGCGAACGGCATGCTCGTCTCGCCATTCATAGAAATAAAAAAAAAAAAAAAAAAAACATGTTAGAACTAAAATAATATAATTAATATTATAGAGCCTTTCCGTCATAAAAGGTATTGCGTAGGTGCACTGAGCAAGCTCTGCTATTTTTGGGAATATAATAATTATAATCTTTTTTAGAGTAGCCAAGAGTTGTCGTAAATAATTAACACAAAATAACCAACATCACAAAAGCACATTCCTTTCGCGACCAAGCACAAAGAATAGAATTTGACAAACACTGAATGAATTTGACAGATGTCAATTCTGATATTATTGCAAACAATGCAAAAAGTGGTAGAATATTTTATGATATCCTTTTTTTTTACAAAATCTGATCCCCACGGTGTAGGATAAAAATAAATAGAGAAATGAATCTAAAAAAATACGCATGATTTTTTAGTCATACTTAATTTCTTGTCCGTAGTTGGACCAAATCGACTGATCTCCTTTATTAGTCACAGACTCAGAATAAAAGTATGTAACATGCGAGTGACATTTGAAATCAAGTACCTATTAAAACAAACAATAAGATATGTGTAACGTAGGCCCAGTTGAATAAACTAACTTTGAGTATAAATAATTTTAACTTTGACAATGTCATCTCCATACATTTCAGAAGTTTTTGACATCGTTAATGTATGGGATTGATATTTTCGAAGTTAAAATTATGGACAAAGTTAGTTTTTGCAATTGGACCTGAAAAAAAGCATTAATTAGGTGACATATTATGTCACTAATTAGATATCCTAAATTAATCATGATTTTTATGAAATATAGAGTCTAAATACTATATTCTATGGTATGTAAGTCCGCTAACCCGCACTAGGCCAGCGTGGTGGACTATATGGCCTAACCACTCTCAATCGTACTGTCGATTGTAGAGTAGGCTCGTGCCCTGCAGTGGGACCTATATGGGTTGATACAAATACAGAAATACTAACTGAATTTAATCATAATACAAAAGATGCAAAAAATACACTTCCTACTCTTTAGGAATGTACACGACATAATTTCAAGCAAATAATACCATAGCCTCGTAAACGCTGAGCCAAGCAGTGACGCGTAATCACAGAGTTGGCAAAAGCACTAAAAAAAGGCAAACTAGCCAACACAACCGTACAAACAAATAGACCGCAAAGAGGCATACCATAAATCCCACTTACTTTGCCGCTATCCAACGATTTAGAACTAACTGGTAGTTATAAATTTTCGGATACGCTACCGAAAATAGCTGCGGCGGAGGCCTGGTTCGCGGCCAAACAGATGAAATGTAGCCAGTCGCCGCTCCATTAGGAATTAATGGGCCGATTCGAGAAATGTCATCTTCCGGTAAATACTAACGATAATTCATTTCTTACCCGCGTAAGCCCGGCCACATTTGTACAAAAACAGGGACGGCGAAAACAACCTGTGAATGAAAGTGATTCATTCCGCAAATTAACTGCTGAAAAGATGGTTTTGTTTGTGCAAAGAGCTTCCCTGTGAGGGTCGTTAGGGCATTTTTATGAAAATAAATATGCTTATTTAATTAATTTCTTTGAAGAGACACTCCGGGTTTGAATACGGTGTTCATTAGCTCCATGACAATTTCCAGTTTGGACAATTAGCTGGATGTTAAGTAATTATGATAAATGCGTGTTGGAATCACATTATGTTGTTTTCTTTGTTTATTAAGTTTAAATACAACGCGAAATTCTTTATATATCATATTTCTCCAGTTGTATAATAGGGACAGCAATATACCAGCATGTGTGGGTGACTATACACATTTTGTGGGTCTCTATGAGCTGAGGTGGTTAACCCCACTAAGTTGATTTTCATGCTCACCAATTGTCACACGTGTACTATAACAAAAGAACGTTAATGTAACAAAAGAATATTTCAGAACAAAGAAGTAAATATGCATTGAAATAAAACTTTTTTATACGTATTTTATCTCAAATTAGGTTTAATTCTCACATTGTAACGTTCACGTAAATCGAAGAAACCATTAAGTAAATAGACCTTAAAATGATTACTTCAACCTATGTCAAACTCAGAGATGTCGATACAGACAATTATTAAGAACGTGCTCACTATACAATTCACGTAATACGTCATATCTAATAACTAATAATTCAAGCTAACACACATCATATTACATCAGGAAGCTAATATATAGTCTGTGTTTGCATCATGTATGATTAATATTCGATAATTGGCACGGACACGCGTTCCTACTTAATCTATGAATTGCTAATATGAGCCCTATGTCAGGTCGGGGCAAACGGAAATGGGCAATCTACATACGTATATAGACGTAGTATATAGTATGCACAGCCGTCCATTTGACTGGCTTTAGGTCAATTGCTATGAAGCAGAAATAATCGCATTATGATTATTATTTGGATGATAAAAGTAGGTAAAACATAAGATTTTTTCCTAAGATATATAAGCGATTATGAAAATTTTATTGTATTAGATTAAAATAAGATCTTATATTTTTATGTTAAAAATAACCTTCGTGGTTGCCTAAGCAGCTACTTGCTAAATATTTATTTGTTATTTTTATGTAATAATGGTAAATTCTATTCGCACTTACGTAAGTCACGTTCCAAATTTTCATCATTTTATTCGATGATCACTTTCAAGATGGAAAGAAATTACTTATTGCCAAGAGTGCGTTCACTCATAGTTTAATAAAACAATTCTATCGTTAACAGTTGGTCTAGGAATTAATTTTAGTTCCCAAACCCTTTCTCCTACCAACGTTTTTGTTAAGTTCGCTACAAACCCAATCAAGTTGAATACTAGGTCAGAAAATTTCTTAAATGAAAATTTAAATCAATAACCAAGTCGGCCAACTTCGCCAATTTATCTTAGAAGTTTCGCTGGAAAAGTTTGATCAAATATTGATAGACACGAACAACCCATAGTTGCGTGCGGTGGAATAACGCAAGTCATTGTTCAGTCTCGTGTGGGGAATTGTGTTAAACCTCACTCTCAAACTATTCCACTAACGCAAAGCGAAAAACGTAATCTAATAAATCTCGAAGAAAGAACGTGGCGTGAATCGAATATCAAAACTAAAGGTCTGCGGGGAAAAATGTTGATGCTCGTATAAAACAATGGATGGAGTCTCATAGAGAGTTGAAACATTGGTGTGTCATAGTTCGTGACGGGGCTTCCTTCATCGCGAGCCAGCGCGTGCCAGGCGAGTGCACTGCAATATCAATTTCACGGATTAAACGTCAAAATGGATGAATATCGTGTTTTCATGTCGCTTCTGTAGGTTGTGTTTGGTCTCGTTCGTGGATTTATATATTATTACATGGTGTTCACGCAAAATCGCTGCCGTATCGGAAAAACTATCACGATTTTACTATATTAACACCGGCCCATCTGAATAGGGTATTTGACTCAAATTTTTTTATTGTATTTATCAAAACTTTTCCACAGCTATGGTCTAACAAACAAAGAAATTTATAAATCCATTTAGAATTAAACAAGTTAGAAACGTTTTAAATCTTGTAGTGGGGGTAACAGAAAAGAAATGCAAAACCAAGATAGTGACGTCACTAGGGTTAATATACATTACAGTGTGCGGGTGTGAAAGAGACAGCAAGATGTCCCCACTACACCCCCACTCTTAAATTTTAAATGTTAATATTTGCCTTATGTTACAAGCTACTTTAATACTTTTTTGACAGCAAGGCTTTATTTTTAACGTATTTGTATTTGGAAGCGAAATAATACAAAAAATCGATAATAGTCAAATACCCTATTGCAAAATAATCTATTGCAAATATCCTGGCTCAACAATTTATTGAAAAATCTAGCCTTCTCATCCGCTGTGTATGCAAATTTAAATTGTGATCCCGTTAACAAATTTATATTGTGTATGAATTTCACCAAATGTTACAAGATGATAAAAATTTACATTCCGCAAAACTTTTGCAAGAAGGTATAAATTAATTAGAAAATTGTGTTCAACTTGAAGTCGGGGCATCAGACCAGCGCGGTAACAAGTTTCCTCGCCGACTGAATTCCGGGTCCCCACAATATGGATTAGGTCAATTTAAAATGATTACCATAATTTCTTATCAAAAACTTTCGGCCGAGTTTCAGTGATGAATATTCAAAAAGGTCTTTATTTGGCTGCTCATTCCCCTTGTAAAATATTTAATCTGCACAGCGCTGTCGGGTTGTCATTGGGAGCTTGTTACCTGTGTGTGTACATTGAAGAGTAAACAGGAACTTTAAAATATAACATATCGATCGGTTTCAATATTCCGGGGTATTATTTATTGCTGAACAGAGCGCAGAAAGTTTGCCGACGCGCTACCGGTATAAAATTTGTTGTAACACACTGGGGCTCGGATAGCCTAGGGTTACTTTGAGACAACTTTTCCATTTGCCGGCTGTGTCGAATGCGAGGGCAGTAGAACATGCCTGTTACAGGCAACAGTCAATAAATCGTCCGGTCAGCGTGCCAATACGGGGCTACTGTTGTCCATTCTTTCGAAAACTTGACTAATGCAAGCAAAGAAAGAAATGTTTAAAAGTATTTTGTTGGTAATTTTTGGTACAATACTGAAAACTGATGTTATCTATGGTTTACGATTAATAACTACGTATACTAATGTTTTAGTAATTGAAATTTATACTCTATAACAGTCTTAAAGGATTAAAGTAATATAAAAAATCTTTTCTTGACCCTAATAAAGGCTAGTAAAAATTAATTTTCTTTCGTGTATAAAATTCTTATCCGCAACGACAAAAACATAATTGTAAAACTTGGGTTAAGTCAGAGCCAAATTGCCTGTTTTAATTAAAAAACCGTGCGCCAAGGGCGTGGTGGGAGATAACAATTTTAGGTAACGACGATATTCAAAGAACTCCTTTATGGGCGATTTGCGCGGCAACCCGCATAATGAATGAGACTCCGCTGTATACACCGCACTATATTTATTATCTTAAACATTATGAGTAGCTTAACTGGCTTCTGAGGCCAGAAGTAATTCCCGGACAGTATTAGACTTGTCAAATATACCATTTAAACACGTTCAAGGAAATGCAAAAATATTCACGACCCCTATTTAGAAAAGGTAAGTTCGATACCGAGTTACGTATACCAAGAAATCATAAAAACTATTTACATAAGTTCCGTAGTTTTTCTTTACATACAGATAGTCTCAAAGGTTTATTTTACCTGAGGCAGCGCCCAATTTGCGATGGACATGAATTTTCCCAACCCAGAGATTGAGACAAAGACAAAAGGTCGGCCTGGTTAAGACTTATGAAAATTGCGGTCCCATACACACGCCTCAGCGAACGTGGCCGGAAAAGATGCGAAACTTTATTCGTTTTATGGGCAACACATTATTTCCAACGTCAAAAAAGTAATTTTGTTCTTACCAAGTGCAGCTCTTCAAAGTTGGAGTGAAAAGGGATTTCTATTGCTTAATCATTGAGTGATACAATAATATTTATTTAATAATATCAGTTATTTTAGAACATATGATTGAATTTATAATACAATAATATTATTAGTAAACATTACGGAACAGTTTAAAATCTGGTCTTACACCACAGTAATGTAAAGTTGGGGCAAAATTAGTTTATCCATGTTATAAAATAATTAACTTATGCCTTATAATGTAACACAAGGCTCTGACCGTCAGATCAACTTTTTCGCCAATATAAATACTCGCAGGGAATTTTCATCTCATTTATACATTACAAACGAATCGGCAATTAATTCGATGTTACAGGCATTCCGGTGGCTTTGTAACTCACGTTAATGTGCCAAGGGTTAATAACTCATCGCCTATCTTGCCATAAAAGCTTTTCTGAAGTTGCAAAGTGCATAGTTACATAATCTGGTCTTTCGCATACTCGTTACGCTCCTCAAGTTACTTTTAATGAATATAAATCAACGAAAATACGTTTAGCTTGTATTAAGCACCTAATTATATTATTAGGTTACGTGATGTCATCGAGATAGTAATGATTTCAAAGATTTTTTTTAATCTAAATAAATAAAATATTGTTTTATAAAAAAGAGCGATTAGATTATTTATTTGGATTAAATATTCTCTGAAATACCGGACAGATTTGAAAAAAAATCTATTAGACTTTTAGAATCCTATATTACCACTGACGAAAAAAGACGACAGAACTTTTTGAAAAAAAAAATGTATCTACACCCGGACGGAGCCAGGCCGGGCCACTAGTAAGCGACATACGGAAAAAAAATAGTTAATTATGTTAATAATTAAGGTCGCTATGGAAATCTTCGAGGGAGGTTTAGTATACTTCATGTGGCTTTAGAGAAAGAAAGAGAGAGAGAGAGATCAATGACTTTTGCGTTTCAGTATTAGCCTCGAGCAGGCCAGCATCAATTTGTTAACCAACTTCAATTCTTTTGCGAAATAAAACCCCATATTTGAAATATTAAACATTGTAGTTAAAAAAATATAAAAAACGTATTTAAAAAAAAACACATTTCAAGTTTTGCAACTTCCTGTACTTTCAGTACTCAACTTAGCCCTCCATCAGGGTGCGGTACGGTTCCGATCCTTTTGTTTTACCCTAACCCTTTGCCTCTCACCTCTTGAAAGCCATTAAAAATGTTGCGGGCGCCGACATTCTGTACGACACAATACCCACATATACATTGTAGGTATGCGTATGTTTCCATCCCTAAGTTTTTACTTCACTGAGTACTCGTCAAGAATGGGGAGCTGGTATTCGCAATCTTGCATATTTGTTTGTGGGTAGGATTTTTTTATCTGCTGTTAAAGATTCACACTTGCTGTCCTGGCAATGTCAATGAAATTTCAGCTTAATACCAGTTTGAATAAGATATATTCTAAAACAATTACGTATGCCGCCCGGTGATCGTTGGACAGCTAAGCGTGATGATAATCAGCAGACACAGATTAGAAGACTTGCCATAGACGTAAATCTTTTGCGTTTTGGGATCAGCTAATATGTATCTGTTTTCAATCAGGATGTTATATTTTTTTAAGCGGTAAAAGATAATCATGTCTCGCAAGTAAATTATCTAAGTTAGAAGTTGTAACTGTATGAGGCATTAACTTCTATATCTTTAAGGAAATATTTCGATGTTAAGATTTTCTAGTAAGCAATAACTAACACAATTCACTGTAGCGAATCACTAAAGTGCATCTTGCGTTATATCAGCTTCAAAGATTATGAAGATTAATTTAAAGTTTTAAAAAATATTTGCAATATTTCCTCTTAAAACCGCATTATAAAAATCTACACCCGCTCAGAGTCAGCCGGGGAATATGAAAATCGAAGGCTTCGTAGTCAGGTAAGACTCAATTATCGATGACGCCATCGGCCATGAATATTGATGCGAGTATTTGCATACTCATCGCATCAACCCAACTGAAGAAAAACAAAGACAGATCGTACGGAAAAAATGCACGAATGGGTGTCAAAGCGACGGTGATAGGAAATTGTGATGGTGTGTCAATGAGGTCTTTTGTCGTGTGTGAAACAGTATTGACACGGACTTAGGCGTATTTATAGAGATCGCTTTTGACTTGAATTATGTTGTGACAGAGCTTTGTGATTTTAAAAGCAACATGGGATTAGAACGTTAGGTTCTAGTATTGATTTTTACGTTAACGAGAAAGAGGATAGGTTATAAACAAAAGATAAACTCAAAGAAGAAGTTATTAATATTCTTAAGTGATAACCAAAACACATGTTCTATAAAACTAATAGAAACCGTACAGTAACAATTTACTGTCCATTTTCAGTATCAACAGATTTCGGACCTTGTTGTTTTTAGGAACAAAAACACAGTAGAATGAAAATGAAAGGAAACTAAAAAATCCGTTCACAAACGTTTCAAAAATATTCCAAAGCGACTTCCATCAAATAATAAACACAAAAAACCTGCACGCACTATAAAAGAAATACAAACACAAATCACACAGGATGCATAAAGAAATAGATTACCACGAGCACAAATAACTGCAATAAATCTAAAACAAATACAATTGGATTGTTTCGTATGATATACGTTGTCGAAAGTTAGATAGGTTACCTGGACTATTGTTGGCGTGTTTGAGGCAGCATTCAAAACGACTGCTTTAATGGCTGAATATTCATACGAACGCATTTTTGACAGCCTTTCACGTTTTTCGATGCGAAAAACATCGCCGATTGGAATTTATGATTTTGTCCAAAGGCTGTCAAATTTTGTGTAATTAAAACTGTACCCGTCAAATATTTTATTTTCTGTTACGAGTTTTTATGAAATGCATTGTTTTAAATTCATTTTTCGTGAAATGGAATAAACATGTGCGTGGATACATTTTTCCTGGACAAATATTTTATTACATTTGTATTATGATACAACATCACATATTATAGTATATATGGTTTGATTTTAAATTTATTTTTATTCCTTCATCAGATCAGCTGCATTTTCTACATAGTTTTGAATCTCTTACTTCTATTTATTTAAATTAGCAAAAACCTTCTCACACTGCATGTACCTAAGTTATAATTACATTGGATTCTAATTTAAGAAGTCGCACAACCGTTTCAGTAAATTCGTCTTGTAAATTAAATCCTTTCTATGTCACAACAGTGAAGTAAGATATTTTAATTATATTAATTGTAATAAATATCAACATAGGATCTGGGAGCTCTATTTTAACCAACAAATTATTAAAACTCCATAATTATTTACAATATTATCGTGAAATCGCGTCTCATGCACAAAATTCACCAACACTGCAGAACTCAGAAAGATTCATCTGAAGCCAAGTAACATCAACTCTAAGCTTACATGCCGTTTCCATAAATACATAATTGGTACACACAATGCAAGCACAATACAAACGGATTCGCAGAACAGCATGCAACGCTATTTACAGGCCCGCATGTGAAATTCATCCATTGTCCTACAATGACAAATAGAACGAGGAGCGGTGACCTCAGGTATTTATGGAGCGTGCCCACGCCACGTCTCTATGCAACCATACAAGATGAGTTGCAAAGCAAACTAACACGTGGACAGATCAGCAGATCAATGTGGAATGATGTTTGAACTTTGCGAGTTCGGAATTCAAATTTAGCTGTTGGTTCAAATACCAACCACAGGAGATTATGGAATAATTGACCCTATTGAGTATGTCACGCACCATACAATATGAGTTATGCAGCAAACTACACGTGGGAAGATCAAAAGATCGAAGCGGAATAATTTTTGGTCTTTGCAAGTTCCAAATTCAGATTAGTTGGTGGTTTAAATACCAACCACAAGAGGTCAAGAGATTATGGGACAATTGACCCCAGTGAGTATGTCACGCACCATACAATACGAGTTACAAAGTAAAATAACACGTGTATAAATCAGCAGATCAATGTGGAATTATTTTTCGACTTTGCAAGTTCCAAATTTAAACTTAGCTGGTGGTTCAAATAGCGAACACAAAAGATTATGGGGTATTCGTCATGAATGTGTGAAATACGCACCATTAAATATGAGTTGCCAAGCCAACTAACACCTGGATACATGGATAGAAGATTAAAGTTGAATGACCTTTCGAAGTTGCAAGTTCCAACTTCATTATTGTGGATGAACTGTTTGTGTTGAAACCGCAACCATGGAATGCTGTAGGACTTTCCTAGGACCAAATGCCTATTTAACTGGTGGTGAAAATACCGACCACAAAGATAAGGTGGGATATTTATGATAGTAATAAAAATGAGTTACAAAGCAATCTTACCAGTTGATAGATCAGCAAATGAGAACGGAATGATGTTTGAACGTTACAATTTTCGAATACGCACATAGCTGACGGTAGAATAATCGTACTGCCTACATAGCCACTACCGCAAATGAAATGATACTGTAGATGACATACTCCTTATGATAGACAATGAGTATGCGATGTCAGAGTTTGGTGGACACCAGAGGTCGACAACCTGCGGCAGATGCAGTTCTTTAATTCTATACGCCAATACAATTTATTTAAACTAATACTATCACTACTAAAAAATCATTTTGAATCCATTTATGAGGATAAGGCACTATTTCTATCTCTCAGCCACTTGTCCTCGTTTTTATTTATCACCCCAACCTCGTGACAGGCGTCGTAATAGTCATCAGAGAAAAAATGTGGCTCTTTAAAAAATTTGAAATTTTGTAATTTTTGACTCTTCCAACTCATTAGGTTGCCGACCCCTGGTGTAGACTCCTAACCATAAATAATCTACATAAATAGCTAAGAAGATAACATCGCTGAAATGTGATCTTTGCTGATGGATAAAAGGAACGAACAATGTCAGGTTATGGCATAGAATTGTTATAGGAAACAATATATCACATGAACATTAGCTACCTCTATACAATATAGATAAAAAGAATATATCTATGAAACACGACATTAGCGTAGGTGGTTCATATTATGGCACCATTGTCAAGGCAGACAAAGCCAAGGTGCTGCCTTTCAAAGACAACATAATGCACCCCCTTTTAGCAAAATCTTTTATACATCTGTCCTTGCCGATACTCTTGAGATAAAAGAACGTACTAATTGACAAAATATAACATGTCGAATATACTACTTTTTTTTCGATTACTAAAGCACATTTCTTAGGGTAGAGGATCCCAAGGCCTTTGAAAATCTATTTAACGGTCTAATGGTGATAAACTGCATTTATATTGTGCCATAACTTCATATTAACGTGTATATATCTCCATATTCCCGTAGTAAATTGGAAAAATGTGTCGTGAATACACAACGTCATAAAATCCAATAAAAATCGCATCACGATAAAGTTGGTTTACTCCGTCGTCGTGTCGCGTCGCGCGGTGTTAGCTCACAGAGTGTTGTATTCAAATTAGTTTTCACTCGGGCATTTATTCCAATAAACTCGAATATGGTGGTAGGTCTCTCATATGTGAGAGGCCATCTGGGTAGGTACCACCGCAATGTATTTCTGCCCAACAGCAATATAGCAATATAATAATATATCTAGTAATAGACTAACCCTATTACAAGATCAATAAAGCAATTTATATCCTATGTTAGATTCTACATTCTAGTAATTAACAGCAATTAATTTCTGCAGTATTTTTATATGAGGACATAGTTCCTGTCTCAGATTCTATATAATAGTTGTTAATATATTTTTCATGTTGTTTTTATATCTGAGGGCAACTAAGTTACAATACACATGTTCATGTCTAGTTTAGCTGCAGAGAGAAAACATTTATGTTTCCAACTTTAATAAATATACAAGCACATGCCTACATCCCTAAGAAGTATGGAGAGGTAACATTAGTACAACTCACGGTTCACCCAGCTCGTTTTCATTCCGACTATAATAACTACAAGTATTATAATAACATATAACACGCATCATGCCTTTTTCCATGTATGTGTAGGCAGAGTTGCAATGAGGACACCCACGTTTCGTTCTGTGATACATCCCACGATGTGACAGGAGGCGAGCATACGCTATGTCATGCTATAACTGGTAGAGATTTCTGATTTCGAGGGCTCATAATAAAGAGAAAATCCAATATCATAAAACTAACCCGTGATTCGAACCCAAGACTTCAGCGTTATACTAGTACCGTAGTACAAGTACGCCACTACGGCAGTCGCAACTATATACAACTATTATGACACATAAAACATTCCCAATACGCATTATCTGACTATTAATAAAATGTTTACCGACTTCATTTAGAATAAAGTAGGCAGCAAATACAAATATCAAAGAGTATCTTATTTCTTCTTTCTTATTGTATCAAATTACAACGTTTCGTAAATGAATTGTCCTAAAAAAGAAATTCAAGTTCTGAGAGAAAAATTGTCGAGTTTGTAATGTATAATGCGACTTCCTTATTATGAAAATTACATTATCTCGAGATGGGAGGCTGTGCTTAATTAATTTATGTCACTCAATTTTTGGAACATTTCAAGGAATTCATTGGAGAGGAAAATGTGTCTCGTAAAAAACGGGCGGAAAATATATTACTAACAAAATTACAAAATTGACTTGAGTTTGAGTGGGACGTAATATCACTTAATTTTATGATTTGTATGGAATATTTTTTGTAAAATGTTTTTTTTTTAATACTCAATAACACGCAATTACGTTGGAAGACACATCATCCTATTCCAGTATCAATCGAATATTTTTGATGACTTCAATACTTTGCAGGTAGAGCCCAGCTTTAGCCGATAGTGTAAAATAACTAGACGACAGAAAACCAATGCCGGCGGTCAGTGAGATTATCGGCTACCCAAAAATTTTAAGTCTTGTTCAATATTCTCTATTTTCTTTCATATTTTAAAAATCCTTAGTTTAAAAATAGATTTATCTGATATTGATTTATCTGATATGATTTATTAAAAGATTGTCTAAAAATCCTTAGTTTTATGAAAGGACATCGTTTCCTTACTATTATCATTTGTTTATTTGCCAAAATTTGTGAATGTTGCTGACAAAAAATCGATCTTCCAATTAATGCCTCTCATTGTCTCATACAACTCTTTTAGGAATAACTTCAAAAATCAAACTACGTACATTAATTAATTTATCAAGGCTTAAATATAGGGCGTAAATATTAATCTGTTTCTCGTACTATGACATAATATTATGCTCATGTCATCACTCCTTCGCCGATACAGAAACAAATATTTAACACATTCGCTTGCAGACAACAATCGATTTGATATTCCAGACACAGGCTGACTGCGCGCCGTGGATGAAAACCGCGTAACGGGAAACACCCCAGGGCAGATATTCATTGAAGCAAGATCGCGGTTCAGCGCGGTTATATGCGCTGCAAATAAAGTATAAAAAATTTAAAACTAAAGATATTTTTTGCTAGGATATTCGCATCTGACTCGTTACCAACCTCTGTAAAGAGGTATAAAGGTACTAGTTTTGCAAGTCTATGGTTGCAAGCAATTATATGCGCAGTTCCGGTTATGCTGTCTATATGGAATCGATTGTCGACCAGTGAGCAATAGTGGTAGTTCCAAGTTGTTTGATACTCTTAAACTGCACTTACAACAAAAGTCTTCACGTTTCAGTGCGCTCACTTGCCAGTATTTAAAATAATCTATGCAAAGTTTTATTCTGTTCAAAGTTTATTCTGTTCAATATCATTATTTTTGTTCAAAGTTCAAATAAGGAATCCAGTTCAAATGATCGCAGCCGTAAAATTTCTAGATACTGTAACTTTATAGGAAGCCACAAAACAGTTTTAAAGTTCCAGTCTTATTTTTAGTTTTATTATTTCGTCTAGTCTTTCATAGGGTTTGATACTGAGGTGAATGCTCCTCGAAAAAAGAATTGTAAAACAAAAACGCTATAAAACTGTAAGTACATACGGGTCTAATACCTTTGAACCCTGTCCCGATTTAACAATTCACCAGGTAGAAACTATACATTTGAGGGTGGACAAGTATACATAGGTAATTTCTGGGTTTCGTGGCTGTTTCCATTGGTTTATTCGAGTCTAATGTAGCTCATTTGGACTCATTTTGTATAATTAAAAATAAAGATGATTGTAAAATACGGATGGAAATATCAGCAGTCGGATATGACTAATGTCTACGTAAAGAAAGTTATGGATAGATGGAGTTTTTATAAGAGTAAAAGGTGAGAACTTTCAAATTTAAATACCATAAAACTATCGCATTAAATTGTACCTAATTTTTAAAAGCATTTTACAATATAATCTATTGCATGTCGAATTTTACTTTTACACATACAATCTTCCGCTTTTCTAGTGTTACATATAAAATATCTAAACTCAATATCTTAATAACACTCTTATTTTACTCTATCTTAATAATCTCACTGAAACAAGATAAAATAAAATAGTTTACAACATAAAAATACAAACAGACCCGACGGAATCCCCTTTTATTTCCACTATACAATCTGCATAAATTCCATTACAGCATAAAAATGGAAGTACGTCAAGAATAATTCCTGACGCGAGCGTTTCCATTATTCCGCCGCGATCATCTAGATAGCGAGAAGTACTCGTAGCTTTGTTAGTGAAATAGCGGCCGAAGCGTAAAACTAACCAGGATAACACAATCAGATCGAGATGCACCTATAACAATACGCGATACTTAAGTGATCAAACATTTCCTCTTGGCCGGGTAAAACAACGAAACAATTCCTAGCAAAGTTTGGTGCTGATATTTTGATAAATATTTGCGAACTTTATAATGCTCAACCAATAGATAATACCGAAGCAGTTAAAGAAATATATGATAGACACGAAAAATATTTTAAAATACATGGTGGTTTGCATTGTCGTTTAAATTAAGCGGCGAATGTTAGTAGGCAAAATTACCTTTCGCTGTTTCATACGTACTTGCGTATACCAATTACCAAATACTTTCAAATTTAACTGTCATTCAAGAATTTAGACGGAAGATATTGGGAAACTGATGAAGCTGCCAGTCTGACACGCAGTAGTCGCGTCACCTGCACAGGATCGGATTACAATGACGTCATGCCTGTCAGCAATCCCCACGACATGAAGTTTGATTGCCAGCTAGAACACATACAAGATCTCGATATCAATTACGAGGTGCCTGCGGTAAGCCACGTATGACACGCGATGACTAAATGAATGATATTCCTTTGGTGAAGGGACTCGTGTTTTATCGCCCCACATACTGTATACATTGGTTGTCTAGAAATATTTATTTAGTGTCCTTACAGGATTTTATAAGTGATCATTCAACATAAAATTATGCACTCTGAAAGCATCGACAGTATCAAAGCATAATAAAGCTCGATGCAATTAATAAAGGAAGATATTTAAAAACTTTGAATTAACCGCATTTTATTGATGAAGAGAATCAGTGCTGAATATATATATATATAGATTTACTAGTATAAAAAAAACACTACATACGTGTAAGCACTTACTTACACTATTTTTTATTGCAATTAATAGCGAAACAAGCATGATATTCGCCTGATAGTAAGCGATAGAACCGCTCAAGGACAGCAAACCCTAACAACAACATGAATTACAAAGCAATGATTGGAATTCCATTGCACTCACCATCGTAAGGCATAAGGTTTTAAGTTGCAATTTGTGCAGTAGTCACTTTGGCTTCAGTTTTTTAGAAACCAGAACACAACAGTGCATGTCTGCCGTTTGGCGAGAGTAATAAATATTAAGGTGGTACCTAACTAGGTGATCTGACCCTTATAAGACACTTACCACCAGCAATTCAGTGTATTGCAAAAATAAGAACAAGAGTCATAATTAAGACATTAGAAAATGTCCAACATTTGTTGATGGAATGCGTCAAGACGAAAATTGTTAGGGAGCCTCTGATAAATTCATTCAAAATTACTTTGTTAGATATTGAGTTATTTTAAACCATACTATCAGAACATCTCTGTAAAACAGTTCTTTAATAATTTAGATTACGATAATTTTAAGGTATTATGGAGTTGACACAGTGAAAATGTGGCCAAAAGCTCCTTATTTAAACAACAAATATTAATTTACTTTTAATAAAACATTCAAAACCTTCATTTTCGCTAACAACCTTACTCCACACTAGTTTACCCTCCAATGAAGCCTTGTATCTAGTGACCAGAACTGATTACACACAGTCCCCACGATTCGGTTTACACGCCAGTGGTGACGAAACCTCCTAACCACGTTACGGTCGATGACAAAGGCAATGTGATTGGTTTAGGGCATGCTTATGAACATCGACAGTTCCCTAGTGCCACCGAATTAGATGTTACCGTGAATAGTCACATTTAAATATGGCGGAATATTCATATATCTCAAGCTGATTTTCTTTTACTTCATTTTCACTGATTTTCACTGATTTTCACTGATTTTCTTTCACTTTTACTTCATTCCACTTCATGAAATTGCGGATTATCAATGTGCCGAATTATTATCAATGTAGCACTTACGGTCCATCTGTTTTTGGACCGCCAGATCTAACTGTGCTAGAACATTTTATCTTAAATCCATATGGAACTATACTATTATACAAAGGCTACTAAGAATTTAGGCAGACTTCACTTTAAATAACCTAAAACGAAAGTCAATTTCACAGTGCTTAAAAATGTTTTTCACCTGCAGAATGAAACATTTATAAAATAACTTACAGTAGACTGGTCTATTTCCACTTAAACTAATTCCAATTATTTACAGTAACGTACAAGACGCATATATCTCAGTAGATATCTGAAACGTAACATCTGGAACCATCGATGCAGTTGTCAATCACTGATTCATGATCTATTAAGCATAGATGTTATGTCATGTAACAAAGCGTAGATGTTATGATACATAATAAACGTGATTGGAATTTCTGTAATAGTAATTTTAACGAGGTCAATTAGTATTGATACATGAAATGAAGAGTTTCTATAGAATAAATGATTTAATTAGGTCATTAATTCGCACAGATGTTTTAAAACCCAAGTGTCTCACTTTATATCAGCGCCCAAAACACTAGACATAAAAGAATATTAGTTAAACCAGCTTTAAAATCAGAATGGAACAAAAATATTAAATATTTCTTTCATTCCCTAGCTTTCGTACTATATTGTGATCGTAAAGGGTTAAAAAAGGTAATTTGAAAGTCGTGCAATTTTGAAGGTCAGATACCTACATATATCACGAAGTACATCAGGCCATATAAAAAAGGAAACAAAGCCTCAACGGAATTGCTAAACCAATTCAAGAAGCTATAAACAGCAGGAAAAAATCTATTAAAATATTCAAACATGAATTTCGGGGGCTTAGTCAGATTTCCGAATGCGAACGCCTTTCCGAGCCTCCACATGAAATATGAACGAGATGCTCCGCTTCAAACGATTTGTATAAAATATAAAATTAGAATACCGTACGGAGACACTGTAACCCGTGGAAGGAAACTGTGCGACCTGTATTATTCCGTCTGAAGGGTAGTACCGACCGCGTTCTCGACGTCTACGACTCTCGAGAAAGCATAATAAAAAAGTACTCGGATCCGTTCGACCCTTCCGTCGTTAAGTTTTTGTACATTCTTGCGTCGAGCCTTTGTGGAATATCAATGTTACTGTGAGATCCATTCATATTTATACAATCGAAACTGTGGTTTGCGAGTTTTGAGACCATTGGGTTTATTATAATTGGATGAATATTTTATGTAGTTGTATTTGGTCTTGTGGATATTTATTCACAGCAATGACCATCTTCTATGTGCTATCTTTATTTACAATATCAATATATTAACTATCCACTTTGACTGTCTTAACAGCGCCGTCACAATGAAATATTTTATTTTCAGGTAAGCTTTTAACATTCTTATTCGAAGGGGCATTAAAAAGGTGTGTACAACACAAAACACTTATCTTAATTTCAGTTTCAGATCATTTGCTATGTAATTTCACACGTGCACTGCAATTTTCATACACGTCCAGCATCCAAAAACCCTCAAATTGCGCGATGAGAACCGCCGTATTTAAAATGATACGACACATGATTAATGCAACAATTCACATATTCAGCCCGTCGGCACGGTTTAATTTAACGTTGCTCGTAAACGGGAACCGATCGCAGCGATTGACGTGACAACAGAATCGCCTGCTGCAGCGGTAAATTGAATTAACTATAAAGTTAAAGTTAAACGCGTTACATTACGCTCAAATTGGACACCGTCGGTCAAGCATTTTGCGATCGATGAGTTTTATATGTATTTTAAGGTTCATTGTATTTTGACTGTCGCGGTGGCGCAGTTGTTCCACGATACGATTACAAAGCTGAGGCTTTCAAAACGCTGGTCGGTCAAATTTATATTGGATCGTTCTATTAATTTATCAGTCCAGTGTTAGAAATTTATACCTCACCCCCTTTTACATTGTGTGGAAAAGGTTTGAGTGTACGTAGGTACATAGGCATTGTAATTTTTAGCCATGGCAACCAACACTCACTCAGCTATCAAGCATAATCACGATCTTAATTATCGGTTATATCTTCTCCTTTAATACAACATTTGCTTATATTATTATAATTTATCTCCAATCCTTAATGTATAGATGCATATTACATGTCTTCGAAACACAAAAACTTTGACGTACATAAAACCAAAACAAAACTTCAAACATTAGAACATATTACATAGCCACGTATAACACTGTGTAAATTCACACGATCTCTATAAAGTTTAAAGCTTCGATGTAATTCCTTTATTTATACACATTGTTAGAAATTACTAAAATTCATAGTTTGCATAAAATTTGCGGAACGAGATATAAATAAGATGTTTCTAGTAATGTAAGATACTCTAGGGATACATACCGGGTATCTCAAGATTGCTACCGAAAACGAAGCCGGGTGGTAGTTTTAGTGACTACAAACACAATGCAACTAAAAATTTCGCAAAGAAACGCGACAGAAATTTTTTATGATTTTTTAAATAACGTCATTTTTGGGTGGTAAATCCATAGTTTTTGCTAAAATAATAATTGAAACACTTTTATACCTTCAATTATTTATAAATAAAAGGATCTACACTATTATTTTAGGAAAAATGTATTTACCACCCAAATATGGTCATAGGAAAAAAATAACAAAAAAAAAATTGTCGCTTTTTTTTGCAATTTTTCCTGTTGCATTGTGTCTGAAGTCGCTTAAACTACCACCCGACTTCGTTTTCGGTAGCAGTCTTGATATACCCTGTATATACTGGGTATCTCAAGACTGCTACCGAAAATGAAGCCGGGTGGTAGTTTTAGTGACTACAAACACAATGCAACTAAAAATTTCGCTAAGAAACGCGACAATTATTTTTTATGATTTTTTAAATATCGTCATTTTTGGGTAGTAAATCCATAGTTTTTGCTAAAATAATAATTTAAACTCTTTTATACCTTAGAGTATTTATAAATAAAAGGGTATACACTATTATTTTAGGAAAAAAAATGTATTACCACCTAAATATGGCCATAGGAAAAAAATGTCAAAAAAAATTGTCGCTTTTTTCTGCCACTTTTTCTGTTGCATTGAGTCTGAAGTCGCTTAAACTACCACCCGGCTTCGTTTTCGGTAGCAGTCTTGATATACCCTGTATAATTGCAGCGCTAAGCTGCTAACAATAGTTCGTTATTTTAATAAAGTTGTCTGCACAGATGAGACCGCGAGTGCTGACATCAATATTTAAATTTGGAATATTTTTAGGTCTATACGCTGCATCAGAAACACGCAGAATTCTAATGAGTCTTACTTTCGCTTTTATATCGATAGTACAAGTTAAGAATATAAATGCGGTAATTACATTAGTACCTATTTTATAAATAAGCTCTTTGAGTGGGTGATGAGGGAACGAGTCTACGATTTGATCTTGAACGTTCAATTTCATTTTCTCCAGGTTCGAAGACATTAATTATTTGTTTAAGGTTACACGTGTCGTTTCTTTATTTATAACATCGTATAACATTTGTGTGTAACATGGTAGATCTCTCATAATATTATGTAAGAGGTCGCCCAGGTAGGTAAGTACCAATGTCTATTTCTTCAGCCAAACAGCAGCGCAATGCCAAGTATTGCTTTGTGATTTATGGTGTTGTTTGGTTTTGCTACTGTCCTTGAGCGGTCGTTTTGGTTACCAACAAGCAAACTTGTCAAGTTCGTGTCACGATTCGTTGCAATTTTTTTTTCGTGCATCTTGAGTCTTTGTAAAGTTCTATATGGGAATTTGAATGTGCACCAATCTGTGCCAGGAAAGCATAACTGATAAAGTCCTAATAACTTGCACTAAAAAGGTAAATGATGATACAAATGGCCATTATTCTTATATTGTCTCTCTACTCTACCGTGCTATTCAGTTACTCCACAAGCAATAATAGTCCGAGCAAATTGATTTACAAGGGCATCATACCTTAACACAGATAATAAAAGAGCCCACAAGCACAATTTATTTGCCATCCACCGCGTCCGAATGTCGGAGCAACGTTCGAGGAAATAAAAATAAATAAGAGTCGAGTCTGGCCCGCCATCTTTTCTTGGCAATTTCCCATTGGTCGAGATAGAAAGCAGGGATACGTGAAATCAAAGGTTAACCCTATATATGTATGCGAGTACTAGCTGATTTAGTGGCTTAATCGAATCGACTTGAGGCTTTATGAGCCCGGTCCTTTTGGGTCCAGAATACGGTATCATGATCTAAACTAGCATATGTCACGATGTGAAGGATGAATTAAGACGGTTTGATTTATCTATAAGCTTGCTTTGTCTGTAAAGGGATTATGGCATTGTGTGGATTATTTACGCTACCTTTTGTTCAGTTATAAGTTATTCATTGTTAGTAGTTACTATGAAAGCGCTGGCATTATTCTGTTAATTTACATGACGTAATAAAATTATTGAAACAATAGCAAGGGGTTTATGTTTGTAAAGGCGTGTAAGCATATATCAATAACTATTACAAAGGGAATTTAAACAACTAAACACTAAAATTTTATTTTATAATCATATTCGCACTTCGTTTGTCACGAACGGAGTCTCCAAATTACATTGTAATAAAATGTACTGTAATTGATACAACTAAGCGGCTCCTTATACATTGTTCAACCATTTCGCACGTATTCACTCAAAGCGTAAAGTGGTACGTTTATCGCCGCGTACGTTCGCGTAATTACGGTGAAATTATCACTCGCGCGGTATTAAGTGATTCAAATCTTCATATATTTCATTGTTATTGTTTAGTAATGTATTAACAAATTTATTTTAATTAATTTTGCTTACATTGGCTGCTTCGGTGGCGTAGTACGATTGCAGCTGAGGTCTCGGGTTCGAATCCCGGGACGAGCAAAGTGATATTGGATTTTCCTATTCATTATTAGCCCGAAGTAAAGAATTTGTGCCCAATATGACGAAAGGCTCGCCCCATATCACTTAGCGGGACAGAACTTACAAGGCGAAACGTGGGTGTCCTGGTAAGACCTCTGCCTACTTCTTCTAAGAAAAAGGCGTGAGTTTATGTATGTATGTACTTTCACGTATTTGATAATATCTATTTATAAACCAATTTATATCGTAAAGCAATTCATAAGTAATGTCCACATACTTTATAATGTCATCAGGTAGATACGTATGTACTTGGTGTACCACTCAGCTCAAATAATACCTCAAAATTATAAAAATCTTATTATATAGATTCATTCTTATTTGCATCGAATATGGAAAATAAAACGGAAGATACCCGTATAGCACCGATCCACAGTACCAATCGCTACACGTGTTTCACGCGTTTGTGAAGATTTTAATATCGCGGGCTGGTTTGGTGTGGATTTAGAGATGGTACTTCGCTTTTTAATGTTAGGAAAAAATACATCGTTTTGTTTTAGACGCGAATGGTAGGAGATTTCAATTATCTGGATGTAGCAATTGTTGAACAAGAGAATGGTTTGTTTTTCTATTCAGTGCCAATTTAGTACACGCGTTGGTTTGAGCAGCCACAGATTAGCGGTCAATAGCTGAACCAATAGTTCTTTAAGTTTCATCTAGATTAATTTCCTCATTACCCTCTTCGTATAGCTTTCGTGGCTCAGTTGGTTAGACGCCGGCTATGAAACGAGAGGCTGCGCGTCCGAAACAAATATTTTTACATGTATTTTTTTGGGTCTGGTTGTTTGTGAGAGAGATAAGGCTCTCGTAGTTCCTAATACCCACGACACAAGATTAGATCTTAGTGTATGGTCAGGACTATGTATTGTAATCTTATTAACCTGCAGTATAAAATCCTACTATACGACTCTGACCAAAAAATAGTATACCTATATTTAGTTTGACTAATTAAGGTATCGAAAACATACCACAAATTTAACAAAGACTATATTCATGTTTTCATTTACAGATTATGAAACTAGCGTCCAATTGTATACGTCTCGTTTCAACAAATTAGCTAGCTCTTCTATTTCCACTTTCATCAGATTTCTTTTCATCATATCGCCTTCATATTCATTGCTACAAATACTTTAATCATCGCATTTATTACCCTTAAGAAGCTTGATATAATTAACTAAGGTATGAATTACCTCGTCCTGTGTAGATGTACGCATAGGCTTACAATCCTAACAAGTATAAGATTAATCAGATATAACATGTTACGCAAGATGTTCGCTTCGGATTATTTATGAGACGCTCCAACGTGAAGATATTATATTAGCGTAATTGTATATATGAATCTATTAAATAATTAGGAAGCGAGAACTTGCTATTGAAATACAGAATTTAGTAGTTCCGGTAATGCTTCCGTGTAAGCTGGGTTTGATGTGGGTGTATTGAATTTGGTAACTACTTTTGTTTTGAATCTTATGAGATTGATATTTTGTGTGACTACAAACGTTGTATTTTACTGTGATGATAAAAACTCTGATATATTTCAGATACCATCATAACATCTGAATGTTAGGTTTTGTACTATTATCGATACATAATATGATAAGAAATAATAAAACAACCAAAACCTGGTCAGAAATACTATACAAATGCGACACTTATTTTCAAATTCAAAAAGTGGTAGGTCGTGAATGCTTAAAATGGAATTTTGGGAAACTTCGCAAAAATTATATTGGCTTACCTAGGAATTGAAACCATGGGCTCACTGTTCACAGAACTACACCACTACAGCACGCATGTTGCTAATAAACTGACGAAGGGAATTACCAAATATAGTTGAATCTATTATTTTTAATTAAATGAAACAAAAATACATGATACTTATGTCATGACTGCTACCGGGAACGAAGCTGGGTGGTAGTTTTAGTCACTTCAGACACAACGGAACTGAAAATTTTGCAAATAATAAAGCTATGATTTTTTGGTTATTTTTTCTTAGCGTTGTGTTTGGATGGTAAATACATATTTTTATAAAAAAATAATAGTGTAGTAGTAAGATTATTCCCATTACTATTACTAAACATAATTCAAACCCAGGAAACGATACAGCACTACCATCAACAAAAAAAACAACCTAAAACCACTAACGCGTCATACTTCCATCGACATTTCATTTCATTTCAAATTTCAGACATCTGAGCATTTTGCAATAATCAATGTCTTATATCATTCCATCATGAGTACATACTGCCCGCGCTCCATAAACCGGAACATCAATTTTCCCACTCAATAATTCAATGTTGTCAACCAGCGACGCGGAGCGATTTAGGAGCCAACTGCGTCTGACGGCCTGCTAGTCTACTCTTGAAATTAATATCAATATCAATCCAAGGCAATATCAGACCAATTCCGGAACCGATTTGTACAACATCGCTACTCTGGAAACACAAATCCTAATGCTTGCATTGACATTGTTATTGTCTCACGATCGGAATGTGATAAGGGCGTTACACGTGAAGTTGGCCGCGCTAGGCTTATAATAGTGATGTCTGTCAGAGATAAAAAATCGGTAAAATGTTCATAATCATTATTATTTGCTTTAAAATGTAACAATTAAACATTGAATTAAATATTAAATAGATCGTTTATACTCCAAAAGATTAAAAATAAATATTTGTGTAATCTAATACGCATATATTATAAAATCTTCATAACGCTTGGATCAAAAAGCTTTGTTTCCAGCCGAATAAAACAAACTACGACTGCTTTGAAGTTCGAGAGTCACACTTGTTTATACAATTCATGTCAAATTAAATAAACAATTCAGTCATCGCGTACAGTGGTACGGTGGAGTCTGCGCATGTTCATAATATGATAAAGTATGCTTTAATATGTTTTAAGCACGTTTGTTGATTTGGAAGACGAAGATCTATATTACAATTATTGATTAAGTGTGTAATTAAATAATATTTTGAAGGTACACCTACATAGTATTAAAACAATACGTACATTACATTACATTAGTGAAACGAGTATCTTAGGTCCGTAGTATAAAATAATTTAGTTTTAAAATCACCACACATTATGATTCTATAAGGTCAATTCGATCAATAATTCTTTCAATACATGATAATGTCCGAATGAATCTGTAATTATTGAATGCACAAAATGTAAGTACAATCATAATTCATAAGGTTAAACAAAGTTCCTGTGTGTTTTGCCGTGTATCGTGCAATGGTATTAATTTCGTATGCTTAAAAAAATAAACGTCGTCTTTCAGTACTAATAATAAGTCGTTCATTTTGCCAATCTCTTGGTTTTACGTCTTAAATTGATACAATCATACTTATGCAATCATAAATAGACCATTTCATACATTTCTAACAAATTTAGAACATGATACAACTTAAAAAATTCAAACTCAATACCAAATAAGTTAACTTTTATCTATTGGAAATTATTAGATGAGAACACAATATGAAATACAATTTGAGCTGTCAAAATGGTTTCAAGAGTAGCGTTTGTATGCGAAACCGATTCCAAGAACGAATAATTAGTAACTTTTAATACCGCTAGCGACGTGGCGCCACCGTCGCATTACAAGAGCACTCGGGAGTACGAAAACGAACAAAATTGTTGTAAAATTGGTTCTACATCGGACTTGTATTTCAAGAGTAGACCCACTGGTCCCAGATTCAATACCCGCACTGGACATTACGTCATCGTTCATACTCGCACTACATTATGAAATTTTTAACAATTTTATAAATAAGGATTTGAATGTATTCTTTTTATTGCTTTGAATAGCGAGACGACCATGCTTTTCGCCTGATGGTAATCAATAGAACCACCCAGGGATAGTATAAAAACCAAATAACCAACTATGAATAATAAAGCAATGCTTCGCTATCACTGCACTTGCAATACTGAGACATTAAGTGTTATGGCTCAAAATGTCATTAGTCTGTCGTTACTCTGGCTACCATTTCCTTCACAACACAACAGGTCATTTACGCTACTGTTTGGAGAAATAGGCATTTCGGTGGACCTACTCACGCGGCTTTTCACAAGGGAGACCTACCACTAGTAGATATTTATAATGTAGGAAGTAGAGGATGTAAGAATAGAGAAATCAAATAAGGAATTTGCTTGAGAAAGCCCATATACCAAGTAATTGAAACTGAATAACACGCAAGCAAAGATTAACGACAGTTGATGAAGCGAAAGAGGTATGTAATATGCATGTATAGTCAGCGACTTATGTTAAGTCGCTACACATTCACGAGATTTTGAATGGTCTTATCATCGAAAATAATTATTATTTTAAATATCTTATGACACTTCCCGACACGGATGACTTTACTTTTATTATATTTTACGACTACAGAGTAGTACGTACATATTTTAATTCATAAAAATGTTGCTGACTGTACTGTTGCATTCGAAATTCTATTGTCCCGATCTAATAGTACAGGGGGGTTACTCTATACTCCGACACGAAGTTCGAATATTTAACGTGAATATATAAGATAAAAGTATTCCACTCCAAAAATCAATACTATTCCATATGAAACTTTTAATTCACTACGAACTTATTCTAAGATTACGACGTAGGATAGAGATTTGAATTTCCGGTGTATACTTCAGGAGAAAATTCTATTTGTTTAATTAGCTTTAACTAATTACTTCAAACAAACGGTACGAATATAATAAAGCGGACTTAGACGTGAAGCTAAATATAATCTGACCAAGACATTATAATTATCAATTTATATCCCTTATCCCTTATTCCCTTAACTGAAGTAGCATCGACTGGTAAAACTTGTTTTATTAACTGCATACATTTTATTCATATGATCTTTAACGGATGTATTCCATTACAATGACATAATAATACCTGCTTTTGTGACTCACTGGTGAATACAATGTCATATTTTATTGAAAAGGCAATTCAGTCTTACATAAAATAATGTTGACATCACTCTCATCTTTAGATATGACCTTAAAAGTGGCACACTTAATGTTGATGTTACTATTACACAAATACCAGGTGTCCAGGCTGCAACCGAAAACGAAGCTGGGTGGTAATTTTAGTGAATATAGAGATACATACATAAACTCACGCCTTTTTCCCAAGAGTGGTAAGCAGAGATCCAGGGCACCCACATTTTGCCTTGTATGTTCCGTCCCAAGATGTGATAGGTGGCGAGCCTATCGGCATATCGGGCACAAATTTCTGTCTCCGAGCTGATAATGAATAGAAAAATCCAATATCTTTGCCCAACCCGGGATTCGAACCCGTGACCTCAGCTTTGTAACCGTACTGTAGTGCAACTACGCCACAGAGGCAGAATATAGAGATAATGCAACTAAAAATTTTGTTACAAAAAATCAACAGTTGCTTTTACCTATCAACGTGTGAAGTTGTAAATAAATAGTTTTCTGTGCTTGCCTGTTATACCTTTACCTGTCATATTTTATATCGAGTTTAACCGTCGATCGTTTTAACATCAATTTAATAAGACAGTAACATTAATTAACAAACATTATCATTAACAACATTAATTTATTCCCCATAACAAGCCCTATCTTATTATAGAGACTAGAAATTATTAATAACGCCCATCTCACAAAAATATTATGAATAGAGCTAAAGTATAAACGTTCACTAACATTTATAAAAAAAATTGCTCGAAGAAATACAATGCCAGAATAGGTATATCTTTTCGCCTTCCTTATTTGAATCTTCATATCATACAATTCAAAGTTTATAATCACATTTAATTGACTCTAGAAATATTTCAAATAAAGGAATTGACCAAACTCATGCGAAACTTAAGAGTTCGCTATGAAAGATAAAATAAATAAAAGACCGATACATAATACAATACAAAAGAGGGTATTCACAATAAGCGTTCAACATTAACATGGTGAGTGCTTCATACAGCTTACCTATCAAACTACCGCTGTATTCACTGCTTCCATCATATTAAATCGCGCATAATCTAGCAAGATTCCAGTATCGCGGTCCATCGCCTTTGTTTCACTACGTCGTTTATTTGACTTGCGGCTTTAACGTCAGTCTTCCGAGAGCCTTGTTCAAGAAATGTTAATGCACTTTCTCGAAACTCCCTTTTTACCCGGCAGCCGTTCAAGCTTTCCGTGCTTAACATGATTTTTTTCGTTTTAACTTGTGTAGTTTTTTTTTTAATTCGAGCTATGAATCACCGTGGAGAAATGAAGAATAGATTTTATATAGTGAATTCTGTATTATGAGAAAATAAATGCCGTATAAGTTTAATGTTGTTTGAGCAGACGACGTAATGTGTAGTTTTTTTTTGCCAAAGATTTCTTTATACAAGGTTTTATTATTTTACTGGTGGTAAGTCTTTCATATGTGAGAGACCGGAATGTCTGTTTCTATCGCCATACAGCAATGTAAATACACTTTTGTGTTTCGGATTGAAGGACATTGTATCCAGAGTAACTATTGGACAAATTGAGACTTAACATTATATGTCATTATGTGAGGAATTCCTAGCATTGCTTTGTAATAAAAGGTGTTGTTTGACTTTGCTATCATCAGGCAAACAGGGTGCTCTTCTTACCATTTATTCCAATAAAAAAAGGGTTTTTAGGAATATCTAAATCTATAACCATATAAAAATATATAAAATCCTGCTATTCTTTCCTTCTTCATGTTACATCATATCTCTTTGTTACGTATTGCGCATGAATATTATACGTAGTTTAAGGTTTCACCTCTGATGTTAAAAAAGTGGTACATCCTAAAGCGATTTCGGAATCATGACCAACTTGATGAAGTAATACACCTACTGTGCTGACCCCTAAAATTCATTGAACTAACATTCCTCTGTATTGTGCTAGTTGAGCTATAAGCTCCGATAGGTATTTAAACAGCAGAATATTAGAAAACAAAGTTCGGCATGAAATCATAACGCTTATTCCATAGCAAATATTGGCTCGTAATAAAGAATATTCATAACTTTTTGTGAAACCGGATCCTTGCTGATAACGATGCTGCGTCATCGTTGAATAATTTTTACATGTTTAGAAAAGTGTGAAATTCATTTGGAAAAATATTTCCTATTTATTTACAAAGGCTATTTATTTAAACTACAAAAATAATTTAATGTCTAAAAAAATTTTATACTTTGTTTACTTACATTCTTTTTAAAATATACTTTAAAATATAATTAAATTAATCATCTGATATAATATTATTTCTCTTGCTGTAAATTACCTATATTAACTTGGTAATTATATATTTTTCTCTGTCTACAGATTTCCTGGAAGAAATCCCGCGCTGATGTAAGTTCTTTGGACAACTAATTAATATTAATATTTTATTATTCACACAATCTAATGAATTTTGAACAGCGTAAATCTTCAAATTACTTGATTATGATAATATTGTTATTCTTTCGTTCTCAAACATTTGCTATTTTACAAACGTACATCATCAATAAATTTAGAATATTGACCTTACTGAACTAGGAAGTTGTCGAACCTGACGTGATTCACGACTATCGTTCATATCCATTATTAAATAAAGCCGAAAAGTTTGTTTGTATAAATGCGCTAATCTCAGGACCTACTGTTCCAAATAAAAAATATATTCTAGTGTTGAACAACCCATTGATCTAGGAAGGCTATAGGATATATTATAAAATCACGCTTTAACCAACGGGAGCAGAGTAATAATGAAAAATGTTGTGAAGACGAATTGTCAGCCAAAAATTTTTTGCACCCTGGCGAAATCAGGCCGGGCACTAGTGTTGTATTCACACTAAGATGCACCAAACAGGTTTAAAAAGACTTCGCAAGATAACTCGATGACCCGTATTTATTTTTAGCGTCTCGGTCATTCTCAAGACATCGTGTATGTCGCTTGGAATAATACTTATAATGTTATCCGAGACTGTCGTAAATTGAATACAAATTATTGTTTTTTTTTTTTAATTTGCGTATAGATGGTAAATTATCCGATCCCAGAACTACAGTAGCACATATTTTTATTCTATGTCTGCCATTGTATAATACTACCTTCTTATTATTTCTTGGTTTGCTAACAATGCTTAATGTGGTTTTTATGTATGTAATTTATTTCTTAATGTACGCTGACAGATTAAAATGCTTTTTATTAAGCACGTTTCACAAAAAAAAATCCAAGTCAGTGCTATTTATCTTTCGGTCGATTTTATTTATTCGTAATTGAATTGGGTCGTCAAAATTTTCCACATAAATAATGAGAATACATAATGCAACACCTGAGTCGGTGATATTTTTTTCAAACCTAGACCATTGGTTTTCATAACTGTTAAGCCGTTTCTAAACCAAAAAGATGTAACAACAAAGTAGTCTCATCAAAAAAAATTACTTTCTGAGGATTCAACTATTGACGTCATTCACCCACCATCAGAAGGTCGTTTTTTTTTTTAAATTAACAAAGCAGTCTAGACGGTATGTTTTCGGCGAATCGAGCATACTTTATAGTATACTAGGAAATACTTTAATAGCTTACTTAACTAAGACTCAGACAAGTTTATTTACCGAATTAAGGAACAGATATTGTTGGAATTGATACTAAAACTCAGAATCCTACGCTCTCATAATAAACAATCGATGGTAATAATTAATTAAAATATGTTACAACAACACGTGTATACTTTATTCACATTTTGAATTACAAAATATAGAATTTATTCGGCCTAAATTTATCTCCTCTCATCAGGCTTTGAATACGCCCCCGTTAACAAAACTGTAAATGTTTCAGCATCGAATAGTGCAAAAGAGAATGGTTTGTTAGCAATAAAGTCTTTTCCAATTTCTGAATCCAACCCTGTATCCTTGCTCGTCGTCTCTTTTGTTGGTTTACTGATTTCTTCTCTACAAGGCTTGAGACCGGGTCTGTCTAAAGTTATTGTAACTCTTTGGGCAAAACCGCTAGGCAATGCTGCTGGTTCCGATATGTTTCTGCAAATTAAAGACAATAATTACTGCTTATTTTTAAATTGTGGTATCCAATTATAATAGAAAATGTTGTCTTAAGATAATTTTGACTGTTATATATTAGCCCGGAATGTTCCTACTACGACCGTTTTGATGATACCATTCTATTGATTATACATTGAAGCTGATCGCTTCACAATCCAACCAAAAATAGAGTCAATAGAATGACTCTATTTTTGGTTAGCACAAATTTACAAGGTGTCAGTTCTACTCAGTTCACACTTTAAAAAATGCGTTCTTTTGGATGAGTCACATTGCTTTCGCTTTGTGTAAACGTGTTGTATAATATTTGTAACCAATCCTTCAACTTCAAAGATGTATGCGATAATATGTACAACATATATGATATTACATATCAAAAATAGCAGCGATGTGTAACCAATTGACTACAAATTTCTTAACTAGCTAATGACTCTTGTTACTTACTTGGTTCCCAAGGGATCACTCCAAACAGTCTTCACTTTAAGGTCTTCTAAAACACTTCTAATATCAATTTCCGATGACAAAGTGAATTTTGGTATAGCAACTTCCAAAGGTATTTTGCTTAATCTTCGATTCTGTATGATATCAAATAGGTATTTGCTATTTCCTTGTTTAATAATGCGCCCCAAACTTTCGTTTTTAGCATTCATTGCGAACATAAAACGATATCTTCCATTTTGACCCACTGGCAAATCGAGTAATTTCAATTTCAGTTCCGGAATATATGCCATTCTAACTCGTTTCTTCAATTTCATCATTTCAACTGTTCCAATTTTTTCACCGTAATCATTGTAGAACAGAGCCTTCTCGGGCTTTGAATCTAAAAATGCTGTCGTCCACAAACCGTCATAGTCAAGCGCATCCAAAATCACAGAATTTCCATTCAAATCAAACTTCGGAAGTTTCATTTCAAATATGTTTCGCATTGACTGAAGAGCTTTCTTAGGGTTGGTTCGTAAAGTTCCCGTAATGATTCCGACGAGCCAGTGACTGCATACGTAATTGTCCCATTCTTTTTTTATCACTAGTTTATCATCAAATACAAACAACCGAGTTCTTGAAAGAATGACGTCATCTCCCGCTAGTTCTCGTCTGGAAATCAAAGCGTAATATTGTTCTCTGATGCATCTCTCTTCTGGTAATCTGAGCAGCTTGAATAGCTCTTGCCGGGCAAGTCCATTTGAGCCTTCCGCAAGGGCTGCGAGGGACATCCATACCGACAGTGGGGAGAAGACAAAATGACCAGCAGTCTTCCCAATAATCCGTTGGTACAAATCCACCGAGAAGTCGTAGAAACCACGGCGAAATTCTTGCGTCACATCGATATCATCACCGCATGCACCAAAATACACTAGTCCATAATTTGAATTAAAAGCTATACCATTATCAGGAGGAGATAAATTAGCTTTCGATCCTATAACACTTCCACATAATGTCACAATTAAAACAACCACTTGAGTCCTCATTTTGAACGGCCAACCGCCACCTGATGTGATGCGCGTTTAAACAAAACTATCGGCTGTTGGCTTTATATTATGACAGAGCGCTATGCAAATAGAATCGAATAAAACTTGTTTCGGTTGTGTTTTTTATAATATAAGTATGGAGTTCGTGTCATGATCAAGGCCATTTGACAGTGATGGGCTATAAATATGTATGGATATGGATTTATTTATCTTTAACTGCATTTATGACTTTCATAATATAGGTCATAAAGTCTACTTTCTAATGATATTATTAACATTACAAAGCATTTAAGCTTTTAGTGTTCATAAATTATTGTTGCATAAAAATAAATAAATAACACCCAACAGTCACATACATAGTCCTGACCCCACAGTAAGATCAAGTCTTGTGTCGTGGGTATCAGGAACTACGAGAGACTTTTCGGTCTCACAAACACCCAGACCCGGAAGAAATATTTGTGGGCCGCACAAATATTTCTCTCGGTGCGGGGATCGAACCCGCGGCCTCTCGTTTCACAGGCGGCGTCTAACCAACTGCGCAACGGAGGCTGTCTGTTGCATATTTATCCGTTTACACCAGCTCTTTACTTCAAGATGCGCATAAAACTCTAACAATTTTATATTCAAAATAGAATTCACATAAAAAGCGTGACCATTGTTAAATTAAATTAATTTAATTGAAAATTTATAAATTGCCAACAACATAATAATAATATTTATTTATTATACTGGCTCTGTGGCGCAATTATACTACGGTATCATTACAACGTTGAGGTCTCGGGTGCGAATCTGGGATCGAGCAAACTTGTGTTGAACTTTTCTATTCAATAACAACCTGTAGTCAAGATTTTTTGCCCAATATGGCGATAGATTCATTATCAGATCATGAGACGGAATACAATAGGCTCCCAAGGTGTCTTGGTAGAACCTCAACGTACCCCACCTGGGAAAAAGGCATAGGTTTATGTATGTATGTAATATTATTGTTACCAACGAATCATAGACGATTATGAGCACATGCTTATTAAAAAATAAACACAATATGCGGACTATACAACTTTATTGCTACTTCATCAATATATAGAATTTAATTAATATCTGTAAATCATGCTTGATCAGGTTTAGAAAATATTCCAGAAAACAAACAAGTGTATGTTTCTACATCAAAGGCTGCAAAGAATAGCGGCCTGTTAGCTATGAAGTCTTTTCCAATTTTCTCGTGAAGACCCGTCTCGAGATCTGTAACATTGGTCTCCGGTTCATGCGGGGCTAGACCAGGTCGATCACAAGTCATTGTGGCGCGATGCACAAAGCCGCTTGGTAAGGCTGCGGGCTCTGATATTTTTCTGTAAAAGAAATAAGTCCATATTAAGTATCACAGAGAATAGTATTTATTTTTAGAAATGGAAACCTAATTTCAGACGTCGAACTTTGATTCTGATTATATTATATATTATAGTACCTGGTATCAATACACATATGACTCTGAGATTATAAAAGTATCCTGAGATTTGAACCCGTGACTACCGTGAACATATTTATAGTATATCTGGCCACTTGCAATATGATTTATCTAGCATATACTGAATAGCGAACGGTGTACTTTTTGACTAGTTTGTAGTTAATATATTGTCATGGTAGCCAGAGCAACTACTGGACATATTGAGACTTAACATCTTATGTCTCAGGATGGCGAGCGCAGTGGAATATTTCTACAGTTTATGAGCGGTCGTATAGCTTACCATCAGGCAAACGGCTTGCTAGTCTCGCCATTCATTGCAATAAAAAAAAATAAAAAAAAATGGTGATAAATGTCTTTCTTTTACTCTGTACATTTATTAATATATTACAATATTAACAGCAGTGGTCTGTTTACCAACAATCCACCACGCACTTATACATATTTAAAATAAATATACCTACTTATTTATCTTAATATTCTTTTTAAAACTACATAAACTCGGTCCACAAAGAAATGTTGTCAATGGAATGACATCATGTTGAATAGCAAATATGTCAGGGCCAAACTCAAAGAGGCATCTTGAGTCATATCACAAAAGTTCAATATTGCTACTGGTTTCACATTCTTTAGTAATTTATGTTGTACATACATCCACACATAAAGTTAAAATCACGCTTTTATATCACTGACAGGGTAGACAGATATGTTAGTAATGACGCCCATAGTTGGCTGAACTTGATGATATTGTGTTGATGAGAAACCTTTGGAATCGAACCCATAACCTCACGGTTCACAACACGTACAATTCCACTATATCAATTAACTGAAATAGTGCTTATCTTTTATCAGTAAATAAGAAGAAAATACTAACGCAAGAAATTACAAATTTTTCCCGCTCGGTAACTCACCTGATAAGCGTGGGAATTATTGGCAAAATAATCTATGAAAGAGGCTTTTGAACAGCAAATAATTTATTGATGGTGGAGATGATTTTATTAATTTATATTATAAACACAAAGGGATATAAGTCCAAAACTAGGATATTTGCTTTTGTAGTAAAAATATTGTAAGAAACTTTACTTATTTTAAACATTAATAGAACGAAGCACCGCAAGCTTGGTATGCTTTATTCGTCTTAAAATGCTAAGCTTATTGAAGCTAACATAAATTTGTGTAACACCATTCATCCATCCAGCATTCAACAAGGATTTGAGACCAAGAACTAAGTGCTCTCAAACACTTACTACATAAAAGGGTATATGGTACGTGAACACAAAGTATGTCATCTAATCTGAAATATGAAATGATATGCAAAACTCCTTTTGAATTGGATCTTTTTTCTTTCAATGTAACATTATACTGGCGAGAACCCGAGTCTAATGTATTAATCAATATTTGCCATTTGGTGGGCCAAATATTCATATATTATTGTCTTATAATCGACAATACATCGTTGGTATTGTCGGTTATAAGACCAATGGCTCTGATATTTTCCGTGAGAATAAAAAACCAGCACTTTCGTCCAATATAAGCTGGTTGTATACAGAATTAAAATAAAGAACAGATTAATAAAATAGAGTGGGTAATTAGAAAATCAAGTACCTAGTAGCAGCAGGGTCTCTCCACACGGATGTCACATTTAATTCTTCTAAAATACTCCTTATATCAAATTCAGATGATATAGTGAATCGTGGTATTGCCACTTCCATCGGTATTCGGCTCAGGCGAAGACCTGCGATAGCATCATACATATTCTTGCTCTTAAACTTTTCAACAACTCTTCCAAGACTATCATTTCTAGTACTTAATCCAAACAGCATGCGGAACCGACCATTATCACCAATCGGTAGTTCAAGAATCTTTATCTCAACATCTCGGAGGTAAACTAATTTAACGCGTTTCTTCATTCTCATCATTCTTACAGTGCCTGTCTGCACACCATTTTGGTTATAAAATGGCAGTACTTTTTCATACCTTGCACCTTGAAACGCATTAGTCCAAATTCCTGCGTAATCCAAAGTATCCATAATAACAGAATTACCATTCAAATCCAAATATGGTAATCGCACCGCAAAAATATTGCGCAATTGCTGCAGAGCTTTCATCGGATCGCGTCTTAGAGATCCTCTAATCACTCCGATAAGCCAATGGTTGCATACAAAACTCTCCCAATGCTTATTAAGTACCAAGTTCTCATCAAATACAAACAATCTTGTTCTCGAGAACGTGACATCATTGCCAGCAACTTCTCGCCGTGAAGCCAACGCATAATATTGCTGGCGGATGCATTTATCCTGCGGTAATCTAAGCAACTTGAATAGTTCCTCTCGAGCAATTCCATCAGTGCCTTCCGCGAGCGCCGCAAGGGACATCCATATTGATAGAGGAGAGACCACAAAATGACCTCGAGTTAAAACAGCTACGCGTTTGTACACTTCTATTGTGAATTCGTATAATGCTCGACGATATTGTAGATAAACATCGGTTACGTCACGACACGGTCCGAAATACACTAGACCATAGTTTGGGTTGAAAGCAATCCCACTGTATACGGGATTTAAATTGTTAGTGTTTGCGTCTATAACGTTTCCACACAGAGATAAGATCAATGATATAAGCACTGCAGTCTTCATTTTAAGCCGCTTCCACTCGCTTGATGTAACGTGGGTTTGAAATAAAACTGGAGTTTGGTGGGTTTATAACCCTTCAGGGACAAAGCAAAACAAACAGTTGAAAAAAACTTGACGCGGCGACTTATTTTTAACGAACATTCGGTTTTAACTACAAGGTTTTTTGAAGGACAGGAGGCGTTGGCTCGCCTAAATGTATAAGTTGGAAGCTTTTTACTTTTTATCACACTTTGTCTCATCCGTTCTTTAAAATTATAAACTTTGAAGCTTCAAATATTACTAGACTTGGAGGAGTGACGTCACGGACGTTAAGCTAGCGCAAGCCGTGTCTGTATTTAATCAATCGGAAAAATAAAACAAGTATTCCTTTCATACATCTTTATTCAGAAAAGTGTTGTTGACGGTGAAACAATCAAGCCCTATCGTTTTACAGTGTACCAGTGATATACAGGGTTTAATAATCAATAAAATTAAAACTTTTAAGAACTTATTCCCAAAAAGTGCTTACAACTACCCTAAACTATACATACAGTTATAATAACTGAACGGCTCTTCATAACTATACAGAGAAGCGTAAAATTCCAAAGGTGTAACGGTGTGTGTGTTCAATACAGGTATAGTGGTGCTGTACATGGTGTTTTTGAGCCATATTATTACCCCTTAAAGTAAACATTCGCTCAAAACATTTTTAAGCGCCATCTAGCGCCGCACACGGAAATCAATTAGCAAGATCTGTTGCAAATACAATAAGTGGAATCAATATGCCAGCTCCGAAGTGCGGTGGATGCGCGAAGTACCTGTCGCCGCTAGGTGCCGCTACTTGTAGCATGTGTAAAGAGTTGTTTCACCGATCATGCGTCTCCTTACCACCATCGGGTTCCTTGTCTCCTTCATGGACCTGTACTGTGTGCACCCGTAAGGGCTCAAGAGGCGTAACGGGCAATACAACACCGGTCGCGGTGAGCAAAAGTAAAGAGTCCATGCAGTCTTCAAGTCAAGTTGACTTGGATATGATGAACGCGTTGCAGGTTTTCAAGGAGGAGCTACGTAGTGAGTTGCGTCAAATGATAAAGGAGGAGTTCGATTTAGTAAAAAATGATTTGTTAGACGAACTCCTCAAGGTGCGCAATGATATCACTGAGCTGCAGTCCGACAGAGTCAATTTGAGGGAATCTATTGATGCTTTAAGCTCACGGTGTGATAGTATGGAACAAAGACTCCAGAATCCGTCTGAGACCATCGAGGCAGTCGCTCAATTAAGACGCGAGCTTAATGAACGCGACCAGATGCTGCTTCTGAACGATGTCGAAATCAGTAATATACCGGAAAGCAATAGTGAAAGTCTGTCACACACAGTACAATTAATCGGAGTGAAATTGGGGGTAAAGCTGGAAGACCGCGATATAGTGAGCGTGGATCGCGTCGGTGGCGGACGAATCAACGCAACGAGTGCAGCGGGCACAGTGGAGACCCGGCCACGGCCCATCGTCGTGCGCCTCGCGCGGCGCGATCTACGGGACGAGTTGATGCGCGCTGCTCGAGTGCGCAGAGGAATTAACACCGGCGATCTTGACCTCAGCTCTAAGCCACGTAGATTCTATTTAAATGAGCGCCTAACAAAGTATAACCGACTTTTATTCTGGCGGGTTCGCGAGGCAGCTCAGCGTATTGGTTGGAAATATGTATGGACAAAAAATGGACGCATACTTGCACGACATAACGCCGATGACAAAGTGGTAGTTGTCAGAAGCGAGACCGATCTGCAGAGTGTTTTTGGGCCGGATTCAGAAAATTCAACTAATAAGTAGAATTATGTTTTGTGTAACTAAACATGTAATAACTATAAGTAGTCATAATTTTCCTCATTGTCGTGCTAATTTCAGCAATGATTCGGTAAGCTATGTGTTATCCAATTTACCTAGTCGTGGCTCTAGTGAGCACAAGTGTATTGTAGGGGATGCAGGAGGCCAATTTAGAGTGCATATTCAGTGTAAAACTTGTTGTATTGTTATCTTGCCTACGTTAATTGATGTCGGGTATTTCTTTTTGTTATTTATTCATGACCTATTTCTTTACTGTACTATATCAATTCATTTTATATCAATATTTACAAAGCATATTAATCTGTTTAATACAAATATTATATTTTCTATATTATCGTTAATTGCCAATATTTACTTCAATATAATTATTGTTCTAATTGCTATCTAAATGCCACGGAATCATCACTTTAAATTTGGACTATTGAATTCTGGCTCACTTTCTACAAATCACGACGAATTTATAATTGCTATGAGTCACCATTTAGTCGATATAATGGCGATTAATGAGACGTGGCTTCGTGCGGGAGAGGAGGGCAGGGCGCCTGTAGTTCCGGGATATGTATTGCGTCATATACCGCGACCGGCCTCCATCCGCGGCGGACGTGGGGGAGGAGTCGCTTTTTATATCAAACAAGGAACTAATGCTCGTATAAGACCTCACCCTTACCATCCCCTGGTCGAACAATTGTGGATGAGTGTAACCGCAAATTCAAAGAAGTTGTTGTTTGGAACTGCATATCGCCCCCCATGGCTAAGTGTTGATACTTTTCTAGATGCAATCACTGACAGTGCATGTGCATTGGCCCCATATGACAACGTAGTTCTCTTGGGGGATTTTAACATCAATATGCTCGATACGAATAACGCGAAAACTAAGAGGATAACGGAGTTTTTTAACTATTTTAATATGGTTCAAGTTGTAAATGAACCTACGCATTTTATGGGGGACAGTGCGACATTGATTGATTTAATCTGCACAGACGCGCAGTTCAGGGGCGTCCATGTGGATCACATAACGGAACTCGGACACCACTCGTTTGTTACATGCGAGATCATCTCTAAAAAAGAGAAGCCGATTCGCAGACTTGTGTCATACCGTCCGTTTAAAGGGATGTCGATGGATAACTTCACAAGGGACCTAGTGGCTATTCCGTGGAGTTCATTTGTTCAGAGCGAAGATGTAGATGTTATGCTACATTTGTTTAACTACTTCGTTATGCAGCTTTTTGATACTCACGCGCCAAAGAAAACTAGGATTTTTAAGGCCCAACCAACACCTTGGATAACAGATAACATCAAATTGATGTTTAAACTTAGAGATCAGGCAAGACATCGTTATTCTCGTACTAAAATAGAATCACATAAACAGTATTACCTAGATCTAAAACATGTGGCTACAGCTGCATTGTATAATGAAAAAAAAACCTTTTTTAATAAATATATAAATGATAATATCCATAATTCAAAATTACTTTGGTCTAATCTAAAAAAACATATTTTACCGATAAATAATATTGATATTTCAGAACAATTTAATGACCCTGATAGTGTGAATTCGGCATTCCTTCAAGTTCCAGGGGACACTAATGTGACGATCTCCCAATTAACTTTTTATGAATATAACCGTTATGGCGCAAATGTTTTCTCACTGAAACCAACGGACTCACAAACTGTCTTGAAAGCGATAAAGAAAATAACGACTAACGCCACAGGTATTGACGGCATTTCAAAGGAAATGTTGGATCTCACCTTGCCTCACTCTTTAAGTTGCATTACCAAAATTATAAACCAATCAATTGCGTCAAATAAATTCCCAGCCTTGTGGCGGGAAGCAATAGTCCGTCCACTGCCAAAAAATAATAATCCGCAAAATATTAAGGATCTCCGGCCTGTTAGTATACTGCCCTGTTTGTCCAAGGTGTTGGAAAGGATCGTCTATTTGCAGGTGATCGACTTTCTCGAAAGTAATAATATATTGCCAGATTTACAGTCGGGATTTAGAAGGGGTCGAGGGACAGCAACAGCATTAGCGGATGTTGTAGGGAACATTCTGGAAGCCAGGGATCGTGGGGAGGGGACAATATTGACACTACTCGATTATTCGCGGGCCTTTGATTCAATCAACATCTCCCTACTTTTATCAAAACTGTCATATTACGGGTTCGAAAATAACACAACTAAATGGTTTGAGAGCTATCTCACTGGGAGGTCGCAGCGAGTAGAAATCGTAAAGAAAGATGGGTCAATACTGTCTTCCCCCTCCCGATCCATAGGCCGTGGAGTCCCTCAGGGGTCGTTGTTGGGACCGATACTGTATATTTTATACAGCGCCGATATGCCAAGACACGTTAAGGAATGTAAGTATCACATATATGCGGATGATACCCAAATATATGTTTCTTTTAACGCTAATAACACCTCAATCGCAGTAGATACCCTAAATGCGGAACTCAACAGAGTTGCCGCATGGTCCGCGAGTAATTCACTAGTGCTCAATCCCGAAAAATCCAAATTCATGGTGCTGGGAACTAAAAAACAAATACATGCAATCAAATCGGCATTACCCGATGTTAGAATATTGGGACAGTCTGTACAGATGGTAGATTCTGCGCGTAATCTGGGGCTGGTATTCGACCCGGGGCTGCGGTTTGAGAGTCATGTCAATGGTGTTGTAAAATCCTGTTTCTATAGGTTGAAGATTCTGTATCGAGTAAGAGACTATCTTAGTGTTACGTTGAGGAAGAGATTAGTGGATTCCTTGATTCTATCTAAATTTAATTACTGCGATACTGTCTACGGACCTTGCCTCCTATCCCGTACGGAACACTTAATACAACGTGTCCAAAATGCCTGTGCACGGTTTTGTTTTGGAATTCCCCGAAGGGACCATGTTACACCATACTTGAATTGCCATAACGTGTTGAAAATGGCCGCACGTAGGAAACTACATTTAGCAACATTAATGTTTGGTATAGTACAGTCACACACACCGAGATACCTGTATAATAAGTTGTCATGGAGACAGGAGCATTACAACTATCCCACTCGTTCTACGTCGAACCCGCTCTCGATGCCACGCTTTAAAACTGCCGCCTTCAGGGGATGTTTCAAATTTGCGGCCACCCGCTGCTGGAACGATCTTCCGCCGCCAATGAGATTCTTAAAAACAAAAAATACTTTTAAATTACACATTAAAAAACACTTATTATACGAGCAAAAGAATCCCCAATAAAACTAAGCTCATAAAATATGGTAATAATGATAAGTATCTATATTTACCTAAAGTTAATGAATCATCGGCGAGGCGGGATATGAGGCCACGCGGCGGGTGGCAGCGTTCCTCCAAGACGGATAGTTAGCTATTTTGCGTGGTTAGCTGTCTCCCCTTTCACGTTGGATTTGCCTTTAAAATAAGTGTTAGAATTATGTCATGAATATTATTGTTTGTATTTATTTTATTTTATTCTTTCCCTCGAGATAATTGCTGGGATAACATAGGTACTACTCAATATTTGCACCTATATATTATATTATATTAACAATATACCTATTATATTATATTGTTCTATAAACAATATTATGCAAGTCGTACTTACCAGAGACAATCATTTGGAAGTATACATTACTTTTTACTTCCCAACACGATATAGCCATGCCACCAAAACTCCATGTTTGCGACGCATCGCACTAGCCGCACGCTTCGAGACTTACTTATTATAGTTGATAATGAACGTCCTCTCACGTCCCTGTCGTCGGGCGACTGCAGAGTGCATTTTCTGTATATTGTGCAATGCTAGGGCTCGCGTGGGCGCGGGCGGCGAGGCGCGCAACTAACCTGGTGTGCTTGGCGTGTCGAAGCGGGACAGAGAACTGTGCAAAGGCTTGTTATTTGTTGTTATTGATTGTTATTAATTTGTATAAACTTTTTTTTTTTTTATTTTATGTTTGTATAATTATGTTGGTTACTTTAGGTGTAGTTAAGAAAGATTTTATGTCATTTTTTTTTTGTTATTATTGTTGTAGTCATTGTTTCTTCCTATTTATATATTTATGCGTTAATAATATCTACAATATTTTTAAAATAATATTAATATGTCGGCTGACGTTCGCATGTCACTCAAGGTGACCACTGAAAACCAGCGTTGCGCTGTGGCTCGCGCCGCAGGGCAACATTAAGCTGAGTGGTCACCTACGTGTCACTTTTTTGCGACGTACAAACTTTTTTATTTTTATATTTCTGTATGGTGTATGTATATTTATGTCATATGAGTGTGTGCGTTGTGATAAGTGACAAATAAAGGTGTTTTCTTTCTTTCTTTTCTTTCTTTCTTTCTTAGACTTGGATGTTGTGAAATGAGTATAATAGTAACCATATTTTATTTTTTACTCAGGCACCAAAATATTATTATCCATACGAATACGAACATTTGCCGGTAATTCCAATAAATTTAGTGCACGTCTGCTAAGCGTTTGTCCTCCATGTGTTATCTAAGTTACTGCAACCGCCCGAACTAAACTTAACACACAAACAATATAAATAATAAAAACCTCTTTAAAGAAATTATACCGACTTCAAAGTTATAATAAAAAGGGAGCAATAAAACCAATATTTTAATTAATCTAAAATTCTTTATTATACAACAAATAATGTGTATATAAGTCTGATTACAAAATATAATATATTTTGTAATCAGACTTATACTTTTTGAAATATGCGTGAACAAACATACAAATATACAAACATACATACACGTCATATGAAATTTGGCATACGTGTTCAGACGCTGGTATAGACTAACATATCCAAAACTATGCAATTCTGACAAAATTACATACACACACTGAATTGATAATCTCTTTTTTTTATTCGAGTAAATATACAAAACACTGAACACATGAGAAGCTCACTAACTTATTCAGCAAATAGGTAAAAATAAAATTAAAACGCTAGAGAATTTTAGTAAAATATGCACTGAAACACTGACCTAACACCGAAAATAGCAGCATCATTCCCACCTAAACATAATTCACTGTTCCAAGCTGTGAAAAGTTAATTGTTTTAGCGAATGGCTTTTAAAATAAAACAAAAGTGACAGAGTGATTTGTACAGCGGAAACTGTTGTTCCGGCATTTGAATGTAAAGGAAACGTACCGCTCCTGTGTCAGCCATGTTCGACTGCAAGTCTTACACCAGACACTATCTGACTAGAATGCTAATATATTTCCTTAGTACTGTTTGTTAATCTAAGTGTCCACGGTACATTTAATACTTTGTCTTCAAAGAGGTTGGCCTTCAGTAATGCGAGATAAATGCTTACAGCAATAAAGTCTTGGTGTGAAATGTAAATAAGTGTTTGTGTAGTCAACACATTTTTATGTTTTCTAGTGGAATTAGTGAGTTTTTTATTATAAACGAGTGCGGGTTTTATGTTACACAAAATATTTTTATGAGTACTTTGTTTTGTGATATGAGTTATCAAACTAGCAGCTATAGAACATTTTGTAATGAAAATTAATTCAATGTAACCATTGCGTTTTTTAATTAATGTATGCATATGATTTCAAACATTAAATTATAATGAAAGTTTTTTGAAGAACAATCCTACAATTTACTAGTGCGTACTACAATTTACTCAAAGAAACAAAACGCAGTGAAATAAAAAAAATATAATCTACGCTTTATAAAACGCGCAGTTCATTTAAAAATAAGAAACAAATTAAATCCTTCTGGTAAACTCATTTCAAATGTTTCTCAGCGGTAATACAATCGGGGAACTTTTACTGTCTGTTATGGAAAAACTTTAAAAGCAAGAAAATCTTTAAAACCTAGCTCTGACAGCTCATCGGAAGTTTGCAAACAAAGAACCGACTCGTGTAATAAAGAGAGTTGCTTATTTTCACAGCGAAATAATAATTTACACCGAAGCAAACTAAGTTCAGGCTTGCATGTCGTATAAAGTACGATTTTATCGCGTTTATTCCACAACAGCTGTATTTGGTGGGCGGACTCAGGTGTAAAGGGGATTTAAAGTTCATTGCACAGTCAGAGGGCGGGACCTCCACTCATATATCTTACAGAGTGCTTTGATAAAGCCTTAACAATGTGCCTCCAAGGAGTCTCCGCTTTAATATCTAAAGTTATCGATGTGGCTGCTTTTGTTTCAAACATTTCTGTGCGGTGTTTTTAAAGAAAGATCTTATCGTTACAAACCTGAAAAACATTCATGGCGCAAAAGGTTTTGTTGATACCATGATGTAAGAATAGATTTTAAAATGAATATTCAGAACAATTACAGATGTACAATTTAAAAGCAAATATTTCCTACAATCTCAATTAATATCACTTTGATGTTTTTGTCGCAGAAATAAATGATATAAATAAAATAATTTATAAACAAAACAAAATATAGAAAATTTACTATTGCTAAAATACAGAAGCATCGCAGGAACGACGCATAAAGAACATAGTGCTGAAACACCGGAGCCAGTAAACTACTAAGTAGTATTTGGTAACATCTGCACGCGGTACTAGGAAGAAATACATTTTACCTTGCAGGACCATACAAGTTCTTACAGTATCCAAAAATATATTTTTACAATGATGTCTGTCACCTTTTTTGGGCAAGTTCCGTGGAGATTATCAAATAGGAAATAGCGTTGTTAAGAAACAAAATAAAATACTTTAATTAATATACCTATTTAAGTATATTCTCTATTTAGACAAAATATCTTTAAAAATGTATCATATTTGCACTAGGTACACGTAACCTGACGTTTTTCAGACAGAGTCCAATTAACAAAACATAACTACGTATAAGACAGACATAAACAGAAATCATATAAGTCCAATACAATACAATATGTAAACGCATTGATAATCATCAATAGAGTGACGCGGGAATCCCGCAAGGTTTGTTTTGCGTACGATCTGCTGACAGAGCAATCTCATTAAGCCAACAATAGGACAGACACGCCATAAATCATGGCATTGTGGGCACCCGTCGTGCATGGCATACCCTTATTATGTGCCGCGCTATTATGACATATCAAACGGAGACCCAGTGCTTTGTGTTAGGACTTTGATTCCTCATTGTAGGGGATTTGAATATTGTCTTGAGTTGGCTAATTAAATGACGGGGATTAGCCTTTACCATTTGTGTTTATTGAGATTGTAGGTGGTGAATGTTAAAGAATGAATATCGTACACCTTTAAAAAATATAAAAGGCTTTTGCTCTGTCTGTGTATCCATATATTCCAAAAAATATATTTAAAAGCTTTCACTGTTACAACAAATTGATATCAAAGTCATCGGCAAATTCTTCAACTTGAACGTTTTTTTTCTGCCTGACAGTAGAACTTACTCAAGGTGTAAATGTAGTGTATGTAAATGTAAGCTGTGAACATTTACGTAACCTACATAGTACATACCAAACATACCAAAGTGATTATACGTACCTTCAAATTAATAGCATAAACAAAATATTATTATATTCTACTTAACGCTCTTTTCATCGCTGACCTTCAGCTAAGAGTAAACAAATGCCACGTAGTAAAATGCTTGCTAATGTTAAAATATACACATACTTGTAATCCCTCGAATAAACAGTAGGTTTATTCAGGTCAATGTATTCTGTTAGTCAAGGTGGACAGATGACCTGACGGAGACTAAGGTCATTGGAAGCAGGTTGCTTTCAGTAGCTCAATCTTTGGGAAAAGTGGTGGTTTTTGAGTATCCGTACCTGCTTGGATAGTAACATCGTAAATGATCGTAAGAAACCCGTTATAGTCTATCGACTTTCACGGGATGAAAACTCTTCGTCCGCAAAGTTTTACACTTACGTCAGAGACGCGCTGGAAAGAAACCGGTGGCGACTGGCGGCATATCACCCGTTCCATATGCAATTCTGAATCTGACCACGATCCTCAATCGTAGAGACCGACCAGTGCAAGAGAGAGATTTAACAGACTATGCAGTATTTTGAATTCAGACTCGTACAACCGATTTTGGTCATGCCAGCTTAGTTGTGTCGATCGGAGACAGATAGCCATCTCTCATCGGCGAATACATAGATCTACTTAGACTGCACTTAACTTAAGAGTAGTTAGAGTTTCTCCATGCATAGTATGGTTATATTTACCCTTGGCTTTAAAACAGAAAAAAGAGAAGACTTATAAAGCCTTTCATTCTCCTTCTAAATTTTGGTGACAAGTGTGATCTTTGTGACTCTAAAACCTAGAAAATGTTACTACTCTCAAATGCGTAATTTTCACCACAAAGATTTTTACCATCTGAATTGATGTTTGGAACAATGGATAAATAAGCAAATATTTAAATCTTGTTCCCTTGCCAACATTATCACTCATGGTACATTATTACTACCCGTCCTTCGATCAATAATTATGTCGCCAGTCTCGAAACATAATACCAAAACTATAAGTATTAATAAAAAGAAAAAGAGTTTCCCTAGAATAAAGTGGTCCAATACGACATGGGACAGACCTCTGTCTTTTCCACGTCATATTTGAGCGGCCAATAAGCCGAAACATCTGCAAAACTTGTAACATACAACATGCGTCAATCTTAATCTGCGCTCGTAACGAGGAAAATCGTTTTACTGCGAGACAGCGCCCCACTTTCCCAAATCAAATGAAATCATTTTATTTTGTCACATGGATTTTTCTATTAATAATATTTATGAAAAAACTAAATGATTTGAAAATCTCAATGAAGTTGAACATGCAAATTAAAAAAATTGTGTGTATTGTTTTGGTTTATAGTTACGTCTCATCGTGGCTAGTCAAATAATAGAACACATTATTTTCAAAAACGTGCAGATAAGACTTAAGTATTTAAAAACCAATACCCTAACATAACACCAAATGAAATAATCATACGAATCAAATTCCTTTCAAGCAATACACTGCACATAAATCAAGCTACACTTGCCTAGGATACCTATGCATTGGACATGAAAAAGACCGAAGGCGCCGTCTGCAATCTAACTACCAAGTGATTTATGAATTTCATTTCTGCTGAAACAACTGCTTTCTTCGTCCTTTGCTTTTTCACTTTTTTACTCGCTAAATGGACGTAACGAGCATCTTGCCTTAATAATGGAAACTCAGAGGAAAAATTAAAGGCTGCATGCGGAATAGCAAGTTGAAATTGATACCGCAAACTTTTTCATCTGCAAGAAATGCTCGAGGTGAATTCTCGACCTGAAGCTCTACGCAACGAATAAAAATGGCTACCAGGAGATATTTCCATTTCAATTTGCCCCTTATTCGACGCTACCTTTATCTTACTAATTCAAACTGAAAAAGGCTGAAGGTTTGTGAAAAATTGGATGTGTCTAGGCTGTGTGCTATGGATATTTCTTAGATTCGATTTATGAAATATTGAGCTAACACATCAATTGTGGGTATGATTTGGCTCTCGCTTTGGTGTTGACGTTTAAGTAAAATGTATTAAAATAAAAAAATACGTAACATAAATTCACAATTAGCACATTTTAAGCTGTAATGATGTAAATGTCTCGCTCCAAGCTGCAAAAAATGAGAGAAGCGTTTTCACGGATGCTTTCTTTTTGTTTCAAGCCTCCTATAAGTGAAGCAGACAGACTTTTTTTCTAATATTTTACCTATAGCCAGACAAAATATATTACAAATAAAATCCTTTACTTTTCTCGGAAAGAGTAATGAATATTAACCTACTTTTTAAAGTTCATTATTTTAACCATAATTTTACTTACTAGTAAATACTAAAATAAGTAAAAAAAAAATTGTTGTAAAAAATATACTCAAAAATATTTTAATAATTTAGAAGTTCAGCTTTTTGTTTACATCCCGTGAGTTTTTAGATCCATTGAAATTGCGATTGATTTTAGCGTTTCAACCAGAAAAAAATAAATTTGATTTAATACGCAAATAGCTCAAAGGGATTAATGGGAAATATCGGCCTCTATTTCTACTAGAGCTGAAAATAGTTGAATGACATGAATGGCAGGTTAAACTGTGCTTCTATAACTCAAAAATACGTCGTCATTAAATATTAAAACCACTGCGATTAAAAAAGTAGAATTACTGCTCTCAACTTGATAGCATGGAAATCTTCCAATATATTTTTAGGAACGAAATTCAATTCCCAATTCGATTCTCAATATACTTGGTAACTCAAATAAAGCTCTTCGCGACAATCCCATCAGGATCTAGACTCCTAAATCATCCTTCTCAAACTAATCCCTAATACTAAAGTAAAGCCACTTACAGTTTATTAAGCCTACTTCAGTTCCTACAATACTAGAAGCAGTTCACGTAATACCGAGTTACGTCTGGTACGGGCATTACTCCATTCATAGTGATGCCTCTTTATTGCAGTCGTTCATTCGTCTGCCCGTCACTGCCGACCTTAATTTGGTTTATGCGATGTCGTGTGGTTCAGGATATTGCCTTAGATTCCACTTTTACTACCTATGTCTTTGATGAGCTCCGTGTAGAGGAAGTTAAACTGCCGATCGAGCATCAATAGTTCCGAAAGGGTCTGTAATAATTATAGAGTTTTTTTATTGTGGCTGAGGGATTTGGTGTTAAATTTGCTAATCTTGATACCATGCTATATGTTTTTTTTTATTTAATGATATAAAAATCTCTTGTTTGGGCATTTGGAGCGACTTCTTTTTTATACGAAATAAACGATAGTAAGTATAGATCGTCTACGATCTTTTGGCGTAGTAATGCGTTGTTACATACATACATACAAAAACTCACGCCTATATCCCAAAAGGGGTAGGCAAAGGTGCCAGGAAACCCACATTTCGCCGTGTATATTCCGTTCCACAATGTGATAATTTGCAACCGTGCCTTAGTACAATTACGAAGTCAATGCAGTCAGGCAGTCAAAGTGAATGCATTGTTGTCATACTATTATCAATTTATTAAGAACAGTTTTTCTCTGTTCACATTATATTTAATTAGACATTTTAATACCATTAGATTACGACGGTAAATACTAGTTGTTTACACTATGAAAACGTATCTCAAACAATAGGTTACATATATTTTTTTAATTTTAATTGTAGTTCCAAATTTCGCCACGCGCCTACAGAATTTAGATGAATAAATAAAATAATACCTGCAGCTATTGGTAGTCTTACAAACGATAAGTCGCCTTTGTAAACGAAAAGATGATGTGATAAAAACGAACCATTATCTTAGTGTTAAATAAAACACGAAGCCTAGTAAATAATTAATGTTCATTAAAATCTATAATAAAAAGTTTTTTAAAAATTTAAAGTTATTTGAAAATACAAACGACGTAAATTTTTACCAAATTGCTCTTAAGAAATGGGAGAATAATTTTCTGGAACGTCAAAAGTAACAAAATTATTAAATAATGTTCTACACGAAACTTATAATTTTGGCTCTTGTCTAAATGCAAATTTTTCTATTCAGTTGAAAATGCTCGGAGACAGGTACATTTGAATAAAACAGTGAAAATAAAAGATGAAAAGAAAATTGAATTTGGCGATGAACCGCGACGTGCCACGTCTGTTCCCAACACTTAATCATAATTAAAATTCGTCTCTAAATGGTGAGTATTGTTTTCCTTAGTTTTTTTTTGTGTTATTTTTTTCTCACTTAAAGTTCAGTGACGAAGCTGTACGATGCAATTGAAATATCGGAAGACGAAATAAAAATGTATATTTTAGCAATTTAATAATTCTGATGTTCATAAATGTAATACAGTATAGTGGAAACATATTTACAAAATAGTACAATCAATATTAGTAAATTAAAACTTAACTTATTAGTTACATATAACCTAGAATAGATCTTAATATTAAATTTCACTACCGCATGTATCTTTAAAATATTATTTGTCTCTCAACTCTTTGTCTTTAAACCGTCCGTCCAACATCTAATTAACTAATTGTCACTCGAAACATGAAATTAAAGTGCAAACCTTGTTTTGTCTAGCATCACTAATAATAGCCCTCTGTATTCTGCTAAATTAGTAGTTAGCCTTCGGCTTAGTTAGCTTATTCGGTTTGAAACAGACAGACGGCGAAATTATGGAAGGTTGTTGCTCACAGGGGCGTAACGAGTACTGGCGCCCTGTTAATGTCATATAGCTAATAGAATAACGGTTATTTTCAAATTAGTGTGCTAATAATAATAAGCTAAACCTAATAATAATTACTTACCTTTACCTCACGTATCTTGATCTGAATATCTTGACTTCTGCGTTCAAATTATTTTATTTTACGAAAAATATTATCAATAGTGCTGTGAGCAATGAACAAATTAATTTTGATTTAATTATAAATACGAAATAAATAAATACGCCCAACAGTTACATGCATATTGCTGGCCCCACACTAAAATTGAATCGTATGTCGTAGGTATTAGAAGCGACGAGAGACTTTTCGATCGCACAATCACAGGAACCGAAACATACCTGTGGATCGCACAAATATTAATCCTGGTACGGGAATCAAAGCCGTTGCCTCTCGTTTCACAGCCGAAATATAACCAACGACACAGAAGCTTTCTATTTTTAGCTGCTCAATATTCCAAATTAGTTTGGATAATGTTTGATATTGGTAACAATGAGCATTGACAACTTTAATACTGTTGCACTGGCAACACAAAATATTGTCATTTATATTTTTATATCGCAACTCTGCCCCTTCCGCCCACGTATGGTCGAGATTACACGTTTTACAAGCTCAAGCTGTTTTGTTTAAAGTTGGTGACAAATCCAGCCCTAATTATAATACACATGATCAATATCTTGCTACGAAACTTGTCAATAGACACAAAAAACCGTAAACACAAGACTATATGTGTAGTTTCAATAAACATTGGTTTATTGAGCTAGAACATAGAATTATTCCCTCACACTATTTAGATTTATCAGACCGAACGGAACCCCTTTGTTGCTTCCATCATACGCCAAATCCATAGCTCACATCAAACAATTAAAATACCTCCGTGGCACATCAGAGGCAATTTCACCCATAACAGATTTACTAGACCGGGGCGCTGTAATCGACGAATATTGAGCCACGGAGCCTAATCGGATGACGTCACTAATTTGAACATGTGATCACAATGAACTATCGAATAAGGGCTGCAAACTTTATGTTGACGTTTACGAGCCAAGTTTACTACGGTCTGAAATACTTGTTAGGGCTATTGTACTATATTAAATTTCAGACGTGGCTATGGACTTGTATGTGGGTCTGAATTATTTGGATGCTTGCGATGTATTGTGCTTTTGCAAATTGTAAAGTACTAGGTACTCCGAAACCAATTTAACATAAAGGTTGTATATCTTTATATTAGGCTGTAGAAACCCTTTATCTAATCCTTAGGATTAATAGGAGTTAGCCTCACTCTCCCACGCCCACCTAGTGTAAGTTAGGGAAATAAAGATGGTTCCAATGTTTTATTTGAACAGTATTTATATTGTCATTTGAAAATATCAATTTTAATATTTTTTTCTAAACAGACAATAAATATTTTTAGTGCAATGACGACACAAGCTATCACTTTCGCATTCACGCGCCTTATGGAAGATGAGATCACAATCTCGTACCACAAAAGAATAATAATTGTAAGTTTCTTATTATTAAACCGATTTATTTAAATATTTCTGTTAACGATGTTGCATGACTTAAACTTACGACATACATATATAGGAATAAAAATTCAGTCAACACCCCTATTCTCTGTATTATACTGTACTGTAACATTCCATAGTCGGTCACTGCTGAACACCAGACTTCACTACATTTGAGTGTTCGATTGAACGGGTTTCATTGAATTCACAGGCATTGACATTCGAATATATTTGCTGATTCTTATGATGGTCCCTCAAATTTGTAAGGTTCATGCGTATACGTTTATCATCAAATTGCGGGTTAATTAAATGCGATACACATGTTATTTGCAAAAATATTATTTCGCGATTTAATACAGACAAAAAGTATCCAACTTTTACCTAAGAAAGGGTCCCTGGTGGGCATGAATACAAAAATGCGCCTATCGGGAGAATTTATTTACATAAATAAAACGAACATTACCTGTAATAAAAATAAATATCTCGTTGTTTTCCATTTCCATACAGCAATATATTACGCAAGTGTCAACAGTGTTGCCAGTAAATAGAATTTCTGCCGGTATTCACGCATAAAAAGGCAATAACTGTCACGAGAGCAATACCCCTCCTTAGCTACCTCCATAGATCTTCCAGGCGATAACTTAAGCAATATTTGTGCCTAACATCCTTTGTGTTTATCGTCCATTCAATAAACATGAACGGAATAAACTTCCCGTGCCATATTTATATAATATTTTATAGCCTTATTTATGGTAATCGTTGGTGATTGTGGTCGTATAACTTCTATAAATTGTGTGTATTCATTTGAAACACCAACAGTACACACATAACTTATAATAATGATGAATTCAAACTTAGTAAAAATGTATTATGGTCGAAATAATAAATGCACTCATCCATTAAAGAGATTAAAGTTAAAAGCACACACGAACAATCCCTCAATTTGTAATGAACTTGCCCACGGTCTAACATACGTATATGATATTTAAAATAATACAATCAACAGTCACATAAGTACGTTCTTTTGTCGTGGGTACTAGAAACTACGAGGTAATTTTCTGTGCCATAAACAGCCAAACTTGACACAAGTACTTATTGGCTTCACAAACTAAATACGCCATGGAGGCTGTCATACATATTACATACTAGACGAAAAAATAAAATTAATATGCAACAATATCATACATAGTCTCGATCTCATATGATCTCAACTAAAATGTCGTGAAAACTACGACAAAGTTTATAGCTTTACAAATACCCATACCCAAAAAAAATTATCAGTATTTGTTAATGATCAAGAGTCGAATCCACCTTCTTCATTAGATTATTGCGCCAGGAAACCTTTTAATCGGTTACAATAATATTATAATATAATGTATACATTTTAAATATGTGTATATTATCGAAGCAATAGGGAATATGCATGTCATTTTTTTATATTTTTAATCAATTCTGTATGTTATTACATTATCGGAAAAAAATATAAGTCTTTGAAAATATAAATCAAAAGAGTACAAAAAAATAATCAAAACTGCTATCAGTTTCGAAGCATTCAAACGCCATGTTGGCGCGAACTCGCTGTGACGTCAAAGGTTGCGTTATGAACAAGAAGCTTATACCCAAATGGAGATTGCATTCCGTATATAAAAGTGAAGCACAAAAATTTGACCTCGAATGACGTTGCGACTGATTGCTATCCTTTTCTTTCGCGTGACAATGAATGAACAAAAAGTCATTTTCATTCATTGTCACTCGAAAGAAAAGGATAGCAATCAGTCGCAACGTCATTCGAGGTCAAATTTTTGTGCTTCACTTTTATATACGGAATGCAATCTCCATTTGGGTATAAGCTTCTTGGTTATGAACAACGTAGTATTTGGATTAAGTTTCTTTCATGAATTGCTACAGAACTGTATTTCGCGACAAAATAATCCATTTTATTTAATAGTATAAAGAAAGCACAAAATAACTCATAAACAAACGTAAAACATCAAGCTAAAACTTCATAAGAACGCAACCATTGTCGTCACTTTCCTTTTCAAGCAATAGATCGCGTTTCGGAAAAAGGCGCGGCAAATTTGAAATGTCATTTTTTAAGTATTTATTTTACCGATTTAGAGTTGATAAATTAAAAAAATATCTTTAAGGTATAATTCTATATTAATAAAGATTACAAAAAAAATATTTTGACTTAGTTTAAAGTCTGGTGCATGTTCCCTATTACTGAACGGTAACAAATAATTAGTAAGATCCCAAATTAATTGTGAACTAAATACTACCAGCATAGGAATTTAATATCCTACATCAATTTATCAATTTACATGCAATCCTGGACGTGCAATCAAATTAATTGATGCGGTATCAGATGCCATCTAAGTGCACTTGCGGTCGAATCGACGAAATTCTAACCTAGTCTTAATCAAGTAATGGATTGGATTACGAAGATGTTTTAAACAAATAGAAATACTATTGAACATTCCTGTTTATATTTATGAGGATCGAGTGCCTTAAAAATACGTGCAGGGAGATGTATAGGATCCCTTATTGTATTTTAATAACAAAAACTAGATGTTGCAAGCGGGTGTACTTAGTTTAGGACTTATTGATCTGACAAGAAGTTCCTGATTCGAGTCCTGTTAGGGCCAAGGAATTTACTAAAAGAGCCCTTTTCTACCAAGGCTTAATTTCGGGCAAACAAAGGGACGTAAACTGTTAGTAAATCGTAATTTATCCATAAAGCCTTACCATACGAGTGTGGAATAAAAGGCAAAACAAAAGAAAAAAAAGGAAACATCGCCGCCTATGAACGTCTGCAGCACCTGTGGACTAGTAGCTGCGTTTTGGACACTAGAGCTAGGTAGGATAAACATTTTATTGGGCCAACCATGACCTAAAAGCGACTGCAACATTGCCATTTTACAACGTTGTAATATTTTTTTCTGCACGATAAGACAACCTCACGCTCAGATTCATTCATGTTGTCGTCAATATTCATTTAAAAACTTATAATTTTCTGTAGAATACTGGTTTGAATTTTAATTTTTCAATCTCTTCACGTACCCTAGTTTAAAATAGTCAGCTACACTACATACGCAAACGAAGCCATATGAATCGTGTGTTTTATCTCGTCTCCACTCTACTTCAGCTTGAATATGCAGGAACAGTGTCTCAAGAGTTAATATATACAATATACTTTACTATACAAGTAGAATACGCCGGCGCCGTATAAAAAATATTCGCAACAACACAAAAGAACACTTTGGCTATTTCTTTTTAGCAGGCGTTTTACTTGTTGATTTACTCCAGATACAAAAGAAATAGAAAAAATCCTAGAAATAAAATACTCCTGGACACTATATTTTTGACGTAGGTACGCCAAGTTTTAGTATATCGTAGGTATCATAAAATATACGGAGTTTTCTCTCACATATGAGGCAGAGTTACAGCAGATATTTATGGCTGAGGCAAACATTCATATTTTCCGCTGAATAAATTGAACATCTCGATCTTCAGCCTAAACACAATCAACCATAAAAAATCTACTATTTGAAAAACAAAATATAAAATGATCATAACTCAATAAGGCTAGGCATGGCTAAATCCCTCTTTGCAAATGTCTAGCTTGATCAAAAATTAATAACTCAATGCATACATCAACATTAAACTATACGATTTGTCCCTGCAGATCCCTCTAATATACCCAACAAACCCTGGTTTACCCGTTCACATAGATATTAACAACGCACACACAAGATAGAAATCAATTTGCTCGCAATTTGCCAGTGCAGTTGTATGTACGTGCTCTCATACAGTTGCGGTGCAAGCACCAACTTTGCAGCGAACCAAACCGGCACCGACTGCCTGATTAAACTCATAAATTCGTACGCCAGATGGCGTGCGCCGCGCTGTAAATCTGCAACCAATACGACATTTGTCTCTATTCCCCCCGGCACGATTATATCTCTTTATCTGTACTGTAATCAATTCAGGTACAAACTCATTCGTCAGTTTTATTGAAATAATCCGACGTGACTCAGCTTGGGATGTGAGACTTTTTCGTTCCGAATAATTCACGTTCTTTTTGTTGTGAAAAGTTTTTGTTAGGATATAATACTGTATCTTCTATCTGTAGCTTGCTTTGGGGTAGCAACGTAATAGTAGTGTGTAAGAGGTAAGAACGTAAACTCATATAAAATATACTAGGTTACGTTCTTACACCTTCCATCCTTGATTACTTTGTTACGCCAATGCACCTTGTTTAATATCGCCATTATTAATATTAATATTGTTCTACTGCCACAGCAGAGTAGCTGCAATAGGTATACCTGGTAAAGTGCAATACAAAGCATTCCAAAAAAAAATACATACTATTATTCCGACTTACTCGAAACAAGACATAGTTACTTAAGACACATCACATTTACTTGGCACAGTATGGGCGTATAACGTTTTGACGGGTATTCCATCTGTATGTATCAATTCGGGTGGAAACCCAATATCATCCCACTGTACACTGTAGTAGTGTGGATTATTACTTCAATAAACTTCACAGAAAACGTTAAAACAAAACTAAGAGAAATATAGACACTATAAAACGAAAGGAATCTCCCAACGCGTAATATTATTCTAGTGGAAACAAACTCGTCGAGCAGTTTATTTTAAAAATAAGTGAAATTAAATTTACCAAACGAAACAAGATCAAACTAAAGATAGAGAAAATTACGAGTGTTTCTTGAAACGAACTTGTTGGCTCCAAGTTTATTTGTTTTCTCACAGTACACGCGAGTTATAACTGACTCGATGTACACATGTACATTACTCGGTCCAACTTTACTCTCAGCTTAAACGCGCTCAATTTAAACTTTATATTCATGAATTTAATTTCGAAGAACAATTAAACCGTGCGCCGCTGAAGACGTATTCGTGAACAGTGCGAGACGCTAAATGCTTTAGCCACGTGTAATTGATGGACTATTTAGCTGAATGATTTGTTCGTTTGATATCCGCATACAATATTATGCCTCCTTTAGCATGAAAAAGGAGCACAAAAACTAAAAAAATGAAAAAAAAAATACAGTTTTACTCAGAGCATTTCTGTATAGTTTTTTTCTTCTTAGCAAGAACAAGTCTCGATCGATTGAGTTGCAGTGCTTGCTACTTTTAATTAACGTTTAAAATATATTTTTTAAGTCTTTATGAATGTTGAATATATTATGTTGTTTAAATATTGAACTGAGGAAGTTATATACCAACAAAATATCTTAGAAATGTTTCACCAGCAGTCAACCAAAAACCAAAATGAGAGTTAGTATATTATGGTAGGCCTAAAATCTTTAAGATATCTGGTCTTTTTTACCTTTACTAGTGCAAGGGTGGAGAAGGTATTTATTTTTCTCTGAAAGACTGTAGACTGGCAAGACCTGTATATATCAAAGGTTTGTAAGTATTTAAATGTTGCAGTGATTTCTAGCCAGGTTACCCGCTTGTAGGACCAATGTAATAAAAGTCAACAATAAAAATTAAACCTTAAAACTCCAAGTAAGTCTTTCCGTACGTGACTTCCCATATAAGCTGTTAGAGAATTTGTCACGTCCGCACAAAACTGCCGACGTAAGAGAAATACATCTTGAACTACAGAGATTTGGACCACACGTGCCCTTCAGAAACTCTGACTAAGCTTTTAAGGATGAAAATGGCTGGGGATTAAAGTTTTATTCGTGTATTGCTTGGTAACCTAGTACTACGTTTATTGAGTTAAAATGAAATATTAATATTGTATGTATGACAAATGTCATAATATCAGAAGATTTGGGAACTGTAATTTGTAGGTCCATCAACGCTAATAAATTACCGTTAAATATCTTCATCATATCGGATCATCTTGGAATCGAACTAACGTCAGAGATTGTACGTGGCTCTAACTACTGCCTCTCTTTGAGTATATATCTATAATCTTATGTACTTATGTTTTTTGTATTAATCCCTCCTTTTATTATAAACGTAAATATGTAATTATATAGGATTGTTTATTTCAAAAACAGTTGCAAGGAAAACGCATGTCATATGAAGAGTGACACAAACAAATTTCTCCAGAAAATAGACTATTCCCGTAGAATAGATGTCAATCTTCATAAGACGCGGATAATACCGTGGGACACAGCTCTATTTTATTAAAAGCCAAAGTATGTTGCACCTTCGGTTACCTAGTCTCTGAAAATAGTACGCAGCTTTTATAATGCAACAAAGTTGAATCAATAAATTACCTTTAATGCAATTTAGGTCGATTGAAGTGAGTAGATATCTGACAGTATTATATCACTGATAAGAACCCACAATTGACGCAACTTAGTTAAGAATAATATCCAACATACACGCGTGAATGACTAGAAGTTCTAACATATAATATACACATACGTCGCTATGAAATAGTGTTTTTTAAACTGTCCGACAAACTAGCAAACAGATTTTTATGTTTATTGCAATAAATGGCGATACGAGCATGCCGTTCGCCTGATGGTAACCGACACGACGGCACATGAACAGTAGTAAAACCAAACAACACCGTGAATTACAAAGCAATGCTTGGCATTCCACTGCGCTCACCAACCTGTGACAAGATGTTAGGTCCCAATATGTCCAGAAGTTAATCTGGCTACGATAGTCTTCAAACCGAAACACAACGCATTTACAGTTTACACGGCTGTTTGACAGGAGAAATAGACAATAAGGTAGCCTGCCTTGCACCTGCCCTGGCGGCCTCTCCAACCAATAAGTAGTAGTTGCATTATATCTGAAGTTACTAAAACTATTATTTGACTTCGTTTTCTGGCGCAGTCTGGATATGCCCTGTATTAAATCCAAGGGAAGATAACTTCGCTGTATGCTATAAGTTTTAAGATAATAGCCATCAGTAGATTAGTCTATCCTCTTTTATACTGACCCGATTGTAAAACACGTACTAAATCTAAAAAGTTGGCCAAACTGGAAATTCATAAATCTACTTAGAAGACTAAAAGAACATGGCGGGCAATTTGGCCCACGTTCAAGAACTTGGTTTGCTCTTTAACGGATAAAATATGACGAATATTAATCTGGTATAGGTCGTCTATGATCTTCCGGCGTCGAAAGCGCTGTTGTCGTGCTGTTGTCAAATATTAAGAATATTTTAACACTTTATATTTTATTATATTGGACATTTTAATACTAATAGATTCGAAATATAATACCTTGTTGTTTTAAGCATGAAAACATCTCAAACAATGCGTTAAATAGATATTTATTTTTATTTTATATTTAGTTCCAAATTTTGCCACACACCAATAGAATATACATGACTTATGCATCCAGAATCGACACATGAAATACATATATAAAGTTACAATACCAACACAACACGTGTAATCTCGTGCAGGACATTGTCTGGGTTCAACTAGGGAATGAACTTCATATTTTGTCGGGTCTCATGGCTCCCAAAGGAAATATGTTTCGCTCAAACACTCTCACTTTTATATAAATTTAAATGCGAATGAAATTGTCGTATTTCTTTGATTGCAGTTGTTTTATGCTTCAACATCGTACAACTAAAGTTTAAAAGTTTTATTCCAGATATTATTCGTTTTGAGTAATGATATTATCATTGTTTATGTATTTTGGCGACAGAATAATGCTCTCAATCCACTAACGGCCGGGTGCAATACTCTGTCTGTCTTTTACTACCCGTTAAAATCGCTAACTCTAGTATGAGTTCTGTCATTTTTCGGTTTCAATAATCGTAGACAGATGAATAAACATATCTATGATTTGTATCTATCAATGGGAGGGCTCTCGCTAACCATAGTTAGGAAATTCCATACAAATTAAAATATACGCGTTTCGATAACGATTCGAACTACTGTAGTTATTCGTGTTTAACTAGCTGTCAACGTTTTCTAATATCGCTGCAATATGGTGGATAATACGTCGATTAACCCAGATATGTGGTATTTTTATGGAAAAAATCAGCAAAATAAAGTGACATTAATATATTCAGTGATGAAAGTGATAACGAAATGTTTAAAGCTGGTGTATTTGATGCCGATTATAATTTATGAGATCAAAAAAACTATGTGAATATTCTAGTTCAGAATTTATTTACAGGTTTACTTTTTAGATGAAATAATACATCAGCTATTATGTTTATTTCTACATTTAAACCCAGCCCGCAAGGAACCTTCCTCCTGGTAAGCATACATATCAAATATTTCATTAAGTTTTATAAGTGTATTGAATTATTCCAAAATCATATATTCTATAATAAATGTAACAGCTCGGGAACAATAATGTGTCACTGTTCCATTAATTGCTGCTATCATTGTGGTTTTACGTACTGGGGAGAATGCATGTTCAGTAGGTAACTATTTTTGGGTATCAAAAGCTACAGTCAGCCGAATCATTACTGATGTGCCTCGGGCTATAACTGAGCTATATTAGCAGTATGTAAAAATATTAGACCACACACAGCATGGGTTTCATAAAATTGCAGTTTTCCCAAGAACCTTTGGTGCAATTCATTGCACATATTATATTCCCATAGAGCCACCTGGTTAGTAATGACTACCTTTAGATATATTAGGATTAATCAATAATTATGTATTAATATTGTCTATGATATTAACATAAATCTTGGTATTATGTATCAGTTATCTGATCACAATGTATTAATCTTAATATTTTTATTTTTAGATTCAAATATAGGAGAAGAATTTAGGAAAATAAAGGCATTATTGTTCAAGAAATGTGTATTGCACAGTTACTTTTCATGAATGTATTGGAATGCTAGCCTGGAGCTCATTACACTACTATATTTAACAACTCTGCTAAAAGGTATTTATCTCATACTTTATATTTTGAAAGAATTCAAATATTGTGGTACATAGGTGAAAATGGTGTTACATTCAATTGTTTTGTGCAGCTATGACCCGCCATATTGGCATACAATAATTTAAGATACAACAAATATGACAATTAAGTTGGAAGAATGGTTAAGAGAATATATTAAGATTAATACACATTTTTGTAAGTAGTTTCCTAATAATTCCCTAGTTTCAAAAGGGTACAGCCTGATGGAAATCATCAAAACATATTTTCACTTTAAATCTTTTATTTTTTGTAAATAACATATTTATTTTCAGTACAATGTGAAGAAGTTATATAATAAAATAGTAATAGATATCTAATTGGAGATAGTGCATATCCACATACTACTTTATTAACAACACTGCTCAATGTCTGCCATATAGTATTGCAACAATGCGGCTCATATAAAGTTATTATAATTAATATTTTGCTCTTCCATCTTTTACATCTTTCTTTCATCTTTATTTCAGGTCTTATGATGTTTGGAAAAGAAGATTTCCACACCATTCACTGAAAAAAAGTCTTTTGGGATTGCACACAACTTTAAACATAATGAGTGCCACAGCGGTGTCAGATAATATTTGAAGAATGAAAAGCATTGCTGATGTGGAACATGAAATTGACATACCAAACACTGCTAGACTAGACATAAATATTAATTACTTATTTGAAATTAAAATAAAGTTTCAGAACTTTGTCAATAATAAAGATTAAAGATTTTTCACAAATTATCTTTGATATTTTATTTACCCATAATACAATCTGCGGAAAAGGGGGTTCTTACATTTTATTTGTAAATACCATTGACTTATATTCTACCATTCTAACATTGATATCGATGGTAAATACATTTTTATGTGATATGTAAAATGTGTAACAGTTGTTTTCTCTATAACTAGTCATTACAATTTCGAAAACTTCTAGCATAGTAAGATCACCTGAATAAATTATTATTCTTAATTTGATTTATATTGTTTTAATTATTATAATATTCCTCAGTATTTATTTGTAGATAATTTTGAAGTTTCTATTTAAAGACAACTTATTATCTAAAACTTATACTATCCACACATCACATAAATCTTTAAATAATAAGACATCGCCCTAAATCATGAAAGTAGTTCCATAGGATAGATGTATACAGTAGCACAATATGTCAGGCGTTATGTAACTTATTGGACTATTTCGTATAAGTCTACATTATTTAATTTGAAAATAAACTATATCTATTATTAATAACATAAAGAAAATAAAAAGGTTTCCATATTATAGTGTCCCAAAATACTAAATTCTCCCAACTACAAGGGAATCACTGATAATGCAATGCAAGACCAATGCAGTGAATATAAATAATATTAATTTCAATGTTAACATAGGTCTATGAAGTTATGAACCTTATATTCCATATTATGTGAACAAAAATTTCTACATAACAAATACAGTCTAGTTGGAGTGAAACAAAATATTATTGATACAAAGTGCTTAGAACAGAATACAAGATACTCATGGTGGATTTTTGCAATTCCATTAAATATATTTGTCTGCAGCCTGCCGACAATTTCATTGTTTATAACTTTTCTGTCAGTTTATAAATCACTTGTCTCATTATTAATTATTCACTAGTTCAGCTTTATTCATCACCTAAGACTATTATATATTTATAATGTTTTGCTGTATTTGTTAGATTGACTTTGGGAAACATTCACCACTTGTGCATATTATGTTAATAGTGTATACTGTCTTAGCTGTACTGCATGAGATTAAATAGTACACAAATTATTACAGTTTCTCTTTATTTTAACATTATAGTTTAGCAGTTTTAGTTTAATATAATAAAATGCGACAGACAATTACTAGTTATCTAGTAGAAACACCTTATTATTAACCATAATTAAATATTTTCATTTTACAAACACCATAAAAATTAAATATGTTTGTTGTGACCTATATTTATGTAATATATTATATCATAATAAAGCAACATCTAAATTTAAATGAAAATTTTGTAGACCCTGCTAATATTAGTTGACTATGAATGTTATTACTTTTTAAAATGCCTCTGTTGCGAGCAAAACTAGGACATAAATATCAGATTATTTTTATGTAAAGCTGCTAAAATTTGTGCTAATAATAAGTAATAAGCACTGAAATGATTTCAGGTCTTTAAAGTCATATTGATTACAAAACTAAAGTAATGCAACCACGCAATGTTTTATTTTCACACTTTTCTTCGTATTTATAAATATAAATATTATGGTCTCTGATTCAATTTAAATTTGTAACTCTATCGCAGAAATAGGGCCGTAAAATTCATTTTTGAATTCATTCTTGTTGGTAAACATTGATAATTGTAAACTTCTTTTTTACATTTGACATATTATAAATCAGTCATACGATGCGTTTTGTTGTTCTATGTAAGCTTTGTATGAATTTTTAATTTGCCTTTATTTGTCACAATACTTACATTATTAATATATTTTAACGTTTTATTCTTCTAATTATACATTAAAGATGATTTATGATAATTCTAAAATAAAGTTAATAATTAACCTAATAAATATTGAACTCAATTAAAAGTGCAAATATTAAACGTTTGAGAGGAACGGTTCTTACCAGAGATATATGCAATATCTACGTTCATCGTTGATAACCTAGTTTAGTTTTTGTTATCGAAACATCGGTTAAACCACAGTTAAACAAAGATAGAAGACACGTATTATCGGGGATAATTTTTACTGCTTAACTGTCAATATATTATTGCACCCGGCCGTTAGTGCCTATTATCCTTCCGGTTTACTGACTTTGTTGAGATATTAACGGCGTTATTCAAATATAATTTTAAAATCGATTTTAGTTTTCAAGTGTCTTATCCCTTTCGAATGACTTTTGAATTCAATTTGAGCGAAGAATACAAAAACATTCAAAAACCAAAATAGATTAATAAACTGGCTATGAATACGTATAGTGCACATTTCGGTGCACTTGAAATGTTAAATTGGCATGGTACAATGGCCTTTTAAGTTAAATAAAGCTATATAAGTTCAGTTGAAGTGGACGCAAAAGACCGAAGATGAGACGGTGGTTGAACTCTATAAATTGAACTGCAGTTTGAGCACGAAATATCTACACATATATCCAGACCTATCTTGATCATTACTTGCAATATTACTCGTTTCAAAATAAATTTCTTTGTGTAACACTTTATTGCTTTTATATTTCTAATGTCTATTTACATTACAAACAATCTAACAATAAACACATCTACTTAGTTTACGAATGCCTGCAACATAGGTGCTTTCAAATTTAAAATATTAATTTGCCTACTCTTAGCACTCAATTTCATATGGAATTTAGGATTAGGTTAGGATAATCATCATTTTTGGAAGCCAAACGCACGCATCCACTCCATTTAGTTTAATAGCGGTAGTATTTATTGGAACTAATAGAAATCGAGTGTTAAAATTAGGCCAGTTGATTATTCTCTTGTAACATAATATAATAAATAAAGGAAAATGCCCATCTCAGTCTTTCTATCAAATCTACTTTTTTATGTAGGGAAAAATATAATTTTCAAGAAATATAAACATAAATGCGACCCAGGCCCGGAGTTCTTGAAGAAATAAAATGGAAGTCCAATACTTATTTTTTGTATTCAGCTCAGTGAACAAAATGTAAAATGTGATGATAATTAATGAATTTTTAAATATCTGTCAAGCAGGATAATAGAGGAAAACTTTTAAGAACAAACTATAAAAAAATCTATGGTGAATTGTAAGCTTTATTGGTATCGAGATCATTGATATTTTTGACCGACACTATAAATGGCCATTTTCCTTTTACTCGACAAACGAGTGTATGTAGAAATACTGAATCATAAGCACTGTGTAGGAAATAATCCGACCGGCGAAATTGAAAACAGTCGGTATATTGACAGCAAACACAGTGGCCGATATCTCCATACTCCTAGTCTGAACTTGATCTATCATTGTTTGGACTTGTTGAATGTATTCGTCATACTCTGAAAATACAGAACAATAAATAATCTTAAGTACGTTTCGACGTTCGAGACCGGATCGTGAAGTTTTGTTTTCAGGTCGGGCTCACAATGTGTGAGTTTTACGATCAGAAATTTATTTGTCCGGGCGAATATTTGCTGGAAAGTTATTGTTTGGTTGCCCGGTGTTAAATTTTATTATTATAAGAGGACGTGATGAATGAGTCTTGAACTTTGCAAACAGAAATTAAGAACATATTTTAATAGTTGGGAATAGTTTTAGAATTACTACAATGTGTGTGGCCTGGGATTCGAACCCGCGACCATCGTGAACATATTGGCAGTCACGTCTAGTCCAGTCCAAATAGAAGACTTCTTATTGGCTATCTGCTAACTTAAGTATTTAACTATTTGAGTGTACTTGGTTGGAAGTCTTCCATGTATTAAATTAATAATATTAATAAAATCAATAAGTGTTGTGTACTTCTATAATTGGTATATGCATCAGAATGCAACTTGTAACAAATTGTATTAATTTTGATAATGTTTATACTATTGAAGAAGCTTAATTAAATAAAGAAATTATAAACTCTGCAAAGACCGTCGAAAGAGATGTAAAAGATGGTGAAAAAGGTGAAATGTTATTAACACATTTATATAAACGCAAACATCATCTTCGATTACTACAGCAGTATGCTGCAATATCCAATACATTTTTCCCACGTTATTTCCGTTCCTTGGTATGCTAAGGAATTGGAATAGTTAAATTCAATCCTTCTTCGCAGATATGAAAACTTCTAAAATCAATAACATGACCCCAAGTTTTCAATATTTGTAATATCAATAAATGTACACAATTGTTCACAGTTTCGCAAAATCATTTAAATTCCTCACTTTACAAAAATATGACTCACTAGTTAATATTGCTACCAGTTTTAATAACATATTTACCTAAATCATCGTACGTCAAGATATATAAAAGCATATTCATCGTCTTCTTTCTTTGTTCGATAAATAATTCACTCATTTTCGCCAGTAGCAACGGGCGTGCGTTTAGATTTACATACAAAAATACATCGCTTAATATCAGGCCGGAGTACTGAAAAATAAAATGCAATTACATAGGGTATATCAAAATTGCTACCAAAAACACAGCCGATGGTACTTTTAGTGACTTCAACACAACATTTTTTTTTTAAGTAACGACGACTTTTTTTCCTTTTTTTTCCTGTCGTCTTTTTGGGTAATATATGTTTTTCTAAAATAATAGTGTACACCCTGTTATGTTTACAAGATCCTATGGTAGGCAAAGGCTTACATTTTTTAGCAAAAACTCTGGTTAAACCCAGACACGATGATATTTAAAAATAAAAATTAATAGCATTTTGTTGTTTTTTTTTTTTTTGTTGCATTGTGTTTGTAATTACTAAAACTGCCATCCGGCCTCTTTATCAGTAGCATTCTTGAAAATTTTTCTTCGGTAATATTCATAATCAAGTTACAGTGTTTGTGCTACTTAAATTTGGATCTAAGTATCATTATATCTCATACAATCAAAAACACATAGGAAATCTTACCTAACTAAATATGTTGGAATCAACGATTTCGAATCGAAGACCACCATCAATTATTAGAATGTAACCATAGTGGGTTTAATCTACAGTAGCCAGAAATTTAGCTAGCAATACCACAAATAAAACTACCGGAGATAATTTAGTTAATATTACAAGAGACTTACGGTCTTATTAATGAACAATTTTAAAACCTCTTTTATGTATCGAATTATATATCCCTTTCGAACCATTTTTTAATCCAGTTTGAGGGAAGAAAATAAAATATTCCATAGCTAAATTAGGTTTTAAATCTGTCTCTGAATAAGGGCGTAAAAATTTAAGCAGACGCTATGTGAAGGCACAAATGTTATTGACTACATAGTATTAATATCATGTTGCACACAGGTGACCTGCATTTTAAAATAAACGAAGCTCGTTAAACTAAAGAACGATAAACATATCATGTTATCACGTTGCTGGCAATTGTAGAACGCCTACGTCCTGTTTTTTCTTCCCATAAAACATTTTATTGCGTCGTAACTAAATCATACCTTAGGAAGTCGTTTTGCTAGCTTTGCGCCAGAGTTTTCTGCTTCCTCTGTACCTTTATTAAATTCTTTAGACATTATGTTACAGGAGCGAAACGTACCTTAATCAAGTTAGCGACAGTCCGTGGTAATATGTCTAGTAATATTAGTATCTACCTAAGGCATGTGCTTCCATTGACAGTTTAATTGTTTCTAGTGTGATACCTTATAGATGTGTATAGGATAATGGAAGATATTTCCATATTCTCAGTTAGTTGATATTATACATTTAATGATAATATAGGTGAAAATTGTGTGCCTACTAATACTAACAGTACATCAATTTTTAACTGAAGCTTATTGCTTTAATCAATTTTAAGTATATTTTATATTGCATCTGCCAGATAAATATATAGGCTATGAAAATAAAAAGTGCTATTTAACAAATTAATTACCTTTACGGTTGGAGATAACGACCGGCATATAATCAACAATGTGGACAGCAACCACGAATTGAACATTATGAACACCTGAAATACAAACAATATGAAACCGCAGCACAGTGTGAAATGTCTCGTTCGCTGTAAATTAGTTAAACACATTACCTGTCCCGTGTAAATATTATTGAACAGATCGACACAATCGCATATTTTGTCATATATTTGCATTAATTCAAACCAGCAGTTTTGGCTACCAATACTGGCGATGATTGTCGGCTCTTTACTTAACTTCTGAAATTTAAATTCGTCACTGTCGGTACTGCAAACAATGATATTATATTCATCCAATTAAGTACTAACTTTACAGATGTAGTCGAAGTACGAGTCTCCGAAAATTATTTCTTTGCATACGCTAATTGTTTTTAATTTTCTCTTTAACAGTGTGTTCAAGACTAAGCACTTGATGTAAATTTGAATTAGAAAGAAGAAAATAAGAGCGCCTTGCATCAAAGTTAAGAAGAATAATAAATGTGCAATAATATTCTGGATAAGGAATTCACGCAACCACAAAGTAAATGAAGTTTGAATAAAAGGCAAAACTGTTAAAACAGTAGAAAAAATAAAGCGTCTTTTGAACACTGCTTTTTTTACATCAAAATGTGCATCGATGCTGTCGAGTTTCTCAAAGAGTTTGACATAAGAACCACTGTTGCTGAAACACGCGATAAATGTGAAGTAAAAAACTTCAGAGAGATGATGAACGCTGAAGGTTTTTGTCAGAATGTTGAGCGGTGCATCTGGCCTGGTGTCTTGCCAACTCGCCGGCCTGACAAATGTCATTGCCGTTGCCAAACCCGATATAAATGCCAGGCAATACGCTTTCTCGAGACATTTCACCTTCACTATACCCCCTTTTATGTATCTTATGATTTTCACACCGAATAAAGATTCGCAGAATATTAACGGCTTGCTTGCATTTGCTAACGAATGTTTTGGATTTGTCTTTGCCTTCTTATGCTTTCGTAAAATTACTGAAAATATTTTTGCGTATTGATGGTTAACTTTACAATTGATAGTTCCGACGTGTTTAAACTCGTTATCAAACATTGTAACTAAATCCAACTGTTGTGTGAAACTGGCAGTAATTTTATTGTATTGAAAATTAACGTATAAAAGAGAGATACAATCGGAACATGAACTTTCCATATCAATTGTGGGCCCACGTGTCAGATAGCAGTAAATTGATATTGCTTGATTAAAATGATTTTTCATTACGGCTACGCCATATTTTGATTTGTGGTACTAATTGAGGCTAATTGAGGCATTGAAAATGTTCAAATACTTTTTGATATATTGGTTTAATATTTAATTCTTCACGTAAACTAACATTGTTTATCAATAACAAAGGCTTATTTAATTTGGTGATTAAGATTTCTAGACAACCAAAATCATTTATTTTACCCCTGTACATCCTTTTGTCATATTATATTAAAAATATCGTCATCGACGTTAAGATTTTTTAGTCGCGACGTGAAGCAAGATGTTTAGGTATAATGACGACTAAAGTACACAAGCTAAGTGGAGTAATGTACTTGCACAACAACAGAAAGTACTATATATCAATAAAAAAATTGTGAATCTTAAGAAATACATTATTAAAAATATTGTCCTTTTATTGAATCTTAAATTGTCTCAACATAATCAACGAAATGAACAAAACTTTATCCAATTAATCTCAACATTCAAATTGATATTTAGTTGACGCTAAACAAACTTCACGGCGGTGTCTCCTTGCTACAAATAATATGAATCAACCAATTAACGATCTTTCTCCAAGGTCGAGAGCCTTTGTCTCTGTCACTTGGCAGCTCAACCATTAATTTTAATCAGCGACATTGCCAAGCGTTTCCTTGGTGGAACTCTAGTTGTCAAACAATGTTAAACAATTGCGTATTATTTTGACTGTCAGAGACACCAGTTTGCAGTGACATGAAAAGGAATACATTATCATTGGGTCAGATTTTTATATAGGTAATTGATTTTAGTGACAAATTTTGATTTAAAATACAACTGTATGAAACTCAAGTACATTCAAAATACCCAGAGTATTTTCCTCTAAACTCACAGAAAACTAATCACGTAATCACGTGAAATAGAAAAGTCATTGGTGTGACTAGTTGTAGTCAACTCGACTCTGTTACTTATAAATAATATTCTAGTATATGAATAAATTAAAAATATATATATAACCTCAGACTTACACTATGTTTTTCGGTATCATAAAATACATAATTATATACATCTATTTTTACACAAAGAAACGCACCAGCTTAAACATATTTGTAGTATGCCTGTAAAAGATGAAATATTATTTAAACCATGGCACATTTGTACAATTATTATTCTTCTAAAGTCGTTTTACAGAAAAGTCAATTTAGCTTAGCCTCAATATCTCATAACAGTTAGACGCGGAAGATACTACATATACGTACGATGTTGGTTATACTAGGTTTTAAAGGCTAAAGTCGTTTGAAAAAATAATCGAATTGACGTGACTCCCAATATGTTCACGGTGGTCGCGGGTTCCAATCCCAGGGCATACGCTGACTTTTCGGAGTCATGTATGTATTGATGGCCAATCACCACGCTCTACAAGGGTGAAGGAAAACATCGTGAGGAAACCTGCATACCATAACGATTTACAAGAATTTATATGGTATGTAAAATCCGCCAACCCGCACTGAGCAAGCGTGGTGGACAATATTATGGTCTAACCACTCTCAATCGTACTCTCGATTGTATTGAGACCCGTGCCTTGGACTTATTGATTATTGGGACGTATGTATATGGTCTGAAACAGATATCTATCTTGTAAACTAGAATTATATATTAAAAAAAATACCTTGTATGTAATAATCGATTCTTTATCCTTTATTAAAAATTTGCTTCATCACGATTTTACGAAGTAAACCGTACTCTAATAATATAGTTTTGGTAGTACTTACATTAAACGTGTTTATATATGTACATAACCCCGAAAACCAGCACCAAGGCGCCGGCTATGCTTACAACTAGTGTTATAAACTGACAGAGAAGGCCGAGAATGCAGCTGAAATTCGAGATATTGAACACATTAGTATCATTAAACGCAGATCATCAATTCCTAAGCCTAAGCCAGGGAAGGCTACTCTATGATACGAAAAGAAATTCGAATGCTCGAAAATCATACGTAAAACTGTATGAATTTACCTCCATAAAATGTTCTTATCTTCTATCATACGTAGTAACCATAGACTAAGTTCGTGATTAATGTTTTATTGAGAATAATGTTGATTAGAATTTATAAAGATTTTAGAATTAGACTAGATTTAGAAGGGGAATCCTTATAACTTTCTTCGTACTTTCTTCTTTTTTCGTACGTTCTTATAACATCGAACATTCGACTATTCCAACTTCATTTCAGATCTTGGAGTAACCCCCCTCACTCACTGCTCACTGCTGTACGTAAGTAATTGTTTTCTAATCTCGCTATAGATCGATGTCTGCTGAATAGTTGGAACAGTTATCTGTTCACCCTGGCTTACACCAACTTTTACTTTTTTGAACATTATTACAAAGAAATAAAATGTCAAAGTTGATTAGTGATTGATTCAAGTATAAATTAATTTAATATTCCTATACCAAACCACAGCCCATAGGTATTACGCTAAGCGCTCAGTAGAAATATGTGATGGGACAATACATAATACAAAAATGGAAAAAATTCACTGGATTGTTCAGGGCACCAGATATTAATCTATTCTTTGGATGTTTTAACCAAGGATACAACTCATTTGGCACTTAGCCACAACCACCGGTTACCATCCGTGAAGTTATTTAGAATCACATTAAAGATAACAAAGTTTTACTAATTAAGCTAAATAAGAATATGCATCCACTGTATGTTCCTCACATTTGAGCATTTTGTAAACACAATTCCTGGATTACAAAATGTTTTATTTGCGTAACTAACAGAAAATATATAGGCCATCAAAGACAAAAAAAAAATACGTCCAATAACTAAATAATAGTAATTATTTTATCCAAATTATCATATAATAAAAATATCCCATTAGAGATTATTTTTTGGCTTTTCTTTTAGAGATAGGCCCTATATAAACATGATAAGAATAACTTTACTAAAATATAGGGCAAATTTTAATAAAAAAGTACGTTTTTAAAAATAGTTTTTAAGATTCCCGCTAAAACGCTCCAACATATTACATGGCTATGATCCACGTCAACAATCGCTAACAGAATCTCGGGTTCTATAAAAATGAACTGAAATTATAATCTTCCCGCCAGTTCATCTTAAAATATTTTTATTATTTTTTTATATAGGAAAAATATTATAATATTATATTTTAAAATACCTACTGTTAGAGTGTATGAAAATAAATTTACGCGAATTTGTGATATGAGTAAACATCCCTGTTTTGTACTGCAGTGGGACATAAATATACTGATAGGGATACAGACAGATACAGATGATTTCTTATCAGATATTGTGCAATGTTTTTATAGTAAATAGTGCATGACTAATGCGTCATGTATTTTAAAATACCCAGTCACGAAAGATATATCTGCTTATGGCTATAGATAAGATACGTAAGCCAAGTTTAACTAATTCCAATAAATCTAATCGAAATACCGCCTGATAATGGTTTGCCTCTTCTCAGAAGGGAACTAAGATAGGACTGTCGCTTAATGTTATGTATGGAAACATAAAACATGCTATGGATATAGTGTTCTCCCGCAAATTAAAATATGGATATTCAAATTTCTTTGGTCATCTTCTGATTGAATACAAAATTAATTAATATTCATATTCTCTCGTACATATTATAACATTATAGTTAATTACAGTGAGTCATAAAAAGGGATCATACAGCACGTATATTGGAGACTGGTATAGATATTGGTCGTCAATTAAACGGATGGTAATTCAGATTTTCTTGGTCATCTGGTCGATTACTTATTGGTTTGGAAGTCATGTGAACCATAATCGTATTGTAAGGTTTTCTCTAGCAAAAAATACCATATCATAAATAAAACTCACCACATTTCTAATTTCAATATGTAAACAAATAGTATGTGTTTCATAAATTAGCTAGGATTTGGAAATGCTATCAAAACTTCGCACGTTGAACGCAATACACCTTAAGCCGCTAAGCCGGCATTGATTACTGTTTGCGTAGATTTGTTCCGACTTTTTTATTGGATTACACACCATTAAACTAGGGTATTATGTGATTTAAATGTAATACTACTATCTACAGATAGTTCGTATTTTAATTCTGAACAGCTTATTTCAACAGAAACAAACAAAATATGTCATCAGACATTGACAAAAGGATAACAGACAAAGTCAAATATTTATGGAAAAGGTTTTTGTAACGTGTATAAAAAAAATGTGTGAGAAGAGAATTATTTTAAACCTGCATTTGCACTGTACAGGAGACTAGCAATAGACTTAGAATAGCAAGACCGGGACAATTGTGTACCTAGTGACCTATGCTCGTCTCCGCCCTATTACAGAAGCTGCTTAAGCATTAGAGTCCATAGTAAATTATTCATTCAAGAAAAGCATTTATGTATGTAAGTATATAATATGCATAGTTTCCTCGCTAGGAATATATAATAGTATCTAATTAACCTATATAAGTTTAATTTCGCTCATAATAACTATATCGGATTTGACTGCTAATTAACAAAGTTATGAATTAATTAGAATAGAAATAATGGAATACAACACTTACACGTCAGCGAATTATTGTCTTGCAAGTCGTAGTATGGAGATTGCATCATAGACAACCGCATGCAAATCTATTTATAATCTCTCTCGTATTTTTCAGGAGCTGTATCAATTTTACTATGCTCCGGATTAAAAAATCTGTAATTAAATCTGTTATTAAAAATCATATTATCTTAATTTACGTTATTTATACAGAAAATATTATTCCTTGTGTTAATATATGTCTATAAAAATGATGATTTATGATTATAATTTTGTATCGCAGCTTTAGTTTCAATAACATGATTTATCTCGAATTAAAGTATAAAGCAGTAGGGAATTTAAAAATTAACATGAGGTTAGTGACTAGTCCTAAAATCATGATTTCTTGCATTAAGCATGAATATACCTACCCCACGTAACTGTGGGATAAAGGTGGGCATAATAGCCTCCGTGGTGAAGTTACTTAAGTTATGAATTAAAAGGCCATGGGTTCGATCCCCATACCGAGACTAGTGTTTGTGTAAACCACAAGTAGGTATTCATTTCGGGTCTGGGTGTACGTAAGACCAAAAATTCGATAGCCACGACACAAGACTTGGATCTTGTGATGTTAAGATTTATGTGACCGTTAGTTGTATTTTCTGTGAAACAGTAATAATTGGTACTTACGCTAGCGTAGTTATTGAGAAAATACATAAGACCAACTATAAAAATCAATGCAGCGGCTAAGGCTATTGCTAGTGTAATTATCTGACACAGAAGACCGAAGATGCAACTGAAATGTAGTACACATTATTAACATCAAGAGACACATTGAACTAATCAGATGACGCAACTCCCCTCAAATGTATGAAAACTCAGCGTGGCAATTTTTTCATATTTAGGAAAACCTGTAACCATATACGAGAAGCGATAAAATATTTTTTATCAAAAATCGATTTACGGCCTTATGTTTTGTCCCTTTGAAATGACTGTTGAATTAAGGCCATTCAAGTCAGCCATATGTTAAAGATATTTACTTATCACTATTAATAATGATACAAGAAGTGCATAATAATTGTAAGAAGTAGGAAAGTTGAATTACTATATCTACTTTTCTGCTTAAAAATTAATTAAAGGAAAATGAGTAAATAAGGGTTGACGGATTTGCTAAATACTTAGGGGCTTTAGTTGATAGTATGTTCATGGCTTCAATTTCTTTAGGAATTTGAAATAGTATTCACGACGAAGTGAGAATGAGTCTTAAAGAAAGGGTTATCATTGTCATACTCAAGATGGAGATTGGAATAGGTAGTAGTCTACAATTGACTAAATGGGTGCTAATTTAAATATTTTTAGTCATCTGGTCAATCACCCATTGGAAGTCATATAAACCCTAATTTTATCCTAATGTTTTTTCTAACAAAATGTCATCCATCCATCAGCCAAAGGAAGACCGCTGCTGAACATAGGCCTCTCCCAATGATTGCCATAGTGACCTGTTGGAGGCAGCCTGCATTCAGTGACGTCCTGCGACCTTTACCAGTTCATCTGACCAACAAAAAAATATACTATACTATAAGCAACACTCACCACATTTCTAAATACAATCCAATACAAGCAGTTTCTCCAAGTACCGAGGATTTAGAAATGCTATCAAACGTTCGCACATTGAACACAATACACCTTTATCCAATAAGCCTGCATTGATTACTGTTTGCGTAGACTTTTAGCAACTTTTTTATTGGATCACACACCATTAAACTAAGGGATTATTATATTTGAATACACTACTAATGGAAATAAGAGTCGCTTATATTTTATCCGTATTTTAACATACATTTGTTCACTTTTATGTATCTTGTAACTAATGACAAGAAACACTGACAAGCAGAAAATAAATTAAATAATAGACAATGTTCAATATTTTAGTTTTTATTTTAACTTACAAAAATAAATAATTTGAGAGCAACATTATATTTATTATTTACACAAAAAATTGATCAATACTGAATACTGGACTTTACGGGTCATATATCACTTACATCAAAAGTTGTGAAAAAAGAAGAATAAGAAATTCTAAAAGAATTACAGAAGAATAAAGTTCTCAAAAGTATAACTAATGAAAAGAGTAAAACGAATATAAATTGATTGGAGAATTCTGCATTGACCTTCAGAATAACTGGATGTGCTGTTAGCTTTCATAGTAAAGTGTCTCGTAAATAATATATCCAAATAAAATATATGTGTCATGAGGAAACTGGACGTCACGTATTAAGACGAAATTGTCCATTTCATAGAAATTTAACACAGCCATCAAATATTGTCGAAGGATTATTATTTAAGTTACTTTGTATCAGTTTTCAATATATATGTTATGGGCCAAGTGATTAATCGGGCATTATTCATACTGCCCGGCCAATATGAATAATGCCCAATAAGAGCGGGCAATGTGATTATAAACAATACATTTATCACATTGCCCGGGCATTATGAATAATGCCTAGTGCCTATTGGGCAGAGTGATGTGAAGCGAATCGAAATCAAAACAATGAGCCGAAGTGGCATCGTGCGGCTATTGCAAGGTCACGCACCTACTCTGGTACCACTCCCATGAAAAGGTAACGCAAAATTCCTGAGAAATATCAATTATAGTAACCTAACCTTAAAACACTTGTTGTCAATACAAATTTGCTTCTGCAACGTCTCCGGCGCTACGGGAAGTTCAGCCCCTTCGCCCTTGCGTAACAAAAGATAGGCACCCATGCTCACCTCCGCAGCTTCTGCTTGCTGGTCGCCTCCGGCGACCAGCCTCAGCCGCTGCGACTCGCACGGTTGCCTATCCTTCGTTACAGCGGGTGGGGGCTGCTCTCCCTCCGCGCCTCCGGCTTTTTATATACACGCTAGGGTCGGTAGCCAAAAAACTACGTGAAGTCGGGGTGTCCCGAGTCGGTTTAGGAGCACAGTCGACCTAACTGATCCATAAAGTGGGTACACTAATTTCCTTCTGAAGATAATGTTTCGGACGTTAAAAAACAACTAAACATAAGCAGACCAATTCAACCTGTCTAATTTATGGGTCTGTCGCAGATGCGACAATACGGCAGCGCACCAAGTACAAATTTACCTATTAATCACATTGCCCGATCATCATATAGCCTTATTCTTAATGCCCGGGCAATGTGATAAATAGGTGAGTTTAGATTGTAATTAATCACATGGCCCGATATGGCTGAGCATTATTCATACTGCCCGGGCATTATGAATACTGCCCGCATTAATCACTTGGCCCATAACATATATACGGTTAAACCTATGATTAATGTGCAAAAAAAATTGAAACCGGTCATATCACTGCAAGTCTTAAATATATACATTTTTTGTAAGATTATATGTTATTTCCAACATTTTAAATTAAAAAAAAACCTATTTTATCTACGTAAATAAACATATAAATAAATTCGGAGACCTACGCTTAAACTAAATAATTTTCCATAGATGGCAGATTCAGCATGTTCTTATCGCTCTGAAAGAAAACAAATGGTTTACCATTAGAATTATATCACTCAAAAATTATATTATTATCAGAACTATCAAAGAAAGATATTCGATGGAAATCCATACAGAGGATATGGTTGGTATGGTGTCTGTTTAATATTTACTGGATAACCCGCATAATTTACTGGTGGACTTTCATATGTGGTAGGCCGCCTGGATAGGTTGTAAATATGTGGTAGTGTATTTCTCCCGCCAAACAGCAATGTAAATGCCCTGTTGTTTACAAGTTTGAAGGGTATTTTAGCCAGAGTAACTACTGGACATAATGAGACGAGAATGGCGAGCGCAGTGAAATGCCAAGCATTCCTTTTTACAACAACATGATTGTTTGATTTTGCTCCTTTCCATGAGCGGTAGTATCGCTCACCATCAGGCGAAAGACCAGCTCGTTTCGCCATTGATAAAAATAAAAAAAATTACATTGTAGCCAGAAAAAAAAATGGCTCAAAACTTAACAGGCTTAACACTTAGGTCTGCTTCTGAACGACGAGCGCAATGCATTGCCAGTGATTGGCAATTATATTATTCCTCTCTTTTTTATGGGCAGACGAGACATTTGGCATCAGACTTTTAGTCACGTCTCGTTTTTCTCCATCATAAAAAACGTAAACTGTTCAAACTTTGCAAATAATAAGACAGAAATATTATACAATACTCACAAGTAAATATTACTCCAACTCCCCATAATATAAGTAATATTATTGCAATGATGAAGAGCACGGATATCGCCGCGCTTATGAGCTTACATAGTAGATTGCACACGCAACCGCAACTGGAATTATAGAATGATACATTAAAATAATTTCAATTAATAACTAAGACCAAAAGTAGGATTTGGATATTTCGCTCAAGGACAACAGGGGTTACTCTATACCCCGACACGAAATTCGAATGCTCGGACTTTGAACGTCGACATAATAAATGTTTTCCACTAGTAATAATCAGTACTATTCTTTATGAAACTTATCATTCACTTCGAACTTAGTCTAAGATTACGACGTAGATACAGGATTTGAACATTTTGTAAAGTATTCATGTATATTCATACAGTTTTAAGTGCGGTGTTTGTCGTCGTGTTGGTGTACAGAGTAACCCCCCAGGGTATTGAGGTCAATTTATTGAGTACGGAAGGTTCGGTAAACACTACTCTCTCTCTCTTTCTCTCTCTCTATTCAGCAGCAAGATCTCAACTACTTGATTGGACCGGAGTCAAATAATTTCATCGGGCGTTTTAGAGACCATTCATATTTAGCGAATTCTTTCAACCTTTAGTTCCTCAATCAACATACAAAAATCCACTATATATAAGTATGTAAATAATCTCTTTTATGCTTAGGACTGGAATTTGTATTGGAAGCTATAGGGTTTATCAAATTTTAGAAATGCTTGGTGAACTTTGACTTTTAATACCTTAAGGTTGACAGGGTGTTAAGGCTAGTAAAAATGCCTTTAAATAAATGCCCTAAGGCATTAAGTCCGCCTGTACTATATATGTGGATAAAGTGTTTAAATAAATAAACTTTGGAAGCTGGCTACCAATGCCCAACCTTATAGGAATGGAGGCATTTGCATATGTACAATAAATACAATGAATCATATCGTGTTAAGCGATAATGCGTAATACGTACGAGTATGGGCATCGCGATAATTATTATCTAGGTATATATATTTTTTTGGAAATCAATGATAATTGGTAACCTTATCAATGTATGATTCATGTGCACGAACAGTATACCGAAAACACAAAGCCATTTTTTTTCGGTATGATAAATTCATGTGCTAAATACTATACTCTGTATTTTGATAAATAATACTTGTAATACGAGATTATCCTTTATGTTATATATGATTTTGTGAAGTGCTGATGTACTCAATAATCCGTGTATATTTGTTTATTGTTGTTATTTACAACGCTTTTCACTATCTAGTTATACACATAATTTATGATACGTAAATATGCTAATTTTATAGTATCTGCCACTTCATATTTGTTATCACTACATAGTATAAAACAAAGTCGCTTTCTCTGTCCTATCTATGTCCCTTTGTATGCTTAAATCTTTAAAACTACGCAATGGATTTTGATGTGTTTTTTTTAATAGGTAGAGTGATTCAAGAGGAAGGTTTATATGTATAATACGTATATATTATTGTACAGAAATCTATTTGTACCCGGGTGAAACCGGGCTGGGCCGCTAGTGTGTTAATATAAAAAAATATTTATATCCTAAAATTAATCTGACACTTAATAAAATTAATTTTTAATGTACTGTTTTAAAATGGTGCATGGTCTGTTCTTAGTTAAAAATATTACTCCATTTTTATTCGACTTTTCGCAAAAATACAACACTTTTATTTGGTACATCAGTAAACTTGCTTGAACTAGTATGGCATAGTATCAACTATCTTAAGCGATATTATAGTCCACACGCTGGTCTAGTGCGGCTTGGCGTACCAAAACAATGTGTTTTACAATTTATTTTCTATATAATCATAATTGTCTGATGCTCTATAGACTATACCCCTTTCCTTAACCATCCTTTTTCCTTCCCAGTCCCCTCCCTACTTTACGAACTGGCAACACATCTACGATCCAATAGTCGTGGATATCAATGAGCGGCAGTGATCACTGACCATCAGACCTGTTTGCTCGCATGCCAGATCTATACTATAAAAAACCCTGAGATGTTTATTATGAGGTTCAACTAGTGCTATTGCTCGCCTAAGCTATTCCTGTCTAATAATACAATAAATGCCGAGCACACCTGGCCATGCTAGGAAAAAATCCAGGATTAGGCATCTCAGAAAGTTTTTGAACTGTCTTAAAAGTGGAGTGCCAGTTAGATTTCAAACACAAAAGAAGGTTACGTTACTGCTTACAGACCATTTAAAATGCCAGTAAAATATATTTATAATCGTAAAACTACTCAATTTAATACGCGTCGTACGAATATCAGATGTTAAAATGAATTAAAATTAAAGTTAAAACGAAATACAATTTCTTTATTAAAATTCATTAAATTAATTTGTATCATTAACTATACGCAATTGTTTAATCTGTGGTCACACGCCACATAATTCACGCATACTACTTGTTTCCGCGATTCAATATCACACGTGATACATTAATCAGATAATTTTATTTATCAATGTTTTAACACTTTACATATTATGTTTAGATTTTTATCACTGATTCAATTTCAGTTATTTTGATTATATCATATTTTCAAAAGAATTTATGATGGTTAGGTCATGTAAAGAGGATAGATGAAAGGCGATCAACTAAGCAAATATACAAGGCGGGTGCGGATGGAAGAGTCAGTAGGGGTCGATCTATACTATCAGGTGTGTCAGGATCGAGTATAGTGGCGATCTGTAGTCTTTATAGTCCATTGAAATGTTACATGAGCTTTGCATTTTTTAGAGGACGCAATTTTATATTTGGGATATGTATAGGCGGTCAATAGAAGCTTAACCTCAAGTTTGTGGGGTCGCCACCCTTGTCCCCCGGCCGCCATCTTGGAAAAAGGGGTGAAAACACTTTTTTCGCGCTATCTCGGAAACTATGCGTCTTACGAAAAATTTGTAAGAACATAATTTGTAGCTAATTGTATTGCCTACAAATATGTTTATATAACTTTTTGTCCTAAATTAAAAATTAAAGAAGTTATAAGCACATGGGTACCTGTACCTCTGGGTACAGGCGTGCCGATTATGTAAGTATATATATTTTTGTTATAATACCGGCACCTCATGTTCACACTTGATAATTTGTGTACCTTCTTTTTTAATATTCATTACGCAATAATTTAACGCAAGTCGTTTTCATATCGAATAGCAAGTACCAACTTTTGTTATTAGTATGTTTTTATTTATTTTGCTATTTCTGTATGTTCAGTTTTGTGAGTCAGATGCAAAATTTGATCCTCTGACGCGAGATGGCAAGGGCTTGCAGTCATTACAATCTTAACAGCCTAAATTCATTATGAGTTTACATCGGATAAACCCGAATCATTGCACACGTAGTAAGAGTAATATGACGGGTTCTTAGCCACTAAGTAGGTAATTACATAAGGATTACCTAACGGTTGAAACCACTGACATTGATAGGATATCATAACTTATAACTTGTAAACAACTTGCATGCAGTTTGCACACTAGCACCGGGTACGTCACTAATTTTTGTTTATCATGTAACTAATTAATTACACACATCAAATCATATATCGTTTTGTAAAATGAGATCTGATAAAATGTGCCGATTTCCATATTAATTATTTTAGTTAATTTATTGGTTTTTTTTTAAGTGCGTGGTGGCCTGTTGGTATACGGACTAGACGTGGCTACCAACAGGCTCACGGTGGTCGCGAGTTCGAATCCCAGGGCACACCTCTGACTTTTCGGAGTCATGTGTGTATTGATAGTCAATCACCACGCACTAAAACGGTGAAGGAAAACATCGTGAGGAAACCTGTATACCATAGCGATTCATACGAATTTCTATGGTATGTAAGTCCGCCAACCCGCACTAGGCCAGCGTGGTGGACTATATGGCCTAACCACTCTCAATCGTATTCTCGATTGTAGAGTAGGCCCGTGCCCTGCAGTGGGATGTATATGGGCTAATACAGATTGAAATTTTGTCACAAACTTATATAAACATCAATATATGCTGAACATAAACAAATTTATCTACTTAATGAAACTTTAATATTCAGAATAAGAGATTATTTATTGAAATTGAACATTATAATTTTAGTAGGTTTAGTACAAATAATATAAATAAAACAATACTTACCACATTTTGAATCAATAAATTTCCTGGATAAACAAAGCGTCAATAGCCGAACACAACTGGCTGTCAGCAACCTATGTTCGTGTATAACGATATCTATCCACATTTATCTAAACTTATCTGCAACATCGATAATTTTGTATGTGTCCAATCGATCAAATAGGCCCACAGTAGCGTTGTTATTCTCACTTGTAATGAAATTAACCTGCTACTTGGAAAGTTGATAAGGAAGTGGAAAATAGAAATACTGATCACAGCACTAATTTATTTCTTGACCAACACAGATCTGCTAATTACTTCACTGATAAGGAGGAAAGGCAATATAGATTTCAACACAGTATTACAATTATTGAAAAAACAACTACTTAAAATAATATACAATGAAAATATAATTTAGCCCTTTAAAGTTTTAGCCTTAATACCACATGATGGAGAAGAGGGTATCCCAATACTATCAAAAATCTCATCAGATTGAATGGTGCTAAATTGGTACAAAAACTGTTCACGTAAACATTACATTGACTCAAATAGTTTATTATCTAACTATTGCCTCACAATCGAAGTAACAAAACTGAGTTATCGAACATTAAATTTACCACAAGTATTTTCAAATTAGTCACATAATCACTAAAGTAAAGGAAAACTTCACAGTTTTATTTATTTAAATGCAAAACAACATAACACGATATTGTTGACGAACTGGCAAAAACACACTAAACAGTTACGTGGAGCGGTGTCTTGTATTAAGGTTATTAGCATTTGAAAGTATTCTTGTGTTTGCGCTCTCGTCGCGTGTTTAAACAATTACCGTCTTGTTGTGTAAATATGAACAATGATAAGGCTGGCCTAGAAAATGTATAGCGTAGATATTTTCCTTGTTATATTACCTGATTTTGCTATCCTTGGAGCTTTAAACGTTTTCTCACGTTCTTCTAATATTATAAGGCGAATGTTTGTGCATTTGTTAATTCTCCATACAACGAATTTTGTTGAAATTTATTTAATATGGAAAAATTTATATCCTGGATTAAGGTATCGGCTCCTCTTTATCCAGAAAAATGAGTTAATCCCGTGGGATAATAAGCAAGGAAATCAATCAATTTCAATTGCTATTTCTTCAAATTTGAAATTATGATATTGAAAAATAGGGGGGAAATGGGTGGGAGGGTGTGAAATAAGAAGACAGGATTGCATGCCTTAAGTCATGGAAGATAATAAAATAGGATAACATGGAATGTAACGTGACGTTACAGGAAAAGTAGTATAAAGATCGGCAGTTACGTTGAGTTTAAATACTTATAAATAAACAGTGCGCCAAATTTTATGTGTCTGACACATCAGAGTGGTGAGGCCATATAGTCCACCACGCAGGTCTAGTGCCGGTTGGCGGATCTTACATACCATAGAATTCGCTATAGTATGCAGGTTTTCTCACGATGTTTTCCTACTGCTGTTATAGTGCGTGGTGATTGACTATCAGTTTACACACATGTCTCCGAAACGTCAGAGGTATGCCCTGGGATTCGAACTCGTGACTACTGTGAACAACAGGCCTCCGCCACACACTTCACAAATAATCTGTTATTTAACAAGTACTATTTTTATTTTTAAATATAGCAAAAGTAGAAATATTTTGGAGGTTATAAATTCTATGTAAACAAATCAATAAGTTAATTGGCTCAAATTGGAGTATCATGTTTCATTACAAGTTACGCAATACACAAAGAGTACTTTTTTGACTCCAGTTCACATCATAAACATTATTTCACGAATTGACTGTTGTATATTTATACTCAACTAGCGGCCCGGCCCAGCTTCGCCCGGATACAAATAGATTTCTGTACAATAATATGTACGTATTATACATATAAACCTTCCTCTTGAATCACTGTATCTATGAAAAAAAACCGCATCAAAATCCATTGCGTAGTTTTAAAGATTTAAGCGTACAAAGGGACATAGGGACAGAGAAAGCGACTTTGTTTTATACTATGTAGTGATGATGTGACTGCCGTCGTCTTTATTACCTCTCCCATCCCATTCGGTTACATCCCGATTTGTTCCGTCTTATTTATTTGTTTCCACAGCGCACGTAACGGAAGCCTTCAAAATTTTTCTCTACTTCTCAGGTCCTATTGGCCATAGCGTGAAGTTCAATAGCAAAATAGTATTTCTCGACGTATGTACAACACAAAAAGAACTTTCAAACTCCAACCAGTACTTACTGAAATTAATAGTGACAAATAAACACCTTTATATATGTACTGACCAACTGAACATATAGAGTAAACATATCAGTCAGCATTTTTGCGTAGCAACTCCGTGTATTATAAAATTATTTTAGTGTGCCATCAACCTGCGTTCGCGACACTCGTACCATTATCATTTAGCATTAATCAATTATCAATATATCAAGCAAGATCAAACTATTTAAATATTAATTTTGATATTGGTTTTATATATTAGTATAAATCCAAATGCATCACAAATGTATTTTGTTTTAGAATCAAAATATGCAAATAAGTCAAATAGAAAATAGCATGAATTTCTCATAAATTTCGCAACGATTTTTTTGTGGATTTCGACCACTTAATACAGATATAATAATTATTTTGTCGTTTAATGTCATGATTTTCGTACATTTCACGTATGAATGAAAGGAAATATGTCAACTTATGTATCTTTATGCTCAGACACTAATTCCATAATTTCCATAAAACCTAGTGATTTTCCACTATTCTCCAATTTACATCTCGGCTACAAAAATATCCTTTGTTGCTAAGCCAAATCCATACAATACAAAAATATTAAGGCTGCAAACCTAGCTCGCGTTTTTAATATTTGGCTTCCGAGATTAAAACTCCGAAATGTTGGGATTAAAACGAAAATGAAGATTAAAAAACAAAACCGTTGAAAGCTAGCGATACTAGCGAGGTATTATCAAATAAGCTTCATAAAACTATAAAAGATGGTTTGATTATAACAACCAATGAAGAAAGTAAAATTATACGATACTGTGAATAAATTTAATTAACATTCTCTTTTTAACTCCATTGAAGCCATTTTAATTTTAATCATTATGTTACTATGAATTTCCTAGCGTTCTCATTTCAATCTCGGTAGCAGGTTTAGAATTACTAATAATTACAAAGAGTGAGTATGAAATTTAGAATTCAAGGATATAAAATGGCATCACGAAAAGTGGTCAGATTTTAAATATAAATAGTAAAGAATAATCGCAATGCATCACCCCATTATTATGCGTATAGGCCGAAAAGACCTAAAGTCTCGCGAAAGAGAGCTAAATATCTTCAAATTGTAATAGAAGCGATAGTAATAAGCATTGAAGCCACAGAATTCTATACGCAAGGGATATTTATTATTGCAGCAATTTATAAAGAATTAAATGAAAATGCCTGAGAATCTTTTTTTTTTTTATTTCATCCTCTTTGTCACAAGCTTGATGTTTGCAGGACCTATGAATTAAAAAAAAACTTTATAATAACACCCAACAGTCACATACATAGTCCTGACCCCACGCTAAGATCGAGTCTTGTGTCGTGGGTATCAGGAACTACGAGAGACTTTTCGGTCTCACAAACACCCAGACCCGGAAGAAATATTTGTGGACCGCACAAACATTTTGGGAGACAGTTACGTAGCATCAAGGTCAAGGTATCTGTTAATACCTTCATCATGTTGCCTTTTGGACGTCGCGTCGCGTCGGTGTAAACGAATTGATGTTGAAACCCCTATAGTTTTTATTACTAACTTAGTTATCTTAAGCAGATTTAGCAAAAACACTACTACCAAAATTCTTCCTAGTTTTCATGAAGGCGATGTAGTTTACACTAAACACGATTGTCATAATTTACGTAAAAGGTTCGTTCATTTTTTTTTTCAGATTACACGCTCAAATTCTGGTGTGTGACATTGCTTTACACTTTTTCTCAACAATGTTAACATAAAGACGGTTTATCTTTAGAAAATTCACATATTTGAAATATCATGATGGCCTCCGTGGCGCAGTTGGTTAGACGCCGGCTGTGAAACGAGAGGCCGCGGGTTCGATCCCCGCACCGAGACAAATGGAACCACAAGCATTTATTTCAGGTCTGGGTGTTAAAGAGACCGAAAAGTTTCTCGTAGTTCCTGATACCCACGACACAGGACTCGATCTCAGTGTGGATCCAGGACTATGTGTGAGCCTCTTAGGTGTACACTATTCTATATCAGGCCATACACACACATATACACAGAATACTTCTAAATACGTCCCGCTGCAGAGCACGGGCCTTCTCTACAATCGAGAGTACGATGGAGAGTGTGGTTGAATTGGGTGTATTTGGGTGTATTTATATTATAATATCAACATTATTAAATTGACCACGTGTTGCAGTTGATTTTATCTATTGACTGTGAAATGAGAAAGCACGAGTTCAATTTATTTATTTATAAACTTTATTGTACACCAGAAAAAAAAATACAATAACAGAAATTAAAACAATATTAAAAATAAGTACAATCGGTGGCCTTATTGCACTAGGCGATCTCTTCCAGCAATCTCTTCACGAGTTCAATCCTCGACCCGAGACTAATATTTACAAATGTGTGATAAAATGCTTGACTGAGATACATTTTTGTTTGTTATGAATGACGATACGAGCATGCCATTCGCCTGAGGTAAGGGTTAAGACGGCTCATGGACAGTAGCAAAGCCAAACAACACGTCACTGCGCTCAAACCGAAACTACTGGACATATTGAGACTTAACATCTTACGTCTCAGGATGGCGAGCGCAGTGGAATGCCAAGCATTGCTTTGTAATTCAAGGTGTTTGGTTTTGCTACTGTTTATGAGCGGTCGTATCGCTTACCATCAGGCGAACGTCATGCTCGTCTCGCCATTCAAGGCAATAAAAAAAAACAACAGTGCATTGATACTTTTGTTTAGTGGGAGAAATAGACATTGCGGTGTTACCTATACAGGACGCTTCTCACATATGATAGACCTACCATAACGTGGTATCACATTTGTTATCTTGTCTGAAATTGTTTTGCGATATATTCAATAAAACAAAATCACACTCTTACGGTAAGTACAAGACTTTGTATGTGACTGTATATTTCTTTATCGTTCATTATCACTACAATAACAAAATGATCGTAATTGCTTACTCATCAAAGTAATTATCGTATTTTACTGATAAAATTGTACCTAGTAAATGATTCATTAATTTACATAACAAACTGAGGATCGATCGGTGCAGATAACTAGAAATAGGCTTTCTGCGGATAAGATTCGATCCTCGCCTAAATAGATATTTGTATAGGCTGAAGATATCTTTCTCCACACATTACAATATTGACAATATTTTAGGGGAATGTCTTTAAAGAAATCTAGCCTCTTGCGAATTGGACTTATGCCCCAAGGGTTCCGTTCTATGCAATAGATATTATTACAGTTTATATAGTATAGTTTATGCAGCGTATCACCCACCATTGCAGCTCGTATAAGGAATCTCGATCGAATTCATCTAGCTTAATAACAATGATGAAAGGCGCCGTCTCTTTCCAACATTGTTTAAAAAAACATAAACTTATTGGATTCTCATAAATTTGAGAGGCCGCCTAGTTAGGTACCACAGGAATGTTTATTTCTCCCGCTAAACAGTCGTGTAAATGGGCTGTTATGTTTCGGTTTGAAGAACATTGTAGTGAGAGTACTGTACCTACTACTGGATGATTGAGACTTAACATCTTATGTCTCAGGATGGCGAGCGCAGTAGAATGCCAAGTATAGCTATGTTATTTACGGTGTTGTTTGTGTTATCGCTTACCATAAAGCGAATGGCATTCACGTCTCGCCATTCAGTGCAAAAAAAAAAACTTAGTTTACCTCATCATAATTTACAATGTTAAATATAATCCTCTGATAAGGATTTTCACAGGGACTTCTGGGAATTTAGTCTTGCCAAAAAGTAAACATTCCCTTTAATATGATTATACGCTGAGGCCAAATTAAGTGGCCAAGGGTAGAAGAAATTTTGACGACGAAAATTCCGTCCTTTATTATATGAGTGTAGTAAGAATGTAAAATGTAAAAATCTCGGAAGCTATTTTAAAGGTTGTGTACTTCTACTAGTGTTAGACCGGCAAACTTGCCTAGAACTACAATTACTTCCTTAAAAAGCTAGCTTATTGTTGTACATAGATATTAGGTATTATATTTTCTCGTGATATAAAAATAATATCTTGCGCTTTCTTAATAAGAAATCTATTATTCGAAAAAAATAATATAAATATGTATTTCAAACCACTGAACACCAACAATGTAATAAATAATTCCAAAAATAAAATTAATAATCGTGTTATTATTACAAGGATCCATATTCACAAGGACAAACAACTTTAAACAGAAGTGCAATTCCTCCACACTAAGCCACCGTATCTGGTGTAAGTTGGATGAAGCTTTGTAATAAAAAAGTTTTGTATATTTTTTTTAACTTTTTCCATTAGAGCGGATTCCCCGGAGTGAGGCGGTTCGCGTGAGAATGAGCAATTTCCTCCCGACCGCCACGATTTCGATCTGACTTCCTGTCGGGCGGCGATTTTAAAATTTATAGAATCGCTTTACATGAAATTGAAAATAAGAACAAAGCATGTGCGTTCAAGCGTGAAATATTTTAATGCCCATGAATTTTTAATTATTTTTTTAATCTCTTTGAATTTTATTAATGAATCGTAAAGTTTACTGCTGCGCTAATAACATGCTTGTGAAACTTTCACTTTGATTTAGTTTTAGTAGTATATAACGATCACAACTTTTTTATTAAATGTAATCTTCTTTTTTATTACATTATCACAAAACAAAGCTTACGGTCATTGTACCAATACCAGAATAACAAACTCTATAAAATAAAAATAAAAAATGCTCTAAAAAATCTTCATAAATTAATAAATATGTTTTTAGAGTGTGAATTGTCGAAAGATAGGGAGGATACCTTTGTGAAGCAGTGGGATGAAATAGATTTAATAAAACAAGTAATACCTAAATACATCCATCTTAAAGATGATATTCCAAAAATTCCGAAGCAATTTGGCCGGTCGTCTGGTATATCACCGTTCCGAAGATAAATCAATGTGATTGCAGATCGACGCCAAAGTCTCTATTGGCCGAACAATGCCGTCGGAATAACGAACTCAATTGTGTTAAGTCACTCGCACCTGAGTTCCACTTTCCGGCACTTCCCTTGCCGGCGACTGCAGTTTTTGTTTTGCTAAGTGCATTTCCAAGTCTTACGGATGAATACGTCTCACCGCAAATTGAATCGCTTCGGTTTAACTACTAAAGATAGGAAAATCAACGTATCTTTTGTACAGAAACTATTTACAAATTGATGAAAATTTACTTCAAACCTACAATAAATATTTCAGCCATAAAACATCGAATACTGAACATAGACCTATCCCAAGAATTTTCACAGTGGCATGTTTGAAGCGGTCTGCATCCAGCAAAAAATTGTAGGCTGACGGAATAAATGTGCAATTTTTTCGTTTTTATTTTAAAGTAAATTGTACAAACGGCTGTGCATTTTAAAAAGTCATAAAAAACGTGTATGTACAAGTAACTGACTCAAAGCCTTTAAAAGCCAAATAACAAATGTTAGCATTGCAAGCTTATGCTGAAACGTGCGGAACCACGGCGGAAAAGCAACATCTATTTTTAAACATCGGCTTGTAATGGACTGACTACCAGCTATCTTCACTTGGTACTTTTTGTGCGCTTATTTGCATTTTGTCGTTGAAAGACTTTGTCGACGGACGCTAAGCCGCCTGTCACGACTCTTATTTTTTTTCCTATCGGAAGCAATTTGCTCTGTTGGCTGAAACGTGGCAACACTATACAGCCTTTCGTAGGACGATAGTGCGAGCAAATATTATTCAGACCAATTGTCCATTCGGAAACACCAATGAAAACGCCCCTTTATTGGATAAAAAAATACTGCAGCCCTGTACATATCGGAAATTGGATCGACGGCGTTGCTTGTTTGTTGAGCGAAATTTTAATAGTGTGAAGTCAGTGCTTTTAAGAATATCTAACAGGTTTTGCAAAAAATTGGAGATTGAGATATTTTATTTTTTTATTTCTGGAAATAGTGAGGCTAAATTATGTTTCTAACGCTTGAACATTGCGTCTTTAACTTTAAATAGCATTATTTTGTAATATCTTACTTTGTTTTCAACCTAGGGTACTCAGCCCGATGCCTAAGTTATACTTCCTGACAATTTCACTCGTATTAGGCATTCTCAATTAGAAGACAATTAGCTCTTATATCTAAGCGACCTCAAAAGCTTGAAACCCATTGATTAAGAGGTAAATAATCATAACAGGTACTAATTACTACTTGTTATGGCAATAAAAGTAAGCCATTTGAAATCTTTTTACAATCATTGTCTTATTGCTAATCCAGGATCTTCATTGTCTGTGCAATAATAATGCATAACATCATAATTTGCCATTATATTGTGTTAACTGTCAATATCGCTTATCTAAGATTTCGATTCGCGTTTACGAACATACGACAATCATAAGCCTGCGGTAAAATAACTTATATACACAAACAGTTGTAAGAATTATTAAATTTATACGTAAAGTTTGAAAAGTCCACTCTTCGTTTATGCCCATAAAAATAGCTCTACGCCATTTCACAATTGAAATATTACCACGAATAAGGCGTCGAAATTTGTAGGTTTTAAAACGCCCGTAAATATAAAAATCAGTTGGTGAAAAGTTTCAAAATTTCATCAAAGTCTTGAAATGGGGAAAAGCTCTCCACGGGTCACAAGTTGGATTCACATTGAAGTTGGAACTTGCAACGATCGAACAGTTCTTGATTGCACTCTCTCTTGAAAATTTTCCAACCCGGACTTTATGAAGGGAAAGTTCAAAAATCTCGAATGAGTTTTTAAATGAAATATATTTCGATTTGGGAAAGTTGACCGTGTATTTCAATTATCAATTATCACAGCTGGTTCGATGTGCACTCGTGCATTACTAATTATGAATATTTTTTTAATTTTTTTAATGTGGTCATTTAAATTATTACTAATTTTTTCCATACACAATAAATAAATTGTCTACAATAACTGAAACAACAAACTTCATGAAATTTTAAGCCACATATCATTTAAGATCTTTAAGAAATCTGCATATCAAAATGTCAGAACAGTAGACGTCGAAACCCAATTAGTTTATTTTTGTAGGCTACTTAAAGAAATGCTAAAAGCAGGCAAATTAAGATGTAGACTTCGTTGCCCAAAAGTAAATTAAAGAAGGGCGGTGTGAGTTAATAAACAAATTCATGAATCAAGAATTGTGGATGTTCATGGACGGCAGTGACCACTTATCATCAGGTGACCTGTTTGCTTGTTTGCCGGACCTATGCAATGGAAAAAAACGTTAATTCTGTCTATCGACGCAATTCCACCATGGTGGACTAAAGTCTCACGCCTTTCTTTTCTCGAAGGACCTTACTCAGCACTAGGATTTAAATGGGCTGATACAAAATATTCCTACTCAATAACTAACCTTCTTGTTCACACCTGAATCACAATTCCGAATACATCAACTAAATCGTATACAATGAATAGTAAACACGGGCCTTAAACTTAAGCCAATACACATAGATTATTAAGCCTGCTTACTCACAGACGCACCGCACAGTTTATCGGATGTCCTGAATTGTCACCAAACTAAGTAGAACTCCAACCGTAATAACCCCCAAGCTGTTTAACACTACGTCTCTAATGCTAATACCTCTAAACTCAAACTTCATACCATCTGTTCGCTGTAGGTAAGTATTTGTCTTTGAATGGTAGCATGAATATACTGCTTAAACTTCCAACCGATATTTGCTAAAGGTACTTTACGAGTCTGCAAAACTTGGATGCAATTCCAAGTTTCAAACTACGGAGACACGGGAAGCGTTGCATGTCTAAATAAATACACTCGCTATAAATAATCACTTAATTTTGTATTAGTGTTATTAGTGTTATATATTAAATTATAAAGCGCCATCCTTTTTTTTCGATCACTGATTCTACAATTACGTATATATTAGGGGAAAACTTTGTGAACTTGCAAAATGAGTGGGATTATGATGCAATACGATTAACAAATTCAACGTTGAATCCTTCGAAACAATAATGCGGATATTTTATCAATTAATCGTATTAATTCAAAACATGATGTGCGTAAACACAATAATCTTAGTCATAATATTCCCAGAAAAAATATATTTATATCATATAGTTTAGTGGACAGATTGACTGATATACTTTATAAAGATAATAACATGTAGGTATATTATAGACGTATTTTTTATGTACAACGGAAGGTTTTACTATGAAGCGTGACAGCTCCAGATTGTATAAAGCTAAAACAAATATAGGTACATAACAATGAAAAATGGTAAAGACAAAAATACCGGGTATATTCAGACTGCGGCCCAAAATGAAGCCAGATGACAGTTTCCATGACTTCAGCCACAATGCAACGAAAAATACCGCAAAAATTCAATGATTTTTACGAGAAATTTTATATCTATCGTCGTATTTCGGTGGTAAATATAAGTACATAGTTTTTCCTAGAATAATAACAAACACCCCTTTGGTTTTTAAAGGCACAATAGTACGCAAAGATTTGAATTATTTTTTTAATGTGTATAGTTAAAATATATATTTACCACGCAAACACGATGATTATTTCAAAATTGTCAGTTGCATTGTATCTGTAGTCACTAATACTACCACCTGGCTTCCTTTTCGGTCGCACTCTGAAGATACCCTGTATATTCTCACATTTTTTTATCAACGTTGGGATAGCTTTGTGTTATGTACTTGGCCTATTTGACAGCCGCCGTAACGCAGTTGAATATACGTCTGCTGTAAAATGAGAGGTGCGTGTTCGAACTCCGTACCGAGACAAATATTTATGCGGTCCAAAGATACTTGTTTTGGATCTAGGTGTTTGTCAGACCGAAAAGTCTCTCATAGTTTCTGATAATCACGACACAATACTCAATCTTATTATGGCGTCAGGATTATATATGTGACTTTATCGTAGGTTTATATTTTATGCCAGTGCGCATTTCAATTATTTTTATTCGCCGGCATACACATGGTGCAGTCTGCTGGCATATGCAAAAAAGAGCAAAAGAGCTTGCCCACGATATTTTGGTGCTTACATGTTTTTTGTGCTTACTTGAACTGTGGCATCGACTGATTTCAGTGTGCGCAGTGCGCCACGCTTCGGGTGCGCGGAGTGATATGACATTTAATACCTAGACACATAGGTAAAAGAGCGCCTTAATACTTGAATGATAAATATATGGAACTCTTGTACAAATCCGATATTGAAATCACAGATTTTTCATAAATGGCAATTTGTGACCTTATTAAATTTCTGTCACAATTACAGTATCCTAATTTCTAGATATGTTTTGCGATAAACAAAACTGAGTCCTCCAGCATGTATCGAATTAACGTTCAGTAATTAATACATACGAGACATAATGTTGCATCGTGTCTGTTTGGAATCCGCTTAGTTCGCCTCGGCATCCCCTTTCCCCCTCGTTCCTCCCCGTCCGGCTTCCGGCGGAAACAGTCCTTGGGCGCCGGCGACGGAAACGTCTGTTTAAGCTGCATCTGATAGCACCGTCTCTCGAACTGTTCGCAATTATCAGAGGTCACTGCTGTGCGTTTGCTCTGATGTATATAAGAGCCGTTCTAATACATAATAAATAACACCCAACAGTCACATACATAGCCCTACCCCTACAGTAAGATCGAGTCTTGTGTCGCAGGTATCAGGAACTACGAGAGACTTTTCGGTGTCACAAACCCAGACCCGAAAGAAATATTTGTGGGCCGCACAAACATTATTCTCGGTGCGGGAATCGAACCCGTGGCCTCTCATTTCACAGGCGGCGTCTAACCGGCTGCGCCATGGAGGCTCATAGAAAGTCAAGTCAAGTCAAGTCATAGAAAGAAAGAAAGAAAACACATTTATTTGTCACTTACACATCACACACGTCGCATGACATAAAGAACAATGGCGAATTTTTGATTGATCTTAATTTGAGCGTCTTAAAGTGGCATATATACAAAACAATTTCCAATATTTTTGTACATTTTTTCAAATAATCATATGAATTATACAAAGCGGGTGAAAAAAAACCTTTTAAATGAAAAGCCATTTGAGTAATTCCGGATTTATAAACTATTATTGGCTAAGTGTTGCCATTTTATATTTATTCGACTTAAATAGTTTGCTATCTAGTAAAGTACTGTTATTCGAGATAACCTTGTCATTCAATATAATATTTGCAAACTCCCGCAATTTGTCAGTTATTTTAATTTAAAATGTAAATAATTATACTTCATTGATATTTTATTTGCTTAAATAGTAACAACACATGATATTTTTTTCGGTATTAAATAATCAGTAAATTCAAAGTATGATATGAGCCTGGCCAGAGGACTCATACAAAGAGCAATCGATTGACATAGAAAACCCAGCAAAAAAAATGATAGACTTTTGACGTTTCCGTTGCGTGAATTGTTGATAAATATTTAATCCGGACTTGTCCGGACTGAATCAAAAATAATTGAGGAATAAGGAGCCTGATACTGCGTTGTGTGATCCGTGCATTGTTACGGACTTTTATATTTACTGTGTGTGATATGTTATGTTTGTTATGATCATCGATCTTATTTTAATGCTTGGATTGATTTAAAGTAAATATGTTGAGAATTGAAGGTAACCGTCAACTGAGACTGCGGCAGATCAACTGTAATTATTAATGATACGTGTAAATATACTTTTTAAGCTAATATAAATAAAAACACAAGATACTAATCGAACGGGTGTATTATTATACTTTTTATTTATTATAAAATGATATTTCTGACAATACAATACTTCAAAGCACGGTCAGCCATTTTACTCGTAGTGTGACGTAGGTGTAGAAACACAAAAATTCTGATGTGAATATCAATTTTTCCCCTGTTTCTTTAACAACAATTGTTACACATGTTGAATTAGAAAATAATCCTCAGGCTAACGAGATTTTTTTCGTCTTAAGACATTTAATTTTAATGTCAATAAAAATAATGTATGGACAGTTGCCATTGTTCTTTACATACACCAAACAGACAAAAAAAAGTTTGTACGTCGCAAACAAGTGACACGTAAGAATAATGAAAGATTTTCTTCAGATTTTTCAGAAGTGTCTAGGTAAAATCCATCAGAATGGTCTATTATGGGTTGGTAAACTTTACAAATTCATAAAACATAAAATATAACTTGCGAATGATTAATGGACTCTGAATTGTAAACTCGTTTGGAAAAGAGCATCGCTAGTTTTCTTTCCCGTTTCTTTTTCTGCAGTAAATTGCTGTATAAAACAGGTGGGGAAAAAAATGAATTAAATTAATTTCAGTGCACACGTAATAATTTTTTGCCTCTCACTATGGGCCTTATTAGGAAGCTCAAAGTCACTCAACGAGCTATGGAGAGGGCTATGCTCGGGGTTTCCCTACGAGATCGAATCAGAAATGAGGAGATCCGTAGGAGAACTAAAATAACCGACATAGCCCACCGGATTAGCAAGTTGAAGTGGCAATGGGCAGGGCACATAGCGCGGAGATCTGATGACCGATGGGGTCGGAAAGTGCTCGAATGGAGGCCGCGTATCGGAAAGCGCAGCGTAGGACGTCCACCCACAAGATGGTCCGACGACCTGATAAAGGTCGCGGGACGTCGCTGGATGCAGGCTGCCTCCAACAGGTCTCTGTGGAAATCATTGGGGGAGGCCTATGTTCAGCAGTGGACTTCCTTTGGCTGATGGATGGATGGATGGACACGTAATAATATCTTTATATAATATCTTTATTTTCGAGCAAGTTTGTACATTATCCATTTTATGAATCGCTTATATGTAATACAATATAACAACAGATAGGATAAAAATTACACTCTAACATCCAAGGTAAGAGTTAACTTGAGTTTTGGATGTTAGCGCTTTACAACGTGTTTCAAAGAGAGTTACATTGTAGTCGGAATGAACGTGATCCATGCTATTTAACAACATTGAAAATTAAGGCATAAAATATTAATAATAAAACTAATGGTATACATAACAAAAAAAAAATTACAAAAATTGTAAATACACAGTATTGTAAATCATTTTGTACTTAGAATTTAATTCCGATGTGTGTGCGAATTTAATAGCTATTATGTTACCAATTTAATGTGAATGAGACAAATTTTATTACAAAAACTAAAATACAGCTAAAAGAAAAAACCATGAACAATTATTAATAAAATGAAAACATAAATGGAACAAAACAAAACTAAATAACATCCTTAAAATCCTTAAATTATGCATAACATTTTATAAATACTTTTTTATTTCAATTTTACGGTGTTTTACCAACGCACCTAATAATTGTGGTGCAAGTAACAACTTCAGTTGGGCGTGTTTATCAGTGAACGAAATTGAGCCGAGCATTGAATATACACAGGTGATTCACATAACACGATGTACTTATATGGGTTCCACTTTTGAGAACGCCATGAATACTAGAATTATAAATACACCCAACAGTCACATACATAACCCTGACACCACATTAAGACCGAATCTTGTGTTGTGGGCATAATATACTACGCGGGAATTTTCAGGCTCACAAACACCCAGACCGGAAACAAATACCAGTGGTTTAGACAACTCATATTTGTGTCGGTGCGGGATCGAACCACCGGCCCTTCGTTTCATAGTCAGTTTATAGCCAACTGCACCACGGAACCTGTCAAAGAAGTATAACAACATAGGATAGAAGTATATCACACTAGGCAAATTCCTATTCATATTATATTACATACATACATAAACTCACGCCTATATCCAGAGGTAGGCAGAGGTGCCAAGACACCCACATTTCGCCTTGTATGTTCCGTCCCATGATGTTATAAGTGGCGAGCCTATCGCCATATCGGGCACAAATTCCTGACTCTGAGCTAATAATAAATAGATCATCATCATGGAGTCATATTAGATTAACGATATATATAATTGTATGTAATCTTATATTATCATACCAAATAATACCGTGAACCACTGAATCATGAAAATAGTGCCGCATTTGTTATACCTATAAATCATTATATTACCTAAATTTAATATGTATTTGAATGTGTACACGCTGTTGTCAGTCACGACTTACTGGGCAGGTTCAGCCGGGGCTGTCTTACTGTCTATAGGAGATCAACGTGAAGTGACAGTTTTGCTGTCGCGTTTCGTACGGTGAGTGAGATTGCCAAGATGTCCTATAATTCCTTGCCTCGTCCCGTTTTTTAACATTATATTTATATATATTGTTATTTTTATTGAAACGTTGTGGTTCATGGGCGGCAGTGGCCACTGACTATCAGGGAAACTATTTGCAAGTATGCCTAGAACTATTTTTTAAATTTAAAAAAAAAAAAAAAACAAAAAATGCACAACTATATACCCGAATAATACTTATCTATCTATCTAAACCATTTAAGCCAACATTACAAATAGGTAGTATTAAATATCTAACTATGCAAGTAAAATATACATACGCATTTCTCAATATTATGTACTAAGATATCCACGTTTCATGGAATTCAACCCTAAATCCCAGTTTACAACTCGCATATAATACTTAATCAATGTACCGTAAGCAAGCACACTAAATTAAATCATAAATACAAATTTAATACATAGTATTGGCTTCCAGAATCGCTTTATGTAAAGCCGCATGTTGCCGATAAACTGGAAGCAAACGATTGATATGTTTCCACCGTAAATATCGGAACGCCGCGCCGCGCGAGCTACACAAAGAAGAATTTATGCCGTCCGCATGCGTCCTGCCGCTAAAAGCAAGCCCTTTATGCCAGATTTATTGGAAAATATGGTTATTTAAACTTGAATAAAAATGCGGAAATGGTTTCGAGAAGTGTTGGTGTAACTTATCCGCCAAATGGTACGTTTTATATAATTTACATGTAATTTTATTCACTCAAAATACAAGGACATTTGAATGTATTTAAAACTTGAACATTAATGATTAGCTTATTGAAGTACCTTAAGCGTAAGTTTTACGAAACAACCCCGCTTCTGACTATGCATCTAATAGTCCATCTTTTTATATCTCTAAATTAATATTTTAAGCCAACTACACTTTCAAGCTTACAACTTTATATCGGATAGTAGTCAAATATCATAACTTTGAACTTGCACTGGATAATAATAGCGGGAAAAAAACTCTATGTTCAGGTTGTACTTAAAATTGTGCAAAGTAAATATAGATACAGGCCAGAAGTCACCAAATAAATAGACCGAGCACTATGACCGACTTTATACACACAAGTCTACAGTAACTAACATCTCGAAGCACTTCGAAAATCTCAACTGTAAAATGTCTCGAATGCAATCAAGTAGTAGTGTGTAATCGCCACAAACACAATAGGTCTTGTATTTTATTGTATCTTATTGGACAATAAACGGATTTTAAAGGAAGCGTAAAAATCGAAAAGGTTTATTTCCTTTAAGAATACTAGCGCAAAAGGTTCACTGGAACAAACAGAATGTGACAAGAGACGCTTTCCAGTTTTTTATTTCGTAAACATAACTAATGATCATTGAACTTTGACCAGGCTGGCCTGGCAAAACTGTGCGCCAAGTTTTGCGTACAAAGTGCAAGTTTTAATAAATTCGTCACAAAACTTACAAACCAGGGTCTTAATTAAGATAAAGTCCTTGGTGGTGGAGTCGAACCCACCATTACTAGAGACTCAAGTTTAGCAGTTTCGTGTTTGTCTTAGACAACTTGGACAGTGAAGTGACTAGTCAAACAAAGCGGGGCCACCGTCGGCGGACGAACACCGATTAAAGCCCGGCTTAACAAGCAAATTAAATGCTGGAACACGTTTCGTTTCACGGCCCGCGAAATGTTCTAAATACGCTCGTATGGTAGCCCACAGTTGCGGGCCGAGACTACGCTTAAACTTTCATTTGTAAAGGATTTCTGTTGAATACTATTGTGATTTAAAAACACGTGAAACATTTCATTCAGTCTCGACGCACTATTCATCAGCGCGAGTAACGTTTTCATCTTTAGAAAATATATTTTAGTTTGCCATTGTTAGATTAGGTAGGCTGTTTTTCGAAGTGAAACTGCTATTGTTTTGTCTCTTCGTAATAACATACTTTTTTTCTCTACGCGATAAAAAATGAGAACCTTCGTTGTGGAGTTGGTTAAGATACCACCAATGAGACTAATGACTGTGGGTTCAATTCCCGCAACGAGACAATGGTCTTCGCGTTTGGGTAATGTGAGATCCCGAATCTTCATTAAGATTATAGGAGCTCCAATTATAATGAAAGGATCCTCTAGCACTTAAGCGTAATATCCTGATGACACAATTTATTTTTCATGAGGTCACGATGTATCTTATAGGAGCTCTCTTAGGCGGCTACGGGAAACGAAGGCAGTTCGAGATCTTCAAATCACCTTCAAGAATTAATGTCGTCTTAATATCTAAATCAGTAAATTCCAAAAAGTATTAGTAAATCCCATAACAAAAAACAGAAAAAATATCCATCATTACAGAATACAGAAACATTGATCGGTCCCAATGTTCGTAACAAGTTGAGAACAAGCACTACAGAAATATAGATAGCTCGAATTTGGAAAGGCAAAAGCAAATTTACAAAGGAAAGTTACACACTTTACATGTATAAAAGTTTGTCAATGTTAAGCGTGTGCGTAGTAGCGATCTAACTTACACGGGTCTTTCGCAAGTTTCGCATTAACTGTGAAACTTAAACATCAAAGTAAGAGCGTCAAACTCGCAGCGCTTGCTACCTGTCGACAATTTCAATAACTTTGTCATACAGTCTTCAACAAATACTGCGTAACTTATATCCGTATTGTATTCTGTATCAGCCCATGTACGTCCCACTGCAGGGCACGGGCCTCCTCTACAATCGAGAGTACGATTGAGAGTGATTAGGCCATATAGTCCACCACGCTGGCCTAGTGCGGGTTGGCGGACTTACATACCATAGAACTTTTTATAAATACCACTATTTATTGTACCACTATTCATTTAAATAGTGGTACAATAAATAGTGGTACTATGTATTGTACCACTATTTAAATGAATTGCAGGGGTGTACCTACGGTGATGAAACTTTGATACCTTTTTATTTTTTATTTCTGTGAATGGTGGGACACGCAAGACTTTCGCCTGATGGTGAGGGATAAGACCGCTTAAGGGTATTAGCAAAACCAAAAATCTTCATGAATTACAAGCATTTTAGTATTCCAGCATAATTGTGTCGACTACCGTCTGATGCCATTCGATACTTTGTCTGGACGGCATTTGCGCATATGTGGAGTGTAGTCATTATGCCGTGCTAGTGTAATAATAAAAAAAACACAAACACCATTAATTACAAAGCAATGCTTGGCATTTCACTGTGCTCGCTATCCTAAGATAAGATATTAAGTCTTATCATGTTGGCTATAAAGTCCTTTAAACCGGATCACAACAGTGCTTTACACATCTGTTAATATTTGAGATGATATGTGGACTATTTGACATAGGATCAAATAATTACAACCTGCTGTCGACATAGCTATAACATTTACATTTCATGGCTTTACAATTCTTTCATAATCGAGCCTAGTTATTTCTTTTGGAATCGCCAATGAATCTTATCTTAAAGATATAACCACACCTTTATGAATATTTATAAAGCCTCTATGTTATTTGTCTTTATTCTACAGATCCTGACTAAACCCATCAGGGTTTACACGTCATTATTCATTTGGAATTAGCTGTAATTGAATCTGTAGGCTTAAATTCGTTAAGGTTACTTGACTGTACTAGGATTTCATTTTCAGCCCACAAGATACAGGGTAAGGTCACAGTGAATTTTGTTGTCATAAAAAATGTGATTATATTGTAAAGTTCCATTTACACAAGGAAATTTTCTCGCTTCGAAGATTCGGTTATAGGATATAAAAAACAATTGCATCGTATTAACATTTTCAAGAACATCATAAACTATGGTAGTTATGTCATGCCAAACTGGTTTACGGTTCGCGCTGCGACCAAACTCTCTCTATTCGTAACTCTCTAAATAATTGACAGTACATACAAAAAAAAACATTATTCTGCATTTCTTAATTCTATTACATGCTTTATAGGGCAGGCGCAGTAAACTGAAGGCTGTCGAAGTACACCTTAATACTATACTATAATACTGGCTTTGTTGCCAAATCCTTCCCTCAAAGCCACACAAAAGTGAAATTTAGCTCGAAAATAAAACCCATTTAATTACACAGTGTAAACCAATTAGAAAGTGAGTGAGGCGCTTTTATCCTCTGGATTAAGTGTTTCACTAAGAGAAATAAGTAATGAACATTTCCACTGATCTCTTTGTTGGGCATACGTTCATTAATTACAAAGCCTCAGGCAATGTCTTTAAGCCAGCTTGTTCTGATGAAAAACGTATGAATAATTGCGAATAGACGTGGAACGTTGGGGCTCAAAAGAATTAAGCTTTTAGCTTGAATGAGACAGTTTGGGACTAACCTAATTGCTCTCAATACGATCTTGGCAAGGCATATAATTGTTTGTGGTATTGACATTGAAATAAAACTATTTTTTACGGATTTAATAGCGGATTTAGATTCAATTTTTCATTTTTTAACTTCCCAACGTGACGTTTCGATAACTTTGCAGCTTTCGTGGTCACGGGGAGGATTGTTATTCATCCGCTAATTGAATGTTACGAAGGCTACTTTTATTTAACAATTAATAAAATTAAAAAGTTTTTGTTTATAAATATTTGTAATTATAATGTGTTGGTAACATTCGCGTAAATCTAAGAAACCATTATGTGGTAATTATATTATGAAGGTAATCAGTCTATTAAATCCACAGAACAGTTGAAATTAATTCTAATCCACAAAATGTCCACATTGTTAACAAAGTATACTGCAATTTTACAATTGAAACTAAGAAAGAAATAATAAATATCTAAAGAAGATATAGCTAGAGGAATGATTATTTTTTGGGTTGGATTAATTCCAAAGCATCGTGTATTTAAACACAGTATGTTAGTTTCAACTAGAAAACTACTTAGCTACATTTGATGTTGCTTTATTTATACAACTCAGTCTCAAACAGATACAAACTCATATTAAAAACTCTTATAATTTTAATCAGAAACCACATTTTAATACGCATTTAAATCAAACGACACGCTTTAGTAACCCAACCGTCGAAGCTCGCCAACCGAGTTAAATTAATTGCCACTTCACATATCATCCTCCATGACCACACCAAAATATTAAATTGGAAAATAAAATATTCCTGATCATTTATAAAACCGCAGAACGTGGCTACCCACACAATAGATTTCCAGCGATTCAATTCACGTAGAGAATCGCTTACTAGCGTAAAAGGTTAGTAAACTATTGAAATATGTGTAATAATACTATTTTAGTATTACATACAAGAGACCGCAGGAATCCTTATTGAATATGCTAGAAATATGGACGGTAAAGGTTATACAGATAAAGGGATTACAGTTAAATTTATGAACTCTATTGAAAACATTATAACAGTTGTTAATGTACAGGATGTCGACTGAAATATGTTTTGCTTATATTTGTTTATTGCTTTGAATGGCGAGACGAACTTGCCGGTAAGCGATACGACCGCAGAACATTAGCAAAACCAAACAACACCTTGAATTAAAAAGCAATGCTTGGTATTACACTGCGCTCGCCATCCTGAGACTTAAGTATGTCCAGTAGTTACTCTGGCTATAATGTCCTTCAATCCAAAACATAACAATGCATATTGCTCTTTGACGGGAGAAATAGATATTGCGGTGGTACCGACCAGGCGACCTCTCACATAATATGTGGGACATACCACTAGTAAATTTTGATTTCTGGTAATATATTTTATGAGCACCTAAGTTTATTGATACATGAGCATGAGCATGATATTGTGCTATATAACTAGAATTATTTAAGTTCCAATATGGGAGTCATGTTTTTTAATAATATCATTGAGTCGCACAGTGTTACGCGTTTATCTCTGGCATATATTTCAATAGGAATGCATTTACCAAATGTGATTAGAGATGACTTTTGAAATAACTCTAAAATTTGCATCTGAAATGAGAAATTTCCTATTTTTTGAAGTTATGCATTGTGGAAATCAAATCGAACGATTCGTCGATTCATGAACAAAATAGTTCATTGTAATTAACACTTAAAGATTATAAACAGCATGGTGGTCGCTAGTTCAAATTCCAAGGCGCACCCTTGATTTTTTTGGAGTCATGTGTGTGTTGATAGTCAATCACCACTTACTTAAACAGTGAAGGAAAACAGCTATTTGTCCATTTGTTCTATGGTATGTAAATTCCGCCAACCCGCACTAGGCTAACGTGGCGGACTATATATCCAAAACACTCTCGGTTGTAGAGTAGACCCGTGTCTTGCAGTACGACGTATATGAACTGATATACACAGTTAGATTAAGATCATATTGAGAGGGTATTTTTAGACACATAACTTATTCCCGAGTTTTCATAATATGACACAACTATAAAGAAACTATAAAGGTGGGTACACACGTACGTACATGCTCGACGAGCATATTTCATTCGAGCATGGCTATCTACAGACATGGCTATAACAAAACTTGCACGAGGAACATGTTTGGTGTGCCTTGAATTTGTCCGAGAATTTTGCTCGAATCGAACATTTTGTTTGGCTTCGAGCATTTGCGTTGAGACTTGCATGGTGCACACGTTCCTACTTGCTCGAAATCGAGCAAGTTTATCGAGCATTTACGTACGTGAGTACTCAGCATTAGAATATAGAATTCCATTTTCCTTCTTACTCATTCCTTTACGTAAATCAATCACATAGTGTAGTTTAATTATTTTTTTGGTAAACACTTGTTTTGTACAAAAATTTCAAAATAAAGCAATATAATTAGGCACAGCATGTAGAAATATTAAATGTAGGTGCAGATAATGGTTGAAAACGGCAGCCATTGTGTATGTAAATTGCGGTGCTTTTGTGAAATATTGCTTTTAATAGTGTACGATGGCTGATGTGGACAGATGCTGATAATATTTTGCCGGAATATTTATTAATTTGATGTACTGATGAAAAATAGAGTACACAAAATATCTTGAATTTTATGATTCTACCATCGATTCTAAACATCCTTAAAGCATTATTTAATATATCAGTTTCTCTGTAATCTACTTTTCTATTTATAGAGAACTTTAGTATTCAAACATATTTTGCGAGCGCCGATTATTATTAAGCATCAGATTTAATCATTGCATGTTTATCGGAACTTTGCCACAAAATCTTGTGACCGACAGTTTAGGAGCGATAAGCTTGTGACAGCATCCGTGACAGAGTTGGTTATGAGGCGGTAGCGGCGGATTTGGTCCCACACTTGCCTTTGGCTTCTACATTCTCTATACCGAAATACTTACACCTCTGACTTTTCGGAGTCATGTGTGTATTGATAGTCAATCACCACGCACTAAAACGGTGAAGGAAAACATCGTGAGGAAACCTGCATACCATAGCGATTTATAAAATTTCTATGGTATGTAAGTCCGCCAACCCGCACTAGGCCAGCGTGGTGGACTATATGGCCTAACCACTCTCAATCATACTCTCGATTGTAAAGGAGGCCCGTGTCCTGCAGTGGGACGTATATGGGCTGATAAAGAAGAAAGAAGATACCGAAATAGTGCGAGGTAATTGACTATTAAAGAAGGATATACCCTGCAGTTTTTTTCATTCTGGCTCAGCATATTGACTTCATTGCACTTGATGGTAAGTACAAGTTTAGTCCAAATAGAGTATTAAATAGCATCATCATCATCATCTCATGCCATTTGACAAAATCATATAAGCCTGGTAAGATACCTCTTCACGCTACGGCAGAAGGACCTAGGATTATAGCAAGGAAAAAGGTGGTTTGATATTGTCATAAAGGCTGGATGTGCATCAATATTAACACGAGTCTGTTTTTGCGTATGTTAGAGCGAATAATATATCCATTACTATTCTTCGATCTGTCAGCAGTTTTCCTCTATCGTGAATATTTGTCGAGTGGTGTGTTTGTGCCAAGTTCATAAATACGGAAAAATGAACAGGCAATTCTTGGAAAATTCGGATCTGTTTCTGTAATTACGTAATGAGGTCATTACAATAATATTTGCCAACTGTTGTCTTTTGTTTCCGAGAACCGTAAGATATTTTGTTTCAGATAAAGAAATATTAAATTGTTTTATTGACTAAATAACGTATTATTTTACTTATTATACATGTTTTTCTACCCGTTTTTTTTGTGTATGAATGATATTTTTATAGAAATCTCTTATCTAAATAAACACAATAACAAAATACAGGAACAAATTGGAATAAATATTTTCAACACATTATATCTATAGGAGGTACAAAAATAGGTATGTTAAGAATAGAACTCCCAAATCCAATATATGACGTAGATACAATAAATTCATGTTTCATACGACAAAAGTCCCTCCACGTCCTTCCGAAGATTCAATTCTGATGGATATTCGATTTTTTCGTTTCCTCAGCAATATTCAAATGGGGTCCGCTCCGGAAATATTGCCCCGTAGCCTATATGCAAATTCTATTTGAAATGCGAAAGTTTCCACAAGAACGTTGAACCTTCAATCGTGAAGGCAAACAGTTTCTATAAGATTAGTCGCGAGATGCTCCTTGCGAAGTCAATATTGACTTCAGCCGACCGTTGCATACGGTTGAGCGGCCAAGTCACTCAGCGCCTCCGAGCGTACTTATTTCAGAAAAATCTACGTTTACATCGACATTGTCTAGCGCTCAACTATTTGCCGTGGGGATATTGCATTCTTTAATTTACTCTAAGCAAATTGAAAGATCTTTTTCGTTTTTTATTATTTGTTATTAATCTGTGGCACTGTTGAGAGCAGGCTATCAAATGAGGGGTTCGAACTACCCACCCAGAGAAATGTTTTGAGTGGTCGACAAATATTTGCTTCGGGTCTCGGTGTGGTGGTACCAAATAGTTTATAGAAATATCTGACATCGGCGATACATGACCTGTATGTTTCTGTTGGGTTATTGTTATGTGTGCGATTGTTGAGTGTATTTATGAATAGCCAGTAATTTTGCATCTTATCAAATACATTCTCGCGTGTGGTCGATGTTTAATGCATATTGCAGTGTAACCTAAATTATGATTCCTTACTGTATTTTGTGAGATGATTAAAAGATTGCCATTTGTGGTTTTATGATTATTGTAATTTCATAAGCGTAATATAAGGTGTCGATGTGGAGAGCCTTGGGGAAGGCCTATGTTCAGCAGTAGACTTCATGTGGCTGAGATAATGATGATGATGAAAAAAAGGTCAAATAAGCATTCAAATAATAATTAATCGATCTTCAGGTTTTCTAACTTCTACCTCACTGATATAATTTAATGTATGTATGTATCAGCCCATATACGTCCCACTGCAGGGCACGGGCCTCCTCTACAACCGACAGTACGATTGAGAGTGGTTAGGCCATATAGTCCACCACGCTGGCCTAGTGCGGGTTGGCGGACTTACATACTATAGAATTTTTATAAATTCCTATGGTATGCAGGTTTCCGTTAGTCAGGTTAGTCCGTTTACCAACAGGCCACCACGCACTGCCATAATAGGGTATTTGACTCCATTTTTTTTATTGTATGTATCAAAACGTTTCCACAGCTATGGTCTAACAAACAAAGAAATTTATAAATCCATTCAGAATTAAACAAGTTAGAAACGTTTTAAATCTTGTAGTGGGGTAACAGAAAAGAAATTCAAAACCAAGATAGTGACGTCACTAGGGTTATTATACATTACAGTGTGCGGGTGTGAAAGAGACAGCAAGATGTCCCCACTACACCCCCACTCTTTTATTTTAAATGTTAATATTTGCCTTATGTTACAAGCTACTTTAATACTTTTTTGACAGCAAGGCTTTATTTTTAACGAATTTGTGTTTGTAAGCGAAATAATACCAAAAATCGATAATAGTCAAATACCCTATTTAATACGCAATCTAAATTTAAAATAGTCGGATTATATATCTAGCCTATGTAGATGAGGTTCTACTGCTATATTTGATTTAAGTTTTTTGTAACATATTTTTTATCTCGTATTATCGCTTTCTTCTACGCTACAGGAAACATAATAAGGAACCAGCTTATCTAGACATGTGTACCATACTTTACCATAGTTAGTCTGCAGGTTTACTGTTGAAAAATCCAATTAATGAAGCCAAGTTAAGGCAAGTTTAGTAACTCCACATTGTTTATTAACTATTTTTAAAGCTTTAAATTGAGTGCAGACTAGGTGGAAACTTTTTATAATGACAAGAGTGTACAATTAGCGTCGTCCGCCGCCGCACTTGGATAACGAAGCGCGACTCCACTCTTCACATGCAACTTGACTCACAGACTTTATTAAAAACCAACATTTACGTTTGTGTACACTTCATACGTAAACCGCCCTTGACCACATTGAAATAGAGTACCATTCGGTCTGCATCAGTTCGGCTTTAAGGATGAATTTCCTTGATGCCGACTTCTGTGGATGTTGCATTCGCCTAGCTTCACGATGATGGGTATAGTTAAGAGCCCTTCGTTTTCAAGTAGGCATACATACTACGGAATACTTTTGGAATATCAGGATTTGGTTTAATAGCATGGCTTCTGCATGTAACTAGTCAGCAAGCTCTGGTAAGTTAACCCTACTTTTTACATCTTAAAAATGAATGTTTTTAAATTTAAAGTGCACGTTTAAAGTCCGCCAACCCGTACTAGGTAAGCGTGGAAGACTATTTGCCTTAACAACTCTCAATGATACTGTGCGATGGCCTGCTGGTAACGGACCAAACACGCCTTTCGACATTTTAACGGTGGTCGCAGGTTCAAAATCTAGGGCACACCTCTGACTTTTCGGAATCTAGTGTGTATTGATAGTCAATCACCACCTACTATAACGGTAGGGGACACAAGGGACACTTCGTGATTAACCATGTCATGGCAATTTGAAAGAATCTATATGGTATGCAAAGTCTGCCAACTAGGCCAGCGTGGTGGACTATATGGCATAACCTCTCTCATTCGTACTTATAGTTGTAGAGGAGGCTCGTGGTTCGTAGGACGTATATTGGCTGATTGTTGTAATAATTAAATTTGACCTTCTTTGTGTTTTCTATTGTGGAATAGAGATTAACTTATTTTGAATTTTGTGCTCTATTCCAATAATTGTTTATGATACTTTTTATTGTCTTTGTAAATCTCTCTCTTGAATAAAAACGTCTTTTGCTTAAATCAGTTTATTCTCAATCCAATAATTTCATCAGGTTATGGGCCCAGCCCACCTGATTCACATTATAAAGTAAAAGTGAATAAATTGCTGAGAATATAATATATCAAGCAAAAAGAAGTTCCGTATTCAGTAAGAAAAATCATACGTGACAACTGGTTGTAAAATTCGCTTCATCAACAAAATGTCTTCCAATACGATGGCACTGATTAAAAAAGTTGACAGGAAGAGAAAATTATCCTACTTGGAAGTTTGCAGTACAAACTTATCTCGAACACGAAGAATTGTGGGATTGTATAACCACCGAAAACCCCGACGTCAAAAAGGACACGAAAGCTAAGTCTAAAATTATATTGCTGGTAGATCCTATTAATTATGTACACATACAAGAAGCAAGGACTGCCAAGGCAGTGTGGCAAAATCTAAAAAAGCTTTCGATGATAATGGTTTGACACGCCGCGTTGGTTTATTGAGAGATCTGATAACAACGACACTCGAATCTTGCATGAACATAGAAGATTATGTCAATAAAATTATTTCGACAGCGCATAAACTAAGAAACATTGGTTTCAGTGTAAACGATGAGTGGGTAGGCACCTTACTGCTAGCTGGTTTACCCGAAGTTTATCAACCTATGATAATGGCACTTGAGAGCTCTGGTTTGGCGATCACAGCTGATTTTGTGAAGACCAAGCTTCTTCAGGACGTGAGGAACTCCGAGTCTACTGCATTATATGTTAACAAAGGTAAAAGACAACCGATGCAGTCCGCCAAACAAGCTACCGATAAAACGAACAAGTCCAAAGGTCCGAGATGCTTTACATGTAATAGATATGGACATGTAAGTAAATATTGTCGAAATAAGAAGACACAACAGTCAAAGGATGACACTGGATATGTCGCTGTGTTCTCTGCAACTACAAACAATGACAATGGTTGGTACATAGATTCTGGAGCGTCAATGCATCTGACAATGCACCGTGACTGGCTCTATGACGAAGTAGCACCTCCGATTAGTACAATAAAGGTAGCTAATGACAAGAAGCTTGTTGTGAAAAGTTGTGGAAAAGTAAATCTGAATGTAATCAATGAGAGAGGCAAGATAAATTCAATTATGGTTCAGAATGTTCTGTATGTTCCAGAATTGGCTACAAATCTTCTATCAGTAAGTCAGGTAATAAATAGGGGATGCCACATGCAATTTAATAGAAAAGGTTGTATGATATTCAATAAAAATAATGAAAAAGTAGCAGTTGCCAATTTGGTAAACAATATGTACAGGCTGAAAACACATAGTGTACAAGCATACACACCTGCTTCGAAAGACAACGATTTCTATCTCTGGCATCAAAGACTGGCACACTTGAATTTTGAAGACTTAAATAGACTATCAGATAATACAGGAGTGAAACTAGAAAACAAAGAGAAAGTCGTCTGCATTACATGTCTAGAAGGAAAACAGACACGAAACCCTTTTCCTACAACAGGCAACCGAGCACAAAGTAAACTCGAACTCATTCACTCTGACGTTTGCGGGCCGATGGAGGTACAATCTGTTGGAGGAGCTCGCTACTTTGTGACTTTCATAGACGACTTCACTAGAAAAGTATTTGTTTTTATTTTGAAAAACAAATCAGAGGTATTTGAAAAATTCAAAGAATTTAAAGCCTCTGTAGAGAACCAACTGAATTTAACTATCAAAACACTTCGTACAGATAATGGCACAGAATATTTGAGTAATGAGTTTCAAGCTTTCCTTAAGAAGTCAGGAATCAAACATCAGACATCTGCTCCGTACACTCCTCAGCAGAATGGCTTAGCTGAGAGGATGAACCGAACACTTTTGGAACGATCAAGATGCATGTTACTAGATGCTAAAATACAAAAACAGTATTGGGCAGAAGCAGTGGTAACAGCGTGCTATATCACCAATCGATGCCCTACAAGAACTCTATCATTTTCAACACCTGAAGAGAAATGGTCTGGTATAAAGCCGAATATTTCTCATATGAAAGTTTTTGGCTGCGAGGCAATAGCTCATGTTCCAAAAGAAAAGGTCAAGAAATGGGATCCAAGGTCAACGAAAATGATCTTTGTTGGTTATAGTGAAGAAACCAAAGGATACCGACTTTTAGATCCAAAGACCAAGAAAATCCTAATAAGTAGAGATGTAATGTTTATAGAAAGCTCAGTTAAAAGAAATTTTGTCATGGTTCCATTAGAAACTGTTTCAGAATCAATGTTAAAAGATGATGACAACAACTTGAATGACAAAACATTGAATAATTCGCAACAGTTGGAAACAACCAATGATGGAATAAGTGATGATAATTATTATTCCGATGAAGGATCTATATATGAGCCTGAAAAATCAATAGATCTAACAGAGCTGTCACGAAATATAACAACTAGATCGATGACTAGAAAGAATAAAACAGAAGCGAACACTTATATGTGTGATGATGAAATTCTAGAACCATATAATGTGCCGGAGACATACACAGAAGCAATATGGTTAAAAAGATTGTTAATGGACATTGATGAATTTAAACAGGAATCTATTTGTCTAAACATAGACAATCAAAGCGCTATTTGCTTAATAAAAAATGTTGATTATCACAAAAGATGTAAGCATATAGATATAAAATATAATTTTATCAAGGACAAATATAAAGAAAAGCAAATAGATTTGAACTATGTATGCACCAAGGAGCAATATGCTGACATGTTTACAAAAGCTCTTCCTAGAGATAGATTTCAGTATCTTAGACGGAAAATTGGTGTTCAAAGTTTAAAATGAAATAAGATTTTTTGTTTTTAATTAAAATTTAAATCTTATATAAAGTTCAAATTTGGTGCAAGTGTTGTAATAATTAAATTTGACCTTCTTTGTGTTTTCTATTGTGGAATAGAGATTAACTTATTTTGAATTTTGTGCTCTATTCCAATAATTGTTTATGATACTTTTTATTGTCTTTGTAAATCTCTCTCTTGAATAAAAACGTCTTTTGCTTAAATCAGTTTATTCTCAATCCAATAATTTCATCAGTTTGTTATGTGAATATTTATCTATAAAAAATGGTCAAAAAAACATAATAGTAGGTATAATTACTTACGGTCACTTGAGCT